>JANBXA010000741.1:8225000-8825000 GCA_030556225.1 Cricetiscus sungorus
TGGTTACAAGATGCCCTGGACTCCTTCCCAGCATACTTTCCACCCCTTACAATGTCATGCTTTATACATAGAGATCTATCATGTACTTATCCACCACATCATTATTTAATAATGACTTCTATGATGTTTAAGTTTAAAGTGGATTTTGTGGTGATTTGAATGAGAAGTTCTATGTAATCAGACATTTGAATACTTGGCCCTCAATTGGTGGCACTTTTGGGTAAGGTTAGGAGGTGTGGCCTTGCTGGAGGAAGTATGCCACTGGGGGTGGACTTTGAGGTTTCAAAAGCCCTGCATCATTCCCATTTGTGTACCGCGCCTGACCCTAGCCAGCAAGGAAGACGCGACTCTGGGAAGATCTTCTTCATGCAGTTTTAATCAGGATCCTTGAAACATGTTCTTCTGACCCGCGAGCCTGGGGGACCCCTGCACAGGTTTAAATACCCTTGCGCTAACCAACCCCAGTGAGCTACGTGGACCCTGCAGATAGGCTACTCTAACACAGAAGCAGACAGGCTGAACAGACTTAACCAAATAAGGGCTTGTTTACGCCAGAGAGCGCTCATCCTTGGGGAGGTGGAAGGCGGAAGCCAGCGCCATCTTTAAGGCGCGGCACTTTGCAGCTCTCTACACATTTGCTCCTTGCTTCCTGCTTGTGGTTCAAGATGTAAGTTCTTGGCTTCCAGCTTTAGCTGCCATGCCTGCATTCTGCCATCGTCATAGACACATTCCTCTGGACCTGTATGCCCCGATATAAGTCACCTTCTATGAGTTGCGTTAGTCGTGCATTTTATCATAGCAACACAAGTTACTATGATATAAAAAACAAAACAAGATAAAAATGCCAGGAATTCCTTGGAAATAAAGAGGCCGGGGTAAACTGGAACATGTGTATATTCTATGGGTATCTTAGTCTCCAAGTCATGTGAAAGTCTACGAGTTTCTTTATGTGTGTGTCCGAATAGAAACATGCAGAAGTACAAAATACAGTGTGGTCTCACTTTACCTCATAAGAGTATTACCAAGAAGTTGTTTAAATGTCAAAACAAATCCTGTGTTGTGCAGGATATATAAACAGGCTCTGCAAACTTCATTTGAGAAGTCATATTTAATTTCCTGACAACTTTGCAGTCCTTGAGGCCATGGCGCTGCGGCACCTGACGGGAAGTCCTTGTCTATGAGGAAGGCTGTGAGGGGAAATGAAGAGTTCAGGCTGAAGCCTCTCCCTTTTATATTTGCGACTGGTGGGACTCTCTTCACAATCCTCTTTCCCAGATACAGCTGCATGCCTGAGAGGAAGGAAGAGACACATCATTCAATTTATTACCTACACTCTGAGCTGCACTGGGAAGGGGTAGACACTAGAGTGTTTGGTGATGAGAGCTGAACTGAGAGGCATCTGCTCTTGTTTTGGGCTTTACCTGATTTCTGTCTCCTCCAGAGAGCCAAGACACCTGGTTTAATTCTCTAGGATGGTGCCTGTCTTGGTGAGGGTTACTGTTGTTGTGATGAAACACTATGACTAAAGCAGCTTGGGGAGGAAGGGTTTATTTAACACACTTCCATATCATAGTCCACCACTGAAGGAAGTCAGGACAGGAACTCAAACAGGGCAGGAGCCTGGAGGCAGGAGCTGATGCAGAGGCCATGGAAGGGTGCTGCTTATTGGTTTGCTCAGCCTGCTTTCTTACAGAACCCAGGACCACTGGCCCAGGGGAGGCACCACCCATGATAGGTGGAGCCCTTCTCCATCAATCACTAATTAAGAAAATGCCCTACCTACAGTTTTGCCTACAGCCTGATCTTATGGAGACATTTTCTCCAAGTGAGGCTCCCTCTTCTCAGACGACTCTAGCTTGTGTGAAGTTGATATAAAGCTAGCCAGTACAGTGCCATTTCATGGGACTTCTGACTATCTTATTCTGAGTTCAGAAAAGACACAGACATTTTTGGTAGAATCAGGGTACCAGAGGAAAGAGTTTGAGGGAAAGGTGTTTC
Organism: Cricetiscus sungorus; assembly: GCA_030556225.1. Taxonomy (NCBI): domain Eukaryota; kingdom Metazoa; phylum Chordata; class Mammalia; order Rodentia; family Cricetidae; genus Cricetiscus; species Cricetiscus sungorus. The sequence goes on from JANBXA010000741.1 coordinate 8,226,999, forward strand.
TGAGCCATGTCACATGAGGTCTCAGCTTCTCCTGTGCAGAAAGCCACATCTAGGGAGTGATGCTAGTGCATAAGAAGGTACCGCTCACTCATTGTGGGAAGTCCTTCACTTTTCCATCTGTCTTTTTTGATGACCGTGCCTCCGGGTGGAGGAAAACTTAGACATTTCTGGAAACCTCTACAGTTTGGATGATCAGGATGTCAGCTTGTTTTCTGGGCTTATGCTGCATAGCAGAGTTGGAAGATCAGATGGAGATCATATTATCTTTGTTTGCAGCAGATCACCAGCCTCTACAGACTCAGCCTCCAGAATCTCTGTGCTCTGGTTGGGCATTCTGGAGTTCTACTTTGCCATTCGTACATTGAGTCTGAGGTGTTCTCCCCTAAGGGATCAAATTATCTTTGCAGCCAGGGAATTAATTTATAATTTACTACAGATGGCCAGTGTGTGTGTGTGTGTGTGTGTGTGTGTGTGTGTGTGTGTGTGTGTTTTGTGGGTTTTTTTTTTTTTTGCAACTTTCCTTCTTCCTTTTGCATTTTCCCACACCCACTCCCACTTACAGTTGGCAGCCATCCCAGTACCTTTTCCCTTCCCACCACTGGGGATTTATATTAATAGTCAGGCTTTGGTGGCAGGGGGCGGGTGGCACAGGGAGGGGAGAGAGTGAGCAAGCAAGTTCCAGTGAGTGAGAGCATGAGTCCTCAAGTAGATTACCTGCCCCCTGTTTAATTGCTAATGTTATATCACTGATTCTTTACACTTATGTATTAAATGTTAAATAGAAGTCAGACTTGTGGCCAGGAGGAAGAATCTACACTCCTTGCCTGCTATAGGACTGGGTGGGGGAGAGGGCATTCCTCAAGGATGTAAGGTTGCAGTCATAGCTTCTACAGAGAAGCAGTGAGGGATGCAGGATGGAGGTGAGAGGCTGAGAGAGATGAAAAAGCATGGGATTATGGAGCTGGCCAGGTCTTAACTGGAACCCCCACCTAGTGATGGCTGACAAGTGGTCTTGGGCAATTTATTCAGCATCTTCAAGATTTAGCTACTGCCACCTTATTGGTAAAATGAACTCACAAAGTTGTTATGATAACCAAATGGAATGATATATGTGAAAATATTTACTGTTCCATATAAAGCACTTCATAAGCAGTGTTTTAACTTTCCTTTCGTTAGGAAAGAGTGGGAATAAAAGCCAATGACATGAAAATCCCCATGCACTATTAATACAGCTCCCATTTTTCTTTTCCATAATATTTTCATAATGCTTTAAACCATATGTGTAATTGTTTCAACATTTAATTTTCCACTGAATTATTTAATTACATGACAAGCATGTATTATTTTGAGCACATTAGTGGAGCCATTAGCTTATTCTAATGGATTTACAACATAGCCAGACACTCTTTCAATGCTGATTTTGTGTTGATAGAAAACTATGTTGCCTGCTGTAGATTTATCTCGCTTCAACCATGGTCTAATCAAATGGAATTCTTTTAAAGTCTAGATAAGGATCTCCCTAGAGGAAAGGAGCAAGAAGATTTTCTATAGAAACCATATTTAAGCCTGGACATTTATCAGGCCAGCAGCTCCTACTTTTGCCTTCCAGTGTAGCATAGCAGAAAGCATTTATTTGGTGGGTTTGTTGCTTTTAGGAGAGAGGTGAGCTGCATAGCAGAGGAGAAGTAATATACTTAGATGTTTCTTTTCCAGGAGAAAGACTTTGTGCACATCTGGAGCCTGCAATTTCTCTGGTCCCAGATGGGTTTGCAGCCCACACTTCTGTCGAGACCTGCTGCCTGCCCCAGTTCTCATTGCCTTCAAAGGGATTTCTTTCTCATCGAGGTAAGAACATTGACTGCCAACCCTTCAAGACAAGACAGGCTGATGGATGCTGGGTTCCCCATTTAGTGCTCTCAGAATTTTTGGATATCCAAAGTGGCACTGAATCAAACACACTTTTCAACACCTTTTTTCTCCCTGAGCTCCTTGAATCTAGGACAAGCCTCTGACTTATAAGCAGTGTTTGAAATGAGCCATGCCAACTTCCTAACTGTCTTCCCATGCTATAGTTTCTCCCCCCGTTAAATCGTCAAAGTTCTCATTTATTTACTGGGGAGTAGAGATGAGGGCTGAGTGCTAATTGCAAGGTTTGTGAGCATAGGCAGTGGTGGATTGGAATTACATCAGCAATGGCTATGTCCCACCTACTGCTGCTTGAGCTGCAAAACAAGCCTTGTTGAAGGCCAAGTCCCCACTTAGGAGATGCTGGATGTGTTACAAGGTAGGGTTTACCATGAGATTTAAGTCCTAGAAGAAGATTATGATACTACAGCCCACTTTCTTTCTCTGTTAGTTTCTGGCCATCAGGAACTGGCTTTGTTTTTCCATGCACTCGCTGGTAAGATTTGGCTCCTTTTCCCAGACCCAAAGGCAAAGAGGTTATTTGGTTATGTCTTGGAAACTCTAAATGTGTGAGCTCCCAAATCAACTTTGATTCTTCCTAAATTAATTATATCAGGTGTTGGTTGCAATGACATCCTTCACCTGCCACAAGGCTCCCTCTGGGGTCATTCCATCCATTCTTTCAGAGTGTCAGGGACAGACACTGGGCTTCCATAAACCTCAGTGGTGGCCCTGCAGGCTGGGAGAGGAAACTGTGCCCCCAGTGCTCAGCAGTTCCTCAGTTCACATTGAGTCAGCACACCAGAGGGCTTACAGGAAAAGGCAATTCACATCAAGCTAAAGCTTCCAGGATGGAGTCTAATGACTACATGATTCTGTCTACAAATTGTTAGACACACAAACATCCAATGAATGTATGTAAAAGAAATCAGTTGGAAAATGATGCTCTGCTCTTCCAAAATAGGATTTGTTTTTCTTTTCTTTTTGAGGCAAGGGGAGAAAAGGTCAACATACTCTTCTGCCTTGTAGAAAAGCAGAAAAATACTGGTGCAGATGCCTCAGATTGAAAGTAAGCAGGGAGGCCAGCTGGATAAGTGGGGACAGCCATCAACAGGGTCAACTGCCGGCCTTGAGAAGAGAACTCAGAAACCCAGAAATGAATACTCAGGGGCCCCTGGGATAAACTAGGTTTTATTTGTTTTTAATTTTGGTATGACTATTTCTATACCAAATTATTTTGGGATGGATTGCTTATACTCAGACCAATCTTGGCATAAGGTAGGTCATGGGTTTTTTGTCTGACCCGAAGCCCAAGGTGGGAGCGGGTAAGGAGGAGAGTAAACCATCTTCTGGTTCTAAAGGCACTCACATACTATCACACATACTAACATCATAGTGTGGGTGCATGCGCATGCTCACACATGCGTGCTTGTGTTAGGGAGCTGGTAGTGACCTATTCTTCCTTTTCTGCATAAATTCTCCAGGGGCGTAAGTTTTAAGAACACTTTACCATTGTGTGTTATCCTGTGGAACACCTGGAGCTTCTGTTTATTGTTGGCTTTTCTAGTTACAGCTTTGGAGCCACGGAAGAAGCCCGGCCTTAGTACTGATTTACGTGAGCTGTCATCGCCTCTGTTTGCTTGTGTGTGCACAGCATGCACACATTTGCATTTGTGCTCTGAGCTCCAGACCCCATCCTGACTGTGTCTTAGCTCATAGCTAGTTAGACGGAATGGTTCCTTTGTGGGCTTAGGCAAGGGGCTAGGCCTAACTGAGGCTGCTGTCCCTGCTATAATTTGTCACTGACCTCTTATGATGAAGTGGAATTAAGTCCCTGCCTTGTGCTTTTCTCACACTGCTCTGAGGGGAGACGTGAAAAATCTAGATTTGGTAAGAGGCCTCTGAGGGTCTTGTACATTATCAGTTAAAGGAATAATTCACATTAAGAACAGGTTGTTAGACAGTTGTTAGACTGGAGAGACAGTCAGAAAAATGTAACAAGCAGTTCCCATGACAGACTACAGCTGCTTAAGCTGTGTGGGGTCCATACTGCATGTACTTGTAGTCTTATGGGACTGATACCACACACACCAGACCTGGCTACACAACACGGTAGATTAAGGACTAAGTTTACTGCAAGGTTAGTACTTCTTTGTGACTCGGATATAGATTGATCAAACTGTCTCTGCCTCCCCTCCCCTTTTTTGAGATAGGGTGTCTCTATATAAGAACTGACTATCCTGGAACTCACTATATTGACCAGGTTGGCCTTGAACTTACAGATCTGCCTGCCTCTGCCTCCTGGATAGACTGTTCCTTCCTGCAGAGGTGGGGTGGGGTAGAGAGTAGAATCCAACCTACCAAAGATTCTCTAAAGTAAAGTACTAGATAGGTTCTATGACAACAGAGAGAAATGACAGATGGCTGAGAGCAGTCCTCCCTCTAGTGAGTGAGGGAGACGGATGGGCAAACATTTGACTGTAATAAAAGGATGAGTGATGGCAGGGTGTAAACAGCTGCTCACGACAGGTCCTTCAGAGAGGGAATGGCTGACTTAAAAGTAGGAAAAGAAGAACACCAGCGCAGACCCCAGCAGGCACAGAGCGAGGAAAAGCATGGCCCAACCCACCTCATGCTCAGGCCATCTTGCTTTCCCTGAAACTGATGAAGCTGTCTGGTTAACCCCCACATGCTTCTCTGAGTCCCAAACTGGAGCCCCTCCACTGAAAAAACAATACAGGCTCCTGAGGGGCCCTGGGGCCCTGTATCCCTGTAGATGTTCTATAAAGCTAAAGTCACCTTGGGCAGAAGTGGGTATTGAGATTGCGTTTGGAGGGCCTTGGAAAACTCTGACTCTAGGGCAGATCAGGATGTAGATCCAGACTAACTCATTCCACTGTGGGATATTCCTCTTCTCTGCAGCATATCTACTTGCTATGGGAGGTTGCTCTGGGTTCCTTGTTCCTCTCAGCATCTTGGTTTTTGCACCTTCAGGATCATCACAGGATTCTGGGTAATGAAATGGAATTAACTGTTTTCCTGAGAGAACGCCTGTCTCGCGCGCGCGCGCACGACACACACACACACACACACACGTGTATACACATTTACATAATGCATACACATTCATACACACATACACATGCATACACACCAAGTCACCCATGCTCTAAGAAAACCATGGTCCCCCAAGTAGTTATCCCCCACTCCTGTCCCCTGCTCCCTCCTAGAGTTACCTTCCAAGCTAGTGTCCACGTCTCTCTCCTTGGCCCCTATTGTCAACATTGTGGGTGAATACAGAGTGAGAGGGGCTGGATGAGCTATGTCCTTTACAGCCCAGTCAGAGGAACCAATAAATGCTTTAAATCTCTCTTGTCCACCATAGAATTCTCTATTGTTATCGAAAGCCTTAATTCTTTTGAACAAGGGTCCCTACCCTTCAGTTGGGCATCACAAATTATGTGACTGGTCCTGAGCCTGGGTCCCTGCAGCAGGAACCTGTCCTGTCCGATGCTCGTGTGTCTGAGTCACAGTGCTTTCTCTCTCTCTCTCTCTCTCTCTCTCTCTCTCTCTCTCTCTCTCTCTCTCCCTCCCTCCCTCCCTCCCTCCCTCCCTCCTTTTTTCTTTTTACTTTTATTGATTCTTTGTGGATTTCACTTCATGCGTCTCGATCCCAATAATCTCCCCATCCCTCTGTATCTGCCCTCTGCCCTTGCAGCCCTCCCCAAGATAGAACCAAATAAAACTTAAAAGAAAAGAAGAAGAAAGGAAGAGAAGATATAAATCTCACCGTGGAAGCTGTAATGTGACACACAGCAAACCCTTTGGCCCTTACATCCTTACTTGCAAGTATTCATTGCAAGAAGTCATTGGTCTGATTTGAGGCATCTGGCTTCTGCTACACTATCAACACTGGGCCCTCACTAGGACTCCTCTTGGATATTCTGTTGTTGCCCCGTGTTGTGGAGATCCTGCAGCTTTGGGTCTGTGAGTCAGGCCCTTTCACATTCTCTAGCAGGTCATAGATGGGGTGGATGTTGGGATGGGCCAACTCATAACCCTGGTTCTGTACCTGGGTGGTTGCTGGGTTGCTCGTCCTCAACGCCAGGGTGAGCTCTCCAGCACTGCCCGGGCCAGCTGGTCTACACCACCATACCACTGCATTGCCCAGGGGAGGCGCAGGGACCATTCTCCTGAGTGCTGCACCTGGTGAGAGGCAGGATGGGCTTTTGCTCTTATGACCTTGGTACCAGCTCTCTCACCTACCACAGGCAGTGAGAGCTGGGGGGGGCACTCTATGGCAGATGAGGGGTGGGGCACTCTCAGGGCTCCTTCACCGGAGTCCCCTATCAATAGGGTTAGTTCTCCCTAGTGCTGGTAAGGGACTGGAAAGTCCTCATGTCTGCTGTAGGTAGCAAGGGGCGGGGGAGGGAGACATAGTTCCCTCACCCACACCACCACAAGGCAGATGATTGGGGGACGAACTAATCCTCCCTCTCTCACAGCTTCAGGACCAGCTGGCTCTAGCACCTGCCAACAGGCTCAGCTCTATTATGCTGCCCAGACAAGGTGCAGGAAGGACCTGCTCTTTCCAGAGCTGTGACACACCAGTGAGGGACAGGACCAGTCTCCCTAGTGTCTCAGCCAGTGAGGGGTGAGGCCAACCCACTGCAGCCCTGTGGACATCAACACAGACCAGGGCTGTGACAGGACCTTGGCCACAGACATGGCCCTTGGCATCAGCCCAGGCCCAGACATCACGATGGCCCAGGGTGGCAAATAGGCCACTCACTTCAGCCCATTCCTCATTGGCTTCACCTCTTCAGATTTGTCTCTCTGCACAGGACATGAACCATTCTGTCTCTTCCATACCCCACTCCATATTTTCTCACCATAACAGAATCTGACCACAGAGCGCTACCAGGCCCGCATTGTCTCCTCCGGCCCAGGCTGGAGGGCCCCAGGCAGGCATGTGTACCTTTTTGTCTCTCTCAGTCTCTATCCACAGTAACTTTCTAGCTGCACCCTTTCTAACAAACAATGATCTCACTCTCCTCCTCCAGCATCCCAAGGTGATAAAACAGTTTGAATAATAAACAATAGGTAACTTTCAATCATTCAAATCAAAAGATCCCGCACAAGATTTCTTTAAGCACAGATTTCCCACCTTTCTGCTCATTAGGACAAGGATGATGAACTGTGTTTTCCAGATGTGTTTCTGAAAAGATCGGGAAGAAGAGCTGCTTCTGATTGGTCTGCTCAGTTCGTGGGAGCAGCTGATCTAGTGGGAAGCAGTGGTGGGTGCAGGTCCTTAAAGCTGGCTAACAGGCTACTCAAGGGAGCCAAGAGGCCTTTCCCTTTCCTGTTCACATACATTTGTGCCACAAACCGTGCTTCATTCATGATTTAATTTGTGTGAAATTTCAAAATAAAACCTTGCATAACACACATAAATAAAGTGCCATCTTTCAGATTGCAAGTTATCGACAAGGTTTACATTTGCTCTTTGGCAGTGCAGCTGACTTATTCCATCTTAAGTACATCTTATTCCATCTTTAGTGTCATGAGCATTTCGTTTAATGGTGTCACTGTAGTTGGTGCCCAAGTACCTAGGTGAAGGTATCTGAGCCTTTTGCATTGGCTTCTCTCTGTCCCCCATCTGCCCTTATTTGGCATATGATGGGTTATGCTCTAACAATATCCCTTTCCTCTGGAATATTCTTCCTACTTTTCTTTATTTGACTAACAGACTCATTGGGGATGCCACCATTCTCTCTGGAATGTCTTCTTTTAAACACCATGGAACCATACCATGTTCCGCTCCTCTGGTGGCTTCTAGCTTATCTGTGCAATTAAATTTCTTTACAAGTGTAAGTTGACCTTTGAGACCTCTAAACATTTTATAGGAGGAAACTGTTCCATCTAGCACTAAATACAGATGCCTGAATAGTGAGTGTTTGTCAGGAGCTTCTAGATGGTAGGCTTTCAAGCCTAGCATTTCAGTTACTTCCCAGTTAGTAGTAAGACTGAACTGAAAAGCCACAAGAAAGTTTCAAAATGACAAGTGGCCAAGTAAAGAGCAGTTATGTAAGGAAGTGAGCAATAAGGATGGGTTTTCTCCCAGTGGTAAAGTCTTACCAATTGTTTTTTAAAATGTGTTTTAGAACAATCTACCACCTGTGAACCTTCTATGCATTCATAGAGCATGTGTACCAGCGATGGCAGATAATGGCCCAGGACACTGTCAAACACAGCCCAACACCAAAACATAAATGTACTAAAAACACAATGAGAATTTTGGCAACTCAACTGTGGTGACTTTGTGGACAATGCCACAATAGTGCAGGGTGAAGAGATCGGACACCCCTGACAGAGTCTTCATTGTTACCCTTGTAACAATGTAATGGCTCACACTCTCAGCCTAGCCCAGAGAAAGAGGGCACCAGGGAAAAGATCAAAATCAAACATGTGAAGCATGGTTCTACTCAATATATGTCATTTTAAACACTGTTGTAGAGTTGAGAAGTTGTAAACCAAACCATAATGGTTTGTATTAATTGCTGTCTCCTGCAGGCTCCTGGGATAATCTGGCCCCTCTGGCCTCACAGGTCTACCAATGGGTTGTCTGCAACTCTCTGAAAACCACACTCTCTAAACATACGCCAAAGGAAAACAAAACCCCAATAACAACAAAAGAAGACATTCCCCCTCTCTCCTTAGACTAGTTAATAAAATAGACTGTAGAGAACCCTGGGTGAAATGCCACTCTACTTAGTTGGTAAGGAAGTCAATTAAACTGCCTTGTGGTCCTGAGCAGTGCAGTAGCCACAGAAACTGTAACTGATGTGGACCAGAGGAAAAGCCCTGCTGCACAGACATGTGCATGTCACAGTCATGGTCCCCAGGAACATAAGCAAATGGCATCTATCCTGGATTCAAAGGGCATTTCAAAGCCTTTATGGATATGATGTAAGCTAAAATAAATGACAATAATTTTAGAATGTGTATAATTGATTGGGAAGATAAAGGTCAGCTAGAACGGAGGAGGGTTATGGGGATGTTAATATCAAAGTACAACATATATCATAAATGTATAAAATGTTGTAATGAGATCCATTATTATGTGTAATTAACTATAACTATACAGCTCTAAAAAGTATGAATGAGATGTATCCGCATCAGTATAGCTGGGGCTCCAACTGCTTATAGGTCGGTGATGTGAGTACAACTTTCCTGTGTCCCAGGCCCCTTTTGGTTTATCCAGCCACCTTCATTAGCACCTCCTAGCTTGGGGTTATATATGCCATTGCATCTCCTAATAGAGATCAGCAAGTGTCCTGTGATGAGAAGTCCACATCCAGTACAGTTCAAAGAGCCACTTCCTCCTACCTGTCAGAGTCTTCTGACATTCTGGAAATACTATAGATTTTTTTCTGTGTCTGAAAATGAAACAGCAAACAGTAGCTTTGTTACATTTCACATGACATGCATCTTATTGCCTTATGCTAATGCATAAAATTGGGTTAAGTAGCTAGCTTTTCTCTATTTTCTAGGAAACAGTGAGGATAAGTAAGATCTTAGGATAAGTGAACAAACAAATGAAAAAGGAAGAAACTAGTTAAGCCATGTATTGCGTTATCAGTAATGATAATGACAGCCCAGACTTCTTTGCTGGGTAAATGGTACAGTTCTCTCTTCCCTCCCTCCCTCCCTCCCTCCCTCCCTCCCTCCCTCCCTCCCTCCCTCCCTCCTGTCCTCCCTCCCTCCATTCCTTACTTCTTCCCCTCCCTCATTATCTATCTCTCTCCTTTTCTATTTCCCTCCACTTGTTTCTTTCCCTCCCTCTTTCCTTCTCTCCTTCTCTGCCTCTCCCTCTTTCCCCCTCTCCCCCTCTGTTTCCTCACCCTCCCATTTTTGCCTATCATGAGGTGAACAACTTTGCTATACCACATGTTCACTATCACGATGTGCTGTTTTGCCATGGGTTCCATAGCAATGGAGCCAACCCACCATGAATATGAACCTCTGAAACCAAGAGACAAAAATAAAGCTTTCTTTTTTTCTATATGAACTATTTCCATCATTATGGTGGAGGACGCTAACTCATGCAGTGCACAGAGAAATAACATTTACCCTTCTAGCCTGGGATTATGGGAAGGTCAGATGTCAGGGTCTTCTTCATGGGAGGGAATGCATTTTAGCATCGTCAGATTAGTGTGGAGGGCCTGAGAAGCTTTTGCTATTTGGGCTACAGTGCTCAAGATGGAGGCCCCATAGAGTCTCAGATGTAGACTTGGCAGTATACCAATCACATCAGCAACATCTCCCTGCTCTGTAATAACAAAAAGAAAATGCCCCTACTTAAAGCCAACTGAGTGTAGCGTTTAATCATATTGATAAAGTATTTTCACAGCAACATCTACATTAACGTTTGATTGCAAAGTGAGGGACTGTAGCCTGGTCAAATTGATCCATAAAACTGACCATCCTGGTAACCAGCACAGCTACAGCATGTTATTATAATATGCATCTCAATTTAGAGGTGTTAAATGTAGATTTGAAAGTTCATCTTAGACTTGATGAAATGCAGTTCACTTTCTGGATATGGTGCGAGCAAATTAAGAACCATGTATAACTTCACTCAGTATTTCTGGAGATAAGCAGTGATTTTTTTTTTAACCCTGTAATGATTTGTAATTTGAGAAGTTGGTGGTTTTTGACTGCCTGTTTGAGGAGAGGAAGCCTGGGAATATCAAGAAGCCATTCTCTGAAGGGCATCTCACCCAGGGCTAGAGTTAGGACCCATTTCCCTCTCAGGCTTGTGTAGGGCACTTTCTTGTTTATTTTAAATGCTGCAGTCTACCTTGCCTCACTATGTTCTCCATCAAAGGCAATGCCATTTCCCAAGTGACTTGTCAAGGACTTTTGAGATGGTTCAGCCAATGAGAGGCACCATAGGAAGACTAGAGGGTGGCTGATGGGAAGAAGTCATGGTATTTCTTGGTTCTTGCTCTGACCTGGGTGGAGTCATCTTGTGTATATATATCCCTGTGACCCCAGGGACACTGACTTCCACTGAACAGTCTCTCCTTTCTGGCTATATCTATCAAGCACCTTCCCAAGTAGGTCCAGCTTCCAGTATCAGTCACTGTTTTTGGATTACGACAGCAACATTTCATGGTGTGACAATGACTTTCTATACTTGCCTCACTGTCCCCTAGGTGTGCATTCAGTTCTCCAGCTCATTGCTTAACAAAATCCTTCCATCTGACTGTTTCTGCTTGACACTCTTAGAGTGCTTTCTTGCTTTCCTTACTGGACCCTAACTGGTACACAAGTTTTAAAAAGACATATTGGTTAGTATGTGAGAAGTCAACTATTCTACCACTCAAAGCATAACCCTAAGAGGAAAATTATGAAAAAGGAATGGAAAGTTCTTGGTGGTGAAAGTACTGGGTTCTAAAGCAATAGAATTACATCTGAGCAGTTAGGAAATGCACAGCTTATCTGCCTTCTGGGCATATACCACATACAAATTAGAAGGATATTTGGAATCAGAGAGTGTGGTGGTTTGAGTGAGAATAGGCTCATATATTTGAATGTTTGGTCCTCAGATGGTGGAACTATTTGGAAAGGATTAGTAGGTGTGGTCTTATTGGAGGAGGTGTGTCATTGGGAACAGATTTTGAGGTTTCAAGAGCTTGTGACATTCCCAGTTACCTCTGTCCCTCACCTTCTGCTTGTGGATTGGGATGTAAGCTCTCAGTGATTGCTCCAGCACCATGCCTGTGTGCCTGCTACCATGCTCCCACCATGACTGTCATCCACTCTAAGCTTCTGGAACCATGAGCCCCAATTAACTCTTCCTTTTATAAGTTGTCTTGGTTATGATGTCTTCACAGCAATAGAAAAGTCACTAAGACAGAGAGCTCGGTTAGACTCACAGCTCCATTGTATAAACACTGTGTGACTTAGCACCACTGGTCCTCAGGCTGATCAGTTCTAAAGTGGAGGTAAATGTCACAGGCTTTGTGAAACAGAATTACATGGCTTGGCATTTCTTCCCAAGTAGGATTCTTCTGTAGCTCTGCAGGACATCAACACTGCTGAGAGGGATGCTTGTCTTTTCCCTGATGCTTCCCGCTCCCACCTCTTGCACCATTTCCCCTACTTTTCCTTCCCACCCCCTTCCTTATTTATAAAATAAATGTTCTCAATATCCCATCTTTCTACTTGGGCACTTGCTGACTTCTGTGATTCCAGCACTCAACTGAGAAAGCCCTGGAGTCTGAGGCTAGCCTGCTTGTCAAGAGCCCATTTCAATCAGTCAATTGATCAAAATATCTGCTTCTTCCCTTTAATTGACTTTCAACAAAACAAAAGAAGACATGGTGTTTTCATATTATCACTCATTTAAAAACAATCCCTGTCACTTCATAAAGGAAAGTGGAATTGATTGACATCTTTGTATTGTGTGAGGGATGAGTATTTGGTATTTAGTGGTAGCACAAGAAAGCCCAAGAAACACTCATACAACCAACCAAGCCTTCTAAACTAGTAAATCATTCCAGGCAAAACACTCTGTTTCTAATTAAAACCAATTTTCATGCAATATATTTTATCATGTTCTTTCCTCTCCTACAGCTCTCCCCCAGATACCCACACCTTCCTACATACCCAACTTTATGTTCTCTCTCAAAAAAATTAAAAAATAAACAATAAAAAATCACTAAGGCAAACATTCCAAAACTAAACAAAAAGTACATAAAGCAAAACAAACTTTTAAAAAATGGAGTTTGTTTTGCATTGGCCAACTACTCATGGTCATAGATCCTGCCTGAAGTATGGTTATTCCATTGATACTCTGTGGGAGAAAACTGATTTTCCCTTTGCTAACATGTATCAATTGCAGGTGGCTTCTTAGTTAGGGGTGGAATGTCCTGTGTCCCTCCCAATACTGGAACCCTTTCTGGCTTGAACCTGTGTAAGCCTTGTGCATATTACCACAGTCTCTGTAAGTTTATATGTGTGTGAGTCTTATCCTTGGAAGACACTATTTCCTTGTAGTTATCCATTACTTCTGTATGTTACAACTTTTCTGCCTTCCATTCTACATAGATCCCTAAGACTTAAGGGGAGAGATTTAATTAAGAAATACCATTATGGCTGAGTACTTTAAAGTCTCTCCCTCTCTGCCTTGGAAATAGCCTAAATGTCCATTAACTGATGAACAGATAATGAAGATGTGGTACATTTACACAACAGAATATCATTTAGCTGTTAAGAAAAATGGAATTTTCAGGTAAATAGATGGAGGTATATAAAAAAAATCATCCTGAGTGAGGTAACTCAGACCCCCCCAAAGACAACATTGTAAGTTTTCTGTTTTATGTGGATATTAGCACTTAAACTTTCAGTATTTGTGCCACAATCCAAATACTATAAAGATTAGTTCCCTAGTAAAGGACCAGAGGATCTCCCAAAAAAGGGGAAATAGAATATAGTATTACAGAAAAAAGAAAGACTATAATAGGATAGTTAAATTTGGAAGGGACGGAAGAGAATGATAAAACAGGGTGTAGGGAGGGACAACTAACACTAGAGGCCAATTGAAAAACCATATGAAAACCTACATAGAGCCTTCCTAAAATACATACACATATGAAAGGAATCTACATGGGATCATCAAATAATAGGGGAGACAACGCTCTAACTAGATAATTTATGCCATCAACTCAAACCTCCAGTGCTCAGAAGGGTTATAGTTTGTTGAATTGTTGGCCAATGGAACACATCTCCTCAAACATCACAAGCTACTACTGCCAAAGCAAATGCTTTCTCTCTATAACCTGATGATGAGGCCTTACTGCTAAATACAACACTTGCTGATGTCATGGAGCACAGGGAAGTTGAGCTGGTGCCTAACTAGAGCTTCACCCCTACTGACTTGCATTCATAGTACTAAAAGGTACTCTGCACACTACCGGGGGGGGGGGGGAGAGGGGGAAGCTAATCATCATTATTTTCCAGCTACAAACACTGGCCTACAATAGAGACCTGCCTGTAAGATACTGGTGCAGTAGTGGGACAAATGTCGTGGGACTGATGAACCACTTTTTGATAGGATTTAAGGGCTCCTCCATGAGATGGGCTGTGCACCCAACAGTGCTTAAAGTGGCCAAGAACCTGAGACAGGTTACAGGCTTAGGGGAAAACCAAATACTGTTTGTTTTGGTAAAGAAACATACCAGTAAGGAGGCTCCTAATGACATTCTGCTGGAGTCTAGGGGCTACACCATTACACCAAAAGCAATTTACATATTCAATACATCCTAATCAAAATACCTACATTTTTTTTTACATAAATAGAAAAAATATCCTAAAATCCACGTGGAACCCCAAAAGGCCCCAGAAAGCCAAAGCTTTTGGTAAGAATGCTGTTTTCACTATGTTGCTTATACAAACCCGTGAATATGGAATGCCTTTCCATTTTTTAGAGTGTTTTTCCATCTCTTTCTTGTGAGAGTTGTCTTTTATGCTATTGTGAATATGTGCCCATGATCTCTTTCTCAGTGCTTGTACTTGGATTTTTTTGTAAGTTGATTTTATACTCTGCCACTTTGCTGAAGCGGCTAATTATTTCTACAAGTTTTCAGTTGGAAGTTTTGGGATCTTTTATGTGTAAGAGTGTATCATTGGTGAAGAAGGATAATTTGACATATTTTCCTCTTTGTATTCCTTTAATTTCTTTCTCTTGTCTTATTACTTTAGCCAGTGCTTTGATCACAGCATTGGAAAGGAGTGGGGAGAGTGGCCATTCCCTGTCTCGTTCCTGAGTTTAGTAGGATTGCTTCAAGTTTTTCTCTATTTAGGATGATGTTGGCTGTAGATTGTCATATATCACATTTTTTTTTTATCTTGAGATATGTTTCCTTTACTCCTACTATATTTAAGACTTTTATCATGGAACCATGCTGTATTTTGTCAAAGACTTTCTCTACAACTATTGGAGTAATCATGAATTCTGTGTTTTTATCTGATGTGTTATATTTATTAACTTACATATGTTGAACCATCTTGCATTTTCTAGACAAAGACAACTTGATCACAATGGAAGATATTGATATGTGCCTATACTTAGTTTGTTAGTATTTTATTGAGGCTTTTGCATATATGTTTATTAGGGATATTAGTGTGTGTGGGGGGGTGTCTTGGAATTAGAGTAATTCTGGCTTCATAGAATAAGTTTAGGAGTGCTCTCATGCTTCTATTTTTTTAAATCGTTTAAGAAGCTTTGGTTGCAGGTCTTTGAAAATCTGGTGGAATTCTATGAATCCATCTGGACCTGGACTTCTTTATTTGGAAGGCTTTTTATCACTGTTGCATTCTGTTCATATCCTATGGGTCTGTTTAGGTTGTAGCTCTCTTCTTGGTTTAGCTTTGTTATTTTGGAGGAATCAAGAAATGTAGCCATTTCTTTTAGATTTATAACTTAACAGAGTACAGGTTTTTTGAAGTATTCCCTTATAATATCCTGCATTTTTGATGTCTGTTGTAATGGTTCCTGTTCATTCCTAATTCTGTTAATTTGGGTCCTCTCTTTGTTTTAGTTAGTTGGGCTAGGCTAATGGTCTGATGGTTTTGTTTGCCTTCCCAAAGAATAAGCTCTTAGATTAAGTGATCTTTTGTTATTGTTTTTATTCTATTTCATTAATTTCTGCTGTGTTCCTTATTATTTATTAACATATACTGGATTTAGATTTTGTTTTTCCAAATTTTTGGGTTGCATCATTGAGTCATTTATTTGTTCTATTTGTTCTCATTCTGACTACTTTTCTTTCTTCCTTTTTTTTTTTTTTTTTTTTTTTTTGGACAGGGTTTCTCTATATTGCTTTGGAGCCTGTCCTGAAATTAGCTCCATAACCAGGCTGGCCTCGAAACTCACAGAGATCTGCCTGTCTCTGCCTTCCGAATGCTGGGATTAAAGGTACATGGGCCACCAATGCTCTGCTCATTCTGATTTCTTAATGCAGCCACTTATCACTATAAAATTCTCTCTTAGAACTGATTTATATATCCCAGAAGTTTTGTTATGTTGTGTCTTCATTTATATTTACTTTCAGGAAGTTTTTATTCCTTTCTTGATTTTTTCTTTGACTTATTCATTATTCAGTAACGAGTTGTTTAATCTGCATGGCACACTTACTAGATAATTTTTTATATAATGATTGGATAGGATACATGGATTTATTTCATTTTTTCCTCAAATTGTTTAGTGTTTTTTTCGTTTCTTGGAATGTGGTTTATTTTATAGAAGCTTTCATGGGCTGCTGAATGAATGTATATTCTTTGGTGGAAGGTTTTATAGATATCTGTTATGTCTCTGTTAATATTTTTGTCTGAATAATCTGACCATTGGAAAAAGTGGGGTGTCCATGTTCCCTACTATTAGTGTGTTTGTGTTAATCTGTGTTTTTAATTTCATTAGAATGCTTTTTATGAAATTAGGTGCCCCAGAGTTTGATAAATCATTTATTCAGTGTTCAACTATTTTCTTGACTAATTGAGCCTTGGATTAAATGCCTATCTTTGTCTCTTTTAATTAGTTTCATTTTGAAGTTTTAGTTTAGGATGACAATGGCTGCTTGTTTCCTAATCTCATTTGCCTAGGATAAGTTTTCCTATCCTTTGACTTTAAGACGGTGCCTATCTTTAAAGTTAAGATCTCTACATGCAGTAGAATGAAATTAGGCCTGCATATATCACTCTACACAAAAATTAATTTCAAAAGACCAAAGTTGTCAATTGGAAACATGAAATGCTACAACTGTCAGAAACAAACATAGGCCGTATCCCACAAAATATTGATGTAGGGAATTACTTTCTGAACAGAATTCCATTTACACAGGAATTAAGGCCAACAAGTGACAAGAAAGACCTCATAAAATGAAAGTTTCTGTACAGCTGAAGAAACAGTCAGCTGAGAAGAAAAAGACCATAGCCTGGGAAAGAATCCCACCTGATAGAACATTAAGATATAGTATATTTTTGAAAACTTAAAAACAAACAAAAACCCCAAGAATCAAGTAAACAAAGGACCCAATTAAAAAGTGGGCTTGCGATCTAAACAAAGAATTCTCAGAAGAAATGAAAATGGCCAAGAAATACCTCAGAATTACTCAGAATCCTTATCAATTAGAAATGCAAATTAAAATAATGGATTTTACCTCACTGCAGTCAGAGTAGCTCAGATCAACAAAACCACTGACAATAAATGCTGGTAATGATGTGGGGGAAAGAGACCCACCCCCCTTTCACTATTGGTGGGATTGTAAACTGTTGCAACCACTCTGGAAGACGGTGTAGAGAGTCCTAAAATAATTACAAATAAATCTACCATATAATCCAATTGCACTGCTCCTTGGTATATCCTCAAAGGACCTTACATCCTATGCCACTGGTACTCCCTCAACCATGTTCATTGCTATTCAGTTCACAATAGCTAGGAAGTGGAAACAACCTACATGTCCTTCAACTGGCGAATGACTAATGAAAAAGTTGTACATTTGCATAATGGAATACCATTCAGCTGTGAAGAAGAATACAATCATGAAATTTGTAGGTAAATGTATATAACTTGAAAATATATTTTCAAGACTTTGAAAGTGTTTCTAGGTCTAAGTAACCCAGACTTAGAAAGGGAAGTATCATATGTTCTCTTTCATTGGAGGCTCCTAGCTCCAAATTATCAGATGTGAGTACACAATATGGAGAAAACAGAGGAACCAGTTAAGTCAAAAGGGACCATGGCAGGGCAGGGGGGGGCTCTAGAAAGACAGGTGATATTGAAAGGGAAATGGGGAAGGATGCGAAGGGAGCACTAACTGGGAAAAGAAAGTGGAGGTCAACACAGGAGAGAGGAGGCATCAATAACACCAAGATTGACAAAGCCTCAAGGAATCATTATTTTATATTTACCTAAAATTATATATTATATTACATAGACTATAATATGATATTATATAATACTACATATTGTAATATAAATAATGATCCCATCCAAAGCCATAGAATACCTAACGGAACCCCAGTACCAATTTTAAGAAATAACCATTCAAGTTATTGATCGGGGTAGTGTAAGTGACTCTTAAAACAATATAGACTATTCCTGTTGTCCTTATTTGCCTCCCAGAGGAGTCTAATGAACTAGCTGTATCTAAACTAAAACCTCCTTCCTGAAGTCTACCTTCCATATTACTATAAATTACCATGCAAGCTTCCATGGTATAGAAGCCACCAATAGTCATATCCAGCTGTGGTGCCTATGAACCACAACAATGACCAATATGGCAAGATATACCATGGCACTCATGTCTTAGCAATAACCAATGGTTGTCCAATTGGACTTAAGACCCACTCAACAGGAGAGAAAGAATGCCTGGTAATTGAAAGAGTCAAATACCTGGGGATAGCGAAGTTATAGACTTTAGAACAGAGGTTCTCAACCTGTAGCTCACAACCTGCTTTGGGGTTGAAACACCCTTTCACAGGGGTCACCTAAGACCAACAGAAAACACAGATATTTATGTTATGATTCATAACCGTAGCAAAATTACAGTTATGAAGTAGCAATGGAACTAATTTTATGTTTGGAGGTCACCATAACATGAAGAACTTAAAGGGTTGAAGCTTCAAGAGGGTTGAGAACTACTGTTTTACCATTATTGCCATTACTTTACTAGAGCAGCATGATTCCTGATTGCATTCTAACGCTCATCCTGACACCCAAAGATAAGTGTAGTTCTCACCCCTCATAGTAGAGACTTTTTACACTAAATAGAGATCCTTACAGGAAACTACAAGTGGATACAATGCAGAAATCAATGAATCAGGGATCATATAACTTCAGGACAACTCCTGTACCTAAGACAAAGGGAACATTGAAGAAGAGGGAAGGAAAAGTTGTAAGACCCTATACAAAGTATTATTGGCAACTAATGGTTGTTGAGAGAAAGAGAATTGGCTTCTTCCAGAGATGACCTCCCTAACTGGTTATTCAGTACAAAGTCTGCCCTGAAACCACATGAAGGCAAACAACTAAACAGATTCAGCAAGTTGTAGTGTGTGTGTGTGTGTGTGTGTGTGTGTGTGTGTGTGTGTGTGTGTATGTGTGTAAAAATAACAAAGAAAAAGAGGCCATCAACTTGAGGAGAGGGAGGGTATAGATGGGGTAGAAGGAAGGAAAAGAAGGTGGAAATGATGTAATTATATTTTAATTAAAATGCATTTATAAAAAGAATAATCAGAGCAGGCTGAGTGGTTGACTGAGGTGTCAGGGCTACAGCTAGGCAAACAAACCCCATGGTTAATGCTGTAAGTTTAATTTGTTGATAAATAAGTGACATAAAGTTGGGAAAGGTAGAGCGCTGATTGTATGGCTAACTAGAGGTTTTTAAATTCTATGCAGACTTCTGCTATCAAGTTCCCATCTCTCCCTGTCTCTCTGTCTCACTCTCCCCTTTTCCTCTTTGTCTTCCTTTCTTCCTTATTGAGTTCTGGAAATACAAAAGCAATTCTAAGCATGACCTGGAACGTTAGACACCTCTACTTGTGGCAAATGCGTTGGCTTTTGTGGGATTGACTTCAATTATTCTAGCTATAAAACCAGAAGGGTTGGAAGAATTATATTTTGACTAGATTTTTTCTTACCCTTTTAAGGAACAGAGGATCTTCAATTTCCCCCCTTTCTCTTTCCTGCTTTCTTTCCTATTTTTCATTCCACCTTATTTTTGGAGACTGTAGCATTAGTTTTCTGTTAACTATTATTGAATGCTGTGTCTTGCTCACATATTACCTGGTGGGATTCTTGGATTCATGGGGGAGAGAACTGTTTTTGAACTGAGTTTATATTTAGAAGATTATTGTTTTCCTTTCAGACAATTGCACTTAATGTGACAAGGATGAAAAGCAGGCCCCATTGACTTAAGGACAGGACCTGAAAATGGGCGAACGAACTCTTCCTTTGGTCATGGTATAGCTGTGCTTGACTTAAGTGTTGTCTCAGCGACACACTTATTAGCAACAGAGAAATAGTGAACTAGAGAAACGAAGTCATAGTGCTAAGAACAGAAAACTATGCAGTGTACATTATAATTAAATGGCAGACCAACCACATCTGAGCACCTCAGTGCCCACCATAGTTATTTTTGTCATTGCAGCATGGTGTACATTATATTTAGTAACTTCAAGAGGGAACGAACACTTACCAAAGTCTATAACTTACCAGACACTGTACTGAACACTCTGTTTTACTCTTTTATTTAAAACTCTTGCAAAAACACTTTGAGATAATAATTTGTGAGTTCAGAAAATTGAAGTGTTTAGAAAACTGTCCTTTGATTCCACACCCCAATCATAACTTTGTTGTGATCTTTAACATCCTTAAATTATTGTTATTGTTATTATTATTATTTTATTATTATTATTATTATTATTATTAGTAGTAGTAGTAGTAGTAGTATGTGTGTATATATGTATGCATGCAAAGTGTGAATTTGAGTGTGAGTGAATGTGCCACAGTGTGGAAGTCAGAGAAAAATTATGAGAGTTGACTCCTTCCATTGAGGGATCCGGGAACCAAACTTAGGTAGTCAGGCTTGTATGTCAAGTGCTTTTACCCACTGGCCATCTCACTGGCCCAGAACTTTTAAACCAAAAGCTTCTGAAGACTTTGGTTTTGGCATAGCAAAGTAATGTAATATTGCCCACTTCTCTCCCTGGTTCTAAATGTACAAGAGTGTTTTACCTGTTTCTAACTCTGTACATCATGTACATGCCTGGTGCCCACAAGGGCCAGAAGAGTGTTGACTCCTCTGGAACTGAAGTTACAGATGGTTGTGAACTTCAAGTGGATTTTTGTAATCAAATCTTGGTTCTCTGTAAGAACAGCTAGGGCTCTTAAACACTAGGTCATCTCTCCAGCGCCCAAATATGATCATTTAAACAGATCCAAAAAAACAGTTTTTAAAATTAATGTTTACATATAATGCAAATCTCAGCTAACCAGAAAGCATGGGGTTTCATCAGCCAAATATAAAGCATCTATGAGGGTCCTGCAAGATTGCTCAGCAGGCGAAGGTACTTATCATCAATGGATTTCCTGCTTGTGTCCATCATAAGTGAATGCATTGGCTGACTTCAAATGTTGACTCAGCCTTGCATTCTTGTAATAAACCTTTGGTAATGAGATATGGTTCTTCATCATAATGATATCGTACTATACTTAGGAACAAAGCTTGCCAATGTGCCCAAGGCCTCTTTGCTGAAAGCCAGGAAACTGCTGAGAAAAATTAAAGATTTAAGTGAACAGAAAGATAGACAATGTTCATGGATTAGAAAATACTTTACATTTATCTACAGGGCAATGCAATCCCAATCAAAGTCACAGCAGATATTTGGTGGTGGTGAAAAACTGGTAATTTGGCTAAAAACTTAAATGGAAATAAAAATAATCTTGGATAATGAAAGCAATTTAAAATGATAAAGAGTACCAGAAAGTCATGTAGGAAATTGTAGAAGTGTCATATTTTTATAAGGGGAATGTGAGGAGAAAATAGAAAAAGCTTTGGTGGGTGAACAAGGTAGAAGCAACACAGGACGTGAGAGCTCGTGGGTTAAAGGAAGTTCAGAGTAGGCTAGGGCCAGAGTGCTACAACAAAGGAAGGCGTGTCTACTGTGCCAGCACTGCACCAACTCAGTAAGTGTGGTGCCCCTCAAGGACTGTGGGAGGTTATATTCCAATAACAACAAAAACACAAAGAACAAACAAACAAACAAAAAACAAAACAAAAAAACCCAACAAAAAAACCAAAAATACAAAACAAAAAAACCCAAAAACTAACATAAGCAGAATCATGTAAAAACAACAAAAAACCCAAAACCAACATAAGCAGAATCATGTAAAAACTTGCAAAAAAGTTATATATTGCTTTAATAGTTTGTTACAACAAATTTTACATGACTTCCTTCTAAGCCAGTAAGTTTCCCATTTCAAGGAGTACATTAAAGTTAGTCAGGTCTGTGGAGGGTGTTATAATCCTAGCACTGGGGAGGCTGAGGTAGGAAGGTCTCAAGTCCAAGGTCAGAATGGGCTGCATAGGAAGACCCTGTCTCAAGAAACAAAACAAAATAAAGTAACATAAGCACTATGAAAAACAATCCATTAAAATAAACAAAAAGCTAACAAAGTATGCTTATTATAGACCTATTTTGATGTATCATTAAGGGTTGGGTTTATTAAATTATATATTATTGACTTTGAACTCCCTGTTAGCCACTGTCTTTCCTGCTCTTGGAATTTTAACTGTTAACCTTTATTCACTTTGTTATTCCAGTTCTTAGTGAGGTGGCCAAAGGACTTCAGTAAATTGAAAGTGACCCACAGAAGAATGTATAAAACACCCTTATATTGCTGAAACTAAACAACAACAACAAAACCTGGCAAACTCCTATGTCATTTGTGTAAATTGTTTGGCTTTAAATGGTGTCTAGTGCCCAAAGCACCAACCATCATTGTTACAGGAAGTGGTAAATTTAAATAGTAGTGTCATTTCATTTTTAGTTTGCACAGGAAAGAGTTTCTATGGTCAATGCAAACAACATTGGCAGAAATCTTGATCTGTAAGTTCAGGAGGGCTTTTACACGGCCTCCAGGCCAGGGAGGCATAGAGAAAGTAGACAAGGATGATAGCTGAAAGCTGGAGAAATGGCTCAGTGGGTGAAGAGCTTTCAGATAAGCATAGGGAATCTGAGTTCAAGGTCAAAAAGGAAAGTAAAGAAAAGGGCATTGTGTATATTTGTGATCCCAGCACTGTAGAAGCAGAGACAGACGCTCATTAGGGCCCATTAGCCAGCTTGCCTGGTCTATTTAAGAGCTTCAGGAGTGGAGGGGAAGGCAAGAGAATCAGCCAGTAGGGTGTTCTTTTGCTTTCTCCCACAGCAGTAGGACTTCTAGGTAAGGGAAATAATCACAGAGGCAAAAGCTGACAAAGACAAGAATCATTGAGAGATGTAGGCAGTTAGTCCTTTGGAGAGATGGACTCTGGCCTGTTCTCAGGAACAGGGTGCCTCTGTTGAAAGACACTTGGGAATCAGCTAAATTTCAGCCTATAGTTTTTGTTGACACCTGCCATGGTATTTTCAGTGACTCCTAAGAAATGTTATCCCCAAACCATAGGGTCTCACAGTGGTCATCTCCATCCACAGTGTCAGTCAAGAATGTTCACCAGCTTTCACAGGTTAGCATTTCCTGAATGGATAGGCCCACATTGGCCAGAATGGAGAGAAATTCAGCTGCTTAGCGGTCCCTGGGTTCAGCACTATTGGAAGGTCCTTATAGAGCAGACAGATGATGGAGGAGGTCAGGAAGGAAAGGACCACCCTCCACACTGTCCATAGTGGAGGTCCTCATGGAGCAGATGATGAAGGAGGACCACCCTCCACCCTTTCTGCAGTGGGAGGTCCTCATGGAACAGACAGATGATGGAGGAGGTCAGGAAGGAAAGGACCACCCTCTACACTGTCCATAGTGGAGGTCCTCATGGAGCAGATGATGAAGGAGGACCACCCTCCACCCTTTCCGTAGTGGGAGGTCCTTGTGGAGCAGACAGATGATGGAGGAGGTAAAAAAGGAGAGGACCACCCTCCAGCAAGTGCTTATGGCTTTGGCTGATGTGCAGAAATTCTTTTACCATCTTAAGGAAAAGGAGAGCACCCTGTTCTCCCCTGAGAGCAAATACTGCTTGTCCTTTGTGCTTTTCTCCCTGTCTGTGCAGCCATCTTAATCAGGTTATTTGAATCAGCTTCACTCAGACTCCATAAACAGAGAAAAGTGCACAGCTAATGATGAACTGGAGGATTTAAGGCTCCTGTAAATCTCGCCACCCATCAGCAGCTCCTCGTTGGGGTATTTGGGAACTATGATGGTCAGCCTTGATCGTAAGCTTGGTTGTATTAAGAGATACCCAGGAGATTAACAAGGCAATGTCCAGTCATGTCTGTGAGGGTATTTCCAGAGACAACTGGTTCAAATGGCCTCTGAGCTAAGCAATGGTTTAAACCATTGGGGGATGTACGGTTTAAGTGACCTGTGAGGAGATTGCAAAACTGTGGGACGTAGGGTATTTCTGGAAGAAGCACATTTCTGGGGTGCACTTTTGAAGTGTACCATGGCTGTGGTTCTTTCTGTTACCCCTTGCTACCCCTTGCTGTTTCTTGGCTACCATGACATGAGGAGCCTGCACCACGCACTGCTGCTGTGTTAGCCTTACCAGAGGCCCTCAGGTAATGAGTCCAGCCGACCTTGGACTGTAACCTCTGAAGCCATGAGCCAGAATCAATCCTTTCAGTCAAATGTTTTCTCAATCATTTCTAGACTATTTTGCCCCTAGAACACTAACTCAGGCCCCTTGAAGTCCATCTGCTTGAGGCCATTGCAAGTAGATGAAGGACTCCAGAGACTGAGGACACAAAAGCAACAGCTGCATGTTTGCTGCTAAGTCTGCTTTTTAGTTGGTTGCTTATGATGCAAGGGCAGAGACATCATGTGGAGGGCTACAAGGGAGAGCACTGGCCCATCAGGTCTCTTAAGCTTACCCTGGAGTTAACAGACTCTCTGGGCCACAAGCACAAGGCACTGTGCCAGATTTCTCTTGATAATGAATAGCTCTCTTCCCTCTAGTACTCAGGACTGTCCTATCAACAGACAGGATGGTAGGGGCAGGTGGGCTCAGTTCCCCAAGCCTTCTGTTGTGGAGTTCCTGTGGGGCTGAGCTCTCCTGCTGTTACTGCAGATGGAGAGATACTATGATGGAAATTCTAGCTATTTTTTTGCCAGAAGTAAAATGTTTTGTGTTTACCTCAAGTTCTTGGAAATTTATCAAGTTGCTTTAAAAAACAAAACAAAACAATAATCTCTTAACTCTGGATGGCACAGCTGGGACTTCTTTGGTGACTGGCAATGTGTGGCAACATGACATGGCAAAAAAACAAAAACAAACAAACAAATTAAAATAAAAAGCCCAGCCTGTGGAACCCAGAGTGGCCTATGTTCACGTTTTCACTCTGTTACTCAGCCATTGGCCAGGATCTCTCATCTTGAGTTCGACATCTGTGCTGTGCGTGTGTGCAGGAGACTCTCACTCATGGGATGGTGACGCAATGAAAATGGGAAGACATGGCAAGCCCTGTAGTTAGAATTTAGTACGCGATGACCACCATTGTTAATTATTATTATCATTCTTAGTTATGATCAGAAGGACATACATTCGGACAAACATCACTAGCAGCTTGAGTAGGGGCTGGCTGTCATTTAACTGATGTGTGCATTTTACACTCAAAGCTAACTTTGTCTCAGATACAATGGGAATAGATCTTTCTCTTCCCTCTTGCCCTGGAACAAGGGAAAGTGATTCTTCATTAACCTTTTGTGGGTTAAAGACTAAATGGTGAGTTTTTAAAAAACAAAAATGTTAACATTGGTATCCTCTGAGGTAGATTTCAAGTATCTTCCCCCCCCCGCCCCAACACATTTTTTTTTCTTTTGTCTTTGTTTTTTTATTCTGATGCCTAAAAACAGAAAAAAAATCGAGCCATTTTTACTTTATTAATGTAAATGGTAACAACTAAAGTTAGTTTTATGGTGACAAGCCTTCTTTTATTCATTTGAAAACCTGTTCTGGCCTCTGGATCCATCCCTGCCTCCCTGACCAGAAGTGTGCCTGGCTGTCATCAGCACTCAGCTGGGCTCCCTGATCCTTCTAGGTGGCACTAAGGTCTGAGAAGTTCTCCTGGCTCTCCCCTGAGTAGGAAGAAGCAGATGTGTGTGTGTCAGTGAGAAAAAGCGTCAGCAAAGAAATATGACTAATGTTAAACCCGGCGTGTGTCTAAGAGTCTGAGAAACAACCAGAGAGAACAGGGAGAGAGAGGGAAGAACAGGAAGGTAAAAATACAGTTACCATAGGAAGGGGATGGAAAATAAATAAATGAAATTCCTTCCCCCAGACCAAGCCCCTCAGGGGAGTTTGCCAGAAGAGCTGGAGGGGGTGGGTACGATTCATATAGGATTGTGTGATTTATGGCGGGTTCCTCTCAAATCAATTGGAAAAAGTCAGCCTACCAAATTCATGGGGGTCTCCCTTGGCTTCTCTTCCTCCTCCAGCGAGGTTTTCCGGATGTGTGGATTTATGAGTTGTAGCTTATTTATTTTGTTCCTGCTGAGGTAAATAGCTCCGAGCCGGGGGCATTTATGATTATTGGGCAGAGGAACAAGATGATGGATTACTTCCTTTCATTTGTCTTGTGACCAGAAAAATGTCTGTTTTTCTAGCAATTTGACTTTTAATGTGCAATGACTCCCTCCCCCCGTTTTTAGTGTGATTGCAGGTGTAGCACAGATGGCTCTTATTCATGGAGGTTAGGTGGTTTAGAGGGTGGACCTTGCCTGTCCACATGAGGCTTGAAAAAGGAAATCACTATATTTAGCCAGATGGAGGAATTTGTGGCTGAATTTTAAGCCAGCCACACCTGCCATGTCAGCCTAGCCACTGTGACTGCTAGACACATAGGCTTCGTGGTGGCTTAAGCGTCTGTAACAATAACCTCTCCTTTCAAGCCTCTGTGTAAGGTTCTGATCTTGCTGAGAGAGAACATCTTCGGCTTTGAGTTAAAAGTAATCTGACCTTTCTCCCACAGCAGCCCTTGTAATGGATGTTCTTACCCAGCCATGGACTCTGCATAGCACGGTACTGACCTGCTTAGAGTGACATATCCTCTGGTGCAACAGCAGACTGTAGTTAGCATCGTTTTCTGACAGGATTTGAGGCCAACTTCATGGGAGATATGCCTGGCATTGTGAACCTAGTCAAAAGCCTCAGGCTTGAGAGGGCATAGAGGAGAATCTGCTGCTTTGTTAGAGCTGTACACATTGTCAAGCTTCCTTCTAAATACTTATGTATTAGTATTTAGACACAACTGTTCTCAGCCTCGGGTGGACAAGCTCCTTGTTGGCTTTTTGCAGAGACTTTTATTCAGTTCAAGTGTTGAGACTAAGTGACTATGAAGTGTTCAGGCATAAACAGGACATCCACATCACCCTCTTCAAGACCCAGGGAACATTGTGGAATTGGGGATGAAAAACCGTTAGAGAGAGGATAAGGAGGTGTGCTGTGAAGCCATAGTCGTAATATGGCTGCTGCAATCATGAGTGCATAGTAGCTACGGATACCCACACAAGATAGAGGCTTTCACCACCCCCATCATGGGTAGGAAAGTACCCTTAGGCCTTGCCCCTTCCTGAGGAGCTACTAGTAGTTAGTGGTCGCTGGGGGAAGAGTGTCACTTTTGTTAGTGGTGTAGCCACTGGTCAGTTGTCCTGCATCAGCAAAAGCAAACGGCACCTATCCATGTTCATAGAAACAACCCTAATGAAATCAGTTGATCCAAAGAAGACATGAGAATAGGACCGGGCTAGTGGGGAAGAGGACAGGTCTCAGAGGGAGTGAGAGGGGGAGGAGAGACAGTAATCACCATACATATGAAATTGTCAAAAATAGATAAAGAATAATAGAAAGTAACCTGAGGTGAATGTCAAGTAGCAGCTGGCTCCTTGTCTGAACTGAGATGTGTGGAATTACCTCCTGGGTTTGGGAGACTTCGCATAAAAAATAAACTATGTTATTAATAATGTTTATGCATATTTATATGCTAAAATATAATATTTTGGTTAGGGTGGGGTAAATAAAATGTGTTATTTGAATTAATTTCAACTGTGTCATCTTTTTCTTTTTGAAATGTGGCTACGAGAAAACTTCAAATTACATATCTGGTTCACACATGTGGCTTGCATGCTGTTTTTATTGGACAGTGCTGAATTAGGAGCAGAACACAGGAAGTCCAAGTCCAGTACTGTCATTTCCTGCTTTGTGACCTTGGGTAAGTGATTAAAATTCTGCAAGCTTCCATTTCTGGCTAGCTAAATGAGAATAATAACACCCACTCAGTAAAAGTGTATGATCAACTACACAGCTGTTTGTGCGTTTGATCAAAATAAGTCTCCTGCTGTCTGGCAGATGCCACTTGGCCACACTAGTTCCTGTCCTGTACCTCTTGTTTGCCACCAGTCCAAGGTGGCCACTTTATTCATGGTAACCTGCTCTCAGTTGGGATAAAGTAATCCTGTATTTTGTGGCCCTCGACAAACAGCAGCTTCAAAAGTCCTGAGAAAGGGAACTTGATTCAGCTGGATAGTTGTTTGAGGTTGAGCTGTGAACCGGTGCACCTGTCCTGTCACTCAGTGTCACAGTGGTTGCTAGACGGGTACTGGTTCATGCTGGGTTAAGCCTTTAAAGTGTCTTATGAAGCCTCAGTGTAAGTTTTATTCTTCCTAGGAAGGAGCACCTCCAGCTTCAAGGTACACAGTGGTACATTCCTGGAGCTCACTGAAAGACAGTTAAGCACCAGGTCAGACTTGTTTCAGCCCTCTCCAGTTCTCCCACCTTGCTGTTAATGAGCAGCCTTCTGGGAGTGAGGTCTGTGTGCTGGGGTTTGACTTCTTGATGTGGATACTCTAGTTGTGGATACTCTTGGCTTTATGTTATCTTCAGGCATGACACTTTGTTAGAACTACAGCCCTCAGCAGGCATGTGTGGAAAATGACTCATATATGTTATGAGACAATTCATGGACATTAAAAAGAAATAGTGGAGTACCTGGGACAATTCTATAACATGGCACTTGATGACTTATAGTGTCGCGCGCAACCTTTGCCGATAAGGAAGACGCAGCAACCGAAGATGTGTCCAGCAGAATCTTTATTGTAGAGCTCTTTACATGTAGATGGAGAAGGACCCCAAGCCCCAAATGTGCTCTGCTTAAATAGCCTGCAGGGCAACGTGCTCGTCTGTAATTGGTGCTCCGCACAATGCCTGATTGGTATACTCTCTGATAGGGAGAGCTCTCGTATACTAGTTAGCATAAGGTGGCGCATGTGCAACTGGCGTAGCTAATGCTGTAAACAAGAATCAGGAAGCAGGAAGCCAGCGCCATCTTGTAATGGCGAATGCGGCTCCCGACATTATAGGAAGTAAATAAGTTCTTTGGAAGATATGTTCTATCAAAACTTGTTACAGGCAGGTTTTTCCCACCGGCCACCTGGTCCCACTCTTTGTTCCTCCCTGCCGGCTGCCCGGTCCTGTCACCATGAGAGCCCCAAATAACACTCAGAGACTCTGTATTTGATACAATCCTGTTGGCCAGTTACTATTATTGTTTATGGGCTAGCTCTGTCTTAATTATTAGCCCATTCTACTTATCTAAGTATTTCCACGTGGTCATCTTATCCAAGCGTGGCGGGGGAGGGGGGCATCTTGCTTTCTCCACGCTCTACACGCTGACTCCTCCTAACTACTTCCTCTTTCCTCCTTGTCTCCTAGCCCCGCCTATCTTGCTTTCTCATTGGCTTTATTCATTAACCAGTATGAGAAACATATTTACAGAATAACATCTCCCATCAAAAACTCAAAAGGGGAAACAGATGTTTTAAATAGAATACATCTACTATATAAGTTGCAACAATAATCAATAACCATTCCATAAAGAAAGCACCAGAGCAGGTTAATTCTATCAAATTTTGCAGAAACAAGTAATACCAACATTCCATAATCATTTCTAGAAAAATAGAAGCATAGGGGAAACTTCATAACTCACTTTAGAACAGTAGTTCTCAACTTTTGGATAGTGACCCCTTTGGGGGGGGGTCAAATGACCCTTTCACAGGGGTCACCTAAGACCATCAGAAAACACAGATATTTACATTACAATTCATAACAATAGCAAAATTACAGTTATAAAATAGCAACAAAAATAATTTTATGATTGGGATCACCACAACATGAGGAACTGTATTAAAGGGTCACCACATTAGAAAGTTTGAGAGCCACTGCCTTAGAAGATGATAGGAATACCACAAGACGTACATCCATATAAAGTAGACAGTAAACAAAACTTCAACAAAATATTCACAAATCAAATCAGTTAAATGCATAAAAGAATTATGATGGCTCAGCTCTGACAGCAACGTCTGTATCACACCCATTAGACCCAAGATTCAGGGATCAATTTGGAAGAGTGGGGGGGGGCAGATTTTAAGAGCCAGAGGTGGTGGCTGTCTGCAGCAAAACAGTATTTGCATGTCATGACAGGTTTATAGCACACATGTGGTCCAGCAGCTGTGACTACATGCGTACGACTGGGACAAGATCAACCCAACCCAAACACCAGCATGGATGGGGGATAGGCTCATGAAGTCCCATCCCTAACTGAGGAGGTATTGGGAGATGGTTTTCTTCAGGGATGTGTTTCCTGAGAGGACATCAATGGTAGGTGGCCTCACACCCATGCACATACCGGTAGCACTGAGTGGACTCAGTGGGTCTAAAAGAAAAGAACATGAAGTTGGGAGGCAACCATGGTAGGGGGGAGGGGAGAAATGGAGGGGAAGGAATGGAGATAGATTTGATCAAAACACATTATATGTATGTGTGAAATTATCAAAAAAAACTTAGTTATAATTAGCAAGTTAGGTTCTTAAAACACGAGTTCAGCCTGAAACTAACTCTTACAATGAAACATATAAATTTATTTTCCAAAGGTTGTAGGGAACCATGCTTTCCCTTCTCTCCCTCTCTCCTTCCCTTCCTTCCTCTACCCTTTCCTTTCCTCCTCTGCCCTCCCTTAACTCCCATCCCTTCTCCTCTCTTCTTTCCCTTCCTTTCATTTCATATCCCCCCCATGACCCACCCCCAGAGTGGGTTCTGGCATAGGATAGACAAACTCTCACTGAGATACACCCCAGTCCCAGATCTATTTCTTTACTTGCAAAAATGATGCACAGTTCTATTTTGAGTGACTTGTTGGAGAGTTATGGGAGATTTTATTCTTGTGTTCATTGAACACATATACATTGATTTGTAGAGTCTTGCAGGTACTGTGAATATACAGAGAGTAATATGAGGCTTGTACATAAAAGTTTATAGTTTGATTGAAGATATAACATTATGACTGACAGCAACTTAGTCAGGAAAGGGTTTATTTCATCTTGTACTTACACATCACAGTCCATTATCAAAGAAGTCAGGGCAGGAACTCAAGGAAGGAACATGGAGGCGGGAACTGAAGCAGAAGTCTTGGAGGAACGCTGCTCACTGCCTTGCTCATAAGGCTTGCTCAGCCTGCTTTATTATACAAGATAGTTGCACCTGCCCAGTGAATACACCCCCCCTTAATGGTCTGGGCTCTCCCACTAATTAAGAAAATGGCTCACTGCTGGGTGGTGGTGGCACATGCCTTTAATCCCAGCACTAGGAAGGCAGAGGCAGGCTGATCTCTGTGAGTTTGAGGCCAGCCTGGTCTACCAAGCAAGTTCCAGGACAGGTTCCAAAACAATACAGAGAAACCCTGTCTCGAAGAACAAAAACAAAAACAAGATATTAAATAGGTCAAGACCAGACTGAAGAAACCCACAGAATCAGCTGACTTGAACAAGGAGGAACTCATGCACCCCAGTCTGATATCTGGAAAACCAGCATAGGACTGACCCAGACTCCCTGAATGTGGGTGTTAGTTAGGAGAACTGGGTAGTCTGTGGGGCCTCTAGTATTGAATCAGTATTTTTCCCTAGTATATGAATGAACTTTGGGAGCCCATTCCACATAGAGGGATACTTTCTCAGCCTAGACACATGGAGGAGGACCTAGGCCCTGCCTCAAATGATATGACAGACTTTGAAGATTTCCCATGGAAGGTCTGATATTGGCACAAAAATAGACAAGTAGATCAATGGAATCAAATTGAAAATGTGGATATTAACCCACACACCTACAAACACCTGATTTTTGACAAAACAGCTAAAAGTATACAATGCGGGGAGGAAAGCATCTTCAACAAATGATGCTGGCACAACTGGATGATGGTGTGTAGAAGACTGCAGATAGACCCATGTCTATCGCCATGCACAAAACTCAAGTCCAAATGGATTAAAGATCTGAACATAAATCCAGCCACACTGAACCTCTTAGAAGGGTAAGTGGGAGGTACCCTTGAACAAATTGGTATAGGAGACTGCTTCCTGAACATAACTCCAGTAGCACAAACACTGAGATCGACAATTAATAAATGGGACTGCCTCAAACTCAGAAGTTTCTATAAGGCAAAGGACACAGTTGACCAGACCAAATAGCAGCCCACAGACTGGGAAAAGATTTTCACCAATCCTACATCTGAGAAAGGGCTGATCTCCAAAATATACAAAGAACTCAAGAAACTAGTCAACAACCAAATAGCCCTATTAAAAAATGGGGTACAGAATTGAAGAAAGAATTCTCAATAGAGGAAATCAAAGAGGCTGAAAGACACTTAAGAAAATGTTCAACATCCTTAGCTATCAGGGAAATGCAAATGAAAACAACTTTGAGATATCATCTTATTCTTGCCAGAATGGCTAAAATTAGAAACACCAATGACAACTTATGCTGGAGAGGATGTGGAGAAAGGGGAACACTCCTTCACTGCTGGTGGGAGTACAAACTCATACAGCCATTTTGGAGATCAGTATAGTGGTTCCTCAGAAAAATGGGAATTAGCTTACCACAGGACCCAGCAATTCCACTCTTAGGTATATACCCAAATGACCCACATCCATGCAACAAAGACAAGTGCTCAACTATGTTCATAGCAGCATTATTTGTAATAGCAAGAACCTGGAAGCATCCTAGATGCCCCTCAACTGAAGAATGGATAAAGAAGATGTGGCACATCTACACAATGGAATACTACTTTGTGGAAAAAAATAACAGAATCTTGAAATTCGCAGGCAAGTGGATGGACTTGAAGAAACCATCCAGAATGAGGCAACCCAGTCACAAAAAGAGGAACATGGTATGTACTCACTCATATTTTGATTTTAGAGCTAGAACAAAGGATCACCAGCCTATAATTCACACCGCCAGAGGAACTAGGATTCAAGGTGGATTTTAAGAGATTCTTATAAGGTCTCTCACAGAAGGGGGAAGGGACAAGTTCTCCAGAGCACATGGGGAGCGGGGGGGGGGAGTGAGTGGAGAGGGAACTAGGAGAAAGAGAAGGGGAGGAAAGGAACTAGGAAGTTTGAGTCAGGGGAGAAATAGAAGACAGAAGAGAGAGGGGGAGGGAAGGAGGGAGGGAGGGAAAGAGGGAGGGAGGGAGGGAGAGAGAGAGAGAACATAAAAGAGGGAGCCATTATAGAATTGAAGAGAAAACTGAACCTAAAGAAATGTTCAGAGACCTATAAGACTGACCCCAACTAACAATTTGAGCAATAGTAAAAAGGCTACCATGAATGCCCTTTCCTGATAATAAGATGGTCAACTAACTTATCCACCAGCATGGAGCCCTCATCTAGTAGCTGATGGAAGCAGAAGGAAAGGCTCACAACTAAACAATGAACCGAACTGGATTTCCGATGCAGAGAGGGAGGATAAGACCAGGCTGCAGAAACAAATAGAGACAGCTGACCTGAACAAGGAGGAGCTAACGGCCCCCAGACTGTTAGCTGGGAATCCAGCATGGAACTGACTAAGACACCCTGAACATGGGTCTCAGCTAGAAGGCCTGAGCTGTCTAAGGGACCTCAGATAGTAGAACCAGGATGTATTCCTGATACACAAAAGGATCTTGCAGGCACATCCTCCATGGAGGGATACTCCCTTAACCTAATCCTAGTCCATACTTCAAACGACTTGACAGATTTAGATGACCCCTTCTGGATGTCATCACCCTATATGTGGAGTGGGGGTGGGTGGGAGGGGAGGGTGGTTGGGGTGCATGTGAGGGTGGAAGAGAAGGAAAGATGGAGGGGCAGAGGGAGGTAGGAAGGGAGGGAGGGAGAGGGAACTGGGATCGATATGTTAAAAAAAATGTTGGCAGATGAAGAATTTAGGGGAGCTTCCTCAGTTTGATGAGGAATGTTGAGGAATGTTTATCAGAGTCCTTGGATAAACAAACTTACAAATGAGAGCCAGAATGCTTTTCCCTAAGACAGGGAACAAAACAGGAATGCTTAGTTTCACTCCTCCTCTTAGCATTGTACCTGAAGTCCTACCTGACATCGTAAGGTTAGATAAGGAAATAAAATGTACACTGTTGGTAAAG
The DNA here is from genome assembly GCA_030556225.1 of Cricetiscus sungorus. Lineage (NCBI taxonomy): Eukaryota > Metazoa > Chordata > Mammalia > Rodentia > Cricetidae > Cricetiscus > Cricetiscus sungorus. The sequence goes on from JANBXA010000741.1 coordinate 8,261,145, forward strand.
AAAGAAAGAAATCATCTCTACTCACAAGCAACATGATAGTCTGTGTAGGTATCTCAAAGCTTTATTAGCATACACCCTGCCTTTAACTGAAAAGCAAGTCTTGCAGGATGGCTGCATACAAAAGACTGTTGCTTTTTCTAATGCAAGTAATAAACAGTTGGATTTTGAAACAAACAAACAAAAAACCCCAAATTTCTTACAATAACATCCCCTAAATGAAATAATTTTGTGTAAATCTAATTAATGAGATGTGTAATTCTCTATATATGTTGAAAATTGCTAAACACTTGATGAAAGAAATAAATGATGAGACAGTCCACGATCAAGACAGAGCTTATTAATGTGTCTGCCCTTCTCAACATGAGTTACAAAGATTCAGTATAAATCCAGCTAACCCTGTGGCAAATTTCATGTATATCAACAGGCTAAATAGGATGAAAAACAACCCTGAACAAAGAAGGTTGAAGGTCTTTTACTACACAATAGCAAGGATTTCTGTATAGTTACAAGGAATACTTTTCATCCAAAGAAAGAACAAAAGTCCTATCACTTTCAACAATATGGCTGGACTTGTGTAGGACATCACGTTAAATGAAATAAGCTACACCCAGAAGGACAAATGCTTCATGGTCTCACTTTTATGTGCAATCTAAAAGGCTGACAATTGAATAGTGATTATCAGAGAGTGGGGAGGGGAGGGGTAAAATGGATGGAGAGAGACTGGTCAATGGGTACATAGTTACAGTTAGAAATAGTGAATAAATTGGAATGTTCTGCATTTGGATTGAATCTAATATCAAAATTTCTTAAAATCAGCTTTTAGACAGGCAGTGGTGATCCATGCCTTTTAATCCTAGCACTGGGGAGACAGATAGATCTCTGTGAGCTAGATAGAAACCAGCCTGGTCTACAAGACCTAGGACAAGGACAGGCTCCAGAGATACACAGAAAAAACCCTGTCTCAAAAAACTAAAACAACAACAACAACAACAACAACAACAACAAACCCCCAAACAAACAGCTTTAAAATTTGGTAATTACCAGTAGAGTAATATCTGCACAAAAAGATAAAGGACAATAAAATTTTGTCCTTTTTTTTTCTCCAAATAGACATCAGAATCTTGGAAGGGAGTCAAAATTCTTGGTTCATGATGCGTCTCCTCATTGGTCAATACTTAGTGTTTATGTGGTGGTAGCTCCAACATGAACCCATTTAACATGAATTTTTATAGCTCAAGTAAACCTCTGAGTCTTTTCTTTATTCTCAAACTGTCTGTGAGTACATTAAAATAAACCCACAGGGATTCATATGATGAAGTGGGATGTGTCAATGGTCTAAATTGTGTTTCTGGGTATAAAAATGACTTTTAAAAAATAATAGTGTTTCTACTATTTACTAAAGGCAGGACATTTTAATAATGAAGCAAAGGTGAAATAGAAAAGCATCTATGTTGAAAAGTCATGGATAAGACACATGATAAAGGCATCCCTATGCACAAGAACTTCAGTAGGTGCCTACATGTAACAGGAAGGTTCCTGGCATCCAGGAACCCCGAGTGATATTGTTGAGCGTGACAGTAAGTTAGATTGGAGAGAGATGGCTGTGACCATCTCAGTAAGCATGTTTGATGGGCACTTACATAACGATGACAACAATTCTGGAGGGACTGATAATAACAGGGGGACCGGCAGTATAGAGCTAAGAACTGGTGCTATGGGGATGGTGGAGGCTTCCTTTGGGGAGATAGAGAAAAGGCATTGACAACAGGAGAAAGGACTATTTCTTTCTAGATCTTTCCATGGTCTCTACATTGTAGTGGGATATTCACTTTGTTTCCTTCTGTGGCACGGACCACGCCCATTGGGGGGTGCAGCCAGATGCGAAAGTGACCAGTGGAGCTAGGTCTGAGGAGGAGCCAGGAACGCTCTCTTGTGGCAGGACACAGAGAGGAGAGCATCCGGTGGAACCTGTTGGTGTTCATCTGTCTAGGTTGTAAGTTATTTCTCCTTGAATAAACATCTATTCAACCTATCTGTTTATCCCGATCCTTATTAAACCATGATATTTGGTGTCAGAAGTGGGATCAGGATTTTCATGGGACCTGGGTTTCACCCAGGCGGCAGACACCATTCCCTTCCCCCACCATCCCTGAACATGTGGTTGCCTTGCCTAACCAGGCGGACACACCACAGCTTGTAAGACATGTGTGTCTGCCCTACAACTGCTTTTATACTACATTGCTCACATCTCCTTTTCTGGGGTGGAATAGAGATGTCTCCTTTTGACTTATAAAATTATGTTCTAGTCTGGCTTCTATTTTTGTGATAAACACCATGACCAAAAGAAACTTATGGAGGAAAAGATTTATCTCATCTTATACTTCTATGTCATAATATATCACTGAAGGAAGTCAAGGCAGGAATTCAAGACAGGAATATCAAAGCAGGAACTGAAGCAAAAACATGGAGGAAACTTGCTTACTGCCTTGTTCTTCGTAGCTTATTCAATCTATATATTGATGTGGGATATTGCTTTTGCACACTGTAAAGATTTGTTACTTGTATTGGTTTAATAAAATGCTGATTGGCCAGTGGCAAGGCAGGAAGTATAGGTGGGGCTACCAGACTAGGAGAATGCTGGAAAGATGAAAGAAGAGAGTGAGTTGCCAGCTATATGCAGAGCAAGCAAGATGAGATTGCCTTACTGAGAAAAGGTGCTAAGCCACGTGGCTAAACACAGATGAGATTATGGGTTAATTTAAGTTGTAGGAGTTTGTTAGTAAATAGCTTGAGTAATAGGCCAATCAGTTTATAATTAATATAAGCCTCTGTGTGTTTATTTGGGACTGAGCGACTGCAGGACCAGGTGGGACAGAAACTTTTGTCTACAACCTATTATCTACCTACCTACCTACCTATCTATCTACCTACTTATCTATCTATCTATCTATCTATCTATCTATCTATCTATCTATCTATCATCTATCTATCTTCATCATCATTATTATTATTATTATATTTAAAATTTTTATGTGTATGGGTGTTTTATCTGCAGATATGTCCATATACCATGTGTATCTCTGCTGCCTTTGGAGACCAAAATAGGGGTCAGCTCCCCTGGAATTTGAATTACAGGTGGTTGTAAGACACCACGTGGATGCGGGGAATCAAACCCACATCCTCTGAAATAACAGCTAATGCTCTTAACTGTTAAGACATCTCTTCAGCCCCTCAACCTACCTTATTATATAACCCAAGACCACCTGCCCAGGGGTTGCACTGCGCAGTGTGGGCTGGGCCCTCCCATATGAATCAAAAAATGCCCCTACAGATGTGCCTACAGGCCAGTTTGATAGAGGCAATTCCTTGGCTGAGATTCTTTCTTCCCAGGTCTGTGTCGAGTTAACAAAAACTAATCAGTACAGATATAGGGACCAAGATCCATCTTGTAGGAGACAGGCAGTGGTATTCTTTATGACCCTGTAGCTGGTCTAAACACATCTGGAGGATACCTAGTAAACATGTACACACACAGGCATTGTACTCTCAGATCAGCTTCTTCCTTCCCAAGCAGATACAAAATTGAGATGCCTTTGCCTCTATAAGGAATAAACAGGGCAACTGAAAAGCAGAACCATTATGGCCAGAGGAGGAGGAAAAGAGGAACACCTAGTGAGAGCCCATGGGCACCCTGAACTTAGGCTGGCCAGGGGAGGCCCAGGGAACTGCTTCTCTATGCAAACTTTTCTATGCTGACAAATAGTATGATGGATAACACCACTGCTTCAGGCAAAGTTCCTGGGAAGAACACAGGGAACATTAGTCAAGAAAATACATTTTCTTCCACTTTTCACCTTCTGAGTTATACACTTTCATCATGACCTCTGAACCTTTTAAGGAAAACTTTACCAAAATGAGCATGTTAGTTTTCAAGGTTAAAAACATCCTGTCTGTCAAAGATGCTACAACCAAACACTGGGGGCTTATGTAACAGAAAATATTTTTTGTTCATGATTCTGGAGGCTGGAAGTTCAAGACCAAATTATTGGTGGGGTTATTCTCTTCAGAGGCCCTTTCTTTGGCTTGTAGGCGGTCCCTTACCGTGAGTATGACTTTGCTCTGGGCATGCCTTTCTGGCATCTGTTCTCACAAGGGTACTGTCACATTGCATTGGGTTTCCCCCTTCTGACTTTAGTGAACCTTGTTTATTCCTCTAAAGGTTCTATCTTCAAATATAGTTATATTAGGGGCCTAAGTTTTAAGGTGTGAATTTTTTGGGGGGAAGGAAAACACATCAGTTGTCAACAAATAGTGAGCCTATTTATTTATGGTTGGATGCCTGCCAGACAGTAAGTGCTTGACAAGTATTTGTAGAATGAATGCTGACTGAGTAGGTACCTCATTTATAAATAGACTCCCATATTTTGTTAATTTTCATAAGCGTACATCAAGAAAATGCCCATTTACAAGGGTTGGCAATGATGTCAGAGCAACTCAATAAATAGGTTGAAATAAATAAAGATGTCTTTGATATGGGTTCTAGATCAGGCCAAAATGCAAGTCCTCAGGACTGTTCTTCCTTCTGCTGAAGTTGCATTTAAACAGCACAGCTGCAATGGTTTAAAGTTAAATATTGAAGACTGACTAGCCATGTAAACTTCTAGGGAATCTGTGAGAGGCAAGAGGTTCAGAGGCGAACTTCTTCTCCTCCTCCTTCTCCTTCTTCTTTTTCTTCCTTTTCCTTCTTCTCTTCCTCCTCCTTCTGCTTCTTGTTGTTTTTCTTCTTCATCCCCCCTCCCCTCCTCCTCTTCTTCCTTTCCCTTCTCCTTTTTTCTTTTACTGACACAGAAGCAGCTACTCAGATGCTCAAGGTCTCACTACAAGTGAATGCCAGGGCAAGGTTAGCACTCAGTTTCCCAAGACTCTAAAGTACTGATTTTATTTGTACTTTTTCTAAAGTTTTATTTTATTTTATTTTGTGTGTATGTGTGGGTGCCCATGGAGTCACCCTGAAGCTGTCACAGGCAGTAGTGAGCTGCCTGATGTGGGTGCTGGGAACTGAGTTTGGGTCCTTAGGAAGAGCCATTTCTAACTACTGAATCATCTCTATAGCCTCTGATTTTATTTTATTATTTTAAGCTATGTATGTGTGTATGCATATGTGTGTGTTATATATGTGTATATGTATAGGTACCTGTATCTGTCTGTGCCTGTGTCTGTGTCCATGTCTATCTGTGTCTGTGCTTTTGTGTGTGTGTGTGTGTGTGTGCTTGTGTCTGTCTAAGCCTGTGTCTGTGTATATCTGTCTGTGTTTGTCCGTCTCTGTGTCTGTCTGTGTCTGTGTGAGTGCTTGATTGTGTCCATGTCTCTCTATGTCTGTGTTTGTCTGTCTGTGACTATCTGTGACCATGTCTGTGCCTGTGTGAGTATGTACACAAGAGTATAGGTGCCTTTTGAGGTCAGGAGAAGACGTTGAATCCCTGATTTTTAACTTAAAAATTATATTTTTAATGAGTGCCTTGCCTGAATATCAGAATGTGCACCAACTCTAGTACCTGTGGAGTTCAGAAGAGGGTGTTGATCCCATGGAACTGTAGTTATGGATGGTTGTCGGATGACAAGTGGGTGCTGAGAACCAAACAAGGATTCTCTGAAAGTGCAGTCAGTGCTCTTAACCACTGGGGAGTTAATTTTGTTTCCTCATACATTTCTCTTTTCGCATATTTAGGTAACAAGTGTGAAAATCAAAGGAGAGTTTTTCTTTTGTGATATTTAAATCCTAAGGATTCCAGCTCTCTCCTGGAGGCATCTATTTAAGGTGCATTTAGTGGATTAATTCTAGAGTCAGGCAGTAATGCTGCTTATATTTCTTGAATTTACAATCACCTTACTCTATTTTCAGTTGCTATAACAGAAAACCTGAGACTGAGTATTATAAAGGCAAGAGGTTTATTAGTCTCATGGTTCTGGAAGTTTCAAAGTTCCAGGTCAGGGGCAGAATCTGATAAGAGCTTGGAGAACATGCAGACATGCAAGGGGATAATCAAGGACAGCTTTCCTGATAGCATGTCCAGCCTGGGAGGGTGAGAGTGTCCCATCTCAGGAATTCACAATCTTTTGGGAAGACATGTGTTCCTGTTAGTGACCTAATCACCTCATAGGTCCTTACACCCCATTACAGACAAAATGGCGCTCAAACCTCAATCTGTGTTTCAGAGGGGACAAACCAAATTGAAACTGCAGCAACCATGCTTACCACATCTTAGTTTATACAGTGGATAAACCTACCAATCACCAAAACACAGTCTTCCAGCACGCTGGCACAGTCATCTGAAAGCCATGAACTGCACGTATGTTTAACTGACATTATAATTAAATCAATTGTCCACATGGAAAGTTTAGGAATAAATTCTGTTAACACTGGTACCCAGAGCCAATGGTCTGGAGTAACCACCATGTTTTTAAACTGAAAATAAGGCAGTTTGTATGCCAGTTGGGACTCTCAGTTGACCTGGTCAACACTGGTTAATATCTTACATAATTTGTGAGGGATGTGTTACATACAGGCCACCACCTGAGTAGTCCTAAATCGCTAAGTAGCAATGGTAGGTTCTCTCCACTGAGGTATGATAACATACAATAACCTGCATGTATGTGGGATTCAAAGTGTGGCAAATTTTAATACATGCACAGATTTGTTAAGCCTGTCACCACCACCAAGCTGCTAAGTTACTGTCTATAAAGTTTTCTTGAATGCTTGGATAACCCCTCTTTCCTAGCCTTCCTGTCCCTTAGTTGTCATGGTGAGCTTTCTGTTTTTGACATATTAACTTGTGATTTCTAGAATTTTATTTATGAAAATACAAGCATTTTCTTTTAAAAAAAAAGGTTTTCTCTTTTTCTCTATCATTTATGAGGCATTACTGAAAAAATATCAGTGAGATTTCTTGTACTATGAGCAAAGAAAATGGGATGCCCTGGGCTTCTAGAAGTTTGTAATTTCATGAGAGGAGACTGGATGCACATAAACAACTCAACTAACCTCCCAGTCATTGGAACTGCAAACAGAATGTCAGCTAATACCAGGCATTTTACGTAAGAGTTGAAAATGTTTATACTTTTAAATTACAGAGACTCCAATGTTCAAGATAAACAATACTGGACTCTGAGACAATACACTCCCAATAATGTGACTAATGTTATTTGTTCCTTATATTCAGAACTTAATTATGCATTATAACCACACAGCATGTGATCATAAGTTACCTAATTTTATTTTTTAATTCCTCCATAAATTTTGGGAAAATACTCTCTAGAGCCATTTGTTTATTTCTAGTCATTTTGTCAGTCAACACTGAACTTCCTCTCTTTGCCCATTTGTGTGTTTTTGTCCCATTAGGGGAAATCTAGGTACAAACACATCTAGCTTGGCTCATGTCAAGTCATAGTTTTCAGCTATTCAGCAGTTTAAAAAATATCCAATATACCATTTAACTGCATTTTGTTTATTACGAATTGTTACTTCTTAAATTTAGTAGGGAGATGGAGTGAACAGCTGTTGCTGTATTTAATGCTCTCACGTGTAGCAACTATGAGCAATGAATTATTTTCCAGGAACTCTTGACCCTGTTACTTTTGGGGATATTTCATTATATTGCCTCTCAGCACTGTCAGTTTGCTAACAGTGGTACAACTAGTCATTTATTCATAACTTTGATTCATTTTCAGTGTTAAACAGCCTTTGAAAAACTGTTTTCTTCAGAACAACTATTTTGAGGCTTGGGGTTAGGTTGGGTGGCTGGCTGGTTAGCTGGTATTTTATGATGAGCATACAGAACAGCTCATCTCTTTCCATTGCTGAACAATTTGATTGTCACACTTCAATGGGTTTATCCACTTAGTGGAGGTGGGCCATTTTGGTTATTTTTAGGTTTTGCTGTTAGAAAAGAAACAGCAAATATCTGTGTACAAATATCTGCGTACAAGTATTTGTATGAACATACACATTTTAAAAATGTGTGAAAAGATGGGGGTGTTGAGATGAGTCTAGATTCACATAGGCATGTGTTTACCCATTTTCTAAAATGACCATGTCATTCTGCATCCTTTCCAATAGTACATGAGAACTTCAGATGGTGTTCATCCTTGCCAACCCTGGTCATGATCTTTCAAATTTAAAGCATTTTAGTAGGTATGGCATGGTATCTCACTGTGGCTTTAAATTTTATTTTTTTCAAATATTAGTATTGCCAAGAGTCTTTATATGACCTTGTCAGCCATTTATGTTCTGTTTCCCATTCAAGCATTTGTTCATTTAAAAAATGTTGTCTCATTATTGACAACAATTGACTGTATATATTCTTTACAAGATACACAATTCATTATATTTTCTCCCAGTTTGAAGCTTGTCTTTTCATTCTCTTATCAAAACTGAAAAGTTCTGCCAGGCCTGTGTCCCAGTACTTGGGAGCCAAGGCCGGGAGTCTTGTAAGTTTGAAGGCAACCTGGGCTGCACAGCAAGTTAAAGACTAGGCTGAGCTTCTTACCAAGATCTCCTGTTACTGGATTGTTTGGAGTACAAGTGTCAGCCCCAGTATCCCTAAGGAGCTAGTATGACTCTCAGAATGCAACCAAGGAGATGAGTGCTAGAGATAAGCGAAGGAATGGGATGGATTCAGTGGCATCATGTTGAAGAGGAAGAAATAAAGGGAGCACATGGCCCTCTAGATAATCTCTAGGGCACTGACAGGACATTTAGGTTTAAAGAGAAGGAAAGCTGTGTGTAAAACAAAGCCATGCTGGCCAAGATATAGTTTCTTCCTCTACTGACCCACCCTTGTCTCAGCTCTGGATGTCTTGTAAGGTGGCTCAGTATGTTGTCATGAGTATATGCCTGCAGGCAAATGTCAAGCTGGTGTCAAAGGATCAGCATTTGCCTTCCTCCAGCATGAGGTTACTAGGGAAATTACAATCCTCGGGGCCACTTTTTCTATAGTCTGGTTGTCAAAAGGCAGGACACAAACATTTCCCTTTAAAATATCTTTGTTCATATTAGCACAGTCACACCTATCTCAAAGACCAAGAGCTGGGAAATGTAGTTCAGAGGAAGAGCACTTACATGTACACATAAAATCCTGGGATGACTCTCCAGCATCACAGACAAACAAGACAATCTTACCTCTGCTCATTGAGACTGTTGAGTTCTGGGCTGGAGAGATGGCTCAGCCATTAAAGGTTAGGCTCACAACCAAAAATATAAGATACTGCTGAGTTCTAGATGGCTGAGTTTTCTTCTATGTGTCATGCATGTGGTATTACAGCTGAGAAATGCCTGTTCAACCTAATATCTCACAAAATGTGTCAATAGTTTTATGATTTTAGGTTTGCATTTATGTTATTTAGATCTGTTTTATTTGAGCGAGTGTTCTCATACTATTTAAAGTACGGATCAAAGATAAACGTTTTTTCCTTTTTGAAACTGTGGGTACTCCAATACCAATTGTAGGAAAGTCTGCCAACATTCCTCAGACAGGTTTTGTACTTTTGTGAAAAAATCAATTGTTCATGTATTTGATCTATTTCTAGACTCTCCATTTTTTACAGTGACCCACATCTCTTTGCCAATGGCACATCACTGTAGCTTTATACAAAGCCTGAAATTTAGAGTTGTTGACTCCTCCATAATTTTCCTGCTGTTGAAGTTGCTTTTGCCATTCTAGGTCCCTTGTATTTCCATATGAAGTTTAGAATCAGGTACCCTCTTGAATTTTGGGATTTTATTGAATCTATACAGATCAATTGGCAAGAACTGACATCTATTCAAAGCTGATTTATAAAGTGGTTCACAAACCCATCTCATTAGGCTTAACAGGAGAGAATTCCCATGTGGGACATCCTACATTTTGGAACACAGGTGCTGTAGCTGACATGTGGCTTCTGATACTCCACTGAGCAAGAGATCACTAGCAAAACATAAAACAAAGTAGCACAGTCAGCTCATTTCCTAGCCTTTCAAAAAAGAAACAAAATTAAAAAGGGAAAAAACATTAAGTTCTGATACTTTATTCTGAACTCTGGTTGGTCTGTTTGTTCCATTGATAAAGGTCTTTCTATCACTAAGATTGGATATCAGGAACAGATATTGTTTGTTTATCACAACTGTCAAAATTTTATTCTCTAATTGCTGCATTTGGTGTCTGTCTGTGATGAAATACCATGACTAAAATCAACTCATGGAAAAAAGGGTTTATTTCACACATAGTTCCATATATCAGTTCATCATCAAATGCAGTGAGGGCAGGATCTCACGCAGGGCACACACCATGGCCTCAGCTCCTGTCTCCAGGTTCCTGCCCTGTGTGAGATCCTGCCCTCAATGCTTTTGATGATGTACTGTTATATGGGAACCTGGAGGCAGGAGCTGATGCAGAGGCCATAGAGAGGAAGCTGCTTACTGATCATTGTGGCTTACTCATCTGCTTTCTTATAGAACCCAGGAGCACAACCCAGGGATGGTACCAACCATAATGGGCTAGGACCTTCCACATCATTCACTAATTAAGAAAATGCCCTACAGGCGTGCCTACAGCTCTATCTTGTGAAGGCATTTTCTTAACCAAAGCCCCCTTCTCTCTGATAGCTCTAGCTTCTGTGTCAAGTTGATTTAAAACTAGCCAGTACAAGGCCCTACTCAGCTGGAGAGTGCCTGCTAGACCCGCCTATCCTGCAGAAACATCCAGAGTACCAGCCCAGCCTTTCGTCCCCAACACTAGGCCTTGGCTACAGGTGAGTTTGGGTCTAATCCCACTGGGGCAAAGGATTCTCCCTTACACCCTCCCCGGGAAATCCCTGGGTGGGTCCTGGATCTCCCTGCCCCTGCATCCTGTCCCCACTACAAGTGCTTTTGGAGCTCCCATATATCCCTACCCACCCCCACCGAGAGCCTGTTCTCCCCCTATGCTCTTCCCTACCCTGCCCACTGTCCCACTGCTTTGGTTGAGCACTGAGCCAGAGGGTGGAGCCAACAATCCAGCCACCTTAGGGGAAATTCCTGGAGCCCATCTGAGCACAATAGACCAGTCTATCCACGTGGGACCACCTGTAACTTCCAGCTACTCTGACCCCCACTACCGGTCTTCTAGGTCTTCTACTGGAGTTCTGGGTCCCTCCCAGAGATCCGCCTATCTCTGCAAGTTCACCCTGAGTTCCTGTGGGCTGGATTCTTGACCCCCATCACAGGACCTCTGCTAAAGAGGCCCTACTCAGTTGGAGAGTGCCAGCTAGACCCGCCTATTGGTGCTGAAACATCCTGAGTATCAGCCCAGCCTTTGTCCCCCAACATCAGACCTTGGCTAGAGGCCTTGGCTAGAGCTAGACACGACTACCCCTGAGGAAACATTCTGTGGGCTAGCCTCTCAAAGAGGCCTCAGCTCTCCTCTGCTGGAACCTGATCTTTGACCCCCATTGTCGGGCCCCTGCCTACGGGGAGAGACCTCCTAGTGAGCTTGGACCACTCAGAACTACAGACATCGAGGCTCCGACCCACCTAAATCCATAGAGAGAGGGAGAAATCCCACCAACACCTACTGGAAGAAGCTATGGGAAGACAGCAATACAAGAAAACACCTAACATCAGAAAGACAAGCATAACACCACCAGAATCTAGGGAAGCTACACCAACTAGACCAGAACACAACAAAGCAAATGAATCAGAAGAGAACGACCTAAATATTATCATCATAAAAATGATAGAGGCCCTCAAAGAAGATGTGAGAAAATCCTTTAAAGAAATGGAAGATAAAACAAACAAAAAATTGGAAGAAATGATCAAATTTCTTAAAGAATGTACAGAAAGCCAAGAAAAAACAATTAAACAGGTTCAAGACTTTTAAACGGAAATGGAGACAATAAAGAAAACACAAACAGAAGGAATATTGGAAATAGAAAAACTGGGCAAACGATCAGGAACTGCAGACGCAAGCATAACTAACAGAATTCAAGAGATGGAAGAGAGAATCTCAGGTGCTGAAGATAAACTAGAGGAAATAGATTCATCGACCAAAGAAAATCATAAATTCAACAAATCTTTAACACAAAACATCCAGGAAATGTGGGACACTGAAAAGGCCAAACCTAAGAATAATAGGCATAGAGGAAGGTGAGGAAGCCCAGCTCAAAGGGGCCAAAAACATATTCAACAAAATCATCAAGGAAAACTTTCCCAATCTGAAGAAGGACATGCCCATGAAAGTACAAGAAGCATACTGAACACCAAATAGACTGGACCAAAGAAAAAAAATCCCTTGACATATAATAATCAAATACCTAACATACAGAATAAAGAAAGAATATTAAGAACATCGAAGGAAAAAGGACAGGTAACATATAAAGGCAGACCTATCAAAATTACGCCTGACTTCTCCATGGAAACCCTCAAGGCCAGAAGGTCCTGGATAGATGTTCTACAAGTACTAAGAGTCCACAGATGCCAGCCCAGGCTACTATACCCAGCAAAACTCTCAATCACTATAGATGGAGAAAACAAGATATTTAATGACAAAGCCAGATTTTCACAATATGTATCTACAAATCCAGCCCTACAGAAAGCTTTGGAAGGAAAACTCCAACCCAAGGAAGTTAACTACGCTCACAAAGATGTAGGCAACAGTTAATCCCACTTCACCAGAAACCAAGGGTAAAGAAGAACAAATAAACTCACAATACCACTGCCAAAAGCAAATCTAAAACAAACAAACATTAACAATCAATGGTCCTCAACAATCAATGACTCTCCCTCAACATTAATGGTCTAAACTCGCATATAAAAAGACACAGGCTAACAGAATGGATATGAAGACAGAATCCATCCTTCTGCTGCATACAAGAAACACACTTAAGCTACAAAGATAGACATTACCTCAGGGTAAAGGGCTGGGAAAAGATTTTCCAATCAAATGGCCTCAAGAAGCAAGCAGGTGTGGCTATCCTAATATCTAACAAGTTAGACTTCAAACCAAAATTAATCAAAAGAGATGAAGATGGTCATTTCATATTCATTGCAGGAGAAATCCATCAACAAAAAAAAAATCTCGATTCTGAACATCTATGCCCCAAATACAAAGGCACCCACATTTGTAAAAGAAATGCTACTAAAATTCAAAGCTCACATAAAACCTCACACACTTATAGTGGGAGACTTTAACATACTGCTCTCACCACTAGACAGGACCACTAATCAGAAACTCAACAAAGAAACAAAAGAACTAACAGAAGTTATGTCTCAACTGGGTTTAACAGACATCTATAAAACATTCCATCCAAACACACAAAAATATACCTTCTTCTCTGCTCCACATGGAACCTTCTCTAAAATCGACCACATACTAGGTGGCATAACAAACCTCAACAGATACAGAAGAATTGGAATAGTCCCTTGTATCTTATCAGACCACCATGCTTTAAAATTGAAATTCAACAACAACACAAATCGCAGAAACCCTACGAACTCATGGAAACTGAACAATGTGCAATTGCACCACACCTGGGTCAAAGAAGAAATAAAGAAAGAAACTAAGGAGTTCCTAAATTTCAACGAGAATGAGGACATGACATATCCGAACTTATGGGATACCTTGAAAGCAGTGTTACGAGGGAAGTTCATTGCACTGAGTGCCCATATGAAGAAAACATAGGATAGTCACATTAGAGAATTAACAGTGCAACTGAAAGCCTTGGAACAAAATGAAGCAAACTCACCCCGGAGGAGTAGATGCCAGGAAATAACCAATTTGAGGGCTGAAATCAATAAAATAGAAACCAGGAAAACAATACAAAAAATCAATGCAACAAAGAGTTGGTTTTTCAAGAAAGTCACAAGGTAGACAAACCTTTATTCAAACTAATGAAAAAGCAGAGAGAGATCATGCAAATTAACAAAATCAGAAATGAAAAGGGGGACATAACGACAGACACAGAGGAAATCCAGACAACTTTCAGGTCATACTTTGAAAACCTGTACTGTACAAAATTTGAAAATTCAAAGGAAATGGACAAACTATCACTTACCAAAATCAAACCAAGAACAGACAAACAAATAGACCTATAACCCCCAATGAAATCAAAAAAGTCTTCCAACCAAAAAAAGCCCAGGGCCAGATGACTTCAGTGCAGAATTCTACCAGAAATTCAAGGAAGAGCTAATTCCAATACTCCTCAAATTGTTCCACACAATAGAGACAGAAGGCACATTACCAAACTCTTTCCACGAGGCCACAATCACCGTGGTACCCAAGCCTCACAAAGATACAACTAAGAAAGAAAACTACAGACCAATATCCCTGATGAACATCGATGCAAAAATACTCAATAAAATACTGGCAAACCGAATCCAAGAATATATCAGAGAAATCATCCACCATGACCAAGTAGGCTTCATCCCTGGGTTACAAGGATGGTTTAAGGATAGATTTACGAAAACCTATCAACGTGATCCACCATACAAACAAACTGAAAAAGAAAAACCATATGATCATCTCCCTGGATGCTGAAAAAGCCTTTGACAAAATTCAACACCCTTTCATGATAAAGGTCTTGGAGAGATCAGGGATAACAGGAACATACCTAAACATATTAAAAGCAATATACAGTAAACCAACAGCCAACATAAAACTGAATGGAGAGAAGCTTAAGGCAATTCCTCTAAAATCAGGAACAAGACAAGGCTGTCCTATCTCTCCATATCTCTTCAATATTGTACTGGAAGTTCTAGCTAAAGCTATAAGACAACAAAAGGAGATAAAGGGGATACAAATTGGAAAGAAAAAAAGTCAAGCTGTCTTTATTTGCAGATGATATGATAGTTTACATAAGTGTCCCAATAAACTCTTTGAGGGAACTCCTACAGCTGATAAACACCTTCAGCAAACTAGCAGGATACAAGATAAACTCAAAAAAAAAAAAAAAAAAAACAGTAGCCCTACTTTATTCAGATGACAAAGAGGTTGAGAAAGAAATCAGAGAAAGATCACCCTTTACAATAGCCACAAACAACATAAAATATCTCTGGGCAATGCTTACCAAACTTGTGAAAGACCTATACAATAGAACTTTGTGTCTTTAAAGAAAGAAATTAAAGAAGATGCCAGAAAATGGAAAGCTCTCCCATGCTCTTGGATTGGAAGGATAAATATAGTTAAAATGGCAATCTTGCCAAAAGCAATCTATAGATTCAATGCAATCCCCATTAAAATCCCAGCACAATTCTTCACTGACCTTGAAAGGATAATAATCAACTTTGTATGGAAAAACAAAAGACCCAGGATAGCCAAAACAACCCTGTACAATAAAAGAACTTTAAGAGGCATCACCATCCCTGACTTTAAGCTCTACTACAGAGCTGTAGTTCTGAAACAGCCCGGTATTGGCACAAAAATAGACAGGTAGACCAATGGAATCGAATTGAAAATGCTAATATTAATCCACACACCTATGAACACCCAATTTTCGACAAAACAGCTAAAAAAATACAATGGGGGTAGGAAAGCATCTTCAACAAATGGTGCTGGCACAATTGGGTGATGGTGTGTATAAGACTGCAGATAGACCCATGTCTATCGCCATGCACAAAACTCAAGTCCAAATGGATCAAAGACCTCAACATAAATCCAGCCACACTGAACCTCTTAGAAGAGAAAGTAGGAGGTAACCTTGAACAAATTGGTATAGGAGACCGTTAACTGAACATAACTCCAGTAGCACAGACACTGAGATGAACAATTAATAAGTGGGACTTTCTCAAACTTAGAAGCTTCTGTAAGACAAAGGACACAGTTGACAAGACCAAACGGCAGCCCACAGAATGGGAAAAAACTTTTACCAATCCTATATCTGAGAAAGGGCTGATCTCCAAAATATACAAAGAACTCAAGAAACTAGTCAACAAAACACCAAATAGCCCTATTAAAAAATGGGGTACAGAACTGAAGAAAGAATTCTCAATAGAGGAAATAAAAAAGGCTGAAAGACACTTAAGAAAATGTTCAACATCCTTAGCTATCAGGGAAATACAAATGAAAACAACTTTGAGATATCATCTTACTCCTGCCAGAATGGTTAAAATTAGAAACACCAATGACAACTTATGCTGGAGAGGATGTGGAGAAAGGGGAACACTCCTCTACTGCTGGTGGAAGTGCAAACTCATACAGCCATTTTGGAGATCAGTATAGTGGTTCCTCAGAAAAATGGGAATTAGCTTATCACAGGACCCAGCAATTCCACTCTTAGGTATATACCCAAATGACCCACATCCATGCAACAAAGACATGTGCTCAACTATGTTCATAGCAGCATTATTTGTAATAGCATGAACCTGGAAGCATCCTAGATGCCCCTCAACTGAAGAATGGATAAAGATGTGGCACATCTACACAATGGAATACTACTCTGCAGAAAAAAGTAACAGAATCTTGAAATTCACAGGCAAGTGGATGAAACTTGAAGAAACCATCCTGAATGAGGTAACCCAGTCACAAAAAGAGGAACAAGGTATGTACTCGCTCATATATGAATTTTAGAGCTAGAGCAAAGGATCACCAGCCTATAATACACACCACCAGACGAACTGGGATACAAGGCATATTCTAAGAGATTCATATATGGTCCCTCACAAAAGGGGGAAGGGACAAGTCCCCCAGAGCACATAGGAAATGGGGGCAGTGAAAGGAGAGAGAACTAGGAGAAAGAGAAGGGGAGGCGAGGAAAACATGTGTGACTAGATAGATTGAGTCAGGGTGAGGGGGGACATAAAAGAGGGAGCCATTATTGGTTTGAAGAGAAAACTGAACCTAAATGAAAGGTCTAGAGAACTACAAGACCAACTCCAACTAATAATTTGAGCAACTATGGAAAGGCTACCATAAATGCCCTTCCCTGATAGTGAGATCATCAACTAAATTATCCACCATCATGGAGTCCTCATCTAGTACCTGTAGGAAACAGAAACAAACACCCATAACCAAACACTGAGTCGAACTAGAATCCAGATGCAGAGAGAGGAAACAAGACCAAGTTGCAGAAACTCACAAAGACAGCTGACCTGAACAAGGAGGAGCTTGGGCTGCCCAGACTGATGGTTAGGAACCCAGCATGGAACTGACTTAGATCCCCTAAATATGGGTCTCAGCTAGAAGGTCTGAGCAGTCTGGGGGACCTCAGACAATAGAAACAGGATCTATTCCTCGTGCACAAAAGGACCTTTTGGACAAATCCCCCATGGAAGGATACCCCCTTAACCTAGAGTCAGGAGAGAAGTCCTAGTCACTACTTCAAATGACTTGATAGATTTATATGACCCCACCTGGATAGCATAGCCCTACAAGTGGAATGGGGGTGGGGGATGGGAGGGGAGGGTGGCCAGGGTGCATGTCACAGGGGAAAGAGGGTAAGAGGGTTGGAGGGAGGGAGGGAAGTTTGAAGGGAAGAAGGGGAGGAAACTGGGATCCACATGTAAATTTTTAAAATGATATTATTAATAAAAAAAGAAGGGAAAAATGCTGCTGGATTAATTCAATATATATATATATATATTTAAAATGCTTTGACTTCAAAATTTAAGCCTAAGGACAAGTTACTGGGGAAAAGGATTTCTAATTTTGTTTCCACAGAAAATGAAAAGCTGTGGATCCCTTCCAGACTAATGTGGTTTGATCGAGTAAGACCCCCTGAAGCAACATCAATGGGAAAATGCAGCCTTGCAGACCAACATAGCCAGGATTTCTGCATCTTCTTAGGATTCCCCCATGACAGCGCCCCCTACCAGCGGGAAGCAGTTTGGAAAGAACGACACCCAAATTCCCAAATATTGTTTATAAATGTTTGTTTTCATTTTTTAAAAAAGGCATGTATAATTATGTCCAGCATAAAATAAATAAATGTTAAAAAAAAAAAACTAGCCAGTACAGTCTCTAAGAGGGCATCTCATCCTTTCCATGATTTGGGGGGAGAGATGAGATAATAGACACAGCTGGCAGTATATCACCCAGCACAGCCTTAGGGACGACACTCAGCTCTAACATTTCTTTAGTTAAATTGCTCTGATTGTTATTTGCTGATGGAGGCTTTGGGAAGACACGTCAGTGCATTAAACAGGAGGAATTTAGTCATAATTTATGCTTCTTTAGAAAATGCAAACAGCAAAAATCGTTTTTAAGTATTCAAATCACCCATGACTAATCACAGGATGACCGACGTTACCCTTTCAAGGTAGTAATCAGGCACACTCAAGACATGCCTCCTCATTTTGAGCATGTAAAGTAACATGACAGCATGAGTCAGACTCCCCTAGTGCAGGTGTCTACAGTGTTTCCAAACTTATGATATTTTGGAACCTCCACATTTCTCCCTATGGGCATGGATGGCCCACACCATGGAGGATGAGCAGAGTAAGCCCTTCCTTTGGTTGCTAGGCAATTCCTGAAAGCAATGAGCTGTCCCTTTTCCATTTTTGGTGGTTTCAAACCTCCACACCCACAAACATCCAATAAATATTGACTGTGACCTCTATGCAGCAGACACTACACTCCATCATTCTAGCCACTTTCTTTATTCTTGGCTGATAAATCAATCTTTTAACCAAACTGCTCCCCCACTTCACCCCCAAATATATACATCCTGCATCTTCCAGCTTTCCATCCTCTCAAAACTGATATTTTCTTCTGTTAGACTTTTCATTCTGTGACAAAAACCCAAAAGAGAAAATGTAAAATAAAGGTTTGCTCAGGCTCATGGTTTCAGAGGCTTTGGTTCATGGTCCATTATCTGGTTGTGGCTGGTGTTCAGTTTGGAGACAGGCAGTTTTACCATGCAAACAGCTTATCTCCCAGCAGACAGGAAATGGGGAGGAGGTTGGATAAATCTTTTCCACGTGTGTCCCCAGGGACACACCATTTCTCACAATGCTAGCATTTTGTGAATTCAACAAGAGATTAATCCATGGATTAGTGAAATGCTGTCAGGGTCCAGGCACTTTCCAAAAATGCGTCAGCTTGCACCTGAGTCCCCAGTACGGGTCTGTTTATTTTCAAATGGGATGCCTCCACTCTGACTTTTGCTGATCTTTTGAGTCATTAGAAACTTTGCTCAGGTATTCTTTCCCTTTTTGATATTTAGTCTCTTTAAGTAGGCCGGTTTTTCCAGAATTCATATCCGATGATATCTCCCTGCCCATCCCCTCACTCCCACCACTATGCCCTTCCCCAGCCACTGTAGAAAAGTATATCCAAACAGACAAATGGAAGAGCAAATCCAGAACCTCCCATGTCCTACCTGATCATTTTACAGTAGCTACATATGCTGGATTTCTAGTGTCTCAAACACATTCCTTCCACCACAGGACCTCGCCTGAGTTGTTGCTGTTCTTCCTGTTGCTGGGGGTGGGTCACGAGCAAGGTGTTCTGTTCCACTACTCTTGCCGTGTTAAACATCATTTCTGTAGAACACTCTTCCATGAGCCACTCCAATTTTTCCCAACCAGGTCTGGTTCTTTTATTATAGATTTCCTTTGAGCAGACAACTGTCTTTTTACTAAACCTTGTCCTAAGTGCCATTTTGCATTTAATTTATATGATTATTGGACTAATTTATGTCTGCTGTAGGAGGATTTGTCTTGCTGTGTTCATCATTCAGTACCAAAGTCCAAACTAGTGTTTCAGACTTTAGAAATGAACAAAAAAATAACATACAGGTTACTAATGGCCTTGAATTGTCACATCTAATTTCTGTTCTTCACTGGTCTTATCATTTTTAAATGATGCTGCATCTGACAATAATGACTACTCCAGTCCTAAATTTTCATCATCCTTTCTTTGTGCCTTAAATAGCCCTTCTACTGTCTGGTCATGTAAGCCTACTTTCCTTCTGATGAAGCAGTTTTCAACCTGTGGGTCATGACCCCTTTGGTTGGTGAATAATGCTTTCACAGGGGTCGAATATCAGATATCTTGCATATCAGATATTTACATTATGATTCATAACAGTAGCAAAATTACAGTTATGCAGTAGAAATGAAAATACTTTTATGGTTGATGTCACTACAGCATGAGGAACTGTATTAAAGGGCCACAGCAAGGTTAGAACCACTGCTCTAATCCATGCTCCTTCCATGATGCCATCTGTCATGGTGCAATGTAGCCAGAGAGCCCTTGCCAGAGACCAAACAGATGGGATGACCTTATCCTTGACCGCCAACCTCCCAAATTGTAAGCCGAATAAGCCTCTTTTCTGTACAGAGTGCATAGCCTCAGGTGTCTTGTAATAGCCAAACTCAGTGGGCTAAGAGAAACGCCTCCTCTATTAGTTCCTTGCCCACTCTCTGAGATGCATATGCCCTTTCTTCTCTTGGCAGCCGTCCTCCTTAGGATTCGTTCCTCACTTCCACACTGCATGCCAGTGAGTTGATTGGAAGCAGATGCTTTCCAGCAACTCCAAGAGCCTGCCTTTACCCCATTTTCCATGTGACAACCCAAAATAATTCAGAGCCACACAAACTTTGAAATCACCTAAGCCCTGCACAGGGACCTTATGACTTAAAAAAAAATCCCTCAAACAGAGGAATTTTGTGGCTTTGTTTGATCTTTTTTATGTTACTCTTTTCAGGATGTAACTTTTGTCTTCTCCTCTCTCAAGCCTGCTCTAGGCAGCCATCCAAAGAGAGGCGAGGCCTGGAGGCCTTGGCTGCTCCCGGGGTACATATCAAGGCAGAATTGAAAATGTAGGCAACTGCTCTGGGATGTCTTTATGAACACCCCTCAGATGACTTGGCTGGAGTCTTTCTCTGACGTCAGAACTCCATGGTTTTAACAACACGGCTCGATGAAAACATTTTCTTTTGCAGTCGTGTTACAGCTATTTAGCAGTGACCTTGGGAACTCTATACATGATTGGTTTCTCTTTGAACTAATTTCTCCTGGTTTTATAGACATATCCTGGGTTTATTCCCAGGCATAAAATGGAGTCTTAAAAATGACTGTCATATGATTTCTTGGCTTACTAGAATTTTCTGTTGAGTACTCTTACCTGGAGGTTCATGTTAGACACAAAGTGAAATAAAAATTACTTGTACTGAGTTACTTTCTAGTTTTAAGATGGAAAAAATAACACAGCCTTACAAAATCGATGCACTACTGAAGGCTAATAAAGTTCCTTCATCAAATGACATATGACTGGACCAGAGCTGAAAGCATTTCTGATGTGAAGTACTGAGTCCCCGCAGTGGGACCAGGGTAACCTACTGTCAGCTCAGTAATGAGTTTTATGTGCTACCAAGCAGGAATCTAGCCTTTGGTACATTTTAGGGTTGGGGATCGCAGTTGGGGCACTGTGCAAGGTTTTACTGAAAATGTTGTATGTGGCATCTCAGGAAGGTGTCACTTCCTCATGGAGTGTGGTTCTATAATCTAGCTCAGCAGTACTGCAAAGTTTTTGCCTTCATCTTATTTTTTATTTTGCCATTTCTAAAGTTGCCAGGCCCATTTGCTTATACACAAAGTTATTCCTACATCCGGGTGTTTAGTGTCACTTGTCATCTTACTGTGGTGGCCACTGCCTGGAGTTGTCTGATAAATGTGTTTTGATCCCAAACTGCAGAACCCTGTTTCCAGGTGACCTTTGAACACATTTCCTGTTCTAAGACTGCTTCCTGCTTGGTGGATTTTATTGACCCCTGGTTGCCACAGGCACAGGAAAGGGAGCTTCTTGGGATGCAAAGAATAGCTTTTTATTCCCACTGTGTTGTAGCTCAAATGACAATGACACGCCGTGCACCCAGCTTGCCTGAACCTTTTTTCCTAACTTCCAGATGGGGATCACTAACAGCTGCCTTTGCCACATCTCACTGTGGGATGCAAATGGGAAGAGGTTGGCAGAGGTATGAAGGTATGCTGGAATTTCTTGTAAAGAAGGATAACTGTCTAAGTTTGAGGTGTTAAGGGAAGAGCTGTGGATAATCTATATAGTGAGTTCCAGGCTAGTCAAAGATACCAAGTGAGGCCAGAGATAGAGATAGAGATAGAGATAGAGATAGAGATAGATAGAGAGAGAGAGAGAGAGAGAGAGAGAGAGGGGGGGGGAGGGAGAGGAGAGGAGACTCCTCATTTTGTATTAAACACCCATTTGAGGCAGCTGCCATTATTCCACATTTGAGGGACTATAGAAACGTCATCAAAGCTGCACCCCTGCGTACCTGCTGAACCAGACTGGAAACCAGAAATGATAATGGGAAAGTCAGCCCCTTTTCTAATTACAAAGCAATTTTTCAATACGGAACATTTTTCGTTGTTGTTTGGTGTTTTACAAATTAAAAGCCAAATTAAAAGCCAATTTCACAAGAAATTAGATAGTTCATGTAAATTCTGAACACTATCAATAAACCCCATGTTCTTAAATCTCAGGGGAAATCAGTTATTATTTGATATTTAATATTCATTTCCCTTTGTGGTAGGATTTATTCTCGACTTACAACCTTTATAAGCAAACAAAAGGTTTTTATTATGGTAAACACCTTCAACAATAATTCTTCAGTTACAAAGGCAGAGACAGTAAACAGCAACATTTTTTTTTTATATAGTCTTCTTGACTCCGTTGTGTGTTTGTGTTTGCCATGAAGGAGATGCTGGACTGAGAAATACACAACAGACTCCCAAAGCGCTGTCCCGTCTTATGTCCACTAACGGGTTCAGTCCACATACAGCAAGCAGAAAGCCTGGGTAAAATAGTAGGGTGACTTTCCTCCCCCCCCCACACCCACGTGCTCACCTGCATGCACAGGCGTGCACACACACGTTACACACACACACACACACACACACACACACACACACACAATCAGTGCAGGATCTGCTGGTGTGTTAAAAGCTCATTGGCTCTGAACTTCTCCCATCCTCTCACAAGCCTGTTAGGATTTCATTCTGGCTTCCTCTCAGTGTATTCAGGTACCGCCTGACCTCATCAGCTGTTAATTTATGCTTAACTCTGTGGCTTTAATTAGACAAAAATACCCAGTAGGATTTAGTCTCTGGGAAAGGGTCTTTAGGAAAGAATGTTTTTGAGGATTTCAGCATTTGTGAGATTTCTTTCTGAGGGCTGACTGTGGGGACAGTGGCGTGGAATGAGATAACCAGCAGCTTTATTGACGAATATTGTCTTTTCTGAGACCCCCATGACCTTAGATGTCCTTTATTTATTTTCTCTATAATTCATTTAAAACATGATTGGGTGTCCTGTGTGTCCAGGCAGAATGCACCTTGCGTGTTTTCTCAGAATAAACATTTTCATAGTTCTTGTTCCCATGGAACTCACAGTCTAGTGAGGAAGATGGATGTTAAACAACACAGAATAATCACAAAAATGCAACTGAAGAAATCCATGGTGTTGTGAACACTGAGGTTTTTAAGGAAGACTTTCTTTTTAGTGTATTTGGTGTGTGTGTGTGTGTGTGTGTGTGTGTGTGTACATGTGTGCAGGTGCATGTGCCTGTGTGTGTGCTTGTGGAGGCCAGAGAATGACATCATGAGCCTCTCTCTACTGCTTTCCAGCTCATTTTCTGAGACAGCTTTTCTCATTGAACCTGAAGCCTGCTATTTTGGCTAAGCTGACTAGCTCAGTGAGTTCCCATGATCAGCCTGTGTATGGCCCCAGCATTGGGGTTTTAGGCACAAGCATTTATGCTCAACATAGCATCTATGCCCAACTTATACTATACATGGCTTCTAGGGGTTTGAACTTGGGCCTCTATTTTTTTTTTTTTTCTACATCAAGGACAGGTACTTACTGAATCAACTTCCCAGCTTCAAAAACTTTCTTTTTTGTGTGATGTACATTAGTCTATTTTGTGTTGCTATAATCAAATTCTTGAGTCCTGTTATGTAGTAACATTCCCTCTGTGGGCGGGCTTTTCCGTGATGTAGCTGCCTCCTGCAAGTATCCCTTCACCCACCCTCCCATGAGTAATTCCAGTAAATTTGTTTGTTCTCCAAGTTGAACCTTAGTGTAATCTGATGATGGTTCACTGTCAGTCTTCTGTTGAGGATGTGTAGATGCCTTGCTGTAACTCTTCAGGAACATAGTCACATAATATATTGGGTACTTTAGAAACAGAAGATTTGGGTCTTGTGGCACAGGCCTGGAATAGCCACTTCAGAGGCTAAAGAGGGCGGAATCACAAGCTTAATGTCTGCTGGGACCAGAGTTTAAAGTCAGCCTGTGGAATTCAGAGAGGCCCTGCATTCTAATAAAAAGTAGGAAGAGGCCTGGGGTGTAGCTCATTAGTAGAGAGCTTGTGTACAATGTGCAAAGCCCCAGGTTTAATCCTCAGCTCCTACTTTCTTCTCTGTATTATGGGGCTAGCTAGGTATGGTTAGTGGTATGTATCCAAAATCTAGCACTTAGGAGTCAGAAGCAGGCAAACCTTAGAGCTCTAGGCCAGCTTGGGATACACAGTGAGACCCTGTCTCAAAAAAGAAGGACGGAAATGTAGTGATATAATTAAATTAAAACTTGCCTGAGAATTCAGAAAGCAAAGTCAGCCATAAGCCATAGAAGCCAGGCACACACCTTTAATCCCAGCAGCCAGAAGCTAGGAGGTGGTGGCCACACCTTTAATTCTAGGATTTAGGATTAAAAGGTAGACACATCTCTCTGAGTTCAAGGCCACCCAAGGATTGAATCAGTCGAAAAGAGTAACAAACCTCACGCCTTTAATCCCAGCACTAGAGGGTATAAATGATAGAAGCAGGGTCTTTAGTACTCAGTAGGAGGCATTCAGTCTCCAGCCACACTGAGGAGAGGTTACAGTCCCAGGCTTGGTGAGAGCTTTGGAGACAGGATCAGCCCATTCAGTATAAGGTAGAGGTAAGAAGCTAGTGGCCAGCCACTTTGCTTTTCTGAACTTCAGCTTGAAGTTTGAACTCCTTCCATTCCCCTAAAAAAGGAGAGCTTGTGGGTTAGCCCTTGCAGCTGGAGGCAGAGGTAAGGTTAGTGGCTGGCTGTTTTACTTCCCTGATCTTCAGCTTGAAACCCAAATATCAGTCTCGGGGTCTTTTATTTTTCCTGCTATAAGCACAGAAGAAAGGAAGGAAGGAAAGAAAGAAGAAAGGAAGGAAGGAAGGATATCTAGCTTATGATTTTGGAGTCTGAGAAGACAAATCCTGTTTCTAGGCCTGATGGGACCCCTGACCTCAGTTCTTCACTGTGGACGGTGTCATGGTGGGAGCAGAGATGACAAGCCACAAGTATATGGACCAAACAGGAAGCCAGAGTTGGGCAGGTGAAGCTCATTATCATATAACCTTTGATAAGAACTTGTCATGATGCCTCAGGAAGAGCCACCTTCTGTGAAAGTATGCTCCCAATGACCTAATGGCTTCCTTCAAGGTCCCATATATTAAAGGTCCCATTACTCTTTAACTTTGAGGTGCTGAAGACCAAGCTTCAACATGAACTCTTGGGAGACAAAATGAAACCATGTCCAAACCAGTTTCTTCTTGTCTGCCACAGTCCGTCCCCTCTCATAAGGAGATGCCCTTATTCCATCTCACATAACCAAAGCAAAGGATTGAAGATGAGATTTTTAGTTTGGGCAATATACTAGGAAAATAATGATCTTATTCACAGTGTTTAAGAAGCATGGAGGTATCCACATGTGAGCTAGAGGAGAACATAGAGGAGAACAGATGGAGAACAGATGTAGAAGATAGCTAGATGGGGGATTTGCTCATCCCATCTTTGACCTAGTATTATAGACAGAGGAGGCAGCATAAGCATAGCTTAGAGAGAAATCAGGAACCAAATCTCTTCCCCTCAGGTCTCTACAGCTACTTCCCCTTGAGGGCTTAACTTCCTTTTCTATCCAAAGATCCTCTAGAATCGATGATCTTTCAAATCTACAGCTTTCACAGTTCTGTGTTCTAGCTTTAAGCCACAGCTTAGTGCTTTGAAATTGTGAAACATCCTGAGAAATCTTGTGAATCTCCACTCTTGTCTAGGACCTGTACTTCCTGTTTTTATAATTGAGCTGATGGTCAGCTGCTGCGTGGTGCACTATGAAGGCTTCAGAGGAGGCACCCGAAGCTACAGGTGAGGCTGTTCAAGGCTTCTTGGCAATAGGGCACAGACTCTTCTTCTGTCATGCCTCAGTTCTCGTTATCACCCACCACTGTCTCCTGTGCCCAAGGAGACACCAAGAACCCAAGTGCAGGCACTCTAAAATGTGATGGCCAAGTGCACCATGACTCAATGCTTGAGGGCTGGGCTTCACATTCATGGGTAATTTAGGCAGTTTGGTGCTGTTTGCCCGGTGAAATCATTTAGCTTTCTTCCATTTTAGTCATCTGTGGAGGCACGAAAACTGAAGGAGGGAAAGGGGAGAGCTCTCCTACACCTGCAGCTCATTTTTGTCTTGGGCCACTGAAGAGTTGGGTCTGCATTGTACTGTCCCTTTGAAACTGTATCCAAGGAATCTATGAGCAGCTTAACCCTGTCAAGGGGAAAGAGTACTGACATGGCCCTTTCAGGCAAAAGCAGAATCCCATCCCTCAAGCAAGCCATTAACTCTGTCTTGCTTACACTGAGCACGTCAAGACATCTCCATCTTATTGTGGTTGGTATCATAAATAATGGGGAAGGCTGTCTGCAATGGTTTGTGTTTTCTTAGACTATTTGGAAGTTTTCAGCTTTGTGTACAACATAAAAGACTTATGATCTTGGAAATGACAGCATGGGGAGAGGTATGGTCTTCACAGCTAGTGGGTAATAATCCCCGCAGAGGCTTTAGAGAGCTATGGCTATCCCCAAATCTCTGAATGTCAGCAAAGAGTCTGAGAAACAAATTCAGGGCAAGAAAGGGGTCTCAGCAAAGAGAATGTATTTCTCAAGTGAACACTCTTATGTATCTGCCAGTCATCTCATGAAGGAGTTGCTAGTTCAATTTTGTCTTTGAACATTTATTGTTCCTTTAGGAAATAATACGAGGGAAGGCTTAAATGTATAGTTCTTTACATACTGAAACCTCAAAGTACAATTAGAGATAAACTCAGGCCAGTTTTCACAAAACACTTACGCTTTAGAACAAGGCTGTCAGGCTCCTTGATTACATTTGCAGTCTTGGCATCTGCAGTCACTCTCTCCACCTTTGAACTGAGGCTTAAACGAGACAAAGGCTAAGTGACTTAAAACTGTGCTTTAAAATTTAAAAGACTTAAATCTTTTAAAATGAAAAGATTTATCTGTGTGTGGTCATGCACATGTGCATGTGTGTTTTCTTAGACTATTCAGAAATTTCCAGTTTTGCGCACCACAGACATTTTGATCTTGGGGATAAAGGATGGTTTGTCCTCAAGGTAGTGGGCAGAAGCCAGAAACAATGATGGGACTCTTGGAACTAGAGATGCAGGTGGCTGTGGGCTGCCCAATGCAGGTGCTGGGAATTGCATTTAGGCCCTATGAACAAACGGTGCGAACTCTTTAACTGCTGAGCCATGGCTCCCTCCTCCCCCTGCCAAGCAGTGTACTTTCATCTGTGAATTGTTAGTTAGCCTGAACTATCCTTTCTCTTCAACTTGTGCCTGGAAAAATTGCCTTTGCCTTTGAAAGAGTCGCTCAAATATTATCCTCCTCTACCTCATTAAGCTGATGTCTTAAGGAAAAGGTTGCTGAATGTTTACGAAAGAAAGCTACTTACCAGAAGCCCAAGTGGACTGTTGAAAAAGTATGTGCTGACTCATGTATTCTTTTGGCTTCATGAGCTCTCTGATAAAGAAAGGCAATGCAATAGGTATGATGTCTTTGACAGTCTTTCTTGATAGCCTAGCAGACTATGAGCTAGTGCAATTACAGAGATTAGTAACTGGTTAAATGGTTGAAGCCAAATATGACTGACTGATGGCGTTTGGCCTAGGAAATTGCTTCCTGTGGAGTACTGCCAGGCATTTGTGCTTAGCTGTCTTAGAAAAAAAAATGTATTAATGATGACTCATTTGGGATGAATTTAGGTCATGCAATGACCCCCTCCCATTTAGTGAGTTAAAATTCAAATGTTGGCTTCTTTTATACCACTTCTCTACCGAGAAGTGATAGGCCCCAGACAGGGTCCTCTGCTTTGTGATATTGTCATACTCATTAGTGCCAGCTGCCAAGGCAGTAGGAAAGTGTGAGGAAGGTCACACTTTCTGGAGAGGAGGAGGCTTACCAGCATCAGCTCTCCAGGTGAGGGCTGGGAGGTCAGCTAGGCATCTACAAGCAACCCCACATGTTTCTGAAGTCCATCACCATCTTCACTCCTGATGGAGAAGAAAGAACATGGATGGAGGATGATGCTAATTCCAGAGGACAGTGTGTAGGAATGATCCGATAACCTGGTGAGATATTCTGGACTCTTCCACTTACTTGCATGCACCTGGATACGTCTCTCATTTTCTCCAACCAGACAGTCAGTGACAGCAAGGACCCGAGGCTGCTGTGAGGCATTTTGCAGCCTGGGCTGATGTCTCTAAGGTTCAAACTAGCTTTCTACACTGGTGCTGTGTAAAATGTTTTAGTGTAAAATTGTAATTGAAGATGACACTGTTTATCAATATTTTTTTAAACATTGGCTTCTTGTAAAAGTTTAATGTAATTTATCTTGACGTCTCTGTTGCCGTTTCCTGATAGATCTTTCTGACCTTCGAAAGCAGTGTGCCAAATCTCTTACAGTACTTCTTTGTTACTCATGCAGTTTAAACCCTTTCCTTTAAAAAACACCATCAGGCTTTTCATTCACTTTGTTATTCCCATGACTTTAGAGTTAATTTTTCTTTTGGTCACTTGCTTTAGGCTCTCTGTTTCTTTCCTGAATCAATGTTGGCGAAATCCCCCCTCTGTCACCCCTCTCCTGCTATCCAGCCTTCCTCCTTTTGTGTTTGGGTGCTTAGCTCAAGTTTTCCCTCTATCTCAGTAAGTTTTTCTACTTCTGATCTGTCATCCTTTGACTCAAAAGCAGTTCTTACTTAAGTTTTACCTTCCACACGTAACCTGTGACTATTTTCCCTAGATTTATCTATTTATTTTTGCTGTAGTTTTGCTTTCACCATGGCTTTCATTCATAGAGATGCTATTCTCATATTTATCAGCAGTGGAAGGTGCAAGGTTGGTGTAATCCTGCTTCTACAGTGCTTTAAATGTTTGTGTTTTAACAGGTCTTGGGCCTCTCAGAGCCCAATGCCCAACTTTCTTATCCCTGTACTTTGGCATAGCCTCACACACCTGGTTTACTTCTGTTTTGGCTACTTTTCCTATTGCTGTGATTAGATATCCTACTGGAAGAACTAAAGGGGGAAGGAGTTATGCTGGCCTTTAGTTCAATAAGGGAACACAGTTCAGTTCATCGTGGTGAGGAAGGCATGGCCACAGGAAGGTGAGGAGGCTGGATGCATCCACCTGAAGTCAGGAGGAAGGGTCAGACTGGAAATGCAGCCAGGCTACGGACCTCAAGGCTTGCCCCAGTGAGTTGTTTCTCCTGCAGAGTTCCACTCTCAGGAACTTGACAGTTTTCTAAAACAGGGCCACAGGCCGAGTGTAAGAGAGCTAACTCACGAGTCTCTAGGGGGCATGCCGAATGCAAACCAGATTCCCTTCACTTATTCATGTGGCAAAGGGCCTGTAAAGGCCTGATTTTGAAGACTAGTTGGAAAATGGATTGACTAATGCATCAATTCACCTTGGGGAGACAGAGAGGAGATCACTAGGACTGGAATAAAGGACTAAAAGGGTATGTGCAGGTGCAGAGTTGGGAACAAGTACAGTGGTGTGATAAGAAGACGCAGTTCCTGCTGCAGGGCGTCCCCACAGCACAGGTACCAATAGTGTCCTGCTAAAAAGGACTCACTGTCATGACCCCAGCTGGAACAGTTTCTTGTACCCAAGAGCCTTCTGTCACAATAATAACTAAAGAAGGCCAGGAATTTGAGACAGAGTAGACAGGGGAAACTGGGAGGAGTGGTTGACGTAAATACAGTACACATATACAAAATTAAAAATGAATTGAATAGTAAAACAAAACAAAGGGAAACAATAACAAAATTACCCCGTGATTCCAACAGTTTCCCGCAGACAGAGTCAGCGCTTGTGCCTCACACTAGCATGCCAAAGAGCGCCCCAGCCCGTGTCGGCGTCCTGTCAGTCGCTTTCAGCCATGTTGCTGTTCCCAGGCTCTACTGAGAGCTTCAGCCCCTCAGTGAAGGGAAGTTACAATTGCTTCACAGACAAGACAATACCTGACCATCACTCAGGGAGCATGCCAGTGCGTTTCCTCTATGACACACGAGTAAAGGCCTTTTTCCAAAGCAGTCAGTTCTGAGAACCTAATCTTCAACACATTCAGACGTATGTCCTGCAACAAGGCCACACCTATTCCAACAAGGCCACACCTCCTAATCCCGGCCCCACTCTCTAATGACCTAACATTCAAATATATGAGCATATGGTGGCCATTCCTCTTCAAACCACCACAGCTGGCAAGCTCGGAGATCTGCCTGGCCCCAACTCCCCAGACCTGGAACTGCAGGCCAACGCGTGTGGCTTTTCACATGTGTGCTGCAGATCCCACTCAGGTCCTCTGTGTTTGCACAGCAAGAATGTTAGCCACTGAGCTATCTCCCAAGCTCTACTGTTTCAAGGTTTGTTTGCTTGTTTGTTTTTTTAATCTGGAAAAACATCTATTAAAAAACCAATTCTTGATCATAGGTTAAAATGTTGGAGGAACTTTATCCAACACTAGCATGAAAGAGGACCTGTTGAGGGCCACCACACTACAGGCTCTTACAGTCTGGGAGTGGGGTCAGACTGAGTCAGCTGGCATTTGAAATGGTGCCATGCAGATCAGCAATCCGTGCTGCGGGATGCCCTGGGGCACAAAGGAGAGGGTATACTCCATTTTAGGAAATCTGCCCCAGGGGTTGGTGTGCAGAGTGCAGCCTTTAGTGATGTTTAGGGTTCACTCTTGGCTAAGGCTGTGCCCTTCCTCACCCATTCAGTTTCTCAGCCTATTCTGATCCATCCAGACTCATCTGCCTCATATCGTCCCCCTTTGGAAGATCCACAGAGTGATGACAATCTTTTTCCTTCTTCTTTACAAGCCTTTCTGTGAGCTCATGTTCACGTTTAATCCTGTCGGCATGGCAAGAGGATGCTGGTAGAAGGAATGCTTGCAGAATACAAATAACACTGAAGTGATGCTCACTTATCATAATCTTTGGGTTCTGCTTCCTTGACCTGGCAGCATGTCAAAGCTCTTGCCCTGCCCTGGATGGAGACCCTGTGTCCCTTCACTTCAGGCCTTGCTGTTTGCCACATGCTGTTCTAATCATGCTGTATAATTATGTGAAAACAATCCTGAGGGTGCTGGGTGTGCCCTGCATCATGCTTCACCACTTCACACATCAAATCCAGGTTCTCATTTGGGATCCAGGAATCATCTTCTCCATCTTTTCCTTGTCTCTTCTCTAGCTCTTTCCGGATTCATGCCATCTGCCAGGGTTGGGCACTGATGGTGGGATGAACTCGAAGATGATGAATTGGAAGAACAGAAGGGTGGTTAACACTCATGTAGTCCAACAATATTACTCTACAGTGACAAGTGGGAGCCCAGAGAGGTGACATGACATGTTAGTGCTGCACCAATTGCCAGA
Organism: Cricetiscus sungorus; assembly: GCA_030556225.1. Taxonomy (NCBI): domain Eukaryota; kingdom Metazoa; phylum Chordata; class Mammalia; order Rodentia; family Cricetidae; genus Cricetiscus; species Cricetiscus sungorus. Next base: position 8,292,857 of record JANBXA010000741.1, read on the forward strand.
TTGTCTGAAGCCAATTTTTGTATTTTTTAAACAATCATGCAGTAGGTTGAACTCAGTGCAAAGTGCATCTGCCTGTGCCTGGCTATCTGGGCCACATTGAGGCTGGGTCTGTGTGATGCCACACGGTCAGACTGGGAGAACTGAGTTAGACGCTGTCTTCTTGAATGGTGGAGGAGGACTGTGTGATTAAGTCGCTTCTTTTCCAGCTTGTGTTTTAGGGTGTGTTTGTGTTGTGTCTAGTGAGTTTGGAGTAGTGCATTGCCTGAGTCCTTCTGCTTGAAGATGTGGTCAGCCTTCCAGCTCAACTCTGGGAAGTTCTGGCTCCGGGGCTCGAGCATTCCAGGGGCTTGTTCCCATTTTTCCTTTCTTCTTCTGACACACATCTATTTCCGTTCTTGTGCCTCTCCGCATGTGGCTGGAGTCGGAGGGGCTGAAATGACTCGGCCCAGCCCAATCCTGGCCCCAGCTCCAACAGCACCCCTTACTCCTTTATTTCTTGTTTCTTTCAACCTCAGATCTCACCCTTTCCCTCCTCTGCCATTTGGGAAACTAGAAGAGACAGTTAGTTGCCTTGGTTGACAGAGCAGCTTCTGGAAATTCAGGTGACAAAGATGGTGTGAAGTAGTTTTCCCTTGTGCTCTGCCTCTAGAGCCCACTTATTCCCACTGCCATCTCTGGGTGCCACTCACCCCCGTTGCTGTCAGATGAGGACTAAAAATGGTGGTAGATCAAATTTATCTGTGGCAAAATTCAATAAAACTCCAGAAGGTTGTCATAAAAAGTCATGGTAAAATAGACATAAGAAAATTTACCATTTAGGTCATCTGGAAGTTGTTGGGGATTCGAGAGCTGGCACAGGGGTTAAAAGATTTGCTGGCCTTGTGGAGGATCAGAGTTTGGTTCCCAGCACTCATATCAGGTGGCTCACAACCACCAGCAACTTCCATTCTAGGGGACCTGTTGCCTTCTATGGTATCCACGGGCAAACCCCCAAATATAATATAATATAATATAATATAATATAATATAATATAATATAATATAATATATATTTTCTTCATGTGTGGGTGTGTATGTGCACCTCCCCCACCCACCACACACACATGGGCACATGCAGGTATGTGCAGACGAAGCCCAAGGCTGACATCAGGATCCTCTCAACTCGCTCTTTCATCCTGTTCTTTGAGGCAGAGTGTCTTAGCCCAAGCCAGAGCTTGCTGATGTTGCCAGTTTCCTTAGCCAGCTCCCTCTGGGGTGCTGGTCTCTGCCTTCTGAGGCTGGAATTGCACCTTATTTATGTGGATTCTGGGGATAAAGACTCCAATCTTCTTGCTTGATCTGTGAGTGTTTTAACCACCGAGCCCTCGCCCCAGCTTGACTTGAATCATGTTGAAAAGTACAGTCTGCCAGCTGCTGCCTGAAGCTCATTCACATGCTGCACATCCGTCTCCAACATCTATTTACAGAAGTCTTCGTGGCACTAAGGGAAACTCTGTGCCCATGAAATAGTAACTTCCTGTTGTGTCTTCCCTCAGCCTTTGGCAGCCACCTTTCCACTCTCTGTCCACATGATTTTGACTGCTTTGTATACCTCATGTAAGGAGAATCATACAGTATTTTTTTTCTTTCTCTTTTAAAATGGCTGACTTATTTCACATAGTATACAACGTCTTCAAGGCTCATCCACATTGTAGTATATGTCTGCATTTCCTCCCCTTTCAAGTCTTAATCCTGTGTCCATGTAGCATACATCATATTTTGGTTTATTCATTCATTGATAGATGGACATGTGAGCTAAGGATTGAAACTCTTATGTGACTACAGTGTTTTGTGGGAGCCAGTGTGTAAGTGAGGTACTTAAAAAAACCATCCACCTTACAGTAGACAGACATAGGTTCTAATCAAGGTCCTATTACCAATATGAGTTGAAAAAGTTACTTAAAAAAAAAAACTGTAAGAATCATCCGACTAGGAACTTGACCATCACTCAGAATTCTGGACTTCAGGGCCCTTAGAGATAGCTCTTTCTATGTCTACCCTGGACTGTCCTAAGTTCTGTGTAAGTTACTTCTTTGATTTTTCTCACCCCCCTTCCTTCCTCCCCTCCCCACTTTTTTTTTTTTTTTTTTTGAACACAACTAAACCTGCCTTTAGTTTACTGACTCAGGTGTATGGGGCCCTTCTGTCAAGATCTCAGATATTACCCCTGCCTTAGAGACTGTGTCATCAGGAAAGTCATCAGACAAGGTGAAACCTGTGGTAGATGTAGGTCTTTGAACCACATAATTTCATCTTGATATGTCTTTTGAACTTTATGTAAATTAAGTTCCACTGTGTTTACCTAGTTATAGGACATGCTGTTAAGAATTTTCTTTCTTTTAAATTTATTTATTTATTTATTTTACATATCAATCCCAGTTCCCTCTTCCTCCCTTCCTTCTTCCCTCCGTCCCTTCCTCTTTCCCTCTCTCCCACCCCCCCTCACATGCACCCTGACCACCCTTTCCTCCCATCTCCCCCCACTCCACATGTAGGGTGATGACATCCAGGAGGGGTCATCTAAATCTGTCAAGTCATTTGAAGTAGGGACTAGGCCTTCTCTCCTGTCTCTAGGTTAAGGGAGTATCACTCCATGGGAGATGTGCACAAGATCCTTTTGTGCACCAGGAATACATCTAGGTTCCACTGTCTGAGGTCCTTTAGACCGCTCAGGTCTTCTAGCTGAGACCCATGTTCAGGGGGTCTGAGTCAGTCCCATGATGGATTCCCAGCTTTCAGTCTGGGGAATTAGCTCCTCCTTGTTCAGGTCAGCTGTCTCTATGTGTTTCTGCAACGTGGTCTTGTCCTCCCTCTCTACATCTGGATTCTAGTTCAGCTCAGTGTTCAGTTGTGGGTGTTTGCTTCTGTTTCCAACAGGTACTAGATGAGGGCTCCATGATGGTGGATAAGTTAGTCATTGATCTCATTATCAGGGAAGGGCATTTATGGTAGCCTTTCCACTGTTGCTGAAATTGTTAGTTGGAGTCAGTCTTATAGGTTTCTGGACATTTCTTTAGGTTCAGTTTTCTCTTCAATCCTATAATGGCTCCCTCTTTTAAGATCTCTCTCTCTCTCCTCCCCCTCTCTCTCTCTCTCTCTTTTCTGTCTTCTATTCCTCCCCTGATTCAATCTTCCTAGTCCCACATGCTTTCCTCTCCTCCCCTTCTCCTTCTCCTAGTTCCCTCTCCACTCACTGCCTCCCCCACTCCCCATGTGATCTTATTTCTTTAAACATTCTTGTTGGATTCTCTATAGAATTATGTACATGGGGTGAGATTACCAGGCTACAAGATGTGTGCAGTTTGACTTCTCTGGGTAACATTCATTTTTTTTTTCTACAACATGTATTTCAAACTGCAAACTCAATAGCAATGTGAAAATCTCTGCCACCTCATGCCCTTGCCAGTATCTGGTGATGTCATTTACACTTTTTTTGCTATTATGATGAGTTGTAGTAATAAGAACAACAATAAATCCATCAAATTACCTGTTTCTTTTGCCGGACTCATGTACTCTGGCAGTATAGTGTTGATGTCTGAACTCTTTGCCAATTTCAGTTTCTTGTTAAAGACTCCGGGAAGTGTGTCCTTATGATTTACATCCCTTTCGTGGGGCTTAACTTAGAGTCTTAGCTAGTTTCAAAAATATCAACTGCAAAGAGTGGAGCAGGTTCCAGAATGGTCCAGAATCTCCATCATGCACAGAATACACTTTCTTCTTGGTTTGCTTTTTCAGTTTCTGGTGCTGCCTGGGATTGAACCCAGGGACTTGCACATGCTAGGATAGCATGCTGTCACAGTACAACATCCCCAATACTCTACTTAAAATTGGAAACTACCTGGGGATTGCCTTATTAATCAGCACAGCCTGCATTGTATAGGCTGTGATTCACTAGAAAATTATGTAGATGACGACTTAAGTAAGCTAAAGTTTGCCTCTGTGTGTCTGGAGGTGAGCAGGTCAGAGCTTTCCAATGCACTCGGCAACCCTGAGGCTTCCTCTGTCTTTCTGCAGAGCAGTATTTAGCGTGCAGCTTTTGTTCTCTTCGTGGCGCCACACTAGGCTTTTCTGAGTTTGTTTCCCCACAGTTCCATTCTGCTATCTAGAAGTCCCACAACAAAGTGTTAGCAGGGGTAGTTTCTCCTGAGATCATTGCTCTAGGGTTAAAGCTCACCGCCTTGTGGCTGGGGGGCTGTCTCAGAGGATAACAGATTTGCTGTTCAAGCGTGGGAACAAGAGTTTGGGTCCCCAGGACCCATCTAAAAGCCAATTGGCTACATGGCCCCCTGTAATCTCCCCCTCTGTGGGCAGAGGATAAAATAGAATTTGGAGCTGGCTGGAAAGCAGATGAAATAAAGCAGGGAGCTGCAGGGCCACTGAGAGACTCTGTCTTTCTCTATAGCTGACTCAGGAAGATTGCAGCCATAACTGGGGTCCTCTACAGGCACACACCCTGCTGCTGTGTGTGCGGCTCCATGCGTGTAAACACATATATGCAGAGGCATGCACACTGTACACATAAAAAGTGAATGGATAGATTTTTAAACATTTAGAAGATGGGTCTTTCCATGCGTGTCTCTCTGTGCACATGCACCCCTGCTGTCTCTCTGTACATCCTGTTCTCACCTTGTTAGTAGGACACCTGTCACATTGGCTGACAGCACACCCTAATGATCCCAGTTTAACCCAATTAGCTCTTCAGAGGAATTATTGCCACATAACATATGGATTCTATGGGAACGTAATTAGTCTTTGTTAGATACACACTATGTGCTTGTTCCTGTGATAACCCGTTTCCAATAGCATGTGGAGAAGAGGTTTGATGAAGGAGGCTGGAAACCACTCTTAAAGCAGAGATAAAGCAGTCCAACAACTATTTTATGCAGTTCTAAGGTTCATTTCTTGAAGTATTTTTTTCCCCCAAAACTAATAAAAAGTCACTCTTCTGAGTGTATGTGTCAAGCTGGAATGTGGTAGAATGCCGAGGCAAATCTTGGTTGAGCATAGACAGTGTGAATATTTTCTTTGCCATTTCCTTTCAATCCTCATAATGGTGGCCTTTTGTGGACAGGAATTCTTAATCACGACACTGTTTTATCTGTACTTCCCTTAAGGTTAGAACTTTTGGCGACTTATTCATAAAGGATGTCCCATAGCTAGTGCTATCTGTACTCCAGTTTTCTGTTTCTGTTTAGATTGTCTTGGCTGTGCATGTCCTTTTGCATTTTAGAATCAGTTAATCATCATCTGAGTTTGAAACAGCCTTTATCTGACTCTCTTGTAAAGAGTTTTTCTAATGACTAATGGCTTTTTATTACTCTCATTATTTATCACAAGACCATCTCTAGTTGCCAGAGTAGTTAGAAAAATAGAATTTTTAGTTGGACACATTGCTGCCTTGAACAAAATCAAGATTTTTTTTCCCTTAATAATTGTAAGGAGAAAATTAACAATGAGTTTGGAGAATTCTTCCAAAACTAACAAGGATGACTGCCAGAGGAAGTGATAATCTCTTGTGTTATCAGATGAGAAGGGGTCTAGTGGCATTGCCATGACAACTGGAATTATTGTGTGACTCAAAAATTGATGGCTTCTGTTTCTGTGTGGCATGATAGGGTGAGACTGTCAGAAATGAAAGCCTGAGTAACTTTTCAGCTTAGCCTGTGGCCCAGCATGTAACCAGCTTTTACTGAAAGTCAATATGGAGGAGAGTTCCTTCCACAAGCTCACAGTTTTGGGAACCCTGGAGTCTTAGGTAAGCATTCCATGACACTCTAGTTCAATGCATTCACGGCAAAGAGTGGCTTTATTTGGTGGGGGGAGGTGGTAAAAATATTAAAAGAAATAAAAAAGAGCCTGGTCCATACGGTGCCATCATGTACCATGGAAGCTCTCAAAGCTTTGGACTATCTTGTTTATGTTTTTAGCTGGGTGATTTTTAATAATCCTTTATTAACCTTCTTCCTCCTCCAACTTCATCTTCTCTATTCACTATTTTAAGTGGTGGACTTGGGAGCAGATGTGTTGTGTGATTCAAGTAAACAGACTTACCTGTACCTTGAGAAAAAGATGTGACAAGATCTATTTGCTTCCCCCAGGCTTTCATCTATTTCTGTAAACTGTGGCCCAGTACAGCAGAAGGTAAGGAGCTGTCTTCGTCAATGTTCAATTGCTGTGAAATGACACCGTGCCCACAGCAACTCCTGTAAAAGGAAGCTTTTAACTGGGCTTGCTTGCAGTTTCAGAGGCTCAGCCCTTTGTCAGCATGGTGGGAAGCATGGCTGCATGCAGGCGGGCAAAGTGCTGGAGAGGTAGCTGAGAGTTCAGCATTTGGGTTGACAGGCAGCAGGCTGAGAGAGACACTGGGGCTGCCTTGAGCATTTGAAACCCCAAACCTCACACACTTCCTGCAACAAGGCCACACCTCCTAATCCTTCTCAAGTAGTGCTACTCCCCGGTGACCAAGCATTCAAATGCATGAGCCTTGGTGGCCGTTCATATTTAAACCACCACAGGGGCCCATGACTAAAGCACTGGCTTTCCCATCTTAACTGAAAAAGGCCAAGAGTAAGAAGTGAGCCTAGCTAACTTGGGTTTCTGAGAATCGGATCTCAGAGTGGGGTTAAATGTTCAAGATTTTGTTAGAAAAAAGAAATGCTCAAGTGACAGACAAAGGACTGCCATCAAGTTGAAGCAGAGTAGGAAACTAGGTTAATTGTAAGTCTCAGACCATTGTATGTGTGAAGGAAGGTTCAGCAAGCTTGTTGGGAAACCTTAGAGCCAAAGTACACAGGAGAGGAGGAGGTTCCTGTCAATCAAGCTTGCTCATTGCTAGAAGCAGTCTGTGCCTAGTGTGGACCTGGCACAAATTTAGTGGAGGGTGCCAGACAGCCACAGGGGAGGCCTTGCTCAGACGCCTGCAGTTGGGGATTTCTTGAGGGATAGCCTTGTAGCAACCTTCAAGTTTTAGTTAGCTTTTACTGGAAATTTTTGAGGGTACTAGAATGAAATATAATGTATGAACTTGGTTGGTGTGGGTTGACATTACTGAGTCTAGAAAGGGAAAGTGGCATTGCAGATGAGAAGAGAAGGGACAGAATGCATTGGGTTTCCACAAAGTCTTTGTTTTGTTTGTTTGTTTCTTTTTTTTTTTTTTTGCTCTTTGAGACAAGAATTCTCTGTGTAGTCCTGGCTGTCCTAGAACATGCTCTGTAGACCAGGCTGGCCTCAAACTTACAGAGATCTGCCTGCCCCCACCTCCCAAATACTAGAGTGCTGGATTAAAGGGATATGCCACCACCACCTGTTTTTAAGTTGGCACTTTTTGCTTAGATTTCATGAGGCATTTTATTAAAAGTTTAAACAACAAAATTCCAAATTGGGTTGATATTCATGCTAAAATACTGATATGTAGTGACAAGGAAAAACAAATGCAAGCGAGGAACCAGAAACTGTGGCTGTTTGACAGGTTCACATATGAGCCTGTGTGTGGCTCTACAAAGTAAGCAACAGGCCTGGGGAGATGGCTCTGGTGGTAAAGTGCTTGCTGGGCAAGCATGAAGACCCGGGTTGGAATCATGGAAGTGGACTTTGCCTGTAAATTTAATGCAGAGTAGGGTCTCCGGGGCTTGCTGGCCCTCCAGTCCAGCTGAATCAGTGAGCTCCAGGTTGAGTGAGAGGCTTCTCAGAAGATAAAGTGGGGACTGACTGAAGAAAACATCTGACATTGACATCTGGTCTGTAGCTGTACCTGCACACATAGATGTGCATGTGTGTGGACGTGGGTGCGGCGCGTGCGCGCGCACACACACACACACACTAACATAGGCATGGCATGATGGTGTGAGACAGAGGCAGGAGACTCATGAGTTACACACTGAGGTTCAATCTAATGAATTCAGGCAACCTCGGCATGTAAATAACAGTATATGTTCTCTGAGACTCAGTCTTCAGTTATTTATTCTTTTTATAATTCACACTGTTAGCTCATAGATGGGTCCACACAAGAAAGCACCAAATCTCAGTTCTGCACTTGACCTAAGGCAGGAACAGGGGACCCAGATGGGCATGTGACATCCACAGCAGCAGACCTACAAACCTGATTTATACATCTGTTGTTTCCCTAAATCACATTGATGTGGATAAGGTGACCTAAGGGCCATTGTCTAAGAATCAGGAGAAACAGCCAGAAAATGGTCTTCACCATGTTCAAGAGAGGTCGTAACTTCTCTCCACTGAAGTCACTAATCTTTTTCCTGTCTGAAAGTCTTGCAAGAGGTGTGCTCTCACATGGGAGGTCTGTGTTCTTTCTCCTCTGTGATCAGTCTTTTAATTAATGTATTTCCTGCCATTTTCCTTAGGGAGGTGGTCTTTAAAAGAAAGGGGTTGGGGGAGGAGGACAAGGAAAGAACCAGTGTCTGTGAGATTTGTCAGATGATTTCTTTTCCACTGAGGGTTTTGGAGAACCATCAATCATTTGCAGCCCAGCAAACCCTTTCTCCCCTGGGCTCCTTCCTCGGGACATCCCTGAGTTATTTCTCATCACCCACATCTTCCAGTCACCTCACTAGGGATTCTCTTTCTTTTCCTGACGTGTCAGTTCTCTGAGAAAATTCTTCATGATTTTATCAGTGCTCTGGGTGTCCTATGCTGTTTGCTTAGTGAGTAAGGGCTCACACAGGCTGTGAAACAATGATACACCACAGTTAAACATTCCCAGAGGAACACGCATAGAATGACAACACTTACTAGTCTGTTGCATATGTTCCTGGGACAAAGTGAAGCCACGAGTCCTACAGAGGGGAGACATCACCACAGTCAGCACTGTATGGAAACTGTCAGACTTTTTGTGTATGGCAAAGCCCTAGAAACACCTGCAGTATGTATGGGGAGTTCCAGGACATTTCATGAGAGGGGTCAGTCATGTGTGGCAGGGGGTTTCAGTCTTCTGTGTTCATTGCTGCTCCCCCATCCCTGCAAGGAAGTTAGCAAAAGCAGTTGATTGCAAGCCTTTAGCTGGTCTTAATTGCTTTCCTCTTCATAGTGGTCTCCCGTGGGTGAAGATGCTGTGTTTGCACTCTTCAGGAGACTCACAGATGCTTGAGAACTCTTTTTCAGCAGTTATGACACTTGGTAACAGGATAGTTATTATGACACACCAGGCTGATGTCAAGATACATGGCTGGGGAAAAGCCCCCATTCTCCATGTCTGCACCTCTCTCCCATATAGATCTGTCAAAAAAGATCTACTTAAGCTCATGCAGAATGTATTGCTCAGCTCCCTGCAAGTGGGCTGGATTCCATGGACAGCAGAGGAGAACAGCAGGTCCATTTACCCTACTTAGTAGACCTAGTAGACTTAGTAGACCCACATTAAAATGGTTCTAAGCTTTCACATTTAAAAAAAATGGATAGATGAGAAGTATTTGCTTTCTGAAAATAAAACAGCAACTTGAGGAAAAGCAATGGCATCTGGTTTTATTTATTCATTTAAATTTTTGTTGTGTTTTCTGTACTAGCTATTTTTTTCTGGTCCTGGAACAGAATTCCTAAGAGAAACCACTCAAAGGAGAGATTGTTTTGCTTGAAGCCTCAGGAGTAGAGTCCATCATGGAGAAGGCATGTGTCTCTGTCCATGGTGGCAGGAACGGGAGCTGGCAACTTCTCATGTCTTGTCAGATCAGGACACAGAGAATAGAACCAGAAGTAGAACTCAATTAGAACCTCAAATTTTGATGCTCACAGGGGCTGTGTCTACTAGCCAAGCACCCAAAGATGCTACATGTTTCTAAAATACTGCCACCAAATTGGATGCTAAAGGCTCAAAACATGAGACTTTGTGTGTGAGGCTGTGTGTGTGTGTGTGTGTGTGTGTATGTGTGTGTGTGGCAGGGGAGAAAATTCCAACATTGTCTGAGAGTAAAACTTGGGTCTTCCATTAAATCTGGACATAATTCACGTTTCTCTAATTGATGCAACAATGGGTTTCATTGAATTGCTGTAGGTATCACAGTGCAATATAGCATACCAAACATTACTTTCAACGGACTAACACTTTTGAATGGACTAACCGTATTTTAACTCCACCTTTGAAGTTAGGGTCTTATTAGTTTATTCAGGCACTATTTGATGAGGTTAGAGGCTGGGCAAATTTATTATAATTCACAGCCTAGAAAAGGCTCAGTAGATATTTTCTCTGTCTAAAAGATCAGCTCAATGTCTATGGAGTTTGGTCACACTAGCTTATCAGATAGGGCTGCCCTAAGTTTCTTGCCTTTCCATAAAAGGGATATGAGTAATCTAGCAAGTAAGTGTATCCTATATCATGGTGACTGGACTTCCGTCTGATACTTTGCCCATCTCACTCTAAGCGCTCGGTGCCTTGGTTGCAGTCTTTTTGATCCTTGGTTCAGTGGCCCTGGCACAGTGGTTTCCATTGGGTCCTCTGTAGGAGTTTACATTCTGCACTGTTATTGGAGTGAGTTTGGGGAGTGGTGAGTCCATCACCTCTGACGAAAATCTCCAGTGGCAACTGGAAGTAATTCATGGCAAGGTAGCAGCTGGCCTTTACCTCCCACTTCCTGGCCCTAAAGCATTATAAATCCCCACCTAACCCCAGGTTAGTCCCCACAGTGAAAACTCTAATTCATGCTTTATTTGCCTCTGTTCCTAAGTGGCCTTAATTCTCAGATGTTTCTGAATGTTGAGCCTTGACCCATTAGTGGCTTCTGAATTTAATTACTGTGTCAAATCAGCATAAAGAAAGAGACCTTGTGGCACAGAATGAAAAAATTCCAGCAAGTCTGAATAGGTAGGGAAATACTGATTTTGGAAATGCTCTTATTTCTGCTGAAGACATACAGGAGAGCACACACCACAAGGGAATGTATTTTTCACATGGAATGTGATAAGAAGCATTTGAGATGGACCAGCAGGAGAGCTGGTTGAGCGGCAGAAGATGGCCTGTGCACAGCAGCCCCACTCCACGCCATCGGCCAGCCTTCCACTTTGCCCAGGCATCAAGTAACCCTTACATGTTACTGTGTTGAAAAGGGCCATCACAAAACCAAAATAGCGGTAAGTATTGCTCTCTGGCTTGCGAGCTGCTTTGATTCCTGTTACCCTACTTGATTATGGGTCCTTGACAAGAGGTGCTGAGTTCAAGCTAGAAGAGAAGCCAGATCTATCCCCCACCCATTGAGTGTGCCTGGCCCGGTTTTGTTTGTTGTTAGTGTGAGTACTGCCTAAAAGTGATACATTTGCCTGCAGTTATCTCCTGTGTATTATTAACTTTTGAACCTGGTGGCTATTCTTGGCCTAAGTGTGGTATGGTGGTCCTCTAGCATCTCCAGAAGCCAGGACTTATTACTGAGGGGGTAAGATTTACAAGTATCAGTGTCCTCAAGAATTATGGTAGCAAGGGGAAGGTGACTCCTTGCTGTTGTACTCCGAATACAGCACATACAGTCCATCATTTGTTTTTTGACCTTAGCCATTCTGATTGAGGTAAGGTAAAATCTAAAAGTAGTTTTAATTTGCTTTTCTTTTATGGTTAAGGATGCTGAACATTAAAAAAAATTCTTAGCCATTTGTTTTTCATCTTTTGAGAACTCTGTTTATTTCCATGCCCCATTTTGAAAATTTGGTTTGTTTGTTTGCCTGATGTTTAGTATTTTTTTTTTAAAGTTCATTTTGTATTATGGACACTAAGCTTCTGTCTGATATATAGATGGCAAATATTTTCTCCTATTCTGCAGATTTCATCCTCACTTGAATGGGGGTGCTCTTTGCTGTATAGAAATGCTTTTATTTTAATGAGTTTCCATTTATTAATTGTTGGTTGTGAAGCCTATGCTATTGGCATCCTGTCTTAGGGTTTATATTGCTGTGAAGAGATACCATGACCATGGCAACTCTAATGAAGAAAACATTTATTTGGACTGGCTGGCTTACAGTTCAGAGGTTCAGTCCATTGTCTTCATGATGGGAAGCATGGCAATGTGCATGAGGGAAGCGTGAGCAAGAGACCTCAAAGCCCACCCCCACAACAGTGACACACTTCTCCAACAAGGCCACACCTCCTAATAGTGCCACTCCCTTTGGGGGTCTATTTCCTTTTAAAGCACCACAAGTCTTCTTCAGAAAGCCTTTTCCTGTGCCAGAGTTCAATCATCCCCCTTAGTTTCTCCTCTATTAGATACAATGGACCATGTTTTATACTGAGGTCCTTGATCTATTTGGAATCAACTTTTGTGCAGGGTGAACGATAGGGATTATATTTAATTCTTCTACCGGGGTAGCTATCCAGTTGACCAGCATTATTTGTTGAAGATGCTGACTTTTTATTTTTTTTTTTTACATACACTCACACATTCACATACACACTCAGACACACACACTCACACTTGCACACACTTACAGAAAGAGGGGGATGTGTGTGTGTGTGTGTGTGTGTGTGTGAGAGAGAGAGAGAGAGAGAGAGAGAGAGAGAGAGAGAGAGAGAGAGAGAGAGAGAGAGGGGAAGAAGAATGAGAGAAGCACAGGAGCCTCCAAGAAATCTGAAACCCACAAAGAGTTAAGCTGTGTCTGCATAGTGTGGCTTTTTCTGGCAGGTTCCCATCCGTTTAGGTCATTTCTGATGACTTCACTTTCCTGGTGACATCAGCTTCTAATCTCCTGAAGGTGAATTCATGTTCGATTGCTTCAGAATGCTCAGCTCTGAGTTCCAAGCCATTCCCGTTGATGTATGAGCAGAGCTTGTCTTTATGAGGCCACAGTCTGGCCAGCGCACTGCCTTTGTGCTGACCGTATCGCATTACCGTTTGCGTATTAAGTCACCAACTGGCACAGCTCAGCTCAAAGATGAAATGTTCTTGCTGCAAGCAAAACCGCAAAGCTGCTGTGCAGTTTCCTCACCTGCACCCCAGGTACAAAATAAAGGAGGGACTGGATTGCTGAACTCTGTCTTCATTCGTTATGTTCTGGACACTATCTCCTCTCCCTTGCCAGGGCCTGAATGCTGGTAGCAACATTGGCATGATTTTCAGCCTGTTATCACCACAAACCATTGAAAATGTCCAGTCACTGATGGCTGGAATAAAAGACTAGAATATTTTTTTAGCCTCCTTCTAAACATCAAGTCTGTGAACTAAGGTAACTGCTTTTCCTCTAACACTGGGGCCTGTTGTCTGCCTTCTAAATGACAGGGCACAGCAGACATCACACAGACGCAGCTGGCCTTGCTGGTGGTATGTGCTCTAACAAAGGCTGGACTTTGCTTGCTTAGCACCGCTGGCACCCAGAGCCTCGAGAGTGTGCAGGATGGCCTCGCAAGGGTCTCTGAAATTGCTCTGGCATGAGGGCAGTGCAGATCCACTCTGTGATCTCACTGTCCTCCTTTGACTACCCTGACACCAGATAGGTTTTGTCATCATGTCTCCACAATACCAAGTGACTTTCCTGTGCCCACAGCTCTTGGGGAGATGGCAGAATGTTCTCTGCTGTGGCATAGACTAAATGAGGTGGAAGGAGACTGTCTGCGGGGAACAGAGTCCCTGTAATATGCCATGGGTCTTGAGAACCCCTTTGTTCTGATAAATGGGCCTGGGCAGCCACCTCAAGCTTCTTGGTGCAAGCAGAGATTGTTAAACATGTCAGGAAAATTTCATACTGACATTGGTAGGAGCAGATACTGATGCTTAAACAGGCCAGTGACCAGTACACAGGCCTTCTCCACCCTGAGTTGAAGGAAAGGAAGGGAGGAGTACAGAGTATATCTTCATAGTCAGCGGCTATGGACACCGAGCCTCAGTTTGGTGTCAATCCACAGACTGAAGAACTCTGAAAAGATGTTATTCCTTGGCCCTCACAAAAGACGTGTGAAGCTCCTGTTTTCTGGAGGGAAGACACTTCTGGCATGATTTTCAGTTTTTTTTTTTTTTTTTTTTTTTTTTTTTTTTACAGGAGGAGGCTTGGTTTTTTAAGTTTCAAATCTGTTTTAGATGGTGGTTGGGTAGGTCTTGGGTGGCTACATCAGAGGAAACCGCTAGGATACTACTCCAGGATGCTGACACTGTTACCCTTCAACTTGCTCAGGATATGCCAAGACAACAGAGTTTTTCAAAGATCAGTGTGAAGTCAACCAATTCCCATTGTCTTCCTGCTGCAAGCCAAGGGGGACACTCTTCATCAATACTGCCTCACTGCAACACTCTGTTTCATGCAGGGGAAGAGGGAGTAAAAGTAGCACAAGGAAACAGAAAGAAATCCTTTGAAACCCCCATTTGAAATGAAAGAAATAAGAAAACTCCTTCCTATTTTTTCTGTGTGTGGTATGATGTGTATGAGGTGAATGTTTCTGAGTGCATAGCCATAGCACATGTGCAGAAGCCTGAGAAGGGTGCCCCCCCATCTTCTATCCATCTCCACTGAGACAGGGTTGTTATTGAGCCTGAAACTTGCTGTTGCAGCTGGGTTGACTGACTGGCAGTAGAGCTGATGGATCCCCTGCCTCCACTTTCCCAGTGCTGGGGTTACAGGCCTGCACAGCCATGCCTGGCTTTTTTTTTTTTTTTTTTTTTTTTGTGTGTTGTGCCAGGAATCAAATTCAGGCTCTCATGCTTGCACAGCAAGTACTTTTACCCACTGAGGCATCTCTCCAGCCCTCAAAATTCTTTTCTTTGACCCATGTCTTGAACTTCTCCCTTCCTGTAGCACATCTGTTCCATAGGCACATGCACATTCCATTTCCCTCAATAAAGACAGACAGAGTTCACCACTCCCATTCCTGCAAGCTCTTGATAAACACAGGTGGAGATCCGCTTTATGGGCTGGAAAGACGGGAGGAACGCTACCCTCCTCTGAGTGACATGTTTCGTGTGGGCTCATGCATGTGTGGCACGGGAAAAACAAGAGCCCTGGATGAGCCCAGTCTTGTTCTCCCGGGCCCTGCTGGGGTGTCCCTGGACCCTGGCTAGGGAGTACTATTTCTTTTCCCTTTGGAAGTTATTTGATTTTTCAGACGGAGAGTATCTGCAGCAAGTTAGGGGTTTTTATGGGGTCTTACTGTGGTGGCTAGGCTGATTTCAATCTTTTGAGCTCCTACCTCAGCTTCCATTGTGACTGAGATCAGAGGCAGGCACCATAGTTGCCTGCTCAAGTTAATCCTCTTGGATACACTATCATTCCTTGATGACGGTATAAGTCTCTTTGGGTTGATTCTGTTTTCTGTAGATTCCTGGGATGTTGATAAACATGCCTTGCCCTCCATTTACTGAGTCGTTTTCATCAGGGTGCAATATTAAGCTAACAAAGAGGCAAGTGTCTTTTCCCTCTGCCTTGAGATTGGAGATTGACTTTAGGGTGACTGGCGTCTCATCAGCCCTCCCCACCTACTGAGCAGTGCCCAATGCATTACAGCCTTGAGAAGACCAAATGAGAATGGTGGCCCACTCTCTACCTCCTCATTGACATCTTCATGGACTAGTTCTGTGCCAGCAGCATCACCAGCAGGACCATCCCACCATGTGCCATCTGCAGGGTGCTGGTGGCTTCAGGTACAGAGAGGTGGCTGCCCATCTCCAAACTGATGTGTGCAGGTATACCACAAAAGGAACCTTTCATCCCAGTTCTGCCCCTTACTGTCCTGTGACATCAGGCACAAACTAAATTCGTGAAAGGTATTTGTCATCCATTCTAAGAGCTAGCTCTGATTATAAACAGTTTTACCAGATACCCCTGTAGCCACTGGGATGATAAAGATATGCCCAGGGCCCAGTAAATGTTGCTTTAGTTAAATATAGCTAAACATTCTCGGAGCAGTTTATCCTTCCTGGGAGGTCAACAGAGGCACCCATGATATATGTCACAGATCTGCCTGGATTGCACTAGCCTTCCAACTTCCTTTGACCACAGGAGGTGGTCAGCCAATAGTATAGTGCTCAGAATGGGGCCAGGCGCAGGCAGCTTTCTGGGAGGAGTCTACATGAATTGTTAAAGCCAACTAAAAGCAGGTGGTACAAAAACAAAACAAAACAAAACCCTGGACAGGAGGTGGAATCTAGGGATAGGCCAAGTTTCTATGATTTGGGAATTATAAAAGATGCAGTTCTTTCAAATGACTTGTCTTGGTCTATACCTAGTCCTAGGTTCACAGTGGGTTATGCCCTAGTGTTAAGTTGAAAGTTAAGTTGAAAATTCATTGGATCTGCCTAATGTGCCCAACACCAGACTTGTTAAATGTCACAGGCCTGGCCTGACTTGGTTGCATGGTACAATGTAGTTGGTGCCTTGGCTACTTTTTTTTGTGACTGGTTTGCTATTGCCACTCAGCAGTATATGAAAGATGTGTAATGAATGTATATAAAATTCACACTGGAAGAAAGGATGAAAATTCAGGATTGTGGATTTAGCTCAGCTGGCAGAGTGTTTGCCAAGCATGCACAAAGCTCTGAGTTTGATTCTCAGCCCTACAAAAGCTGGGGATAGTACAGCATGCCTGTAGTTCCAGCAGTCAGGGAGTGAAGACAGGAAAATCAAAAGTTCAATGTCATTCTTGAACTTCTACATAATGAGTTCAAGGCCTGCCTAGACTATATGAGACCCTGTCTCAAAAACAAAACAAAACAACAACAATGGAAAAACAGAAAAGAAAATATATTCCCCCCCTGTATCTCTGTCTCTTGAAACAATGTCTCTCATTGGAAGACAAGGTTGGATAATTAGGTGAGATTGACTGGCCAGCCAATCTCCCCCTGCTGAGATTAAAAATGTATATAGCTCTTCTTGGCTTTTGTTTCTATGTGGGTGCTAGAAGGGTCCAAACCAGGTCTTTATGCAAGCACATAACTGAATTATCTCTCTAGCCTTATCCTTTGTTCTTTTAAAAACTGATTTGATATTGATGCCGAGTTTTAAGAATGCTCCATGGATTCTGGTTGTTACTTCCTTTTCAGATGATGTGTTTTTATTATTCTATGAATTATCCTTTTAGATTGTATTTAGAAACTATTTGATTGTTTTAAGTTTATTTTGGAGGCAAGACCAGATCATGAATTATTTTAGGACTACTTTTCCCATGAATGAAATAACAACTTGCCAAGTACTCTTGATTTCATGTAAATTATGGTTGTCCAATCTGGCTGTTGGGGACAGTCATTTTCCTTTCCCAAATGAATTCTATGCATTGTTCTTTGTAATTGTCGAAGATGGAGCTTCCTCTGGCATCTCCTAAACCCTTCAGCAGTCTCCATCAAGTAGAGACTAAATCTTAAGGTGACATTCCACAGGAACTGAGCCCCTCCAGGCCTTCCACACCCTGCTAACTTCCATCTTGGTTTTTGCTGACATTTACCTCCTCTTCCTCACACAGAGCCTGCAGGCTGTGTCAAAGTCCCCTTCCTGTGTTGTGAACCTGTGGATTGTTTTGTAGCACAGAGTTGGGCTTTGGTGGATTGTTGCTTAATCATTTATGTCCAGTGTCTTCTATCAGATTCAGTTTTAATAATTATTCAAAATCATGTTAGTTTTCTTGTGCCATTAAATGTGTCTTTTTGTTGTTGTTGGTATTCTATTTAGCCTGCATGCCTTCTGATCTAAGGTGGACTGCTCATCGAATGAAGCCTGTGGAGACACATAAACTGGGGGAAAGGAGCTGGACTTGAAGATCTGGATAAGAGAGGACAGCTGCTGTTGAAAGGTTGGAGGGCTGAGAATCGTACTAGTGGCTTGTATGGCTTTCCTGTTTGGCTTCTGTTATCTCAGTGAAACGTGATGGCGAAACTGAACTTTTATTGGGGTGGGGGATGGGAGGGGAGGGTGGCCAGGGTGCATGTCACAGGGGAAAGAGGGTAAGAGGGAGGGAGGGAAAGAGGGAGGAAAGGTTGGAGGGAGGAAGGGAGAGGAAATAGGGATCCACATGTAAAAATTTTAAATGTTATTATTAATAAAAAAAGGAAAAAAATAAATAAAAAAGGCTTATGCAAAAAAAAAAAAAAAAGCAATTCTGCAAAAACAGGGCCCTCTGTTAGCAGGTTAGCAAGAGGGAGTGAAATCTGAGTTATTCCCATTAACACAACTATTTAAGCACATCCAGGCTCGTGAGGCTTGGGGATAATCAGACTGACTCCACAGGGCCATATTAGCCGTGATTCAGCTCAGTTTGTCAACGAAGATGAGAAGTGTGGTTAGAGGGGAGGTCAGAAGAAACAACTATAACTGAGTCACTCTAGGAGGGGCATATGAGAGGAGGTGCTTATGCCAGGAGATCGGCATGGCTCTGGGATGACTGAAGCCAGCTGAGCACACCAGAGTTCCCTGGATAGCCCCAGCCTGGGCCAGACCACAGTGTCCTGCTTCCTGTTGTGTTGGCTAGAGTAGACAGCCAGGCCGGCAGCTGGGCACTGAATTCAAATTTGCAATAAATCAGCAAGTTCTGGGAGTCTACGTCTGTTCTAGCACTTCAAAAGGATGTGTCATGTGGTCCTACTCATTTGGGGTTTAGAATAGCAACTTGGGTTAGGGTAGTTATATTGGGTATCGATAAACAGCTACTGGACACTCGGCCTTGACAGTCCACATTTCAAATTCCTTTCCCTCTATGTAACTATCCTAGCCTGTATTTTTGCTGACCCACTAGTCATAAAAGGGCATCTATTAAGCCGAAGCAAATTCATGTTATTATTTGATTGAGTATATTTTATGCAGAAGGAGAAAGGTTTGGTTATTCAGGCTAGATTATAGAACTTCCTTTCTTAGATATAGACCTCACAGAGAAAAATACTTTGAGTGTGTTGATGGACTCTCATCATGATCCTTTGAAACCAGCTTAAATCCCACATGCTCTAGTCACGTTGTCTCCTCTGGTCTTCCCTGTAATTCTACAGTTTGTCCTCACTACATATTATGCATGTGACATCTCCATTGCTGGTTCCATGCTTCTTAAGGACAAAGGGCAACTGCCAACTGTTCAAGTGTCTCAGGTCTTCTCTACCAGTACCACAAACTGAGTGTTGAAAACTTACATATTTTTCTTTTCTCTCCTTCCCCCGCCCCACCCCATCTTCCTTTGCTGGCTAGTTTTATACCATCTTGACCCTGGCTACAGTCATTGTGGAAGAGGATTCTCAGTTGGGAAAATGCACCTTGGCTCATGGGCAAGCCTGTGGTGCATTTCTTGCTTGATAATTGATGTGGGAGGGCTCTGCTTACTGAGGGCAGTGCCCATCCTGCACTGATAGCACTGGGTGCTATAAGAAAGCAGTCTGAGGAAGCCATGAGGAGCAAATCAGCCGCAGTGCTGGTTCCTAGCCTGTGGTGCTACTGAGAAATCCTGGAACATTTAGGAGGTGTGGCCTGATGAAAGGAAGCTGGGTAATTGTGGATATGCTATGGAAGGATGTTGGGACCTTTGTCCCTCTCTGTGTCTCCGTTGGTTTGCTGGGTACCACAAGGTGTGAAGGACTCCTCCACCATTTACTCTCATCATGATATACTATGTCACTACAGGATCAGGGTGAAGGGCCAAATGACCATGGCCTGAAACTTCAAAAACTATGAGACAGAATACACACACACATACATACATACATACACACACACACACACACACACACACACACACACACACCCCAATAACAAACTCCCACAAAACATTTCTTCTTTTTAAATTGTTAATATCATGTATTTTATCACAGTGACAAAAAGCTGATTGGTATAGTGATAGAGATAATAGATGTTACAGACAATAATAACACTCAAATGTTTAATAACTTATATTACATAGGCATCAAATTAGACTATAGTGAATGCTAACCCAGCGAAAAAAGGCCTAGACAGTGGAAACCCTGAACCCTATGGCTAGGAATGTCAGCTGTGGCTACCTTACTGATGAGAAGCAAGGCTGAATGAGGACTGGAGCCATTCTAGGTCAGCGCAGAGAAGAGGTGGTGTTTGGACTGAACCTGACGATGTGTTCTCATAGTAAGGCTTTAGAATAGTGTTTAACTATGACATTGACACAAGCCACCTATCATGTTCATATTTCTCAGTTTCACTGCTGGCACATGTATTCTTTAGTGCATCGGTGCAAGTGTGGATTCATGTACGCACCATCACAGTCAGGTTGCAGGCCAGCTCTTTCCCGACAAGACTTCCAAGTTACCTTTTATGATTATGCCCACCTTCCTTCCACCCAGTTCCCCCACCTCTGGCTCCAGTGGATCACTAACCCCTCCTCCATTCCTGTGACTTGTCATGACAAGAATCTTTACAAATCTGAAACCACGTACTGTGAAGCCTTTTGGACTTGACCGTTTCGCTTCACTCACACAGCCATTTGGAACGTTGTGTTTGTCAGTAATTTGTATATTTGGAGGGAAGTTTTGATGATTTGTATACAAGACCATAGATGAAATATTGAACACTTGGAAACAAGCTACATGATCTTTAGTAGAGGGTTTTTGCAAATAATAATGACAATCCATTCCAGAAAGTTCTAGGCAGCCATTACAATAGTTAGAGGTTTATGAAATGAAGATGCTTTGAGACAGGTGCTCATGGGAACATGGAAGACAAGACCACCCAGCAGCGTCTTAGACAAATGTTTCATTTGTTAAATTCATTAAAAAAATTACACACAAAGAATCTGCTTATGAACAGGGTTATAAATGTTAGAATTCACCCCCATGGAGAGGAAGAGCCTTCCTGGCGAGCACCAGTGGTGTCTGAATTCATTTTAGTGCCATGACTACTCAGTCACAAGGCTGCTACTGTCCCAGGAACACTGCTCACCCTCTACAGGACAGGAAATAATCATCTCCTCCTACTGGTTTGGAAGGTCTTGGTTAAACAGTTTCAAACCATCCTTTCTGGGATGGTGGCAAAGAGCAGCCCAGTTTGCTTCACAGAGTCACATTCTGATTGGCGGCACAAGAGCTGTAATCTAAGAAGCCAGCTGCCAGGGAAAGGTTCATCAAGCAAGACACTCTCATCAGCTTCCTTTGATCAAGTCTGTCATTCTGCTGGTTGAAAAACACTATCTCTTAGCAGAAGCCTCATCTGTATAGGAATATATGTTTTGCTTATAACAAATCATGTGCTTCTACAAATGGAAAAAGAACCCTAAATGGCAACAGATGCAGCTTAGTGCTGACTAAAGAAGGTGGCAATGACTCCTATAGGACAAGCCATCCTGCATACTTTCCATTCTGCTCAGCCTTCAGACCAAAGGTTCGCAAATTGGAAAGTAATGACCACTGCCATACTTGTTATGATAACCAGAAAAGCAGGCTTTGGCTTAATGCACCTATCATTGAGCCATAATTAGCTGTGGTACTTGAACCTTCCAAGGCCTACAGTAAGATAAATAATATTTATGGTTTCCTCAATGTATCAAATCATTGCTTATAAAATGCAGTGTCCTCTGAATTGCTGTGTCTGTCGGCTGTCCACCACACTGAGCACCACTCACTCTGGGCCTGTGATGGGAACATTTGAGGCCGACTCTCACCACAGATGTCAAAGCATTTAACAATGTCTCAGGCCTCGGCCGACTCCCAGCCAGGCCCTTACCCGCTGTTTAATATGGCAGTGTAAGCTCTGGGTGGAATTGAGGAAGGGTGGCATTAAATACCCTGAGGAATCTGAGAAAGAAGGGAGGGGTGTATGGATGCAGAGGAGTTCACCCGAGGTCAAGGGAGAGCCGTGAGACACCAGCACTTCCCATCTGAGGGAAAACTATGCCTTTTCAGACCTTTTCTGAAGAGAACTTGCTAAAACCTCATCAGTAAAGAAGTGAACAAAATTATGTAGAGAAAAAAAAAATCATCCATCCCCAGTGGAGTGCTTCAAAGACACAGACTGAATAATTAGGGTTATAGCTACGACAGAGCCAGCCTCAGTTTCTAGAGCTGTGCGATAGAAGAAACACCCATATCTGAAACTCCGAGGAAGCAAGGTGAGTTTCAGAATTTAGGATTCTCATTATTTTAGGAATATGGTAGAGTGAATACTTGTTATGCAGGGAAATGGGCATCTGGGCCAGAGGTGTGTAAGATCACAGATGAAGGATTACAAACCCATTGCAACCTCAGAGCAGCAGAGTAAGAATCAAATGCTATAACCTATAAGTTGTGCTGTACTGGTGTGTTGCATATTAGCCGTAACAGTGGCTGTTATTAATATGTGTTTTTCTTTTACTGGTGTGTGTGTGTTCACAGGAGCACACTTGTGGGCTTACAATGATTCCCAGGCAGGGAGGCCAGAGGAAGATGTCCAATGTCTTATCTATCCCTCAATGCCCCTCTCCACTTGAGACAGGATGTCCTACTGAACCTGGATCTAAGTTAGCAGCCAGCAAACCTTGGTGATGCCCCATGTCCATTCTTCTCAGCACCAGGGTTGCAGATGCGTACCTACCTGGTCATGCCCAGCTTTTGATGTGTGCCCTGGAAATCAAACACTTGTGCAGCAAGCACTCTTACCCACTGAGCCACCTCTCTAGCCACATGTTTTTTGTTACTAAAACCAGTAAGCTATGATGATAACCATAATATCACTATAAGAACCTACATTCATCTGTGTTACCCCCTTTCCCACATCTTTTGTTTGATTTTTCTTTCCTGCTCTCCCTCATGGAAAAAAAGTCCCAGCACATTAAAAAAGCCACATGGGTGCTCATCTTCAACTTGGTTTAGTTACTGGTTGGGCTCTTTAAGTGTCATCTTCTGTATAGAAGGATGTTTCTTTAAAAAGATCAAAAACTGACACAAAAATGGTGAGCTGAGCAGCCAGCCTCCTCCTCGCTGGCTGAACGTCTCTGCAGGGGTCTCTCTTAGCAGCACTGTGTTCTAACCACAGTGATTCTCATGGCTGGGAATCCACATGCCTATCGTCTGCACTGAATCACAGGCTTCAGTTGTCCTGGCATGGAGTCCAGGCCAAAGTCATGGTAAAGTGGTACAAAGAAAAACCCAGACAGCACAACACAAAACAAAACACAAAACCGCAAAGCAGCCAGTGACCACCACCCCCGCATGCTCCTTGTGTGAGCATGCCTCCTCTGGGTCTCCTCTGACTCCTCGGACACTCTGGGCACTCCAAATCTCTACCCTTTCTCCCCCCTCAATTTCAACTGCTCAAGTGCCACTTTTAAGTGCCATGAGCCATCCACTGAAGGAAGGACATTTCCACAGGAGGAAACCAACACACTTCATAAACTTCATTTGTATACATCCTGTTGACATTCATTTCCAAATTTAAACATCTATTTCTTTGATTAGCACATTCTATCTGAGATTCAGGCAGGAGCTATAGTCCTGCACTGTCTTGCCTCATCTGATCCATGACTCTCAGTATAAAAGACCAAGAAAATGATGCTGCTGAAATACTAAGTCTTATAGAAATATACCCCAATGAGAATCACCTAGACAAACCTCAGGACACATAATTTAAAAGAGCAGTTAAAAAAAAAGAGCAGTTAAAAATATGAGTATAGAATTCAAAGACTCCAAAAAGGACAGAATTCTAAGAAAACACAGAGAACTGAGTACTTGTCTAGCATGCAAAAGCCCTGGGTTTGATACCTGGGGGGGGGGAGAGAGAGAGAGAGAGAGAGAGAGAGAGAGAGAGAGAGAGAGAGAGAGAGAGAGAGAGAGAGAGAGGGAGGGAGGGAGGGAGGGAGGGAGGGAGGGGGAGGGAGGGAGGGGGGAGGGAGGGAGGGGGAGGGAGGGAGGGAGAGAGAGGAGAAAGGAAGGAAGTGAAAGAGAAAAAAGAACGAAGGAAAAGAAGGAAGGAAGGTAAAAGAAAGAATGGATATGTTCATGCACACTTGTAATATAACAGCATTTGAAAGGCTGAAGAAGGATTGCTCTGGGTTCAAGGTCAGCCTAGGCTGCCTAGTGAGACTCATTTTAAAAAATAAAGAAGGGAGGGAAAGCAGACAAATGTCACTGCTAATTGTTCTTCTATGAAGGCAGTTTGCTCTGTAACAGACATCTTTCAAGCAAGTACCCTGGCTCATAGGTGTTTGGGAAAATGCAAAATGATTTCTTGCTTAAACTATCTTGTGAAACTTAGCTTTGAGCAAAACCAAGTACACTTCATTAATATAGAATTCTTCCTACCTTTTAATGAATCTCCAACAAAGATCTGAGTTTAGAGGAACTCCCAAGACTATAGAAAAACTTCCACTTGTCAATAAATATATTATCTCATGGGACATCAACATGTGAATATTGCTGATCTCTTGGAAGCTCAGCTGTCTTGACATGGTTTTCTTCCAAGAAGCTATAACACTAATGTGTTCCTGGACAGCCGTAACTGTACTTCCTTCCTCTTTGTTGGCTGTTAAGAGCAGAAGTGGGCATCTGATCCCAGGATGACCAAAGTCATGGACTGTCTAGAACTGAGAAGCATGGACCGGCCAGGTAGTTAGAAAGAAGCATCAGAGACCTCTTGAGGGACCTGGAGCATATCAGTCAAGTGTCGTCCTCAGGGAGGGTGAGCAGACGGAAGAGTGGTGCACTGCGACAGAGATGGGACAAGGGTCACCAGAGGGTAAGTTATGTGACTGCCTAGTCTAGTGTGGTTACCAGCAACCTCTCCTGGATTAATACTGCATGAACTCTTCCAACTGACTTTCTCCATGCCCAACTATGCAATTGCCTGAGCATTCTGAGACATTTCTCACCTTGCTATGGAGACTTTTCATGAAAATGCTCTCATGACCCAAAGCACCCTTCCAAAAGATTCTGTTATATCGTCTGAAATAACCTGGAAACTTGTATCAGGGGCTTGTAAAGTCTAACGAATGCTTACAGTTTATTAAATTTTTCTTTCAAAAAATAACCTTTTTTCTCCTTGCTGAAAAATTAATACATAGAAAAAACTCAAAAGTCTAGTTGAGTACAGATCAGACAATAAAAATACCTAGAAAAATTTCTTAAAGTTTTTCATGTATTTGTGTGAATATGCTTGTCTATCTGTATAATTGTGGATGTGAGTATGTGTTATAGGCTGTCTTCAATCTGTCTTCCTTTTGACTATTGTAAATGTCTTTTCCTTGTTATCACAACATATTTAGCAATTATGTCATATTATTATGTGTCTGATCAATTTCCAGTAGTGTACATTTTGGTTGTTTATTATCAGTATATAACAAGTTGGAGGTATATTTTCCTACAAACACATGATAATCTCTCAAGATAAAGCCTTAAAAGGGAAAATTACTGTATCAAAGTGTATACAATTTTAAGGACTTTGTTACTTATGACAAATTTCCTTCACAATGTTTGACCTAATTAATACACTGACCCAACCATCCCTTACAGACACACTGACAAGCTTTGTTTGCATGACTTCTGTCCAGGCTTTTCTGTGTCACCTACAGAACCTTTTGCAGTTTAGCAGCTGATTTCCCCACTGATATCTGTCTCCAGGCAGCCTCTGCATCCTCTTGAGTTATATAGAGTAGGGCAGGATGACTGAGGCATTGCTCTTTAAGTAAGAAGACACGAGTTGTATTCGCATGTGTGATCAAGAAACCAGTGCCCTAGGATTTTATCCTGTGGGAAACACAGGCCAAGGGGCTTTCCCTTCTCTTGTGTTGCCACCATTTTCATTCCGTCTACTCAGAGTGCTAGGAATGCAGATGTGAGACTGAGTTTTGGAGGAATTTGGGTCCATGTGAAGTAATTATAGTAGAGTTTGTCAAACTCCAGGGACTGAGGGAGTGCTCCTCACTTCAGAAAAGTGCTCTCCTACACTTCCTTTGGACTGGTAATTTCCTAGGAAAAGTCATCAAATGCTCAAAAGGCACACTAATGGTTTGGCACAGAACAGGATACAGATTGACAACAGCAAAGAAAAAGCCATGCAGGGAGAAGGCCTGGGAATTTAGCTTCCAGCCAATGTACTATCAGCTACTCTCTTCCTGTGGATCCAGGAATGGCATTATCTTTCCCGGACCAAGTTGTTTGACAGTAGGCAGGATTTTATTAACCAAAGAACTTTACGGAGACGATGATGTCTAGAGTTGTTTTAGAACTGGCTGATGGACTATGTGTGGCTGATTTTGAGTCTTTCCCTGAGGTTTAGGTCAAGACCTTTCACCTCCAGTTTCTCTGCAAGGGGAACTGATGAAGCATTTATAACCACACTGCCAGACTCTGGTGGCCAAAACTCCTAGGCAAAACTTGTGAATGAGTGTGCTATTAGTACCCACTAACATATCTGTGCTACAGTGTTAGGATTTATGAAACAGCACCAAGTTTCAGCTATGTCAGCTTTCCCTGTATTATTTCTCTAAGTGCAACTGCTTTCTCTTGGAGTTTCAACCACAGCCATCTCAAGTCTTTAATTCTAGCTCAATCTTAATTATAAATACTGGTAACACTCGTATCACATTTCATGTAATCAAACGCAGGCTACAGAGATGCCGAAAGGGGACAAAGGGATCACAGGATTCAAGAGTGTAATACGAAAGTCAGTAAATGCAGAATGACAGCATGCAGTCGGACACTGAGTTAGAGAACAGTGGTGATATTGGGGCAAGGGATCCAGAAGGTGGCTTCAAAGTAGGCAGCGTCTTTGGCAGGGACAGTCACACTCAGAACTGAGTCCTTGCCAGTCAGCCACTTGGTGATCTCCAGGGCAGAGGCCATGACACGTACGCTAGAACGGCCCTGTGACCAAGTGTGACTCTTCACACTTGTGCAGTCTATGTGTCTCTCCTTTGACATGGCGTGAGTGAGGGACTGTGTCATTTTGTTCTGGGATGTTGGTCAGCTCTCAGGTGATATTTTTTATTAGCAAGATGAGTCCAGAGGTCATTTTTCCCATTGAGCAGATGGTGGCTGTTCACATGTAGAATTAAAACATGTAATCATTCTTCCTCAGCATTTGTTTCCAAAAGGGGCAGAGGGCTCTATACATCTAGACCAAAAGGTCCTTCTCAGAGAGACATGTCAGGATCTGAGACATTAACTCACAGCAGAGCCAAACAGGAAGGCTGTTCTTTTGTCTATGGTTAACTCTTTTCTATGCAATTAAATAATTAAAGATTTCAAGACTTGTATAGGCCAATTTTACAGGATCCCCCATTCCATATTCCATCATGTTTTCAGAAGTTCTCTGTTCATCACGACCCTTTTAATTCCATTTGTAAATACATAGTATTCCTTACCCAGACAGCCCTTGGAAATGTGGAATTCCTCTATTTTCCTATGAGTGAGACCCACATCTTTTGGATTTGCCCTAGTAACACCAGTCTCAGCATAGAAAACCCACTCTTTTTTCCTTCTTTTTTTTTTTAACTTAAAAGGTCCTTCAGTGCATATAAAGATACGAAGATGCTATCTTCAAAGCAAAACACGACATTCCAACTCTCCACTCCTGTAAGGAGACACATACAGAACAAAGCTGTCAACCAGAGGTTTCTACACCCAGGAAAACTATCTTCATAAATGAAAGTTAAAGGGCCCAATGCTCCTCACTAAAGAAACTTCCTAAGGACACACTTCAGGATTATGGGAAATGGTGAAGGAACATATGAGATCCAAGAAGAAAGGTGGACAACGACAAGCAAGCAGTGGTCAAACCTAATGCTGTGGACAACATACTTTTTCAAATCTAGATGTGCCTGGTTTTGTGGAAAGTAGAGTTTTCTTAAATGTGTGGCTCTGTGAGAGCCGCACAGGGAAATCGCAGTCAGTCACACTGGTGACCTTGTCTCTTATTACCTCACAGTGCTGTCCTCTTCCTCTGGGTACCTTTTCAGAGTTCACGCCTCTCATCTTAGTCATCAAATCAAACATCTCTTGTCTTTCAGGGGGTCAGGGGAGTATCAACTAACTACGTATAATCACACGATAAGCACTGAACAAAAGGAAGATGGCCTTTCAACAGATTCCTTTCCAACTGGAGCACTCTTAATTTAAAAAAAAAAATATATAGTTCTACATTGCTTACAAATGTGGCTGCTTAATCTTTTAAATCCAAGAGAGGTAGTGTGGAAAACAAACCAGGGGGCGTCTTAGCAGATGAAGAACTAGGACTCTGTCTGGACTCCCGTGTTTGGCAGTTCAGCAGGCCCTTGGAGCCCTTTTCTTCCAGGAAGAGGCATGGAAACTCAGGGAAGCACCACGAACCAGTTTTGGTCAAATGTCATGCTGTGCAGGAGCCCTGCCCACAGGCCCTTTCTGGCAGGGCTGACAAGCTTTTCCAGCTGCAGGGCCAGTGTGTGCTTTGGAGCCTCTGAGTCTCCTTTGACTTTGGTGAAGCTCTCTTTCTTGCCTTTGTTAGGCTCATTCTGATTGGTGACAGCAGCCACCATGGGGCTGCTAACATTTCAGCTGTTCACATTCCTTCTCTAGAAAGTGCTGTGATCAGGTAACTGCCATGTCTGGAAAAATGCATCTGGGGAGACGTCAAGCCAGGACACATTCGTTTAAGGTTGTTTTTTCTTCTTCTTCTTTTCTTTTTAAACAAATGGCTAGGCTTGCAAGTATTTGAATTAGTCCCCAAAGCTTTTATTCTGTGATTTCTCTTTCCTAACAGGTTAGTAGTGGGTAAGGAGAGAGCTAAGGATGTACTATAGGGAGTAAGAGCTATAGGAGTGTTGACAGCTTGGCAGAGTGGGGTTGTTGCTGGAGACAGATAATCACATGTGTGAGAAGAGGGGATAATGGCACATCTTTATATTTGGAACCATTTCTGAAGCCCATGCATGGAGATTTTCTTTTGCTTTTAGTAGACATATCTTGAAATGCCTCAGAAGGTTAAATGTCTCACACTTGGAAATTCTGTTTCTCCTGAGGGATTCTGACTGGTGAGCAGCCCCTTGTGTCATTTCGGTGAGAGCATGTGTTTTTCTTCTTTTCAAGGGGCTGCAGTTTGTCCCGGGTCAAGATGTCATGGTTTGTGGCAGACCTTCATGAGTGACCCAACCACTATCATTTCCAGAATGTTGAAGAAGTTAGATAATCTTTGGTTGAAGCAGATGTCACTTGTCAGTTGTGTTGTGTCTGCACAGGTACGAAAACCTAGCCCCCACTTGCCTGTCACCACCTGCCTGGTGGCTTCTCCAGAATGTTTGCTCCATCTCTGTCTCTTGAGTGACAGCACTGGGGATTTGGATGGAAGATTTGATGGGGGCATTTTGCTGGCTCAGGCACTTTTCTTTGGCTTCTCTTTGAAAACAGGGGCTGTGGAGACATTTCTCATTGTTGGTTTTATAATGAGCATAGATGAAGAACAGAGAACACTGTCCTCAAAATGAAACAGGGTACAGAAAGTCATGCGATTTCACGTTTCAAGCCAAGCTTGACTGAACAAGAGACAGTGAGTAGTACTAGGAAATCGAGTGGAGAGAACAAAAGAAGCAAAGCCCAGTGGCAAAACCCAACCCAGGGATACTTCGGGACTCCTGGAACTGGGAAGCATCTTCAGAACAGAACAGTTTGTGTAACCCCCTGCCTTACAGATGATCATAGTGTTTCCAGGCTGGATGCTCTGGGGAACTGGACTGGACCTGGAGCCCAGCTCTAGGAGATCTAAGGGTGACAGTGGTGTCTCAATCCCTGTGAAGCAGCCTTGAGGACATTTACTCGTGCCATCTGGGGTGCTTTTCAGATCACAGGGTAATGGTTTCTGGTGCTCTGCCAGTGGCTCCTGGGGACAGGCCCCAACTCAGCTGTCTTTTCAATGATAGTTTACATTTATTATTTTATATTCCTGATATTTTTGAGATAGGTTCTTGCTCTGTAACCTAGGCTGTCCCAAATCCTCCTGCCTCCCTCTCCCACATTAAACTTAAATTTCCCGTCTTAACATTTTTTTTTCTTGAAATAAAGTTCCACCCTGTAGACCAGACTCACCTCAGACTTACTAATGACCCCGGACCTCCCTTAGCCCACTGAGTGCAGAGACGCCAACATGTCTGTCACCACTCGAAACTACTGTCAGTGTCTCCTTCATGTATGGGTGACAAGTGTGACAGTGACAGTGGTGCTTATATAGACAATAGATCAAGTATCATTACAGGTGCCTGCCTGTATTAATCCATGCAAGCCCCTTTTAGAAATGTGTGTACAACCAGTCTTTCTTGTTATTCAATTAGACTGAAATTCTAGGCAAGTTGGACACATAAGGACATGTGAGCCTTCCGGTTGTTACTCCCTAAACAGTACAATTTAACAAACTTAGCATTTAGTCTGAAAATTACTTTGAATATTAAAAGTGATCTGGAGGGCACACCTGCAACTGAGCACTTGGAAACTAAGGGCAGGAGGACCCTGAGTTTGAGGCTAGTCTGGACCATATAGTAAATGCTGTCTTTAAGATTGTAATTCAAGGGGCCTAAACACAATACAAAGAGCATGGGCATGCTCAATACAGGAGAATGGGCATGCATTTATAAGGACTTGCACGTCTGAAGGATTTTGTACCCTGGATGGATCTGGATTCGGGCATTCATATCAACGTTCAATTCTTTTTTTTCATTCTGTTTGCTCAATAACTTTAATGATTACTCCCACCCCACACTGCCTCAGTTTAATTAAAAACAAAAACAATTTCCACCCATGCAGGAAATAGAGAAAAACTAAACACTAGCACAGGAAACTCATCCTTACAGACCCTAGGAGACAGACTGTCACAGGGGGCAGGAAGGGAAGACGGAGTCATAGCTGTCTTGGGTTAGAGGAGACTGAGGTCATTAATTGCAAAGTACTTTCCAGCCATGATTAGAGGCTGGCTCTTAAAAAGAGCAACACACAGATATCAAGAACTTCCTTCAGATAACTAGAAAAATGTGAATATGCTTGGGATAATCATCCACCTTCTTAAGCAGGACCAGCACATGAATGCTATCCTTGTAGGAGGATACTTTTACCTTTAAGTCTTGTGTGAGGGCATGGGGGTAGTAGATGTAGAAGATGCCAACAGATTCTGGGTGTAAAGGGGCCACACCTAGGCACTGGCATCACTGCTCTTCAGATTTTCTTTAACTTTGAAGTTTTTTCATGATGGAAGTTAGAAACCAAGTATCAATAAGTAAAATAAATAAAAATGAATAAAAAATCCCCAAATACAAATGACAAAAATATCAGCAAATTTACTGCTATGTTTTTAGCTTTTCTTGAGACTGGTGCTTACTTATAATAGTATATGTTTTACGTGTGTGTATGTGTATGTTCTTTTCAGTCTTTATTTTATGTGTATGGGTGCTTTGCCTGCATGTATACTACATATGTGTAGTAGCTGAAGAAGCCAGGAGAGGGTGTCAGATCCTCTAGGACTGGAGTTAGAGGTGGCTGAGAGCTACCATGTGGGTTCTGGGAATGGAACCTAAGTTCTCTGGAAGAGCAGCCAGTGCTCTTAACCACTTAACTAGATGGGGCTGTCTTTCCAGCCCACCTATGATTTTTGTTGTTATTGTTATGCTGGAGATTAAAATCAGGGCTTTCTTAGGCCTCTATGTAAGTGTTCTAACCACTGAAATATATGGAACCACACCAACCCTACTAAATTTTTTTTAAAAAAATTTGAGGCAGGGTTTCCCTGAGTTACCCAGGCTGGCATTGCCTTCTGGTCCTCCTTAGTTAGCCTCCCACTTAGTGAGGATGATAGCTTGGTGCCATGAAGCCTGGCAATGTTTTTTTATACTTTTAATGTAATAGTTTTAGTTGTTATAATCATAGTTTATATTTACTCATGGTTTGTTTTATAAAATTTGGTTCATGGTCTTGAACATGCATGTGATAACCTTAAGTCAGCAACTGACGCCTGTTCCTTTTGGTCAATCACCATCCAGAGCAGACTTTAATACTTCATGCAGTGTAGATGCTATGGAAATAATTGCCAGACTGTTTAAAGAACAGTAAGAAAAATTCTACATGATGCGTACACACACACACACACACACACACACACACACACACACACACACAGTCTGACTAAAGAAGGTTTTATATGGAAAAAGTGAGCATATATGTAACTACATACACATGTATCATGATATGATAGTTACTGTGTGTATGCATAGTTGTGGACCAATATTTCACATATGTATTTTAATATAAATATCTCTTTATTTTGTGTGTGAATTGAACTATGCTCCTACTACTACTTCAGAATGTGACTATCTTTGGAGATAAGGCCCTTGCAGAAGGAATGAAGGCAAATTGGCTCATACAGTAGGTCCTAATCTAACAAGACTTTTATGCTTACAAAAGTCTGAGACTACAACACAAATTCACACAGAGGAAAGATCATTCGAGGACAAGGGGAAGATGGCCATGTGCAAGCCAAGGAGGGAGGACTCTGGAGAAATTAACTCTGCCGACACCTTGATCTTTGGATTCCAGGCTCCACAACTGTGAGAAAGTACATTTTTGTGGTTGAAGCCACCTTGCCTGTGGTGATTTGTTATGGTAACAGGAATAAACCAATGGACCACTAGAATCCTGCTTACTGCCTGTGCTAGTCCATTAGTTCTGCTTGCTTGCTTTCATCAAATCGTGTCCTGAATTCTCACCAACCATCAGAACTGGAAGGGGGATGGAGTTGGGTGTCAGGTATCAGAAACTCATGGGCCAGTGACTGGACTGTTTGGATTGGGAGGGTGAGATGGGGTAAGTGGATGGACTGTGGTGTTTCACATGACTGTAGAAAGATGTATTTCCCACTCACAGGCTCAACTCATGTTTTCACAGCCTGCTCCAGTCTAAAGGTATGTCCTGTCTGGACAGCTGGGCAGTGGCAATTCTTGCACCACCATAGCTTAGACCCCATTTACTACAAAAGGTACAAGCCAACAAGTCTTGTCTTATGGACAAGTCTTGTCCTATATTCACTCCCTAGTAAACTGCAGACACATTGGGTAATTTCAGATTTGCCTGAAAACCACAGTTGTCATGATTATATGTTTCATGGTGGTTGTTTTATCTTGCAGTGATGGGAACTGATGGTTATCTATGTTTTTGAAAAGCACATTCTTTTTAAATTGTGAAAGTGCAGCATTGATTTGTTTATCATGTATTTATTAGACATCTCCTTCCTCCCCTGAACCCCCTATGGTTCCAGCTCTGGGGCTTGGGTGACACGCCCTTGGACACACACCACACTCATTCTCCCAGTTTCTCCTTGCCGCTCCATAACTCAGCTACAGGGTTTTTAAGGAAGGAGAGCCCCTACCCCACATTATCTGAAGTGGTTACACAGCAGGCCTGCATAAACATATTGAAGTTCTCCTAGTTGTATAAGCAGCTGTTGCAACTGAAAACTCCACATGCTGGGTCACTTTCTGTGTAGTTTCTTGGGCCCCATGTTGGTCCAGCAGCATTGAAATCTTAGTTACTGCCTTAGCCTGGTGCTAGGCCAATCTCACATGTCACAGGCTGGTTATTTGATCTCTCACTTCCTGGAAGTGAGTTTGCATTGAACAGAGAATTTTTTTTCATTCTCCTCTTGCCAAGCATAAACTGGACTTTCATGTGTGTCTTCCTTTCCCTTACAAAACCATGGCTTGGTTCAACAAAAATATTACACACTTTCTTCTGAGAGTTTCATGTCCTTCCCTTGGACTCACTGCTGCAAATCGTATGCAGTAGGCTCTCTTGTCCCCTGGGCAGTTAGCTATCCACTCTTCTCCTGAGAACTGCAGCCAGAGAGAGACACTCTTTAAACTTGCTGGACAGAAGAAAACACAAGCATGTCAGTGACAAAATGGTCTTCCTAAGATATTTTCTTCAGCCCCCGTGATCTGCTCCTTTCTTAGTGCTGCTACAAAGTTTGGATGTTGCCAATCTTCAGTGGCAGTGACTGGCTGAAAGAGAGCTGGAGCCCACCTACTCTTCTTCAGTGGTCAGGGCCAGAGAGTGTATGCATTGATGGTGACACTGCATGGGGGTGTGTGTGCATTAATGGTGACACTGCATGGGTGTGTGTGTGTGTATTGATGGTGACACTGCACAGGGGGGGTGTGCATTGATGATGGCACTGCACAGGGGATGTATGCATTGATGATGATGACACTGCACATGGGGGTGTGTGCATTGATGATGGTGACACTGCATGGGGGGTGTGCATTGATGGTGACACTGCACAGGGGATATATGCATTGATGATGATGATGATGCTGCACAGGGGGTGTGTGCATTGATGATGGTGACACTGCACAGGGGGTTTGTGTGCAATGATGGTGACACTGCATGGGGGGTGTGTGCATTGATGGTGACACTGCACAGGGGATGTATACATTGATGATGATGACACTGCACAGGGGGTGTGTGCATTGATGATGATGATGATGCACAGGGGGTGTGCATTGATGGTGACACTGCATGGGGGTGTGTGCATTGATAATGATACTGCACAGGGTGTGTGTGCATTGATGGTGACACTGCACAGGGGGTGTGCAATGATGGTGACACTGCACGGGAGTGTGTGCATTGATAATGATACTGCACAGGGTGTATGTGCAATGATGATGGTGACATTGCATGGGGGTGTGTGCAATGATGGTGACAATGCACAGGGGATGTATGCATTGATGATGATGCTGTTGCACAGGGGTGTGTGCATTGATGATGGTGACACTGCACAGGGGATGTATGCATTGATGATGATGCTGATGCACAGGGGTATGTGCATTGATGATGGTGACACTGCACAGGGTGTGTGTACAATGATGATGGTGACATTGCATGGGGGTGTGTGCAGTGATGGTGACACTGAAGTCAGGAGACTGATTCTTCATGTTAGTTCTAGCTGCTGATGTCTAGACTATGACAGGCATGTTTTAAAAATCATGACCTGCTTGACACTAGACTTGTTGGCGTCTAGGCCAGAGATTCATAGCGTCCAAGGCAGCACCACACAGATGCTGCCTCTCTTGTACCTCAGCCCAGTGGAGATACGCAAGTCCGTTCAGCTGCAGTCATGTGCTGGTGGGGACACTGAAAATACATCTCTTTTCCATTAAAGACAGTTGTTAGTTAGGGATGTGTACACTGGTAATGGTAGGGATGGTGCTATGAAGGAAAGACCAAATATCTGTCCTCGGGGTCATTGGAGTTCTTGTGACTTTGTTTTGTGAGAACTCTCCTCATTCTCCTGCCTCAGACTTGCAAGTGCTCAGGTTACCCATGTGCACTATCACGCTCAGCCTCCTGACACACTTGAAAGAAAAACACAGTGCTTTTTCGAAGATCCATCAGAGCTTATTGATGTGAGCACTAGGATGCCTGAGACCATTGTGGTTTAGATTATGACTCTGTCACAAGTATATTGAATCCTATGTTTGGGGGCATAGGTTCATTTAGGAGACCATATATATGCATAAAACCCCAACTGTGGTAACATAGTTCTGTTTTTTTTCCCCCGGAGCAACTCAGAGATTTTGAATTTTATGCCTCTAGGGTAAGTCCTCTGAAGAATTAATGGGATTTCTAGATAAAATAGTTAAAAGGTTAAAAAGAGGAAGAATTTCTGATGTGTCTATAGAAGGCAACTGAATACCACTGACATATTACATTACCATCTCTAATAAAGTCAGTCAATTTACAAATATTTATAGAATATCTCCTATGGTCAAAAAGCTGCATGCAAAATTGTGTGTGAGAGCAATTTCATCTGCAGAAGGAGCTCATGTAGAGTGGCAAGGCTACAGCCATGTGTGAAGGCAGCTGTACAATCTCAAGTGTGACCATGGAGCTTCTGTCATGGTTTATACTCAGTGGTATGGGGTCTAGTTCATGCAATGTCATGATTTATTCTGGGAAGCTTTTGTTTGTTAGTTTGCTTTGTTTTTGGGAATTGAACCCAGGACCTCATGTATGCTAGGCAAGTGCTTTGTCCCTGGGCTGCATGTCCAGTCATGGATGGATATGAATGTCTTCATTCATTCATTCATTCATTCTCTCTCTCTCTGTATATATATATATATATATATATATATATATATATATATATATATATATATATCTACACACACACACACACACATATGGGATCTTTGTGGGATACACTTAAGGCTCTGGGATTAGTTCTTTGCATAAATTTTGTTGGTTGTCTAAAAGACATTTTGAGTATTTTAAATAGTTACATACCACAAATACCAAGATGAACCTTTGCTGTGAATTTAAATCTCATTTTAATATTAGCTACATGCCATTGGGTGATCATGGTGACTTGGCTCTATGTCAAGAAGCTAAAATGCACTAGCTTATTTATTTATGACTTATCCACCTCTAGTAAGCCCACTGTACCAATGAGGAAACTGAGGAAAAGTAACTCTGCTTGCCTAAGACTCTGCTATGAACATTCATTTATGCCAGAAGCTCAGATGGGTCCCCGGAGCCCGAGTCCTCCAAATTTCATTCTACATCATGAGTTTCACAAACTGAAATGTGAGAATCACTAAGGCAATGTGGGATGACATTTAAGGAATATTTAATTGTACTATACATTCAACCACTCCTGGTTTATATTGTAGTTTAACACTGTTTCCTTAAGATAAATGCCAGAGTAGTCACTGATCAACAAAGGTCTCCAAACTAGCTAAGTTGGCCAGAACAACTTCCTTATAAATGGAGTTTTAGCCAAGAGGAAAGGTGGCATGGTCACTCCCTTCCCGGCTTCAGGGGCCTTAAAAACATTCTGTATGACCCAGAATGTATCTCAACCATTGGTGATGTGTACTGTCTGAGTGGGTCAGGTCAGACTGAGCACTAGAAGTCAGAGGATTGATAATTTAAAGATTGAGATACTTCTGTGGTTTTCCTGGTGTTATAATCTCAGTGTCATTGCCTCCACAATAAAATCGTGCTCAGCTGGTCTTGTGAGCGGCATCAGACAACCATGTGGGTGGGTTTGTGAGCTGTTGTTTTGGAGGTATCTAAATTCTTCTTTGCTAGATGGTGGGTGGCTCTATGCCATCCTCCATTTCTAAGGAACGGCTTCAGTTATTTTTCTCTTGTATTTCATCTGTTAGGATCTTGAAAGAAAATACCCAGTTCACTTATGCTGAAAAGAATTAAATAAATAACGTTTACAAAGATATGCCGAGAATTTAAAAAAGGAAACGGGGTGGTGTGGCATATCACCTGAGAGCCCTTAGCGGTGCTAAGCTAGAGGGCAGGAGGGAGTGAGGGGCTGTTGGCCAGAACCTAGGGAAAGTTTTGGGAGAGCCCTTTGGAGGAGGTATTCAATAAACCCCAGAAACCGACCTGGGAGAAGTCTTGGGGGAAGCGCTTGGTCTGTTGGAGCACCCCAGTGGTTGACTCCAAAGGGAAGCCTAGAGAAGGTGCGCAGAGGAACACTTAGCTCAAGGGCAAAGGGTAGGTGAAGACTTTGGGACAAATGGCACTTGTCCTGCACAGTCACGAGGCTCTGTCCTAGGTTAAACAGTGAGTGCCCTTTGGCTTTCTGGAACTTGGTCCAGTGCACACCGAAGTTGTCTTTGGAGACGCCACCCTTCTGCATCTTCACTTTACTCGTCACTTCAAGGTCCCGTCCATCCTCTGACCTCTCTGAACCTTCTTGTGAAAAATGTTAACACAGGAAATCAGCGGGAGAGCGTATGTTGTTTCTACTTTCTGTCCTTTGAGAAGCCTCTCCGCTGATTTCAGTAGGGGCTTCACCAACTCTCATTCCCGCCAGGGCTCCATAATGGCCCCTTTTCCTGCATCCTTATTGGAATTTATTACGTCTTTAATTATCGATGATAGCTACTGTGGCTTGGGTGTTTCAGGAGCTGTGTAGCTCTGATCTGTGTGATTTACTGGCTGAAAATACTGAGATTTTTCCTCCATACATTCATTGGCCATTTATGTTTTTGACAAGTGTCTGCTCAGTGTTAAAGTACAATTCCACATGAAGAAGAATAGACTCACATCATTTTCAGGAAATGGAGGGGGATGGTGGGGAGTCACAGCCAGGAGGATTCTGCATTCCTTGTGTTTTCCAGGCAGGTGGTCTTAGCCTAGGCGAACCATACACGAAGGATTTGAGATAAATTGTAACATACAGATTTTCTTATGCAGGTAACATATTGGTCTTTATTTCCTTGAGGGGAGGAAGGGGAGAGAAAGTATTCTGGGCCGAGGAGATGAATGGACAAATGCTTCAGCCCAAACCTGTCGAGCCTAGTCTGAACCAGTCAAGTCTAGTCTTGTCCAGAAAAAACCATAAAAAACAAAAACAAAAACCAGTTAAGTTCATCCAGTCTAGTTAAAATCGGTCAAAACTGGGCACTGGTGGTGCATGCCTTTAATACCAGCAATCGGGAGGCAGAGGCAGATGGATCTCTGTGAGTTCAAGGCCAGCTTGGTCTACAGAGCCAGGACAGGCTCCAAAGCAATACAGAGAAGCCCTGTCTCAAAAAGCGAAAAACCAAACCAAGACAAAACACAAACAAACAAACAAACAAACAAACCAACAAAAAAAAATCACTCCAAAGCAGTCTGGCCTGCTCCAAACCAGTCAAGTATGGTACAAACTATTCAGATCAGGTCTGGGTCAGGGCCAGTCCAGTTCCTTCTCTTAACCCCTCCCTCTTCTGTTGTAACTTTTCTTTGGAGGGGGGTGGGTCAAAACAGAGGTGGGAAGTTATTAGGTGGAACAGGGACAGATTATTAGCTGTTATACCATGGAATAAATAGCACCTTCCCCCAACAATCGTTAACTTCCAATAATTTTGTCATAAGAGGATGGCCCCACGCCCCTCCCACCATCCATGATGGAACGATGAAGGGCCCAATCCTATGTAACCTTGTGCAGCTAATCGCAGGGTCAGTGAGTTCTGAGTACAACAGCTACCCCATGCCCAAGAGGCAGCTTTTTGCTACTTGCCTACCCATTCTCAGCACTTAAATTCTTTCTATTCCTCTTCTGAGATTTCTCTGAGCCTTGAAAATTTCTCTTTTATGAATTATGCATCGGGTGAGAAATTTATGAATGTTTGCTTCACACAATTCCACAAAAATCTTTTTCTTAGATTTCCTTCTAGAAAGTTTTATTATTAGATTTTTACACTTAGGTCTATGATCCACTTAGGGTTTCCATCTGTTGCTAGATTTTTAAACCAAGGATTTTTCTTCTTTATCTTATCTTTTTCACGTGTGGATATCCAGTAGTTCTGTCACCAATTGCTAAAATGACTATGTTCTTATTGAATTACTTTTAAATTTTGCTAAAAATCTCCTGACCATACACACATGGATTTCTTCCCCTCCGTGTTTCTCTGCATATATTTGCCCATCTTCACACCACTGTCACTTTGTAATAAGTCAGATTAGATAGCATGTTCTTCCAAGTTTGTTGCTTTTAGAAGTTGTTTTGGCTACTTTAGTCTTTTTTAAAAATTTCTGCGTAAATCAGCTTTTCAATTGCTACAAAAATAAAACAAAAGTGGCATATATATGTGTGTATATGTATATTCATAAAGAATTAACATAAGAATAGTATAAATTCATTCTATCCAATTATTCAGGTGCTCTTGACCTCTGATGGCTCTTAGCAGTGTTTAGTGATTTATTTGAATAACATATTTCATATTCATATAATTTCTAAATATAGATTTACCTAAGAGAATTACAGCTTTTTCCCCTGTGTCTCCATGCTTCCATTTATTTATCTGTGAAAAGGGAATAAAAACAATTATATTATTTCATGGAACTGGGCACAAAACTTCAGATGAAAATACTTAATATTGCACATTGCTACTAATTCCAGGGTGAATCCCTTGTTGTTTTAATTGTTGGTGGTGGTTTTCTCTACTAAAAAAAAATGAAGAGGAAAATAAAAGAAGTTCTAAGAATAAGAAAATAAAGTATGAGTTCAAAGAAAAAAACCCTAAGAACTAAGTCAGTTTCTACTGTATTGATTTCAGCCCTCAAATTGATTGTTTCCTGGCGTCTACTCCTCGGGGGTGAGTTTGCTTTCTTTTTGTTCTAGAGCTTTCAGTTGTGCTGTTAATTCTCTAATGTGATTATCCTCCGTGTTCTTCGCTACAGGCACTTAGTGCAATGACCTTTCCTCGTAGCACTGCTTTCAAAGTGTCTCATAAGTTGGGGTATGTTGTGTCTGTATTCTTGTTGAATTCTAGGAAATCTTTAATTTCTTTCTTTATTTCTTCCTGGACCCAGGAATGATGCAATTGCACATTGTTTCCATGAGTTTGTAGGGTTTTTGCAATTTGTATTGTTGAATTCCAACTTTAAAGCATGGTGGTCTGACAAAATACAGGGGGCTATTCCAATTTTTTTTGTGTCTGTTGAGGTTTGTTATGTTGACTAGTATGTGGTCGATTTTAGAGAAGGTTCCATGCGGAGCAGAGAAGGTATATTCTTTTGTATTTGGATGGAATGTTCTATAGATGTCTGTTAAACCCAATTGGGACATAGATTCTGTTAGTCTTTTGTTTCTTTGTTAAGTTTCTGTCTGGTGGTCCTGTCTAGTGGTGAGAGTGGTGTGTTGAGGTCTCCCACTATGAGTGTGTAAGGTTTTATGTGAGCTTTAGTTTTTAGTAAATAGTAATAGATTTGAAGAGAAAACTGACTCTAGAGAAATGTTCAGAGACCTACACGGATGACCCCAACTAACAATCTGAGCAACAGTGGCTACCTTAAATATACTTCCCTGATAAATGAGATTGCCATCATAGAATCCTCATCTAGTAGCTGATGGAAACAAAAGCAGACACCCACAGCTAAACACTAACCCGAACTCCTGGAATCCAGTTACAGAGAAGGAGGAGTGATAAGAAAAGGGGTCAAGACCAGACTACAGAGACCCACAGAGATAGCTGACCTGAATAAGGGGGAGCTCATGGACCCCAGACTAATAGCTGGGAAACCAGCATTGGACCGACCCAGACCCCCTGAACATGGGTCTCAGTTAGAAGGCCTGGGCAGTCTACGGGACCTCTGACAGTGGACCTCCGGTGCACGAATGGACTTTGGTAGCACATTCTCCATGGAGGGATACTCCCTTAGCCTAGAGACAGGAGGGATAGAATTTGATGATCCCTCTGGAAGGCCTCACCCTCCCCATGGAGTGGGTGGGGAATGGGATAGGAATGACAATCGAGGGGCTTGGGAGGGAGGAAGAGTGAACTGGGATCAATATGTAAAATAAGAAAAAAATAATAGTAATAAAAATTAAAAGAAAGAAAAAAGAAAAGAACTAAGTCAGGGCCCAAAGAAAGGACCAGTGGTCCTGGCAGCAGGAACTACTCAGAAATGAACCCAAGTTCTAGAAAACTCTACTGTGACATGAATTGTGGCAACAGTGTGCATATTCCTTTGTTGCATGCTCACACAGAGGCTACCAAGCACTGCCCCATTGCAGGAGTAGATCTAGCAAGGAGAAAGCCAGCTAGGAGGGGAGCTTGAATATATAACCAGCATCCACAGTGTATCTTGTCAGCCTTTGCACTCCATAGGTAAGAACTCAATGAACCAAACACATGCTTTTTAAATATCTTAGCCTCTGGTCCCTCAATAACAAAACACTCAGAATACTTGTAATCACAAAGTAAGGTGAATTCTTGGCTGAACAATCTTTTTCTAAGTTTAAAAATATTTATAAACAGGGTCTTCAAATGTTCTTGTTTTAGTTGGTGGGTATGCACAGAACAGTTTTGTTAGTGGAATTCAATCAGCATTTGTCACTACCACCAACAAGCCTAAACCTTGGCAGTTTTAACACAGAAACGATGAACTTGACACACATAATGTGATGTGTGTAGCATCCTGTCTGTAGTGCATGGCCTCCAAGGGCAAGAACCCCAGAGAACACCCTAGCTCTTAGTTGCCTCAGTTTAGATCTCTCCACCCACAGCCCTGAACTGATCCTGAGCCAGAACTGATCACACCAAAGAAACATCAAAATTAAGGGTGTATGTTGTTTAAACAAAAGGTTAGCTTGAGGTTATGAATGGGGGTCAAGCCATGATGGAGGAGACAGCTAAGTGCTTTAATGGTGGGACATTAGGAAAGTCTTGTCATTGACATTTGATTACTCAAAGATCCACAACCAGGAAGTTTGATTTATATTCAATGTGCTAAATGGTGACCAACAGGAAGAAGGAAAAGACTGTCTACTGTCTTCTCCAGTGATCCATTACTGGTTTGGATTTTCTGAAGAACCAGCCTGACCCCATTTTTCCCAAGAGTCATTTTGAGTATGTAGCGAAGTTGAGTTTATGTTTACTGCAAAACTTAAATTTCTGTTTCCTGGAGACTGACCTGAAAGCTCAACCATAAACAAGCCAACCCATCCCCCACCTAGGCCATCTATCCCTTGAAAATGTTTGGTACCCATCCTGGAAATGTTCCTTATCCCTTCTTCAAGGAGCAAGTTTTCCTAACTGCCTCATTTTGCTTCTGTAACCACATTTGCTGTGGTTTTGTCCTACAAAAAAAGACATGGGAGCTTGGCTCAGGGCTGGTCTCATGAGCCCCACCTTAGAAGGAGACAGTTAACAATTAGGCTCTGCTTTGTACATGGATAAAGCTTGCTTTAATTTGGCCATGATTTGGATTGGTGGTCTTTGTCTCTAGAGTCTATGGGAGTAACATTTCCTGTCCCCTCTTTTGGGCTCTTTGGAGTTGAGTGTTTTTGCCTTAGAAGGGCATATTGTTTCCAGAAGAACTGGGAACCATCAGCTGTGATGTGTGCTGGGCTCCTAATGCTAAAGAGGTAGTAGGTGAATTAGTCAACATGTTCTCTGACTGAAAGTCTGTGGGGTCTCTGCTTAGATCCTGATCTCATTCCTGATGTCTGTAATTCATGTCCTGTTTTTATGATCAGATTAGCTATGGGTCTTTTGCCAATTCTCATAAAAGTCAACTGAGACTCCCAGAGAACCTACCAGCTAAGTGAGCCAGAGAAGCAGCTAGGCCAACTGCAGATCTTCACTCCCCCACTCTCCTCTAAATCCAACCCTCTCCAGCTCTGTAGCAGACTACCAGTTAGGCCTCTCCCCACTTTCTACCCTCATTACCAGGGGACTAAGTAGATCCCATGGAGCATCTGCTTTCCTCCACTCTGGACCCCTCAGCTCCCTCCTCATTCTAGCACATTCCCATTCCTAAGTGTCAGCTCCCAATACTTAGAAACATTCTTCTCAGAATCTCCGATGGCTACACCTGGCAAGATTCCAAAAGAATTTTCTTCTAGGCAGCACACAAACACAATACCCTTCTGAGAACCAAGAGGGCAACACAAGCCAAGGATCAAAGCACCTACCCAACAAACGCAAGATCAGATATTAGTATCTATCTGGAATTACAATTACCCCAAAACCCAGATGCCTAGACACCAGGGCAACAACACAATCAGGAACAGCCAGAATAATATGTCTCCACTAGAGATCAGCAACCTTACTACAGTAGGCTCTGAGAAATGCCACATAGCTAAAGCATAAGATTAGTACCTTAAAAATAGCCTCTATGAATAAGATAGAGGTCAATAAAGAGAAAATGAATAAATCCCCTAAGGAAATTTAGGGAAGTACAGAGTGGGGGATTGAAGTCACCTACCATCAGGATATGAGGGTCAATATGTGGTTTAAGCTGTAGTAGTGTTTCTTTTACAATCTTGAATGCCCTTGTGTTTGGTACATAGATGTTAAGAATTGCAGTGTCCTTTTGGTGAATGTTTCTTTTGATGAGTATATAGTGTCCTTCCCCAGTTCTTCTGATTAGTTTTTGGTTTGAAGTCTGTTTTATCAGATATTAAAATGACTACTCTGCTTTTAGTTAATTTTCATATGAGTTTATCAATCTTTTATTGAGTTTCTCAAAGAACTAACTCTTTGTTTTACTGATTTTTTGTTTCTATTTTATTGCTTTTAGCAATGAGTTTGATTATTTTTTGCCATCTGCTTCTTCTGAGTGTGACTTTGGCACCACAGGGCCCAGGCAGGGCTATGACATCCAGTCCACAGGTTCCAGGCTAGGGGACATAACCTGCCCTCCCACTGTAGTGCAGCTGGGCACGGTTGGTCTATAGTTAGCATCTAGTATTTCTGGCCATTTGCTCTGAGCTGGCCCTTGCCTAGGCTTCCTCCTTACCTAACGTCACTGAAGTTCTTTCCCAAGTTAGCACCATCCAAGCTCTCTGGGAGGCCCAGAGGAGATCGCCCCACTCCTTCATGTCTCCCTGCATGCATGTGCTCAGGTGGGTGAATGACCTTCATGGTGAAAAGCCACTGTCTAAGGTGCCTCAAGATGACCCTTTCCAGCTGGAGACTGGTCCCTCACTGTTGCTGATGCCCTTCCCAGCTGCTGTGGACATCCTGCCTAGGGAGGCTTTGAGTCAGGTAAGCTGGAGTCTGGAGCTAAGTTCCTGTCCCCCAAGTTCTGCACTTTTTCTGGACCATGAATGGTCCTTAGGCTTTTCCATGTGCTCCATCAGTGTGGTGTGTGTCTCTTTACAGAGGCCTACTCTTTTATCCCT
Source organism: Cricetiscus sungorus (assembly GCA_030556225.1). Lineage (NCBI taxonomy): Eukaryota > Metazoa > Chordata > Mammalia > Rodentia > Cricetidae > Cricetiscus > Cricetiscus sungorus. The sequence goes on from JANBXA010000741.1 coordinate 8,337,356, forward strand.
GGCTCAGCCCAAGAGAACAACATAGTTTAATGTTATGGTGCCTGCTCACTCTGGCCTCCTCTCTGTATACTTCTGTCTTAGTTAGTGTTTCTATTGCTATGAAGAGACACCATGACCACAGCAACTCATTACATTAAAACTTTAATTGCGATGACTCACTCACAGTTCCAAAGGTTCAGTTCATTATCATCATGGTGGGGATCGTGGCGGCATGCAGGCTGATGTGGTGCTGGAGTCATGTGGGAGTAATAGCTGAGAGTCTTACATCTTGCAGGAAACAGGAAGTCTACTGAAACACTGGGTAATACCCTGAGCATAGGAACCTAATGCCCACCCTCACAGTGACACACTTCCTCTAAATGAGATCACTGAATACCATGCCCTATGAGATTATGGGGGCCAATTACCTTCAAATTCAAACTACCACAACTTCTTTGGGGCCCAGCAGGTAGGCAAATGGGTCTCAGACCTGAGCTTCCCTGTCCCTCTAAGTTGCAGTCTATGAGATCATCCACTGTGTCATGAAACCTGCCCTAGGGTCAGTGGTATCCAGGCCCACTTGGTCTGGAACTCCTGGCTCACCCTCCTGAGCCGGTGTGCATCACCACACTGCATACCTTATCTGGTTTTCTTGTCCCATTCTCTGGATAGGTGGGTGGGTAGCCTTGGATTGGCCCTGCTGGGTGTATTTCTGTCCCTCAAGGTCTATGGCATTGAGAGAACCACAGGACAGCTTGCTGGGAGTTGGCCCATCTTCTTACACAAACCTTTTAGCATATTCTTTGCATCAAAAAGCATGTCAACAGTCCAGCCTGGAGCTGAGAAAGACCTGTCCTTCTGCATTGAGTGCAGAGGCCCGGGAATGCAGGGGACCTAAGTCTGAGAAAGTGCAGAACCCCTGGGTACCAGTCAGTTACCCACTGAGGGCTCAGGATGTGAGTATGTGGGGACCCCTAACCTAGTGATGAATCTTTAGTTTTGAGATGACTGATGGGAGGCAATGATTTTTTTGTTCTTAAACCCTGTGGCCTAAATCCATGTGCAGGATGAACTCAGGTAGGAAATGGCGGGAATGGCTGAGCATGTACAAAAGGCCCCTGGTTTATCCATGAGAGGCTGAGGTTTCAGCCCCAGCATGGTCCCCCTAAGGAAAAAATGGCTTCTGACTTGTCCATATTATTTAAAAACTACCTCTGCATGGGCTTTTACTGCTCCTCTTCCCCAAAGTGTAGTCACCATCATGATTTCTGATCAGCCATAGGTTATTAGGCCATCTCCAAATAAACACCAGCACCCCAAGCTCACCTGATCCCACACCCAAGTGAAAACTTCAAGCCTCCAAGGTCCTGCAGGGATGTTTATGCCCTGGGGTAGAGAGTCTGGGGAGGACATCAGCAAGGTGTTCGTAATGGTGAGCTGTTTGTACTTCAGGGCCAAGGAGGGTGGCGGCACTCAGTGTCTCACCAGCTATAAGATTTATTTCTTTTTTTTTCTTTTTCTTTTTCTTCTTCTTTTTTCTTTTTCTCTTTTTTCTTTTCCTTTTCCTTTCCCTTTTTCTTTTCTTCCTTTCTTTCTTCTCTTTCTTTCTTTCTTTCTTTCTTTCTTTCTTTCTTTCTTTCTTTCTTTCTTTCTTTCTTTCTTTCCCTTTGAGACAGAGATTCTCAGTGTAGCTCTGGAGCCTGTCCTGGAACTAGCTCTGTAGACTAGGATTTATTTCTTGAAGAGTCCTGAACAGTATGGTCCTAGCAGCTCTCTGTGTCAGTGACAGGGCATCTGCATAGCATGTGTTAGACCCTGAGTGCATTCCAGCACAGGAAAGTACAAGTACAATGAAAATAGTCTGGGCTGGTGTGTGCCTTGAGTTTGCACCCATGTCAAAGGTGGAAATGGGCTTTTCACATGTGTAAACTCCAGCATTGGGGAGGCATAACTATTGTCAGGGATGGTAGCAGCAGGACCAGCAGGTAATAGTGTGGGCTGGCCCGCAGATTGGAGAGGACAGAAGCCCTTTAAGGTCAATTGGGTATAACCTGGGCATGGGTAGAAGCATCTAGACTCCCACTATTTTGTCTCCATCCATTACTCCCCTCTTCCCTTTTCAGGTGGCTACTTTTGGTTCCTGGGCCATTTCCCACAGCCCTGCCCAAGTCTTAAGTCTCTTTGATCTCTGTGAACCCCAGAGAACTAGGGCCAGCGGACTGTGTCCTAGGTGGCAGGAGTTCTCTGTGGCTTTCTCACTCCCCTTTTCCCCTTTGGTGTGGAGTGCTGGCCAACCTCATCTGGTGAACTACCACCAGTGCTTGTGTTTCTACTAGTACCCGGCTGCCTCCAAGCTTCATGACATCAACAGACACTGTCATCTGATCCCTGCCCACTGGAACTGGGGCTGTCCCCTGTGTGTACCCCAGTACTCCAGACCAGACCCAGACAGACTCAAAGCAATTATACTAAAATCAGGAACAAGACAAGGCTTTCCACTCTCTCCAGATCTATTCAATACAGTACTTGAAGTCTTACTACAGCAATAAGACAACTAAAGGAGATCAAGGGGTAATCAATTGGAAAGGAAGAAGTCAATGTATCTTTATTTGCAGATGATGTGATTGTATATATAAACGACCCTAAAACATTCACAAGGAAACATTAACAGTTGATAAACACCTTTGCAAAACTATCAGGACCCAAAATTAATTCACAAAAATCAGTAGCCTTCCTGTGTGTGAATGACAAATGCATTGAGATAAAAACAATAGCTTCAAAAAAAAATCTTGGACTTATTCTAACCAAGCAAGTGAAAGACTTGTGTAGTGAAAACTTTAAGACACTGAAAAAAGAAATTGAATAAGATGTCAGAGGATGGAAATATTTCCCATGGTCAGGGACTGGTAGTGTTAATATAGTGAAAATGGCTATCCCATTCAAAAGCAATCTACAGAATTCAATGCAATTTCCATAAAAATTTCAACACAATTTTTAGCAGAATTGAAAGAACATTTTTCAGCTTTATATGGAAATACAAAAATACTCAGGATAGCTAAAACAGTCCTGAATAATAAAATAACTGCTGGAAGTATCACCACCCCCAATCTCAAATTTTACTACAGAGCTACAGTAATAAAAGCAGCATGGTATTGGCACAAAACAGGCTTGTTGATCAATGGAATCAAACTAAAGATCCAGATGTAAGTTCACACACCTATGTATACCTTATAAAGAAGCCGGAAATACACACTGGAAAAACACAGCATCTTCAATTAGTAAAATGGCCAAACTGGATGGCTGCATCTTGAAGAATATAAATAGATCCATACTGATCACCCTGCACAAAACTCAACTCCAGATGGATCAAAGATATCAAAATAAGAGTCTTTGGTAGAAGAGAAAGTGGGCAATAGTAATGAACTTGTTGGAACGTGAAAAGATTTTCTGACTAGAATACCAATAGCACACACACTAAAAACAATGAATAAATGGGGCCTCATGAACCTGAAAAGTTTCTGTATGGCAAAGGACACCTTTATTTGGATTAAGCAATAGAATGGGAAAGAATGGGAAAGAAATCTTTACCAACTACACATCCTGTAGAGGGCTAATATCCAAATATAGGAAGAACTAAAAAAAAAAAAAAAAGTGGACATCAAGAAAGCAACCTAATTAAAAAACAGGGTACAGATCTAAACAGAAAGTTCTCAGAAGATGAAATGCAAATGAGTGGGAAGCACTTAGAAAAGCGCTCAGCCTCCTTAGCATCAGGGAGGCTACTTTGAAACTACTTTGAAAGTTCCAGCTTATCCTAGTCAGAATGGCCAAGACAAATCACAGCTCATGGTGGTGAGGATGTAGGTTAAGGGGAGCATTTATCCATTGTTAGGGTGTAGGTAGAAGTGTTTGTCACACAAGCCACCTCCAAATAACCACACAGAAGTTTACTATAAATTATACATGCTTGGCCAAAAGCTTGTTACATTTTCAATTAATCCCTATTATTTTTATCTACTTTTTGCCAAGTGACTTGGTACATTTCTCAGTACGGTATGTCTGTCTTACTTCTTTCTGTGTCTGCTCACTACCTTTCTCACTCTACCCTTCTTACTTTCCCTTGCATTCTCTGTTTGGGTCTCCTCTTAACCTCCTGTCCAGCTATTGGCCAGTTAGCTTCTTTATTAAACCAATCACAGTGACATATATTCACACAGTGTAAACCAATGTTCCACATTTCCCCATTTTTTGTCTAATTCAAAAGGAAGGTTTTAACAAAGTAAAATTATATACAATAAAACAGTTATTAAGTAAGAATTACAGTTATAATATCCAGTCCATTTGTATTTGGTAAATTTAGAGAAAATACTCCATTATTTATCTTATCTTTGTGGCTCTAAAATTTTATACCTAATTTTCCTTTTATAATAACTAAGGGAAACTTAAACTATGACTATCTAGTCTTCAACACTGTCAAAGATCCCAGAATAGTGGAATATTACCTACTCACAGGAACATCTGGCTCCCTGGAAGGTCACTCCATCGGGTCTTCTGTAATGTTGGGGCATCCAACTTTGGCCTATAGGCCTGGTACATCTAACAGATTTTTCTGAGAAGCAGGGAATTTTGAGGAACTATCTTACCTTGTCTTGGCAAAGTTTAGCAGTTGCCTTTTTTGGGTTCTGATGGCCAAGTTTGGACAGTACACTGTCAGCAATTGAGGCAAGGGCAGTTTTGCCCAAATAGCTAGCCTTTGCTATAAAGAAAACAAACTCCATATGGAGAGTTTTCAGTGCCCATCATCTTCATTGAAGGAGATCAACACTGTCAGAAGATGTGTCTCTCTGTCACAAAGACTTTAACATATTCAATGTCATATTCTATAGCTCTTTGAAGTATTTAAAGACCTCTACCTAGCTAAATATATCTGCGAATGAAAACATAGCTAACATGACTATAAATTTGACTATTAATAGATTACTAACTACTAACCTTTATTTCTTATTTATGCATTATATTTTTAAATGAGCTGCATAAGCAATATACTCCAAACAAGAGTAGAAATATACACGCAGTATACCAAAATTAACTTTAAATTTGTATTAATATACCAAAATCCATTCCAATGTAAAATATGTATGACTAGCAAACTTAATAATCTACCCTTTTTTCATTTCTATATTCCCTCTTTTTCTTTCAGAAAGGGATTTTTGAATTTAACTCTTGTTTAGCTTTTCTTTTTGAATATGACTAATAACAACTTGTAACCAATCCCCTTAAATAATAATAAATATCTATAACCCATTTTGGGAGAGATTGTGGGTATTGTTCTCTAGACTACTTCATGTTGTTTTGGGGCACTGGCATTTTTGAGGGAACCTTGAGGAAATTGGGACAATAATGAAGCTGGAGTAGTCTGTGAGGCTGGACCATCTTAGTCAGCAGCCTTGAAGCTGTCCTGTGTGCTAAATCACCTGGGCCATACGTTTTTTATTGGTGTCTCATCCCCTTGTTCTGAAAATACATAAAATTTAAAAGTAACACACATTATAAGTATGGAATATGTGGTGTGTACAAGTTAGTTAAAGATGATTTTTTTGTTTTATATTTGAGCAGGTAAAATATACATTGGACGTCTTTGAGGTTTATTTTTTTTTTGTACCTCTAGGCAGGATTTCAGGGCATCTTTCCCAATCAAACTTGATTTTATTTAACCCAGAATTAATCCACAGTCTATCAGCCTCTCATTTCTCATGGAAATAAAGGCATAACCTCTCCCCCCAAAGCAACACACATTTTGACTTTCATTTTGAAGTAAGGTATGTTTAAAGTATGTAGGTTCATTTAATATAGCAGCATTTATAATCAAATGTCTCTTAGTTATATCATTTGCTCATGAGCAGTCAAAGTTTTTAAAGACAACATAATAACACATAGGACCCAGACTCTCCATGTATTTCTCATCTTTATGTGGCTTATTATACATTCTTTATTTTTTCATTTCTAAGGACTTTATTATTTTAAGCTATTTTTTTTTTAATCTGTGACTGTCTCTACTCTTTCTCTTTTCTTCCCAAAACCTATGTACGTTTTTAGACACTGTAACCTATTTAGATTTTTTTTTCTGTCTGGATCTGTCTTTTCTGAGTATCTGTAACCTTTTCTTTCTTCATGAGCAAAACCTCAAACCCACAATACAGCAAGCTGGTGGAACTTCTACTGGCAGCTCAAGCCCACAGGCAGCAACTTGGAGATGTCTTTCTGTACCGTGCCCATGTGAGAGACTCTGAGAACTGGCCCTATGGTTTATCTCATAGTGTGCTGGCAGCTGCCAGGATATGTGTCTCTGTACTGTGGCTGGTATGAGAGACATAAGATTAGGAAGCCAGGTTTGGATCTATTTTTGTGTGTCTAGAACCTTTTTAAAAATCTTTCTCAGGTCTTATGTGGACGTAGGTGTTGGACATTTGGGTACCATTTGTAGGCAGAAGTTTCTGTCCTACAAGCTTGATCAGTAGCTCAGGCTTGTTACTAGCTGACTCTTACATTTTCAGTTAACGCATATTTTTATCTACGCGTTGCCATGTGGCTTTTGCTTCTATCTCATTTTGTGTGTCAACTTGTTCTGCCTCTGCTCACTGCCTTTCTCACTTCTTTACCCTTCTCAACAATATTCGCTGCTTGGCTCTCCCCCCAACAATATCCTGTCCAGTTATTGGCCAGTCAGCTTCATTATTAAACCAATCACAGTGACAAATATTCACACAATGTAAAGGAGTGTTCCACATTGAAGGGAGTGCAATGTTTTATAGCTACTATGGAGATCATTGTGATAGTTCCTTAGGAAACTGGGAATAAATCTATCTTAAGCTCCAGCTATACCACTCTTGGGCATATACACAAGAGACTCTACATTCCTACAAAGATACTTGCTCTCAACAATGTTCACTGATCCTCTATTCATAATAGCAACAAATTGGAAACAGTCTATGTATCTATCAGTGAACAAATGGACAAGACAAATGGGGTGCATTTACACAGTGGAATATTGCTGAACTGTTAAACAGAATCATCAAATTTCCAGGCAAATGGAAGGAGCTAAAAAATATCATCATCTATGGATATCAGCATGGAGGGTCCACAAGAAACCAAAACCCAATCTACCTCATGGCCAAACTATATACCATTCCAAAGAAATCAATATATTACATAGATACTTGAACATTGGTATTTATTGTAGCACTTGGCATCCAACAATGCTGTCATGGGTGAAGAAAATCAGATGTACATGAAAGGAAAGCATTTCATCCATAAAGAAAATGAAGTTATATTGTTTTCAGGAAAATGTATGTGACTGGGGCCTGATGGGATGACTCAGCTATGTTCTGGAAGAAAATATTTTCAAAGCATTTATCTGATCATAGGCTTGCTTTTAGAGCATGTAAAGAACTCTTTTAGCTCTGCCACCAACAGAAAAGACACATGTTTGGCACAGAAGAGATTATGGTGATAGGGACACACACACACACACACACACACACACACACACACACACACACACACGAGAGAGAGAGAGAGAGAGAGAGAGAGAGATCTGTAAAGTATGTGCTGTGTTATATGTCAATTATCCCTTAATAAAATAGCTCATTAGCAATAAAAGCATGTAATCTTTACTGGGAGTCAGGAAATGGCAGTGTGGATAGTGTAGAGATTGAGTTCCAAAACTAGAACTCCTGAGGTACTAGTTCTTGCCTTCTGCAGACTAAGCTGTATGGCTCTAGAGTGGTTGACCCCCTGGATCTACTTTTCTGTCTGGAAAATGGAGAGAAATGGTTCTGCTTGGTGTGTATCATAGACATTGTTACTTTGTTACTGTTAAACCATTAGGGCCCCTGGGCTGAACATTACACTGAGGGGCCTTTGCATGTAAAAGTTATCACTTTTTAACTTTACAACCTTTTGGAAACAAGTGCCACTATCCTTATTTTACAAATGCAAAAATGTGGGGACAAAGAGAATGGTTAACTTATTAAAGGCTGGTTGCATAGGAGTCAAGTAGCAGAGTCCAGAGTTGAATGAAGGCAGTTTACGCTTCCTATAAATAAATGTTAGTAGGCATGGCACAGACTCAAGTGCTAAGAGAAAGTTGTCTAGGCAGTCTGTTTTCTGAGTATGAAACCATAGAACACCAACATGTTTGGGCAGCTTTTTGTGTTTCTCTCATAATTACTTCTGACAATCTTAATAATCACCCAATGTACTGCATACTCCTGGGCACACAAGCTTTACCCCAGCCTCTTACATAGTAAAGTCATGTGACTGCATCTTTCCAAGAGGCTGTGAGCAACAGCAGCAGATCGTTTCTGGGGCTGAAGGCAGGCAAAACTGGGTGGGCTCTCTCCATCTTCTCCCCTCTGCCCCAACTGTGGAGGAGCCACATTATGGGAGGAATGCGTGCGTCTACATTTAAGATGGTGGAGGAATATTATGGGAGGAGCCTGGTTCCTGAATGACCACCTATATGAGAGTCCTGTTTGCCTGCATGCATTAAACATATTTGAGGTGTTAATTCCTGATATTTGGGACTTGAGGCTATTTATTATAGCATCAGAACACCATGACAAGTCTCTTATTGAATGTAAATTTTGCCAACATGTTTCATCTCTAGAAATTTTTTTAAATAAGGAATTTTTTTTAATAAGTAATTCTCTTCATAGGAGGAGATTGCAGAGTTCCTGGGAAAGCTTAAACAATATAAATAAGCAGTATGCTATAATGTCTGAAGAGCTCTTGAATAAGTGACCTAAGTTTCAGTTCCTTCCCAATGTCTGTCTCACTTATGGCAATGGGTGATGTTGCTTCACATTCCCTGTTGGCCTTTGCTGTGCTCCCTGTCCCAGCTATAGGCTTTCCAAGACCTACAAGAAACTGAATCACTTCTGGCCTCTCAACTGTATAACTGCATCGCTGGGTTGTTTAGAAATCCAGCACTCATGTGAGATCCAGCACAGGAGTCTTACAAAACCCGTTTGTGGACAGGTTGGTTCTGTCTGGTTTCAGCTAATGCTCTTCTTTTACTTATGAGTCTAGGAGTTTGCCTTCTAATCATTTTACCAACTTCCCTACCTGTGTTATGTCTTCTTTCATTCTGTAGCTTATCTACTATGACAGTTTATGGTCTGAAGGCAGCTCTAAGGTTCCTGCCCACAGATGGATTGTGACTCCAATAATTTCCTGACACAAGAGGCTTCACTCACCACTGCTGCTAAGTGACCATCTGTGACAACTTCAACATATGGCACAACTTTCATGGTTCATTTTCTGTTTTATTTTTAAAATATAATATTTTTATTAATTCTCTGAGAACTCTGTGCAATGTATTTTGATAATATTCACTTCTTAGTGCTCCCTTTAAGTCCGCTCAGGTCCATCCTACAGCCAAACCCAACTTCATGTAATTTTTTGAAACTTGAAAATAAATTTTTTTTGATAGTATATTCTGATCACAGTTTGCCCTTCACCTCCTCCCAGATTTCCCTTGTTGCTCCACCCATCCAATCCTATGTCTTCCTTATCTCTGGATTTAGAAAACAAGCAGGAAAAACAAACAAACAAACCAGAATAAAACAAAATAAACAAAATTCTACAAGGTAAAAAAAAATGCCCAAACAGCATTATGAGATAAAACATCTCCAAAAACTATCTTTGAGTATGTGTTGGCCATCTAATGCTGGGCATGTTGGGGACACCCTTACGTGGGATTTGTAAACCCAGTGAGATTCCATTGGGAAAAACTGTGTTTTTCTTTGTGAGAGGTTGCCCATTAGAGATAGGTTCTGAGTTAGGAATGGGGGCTCCTGTCCCATTCCCCTCTCAGTGCTGGTTCTCATCTGGCTTGGACCTGTGCATGCTGCCACAGTCTCTGTGAGTTCATGTGTACATCAATCCTGTTGTGTCTGTAAGGCACTGTTTTCATTTCCCCAGGATCTTACATTCTTCCTGCCTCCTTTTCACAGAGTTCCCTGAATCTTGAGGGAAGGATTTGATGGAGGCGTTAGGAGTGAATGTTACACTGTTTCTTACTCTCCAAACAATGTCCAGCTGTGGGTCTCTGTATTTGTTCCCACCTGCGGCATAGAGGAGTTTCTCTGAGATGGCTGGGTAAGGCCTCATCTATGGGACAACAAAATGTTGTTAGGAGTAATTATATTGCTGTATTCCTTTAGCCAAACGATAGCATTTGGTTTTACCCTAGACCCATGGCCTATAAAGTCTCAGGTTCTTGGTCACCCGATCAGTGTCAGGCATGGGTTCTATCTCATGCAGTATGCCTTGAGTCCAATCAGAGAGTGGTTGGTTACTCCCACAATGTTTGTGCCTCTGTTACACAAGTGTATCATGCAGGCATGTCACCATGGTATATCAGTTTGTAGCTACATTGGTGGTTACCTTTGTCCTCTGGTAGTGTGTAGAGTAGCTTCCAGTACCATGAACACTAGTCAGTAGGGATGAAAATTCTAGTTAGGTACCACTTCTCTACGTCCAATGAGACATGTAGGTATTGTCTTCAACTATAGAGCCTTAGCATCAGTTTGTATAGAACAACCAGTAGCCTTGATAATAGCCTGATTTATTTGGGAGTTTCCATGAGGACCCTTTGGCTAACAACTCAATTAGATGTGACCCATTTCTGGCACTGGAGGTTTCACTTGGTTGTGAGATAGCTAGTTGGGACCTTGTATTATATAATGCTTGCTTATTGATGAAGAAACTGAGCCTCAGAGCCAAACACAGAGCTGTTCACATGCAGTCATCACACTCAGAGCTACTCAACTTGTTGGAGGAAATGTAGGGCTCGGAAGTGAGGGTGAGCAGGCAGAAACCTTCACAGCAATTTGTTATAAGAATTCTGGGTTGGCCAATAACAATAACAAATCTAGACTTAAATTTTTGTATGCCTTTAAATATTTATTTTTATAATTTATTAATTTTAATAATTTCAGCTTTAAGATAGTTTTTAGATTCATAGAAACATGGAGTATAAAGTCCCACATATTTCATAACTTTCTCCCATCATTTTTTGTGTATTCTTAATTTTATCACTTTTAGCTATAATTTCTCCTAAGATACTCCTGTTTGTGGCAACGTTTCAGGCTTCTCTTGGTTTTGATGACTGACAGATTTGAGGATTATTGGGTAGTAGATTTAAAGATACCCCTTGCAATGAGATTTGTCCTTCATTGATTGAACTGTGCTTATAGGTTTGGGGAGGATACATTGAGGGGTAAAATTCTACTCTGACTATATCATGACAAAGCTGTGTGCTTGTTACATGACAGCACAGCTCATTCTGACCATGACCAAGATACTTAAGCTAGGATCCAAGATCTTTTATTCCCTAGAGCCCAGCTTAATAAACCATCTAACTGTGGAGCCCATTTATCTCCCTCAGAACACCTTTGATTATTTCATGGTGCTCATAGAATATTTAGGAATTCAAGTCTTGCTGGATATCTATGGAATATCAGGATCCCTGTCCTTTGAAATGTTAGTGTCTAGAGTCCTTATTTAGTTAAAGTTCAAGGGCAAAGATTGTGAGATAGAGGTTTGCACACAAGAGACTTGAGTTGAGAAGAAGGGGACAGAATTCTAGCCATGATTCAATCTAAATACAGGCCTTTACCAGCACTGCAGGGAGTGTGGGATTGGCTTTGGCCATTCAGACTCTTCTTGAGTTTAGGTAGAGATCAAACATCGCACTCCTAACATGGGTCAGGTAATCTTTTGGATCGTCTGTCTTGGGAAGGGGAGGAACCTTGGCAAAATGGCTCCCACTTTCTCCATACATAACCTAGAAAAAAAACTCAGTGGACTCATCAGAGGTTAACACTCCTGGTAGCTGGGGGAAAGTGATCACAATACTAAGTTCACACCATACGTAGGCTGAATATATTACTGTTTGCAATCCTTTGTGTGCATTATTCTAGGAGAATCATTGTGTACTGTATTCTGCCTTGTGGTTAACTGTTTCTAGCACCTGAATATATCATTGGGTAAAGATGAGGTAATCAAGGAAAGGAATTCTTGGAAGAAAGGCCATGGCAGAAGGTTCATGTGGCTGTAAGACACAAGGCAGAAGACTTATGCTCATGCCATCTGCCTGTTCCTGTGATTCATCTGGGTCTCTACATCTCACAATCAGCATGCTGCTTTGAATTAAGTCTTATTTTCAAAAGAAAGAATGAAAGTTGGCAATTGAGCAGGGAGGAAGGAATGTGCTCAACAGTGATGAGTACAACAGCACCAGGAGACATGTGAAAGGAGGCACTCAGGAAAGTGTTGGACTATCCCCCACCAGGGGAAAGATATAAGTAGCACAATTAAGGATTTACTAGTTTTAAATGATAACTTCAAATTTTCATACTAGTGTGCATTGTTCATTGATCATATTTTCATCTTCCATTCTTACCCCTTCTATAGTCTCCTTTGTCATTCTAGATAGTTTCGTTTTTATGTGTCACACATACACACACACACACACACACACACACACACACACAGATTACATATATCAATATAAAATCAGGAAAAGATAAATGAGAGAAACATACTATATTTGTCTTTCTGAGGTTGATTTATTTGTCTTAATATCTAACTGTATACATTTCTTTTTGCAAAAGATAGAATTTCATCCTTATGGCCAAACAATTCTTTCTCATTCTATATATACATATATAACTTTTTCTTTATACATTCTTCTGTCGATGTATACCTTAGTTGGTCCCCAACAACACTGTGAAGAGTAGAGCAACAGTAAATTCTGGCATGCAAGTATCTCCATGATGTGCTCACTTGTAATCCTTGGTACCCAGGTGTGCTATAGCTGAGTCGTATGGTCTTTTTTATTATTATTATTCAAATTTGAAACAAGCTTGTTTTACATGTCAATCCCAGTTCCTGCACCCTCCCCTCCTTCCCTGCTCCACCCTCAACCCCATCCCATCCCCTTTCTGCTCTCCAGGGAGGGTGAGGCCTTCCATGAGGGATCTTTAAAGTCTGTCATATCATTTGAAGCAGGGCCCATGCCCTACCTCATGTGTCTAGGCTGAGAGAGTATCCCTCTATGTGGAATGGGCTCCCAAAGTCATTATTTTCTCCCCAATCTTCTATTATAAAGTGATTTTATTAAATTGATTTGGATATACTGTAGGTCAATATTTTTTTGTAGATAGCAATTGTGAACTTTAAGGCTTGACAAAAAATGGGTAGCTTTGAAAGTGAAAGTTGTAATTATAGAACTGTGTAAAATATAGAATTCCAGGACTAAATGAAAATTTGGAATTATTTTCCTAGTCCCCTCATGGAGTCATGCAGCTCTGATTTGCATTTCTCTGATGGTGTATGAGTAAATGTTTGTAAAGAATTATGTTTTTTTTTTTTTCAAGGAAAGGAACACACACGTCAGACTTAGTTATCTGTGTTAACTTATAATTATTTTTAATTTTTTCATACACATTGTTCCATGTGTATGAAATATATTGTTCCTTGAACACATTCTCCCCTACCTTGTATTTTTTCATCTTTTGTATTTGTATTTCATCATTTCATTAGCTCATTTTTTGGACTGGGTCGTTTGTTTCTTGATACTTAGTTTTGAGTTCTTTGTATATTGTAAGTATTAATTCTCTGTCATATATGTAGTTAGCAAGGATTTTCTCCTATTCTGTAGGTTGCCTTTTACTTGGTTAACTGTCTCCTTTGCTGTCTAGGAGCTTTTAAATTCATGAGCTCTCCCTTTTGACTATTGACATTCTCTTCTGAATAACGGGAACCCTACTCAGAAAGTCCTTGTGTATGTCTCCAAATTGAGGTATTTTTCTTACTTTCTTTCTCTTACAGTTTATAGTTCTATCCTAAGGTCTTGATCTATCTGAAGTTTATTTTTGTACAGGGTGGGAAATAGGGTTCTACTTTCACTCTGCCACACGAGAGTTCAATTTTCCCAGCATTCTTTGTTAAAGAGGCTCTCACCTATCTGATATCCATTGTAGGTGTCTTCCTCAGAAATGAGGTAGCTGAAGCTGGGTTTATGTCTTCTATGTCTGCTTGGTTCTTCAATACTGTGAGTCTGTAGTATGAACTGAAATTAGACATGGTGACACCTTCAGCGGTTGTTTTGCTCAGGATCATTTTAGCCATCTGGGGATATTTTGTGTTTCCCAATGGATTTTAAGATTTATAAAAAATATTTCTGCGATGCATAGTGTTGAAATTTTGATGAAAATTGAGTTTAATTTGTAGATTGCTTTTGGTAGAATACCATTTTCACAACAGTAATTCTTTTAATCCATGTGCCTATATCTTTTCAGCTTGTAGTGTCTTCTCCAATTTCTTTCTTCAGGGCTTAAAGTCTTCATTGTATAAATCTTTTACTTTCCTGGGTAGGTTTATTCCAGGGTTGTTTATTTATTTGTGCATTGGCAAAGATGCGTTGCATTTGTTTATGCTGTTGACGATTACTTAAAGTGTGTAAAGGTGTGTTACTTTTTTTATGCTGCATTTGTTTAATCATGTAAAGATGTGTTGCATTTGTTTTACCTTGCCTTCCTAAGGTACCTGATTGGTCTAATAAAAAGCCAAATGGCCAATAGCTATGCAGAGAAAGGATACATGGGGCTGGCAGGCAGAGAGAATAAGTAGGAGGAGAAATCTAGGTTGGAGAAAAAAAGGAAGAAAGAGCGAGAGGAGGAGGAAAAAAGAACAAGGTTCACACCTGGACCAGAAGCTAGGCAGATAGATGCCAGCCAGCAGACATGAGAAGCAGTGAAAGTGAGATATACAGAAGAATGGTAATAAGCCCAAGGCAAAAGGTAGGTAAAGAGAAACAGGTCAATTTAAGTTAAAAAAGCTAACCAGAAATATGCCAAACAAGCTTTCAAAACTAGTAAGTTTCTGTGTCATGATTTGGGAGCTGGTTGGTGGCCTAAAAGACAAAAGCCTAGCACATTTATTTATTTGTTTTTAATTTATGTTTGTAGGATCTGTAGATGGGATTTCATTTTTGTTGTTTGATTTCTTCCTCATTGTGCTTGTTACTGGTATATAGGAAAGCTACTGATTTTTCTATGTTAATTTTGTATCTTACCATTTTTCTGAAAGTGTTTAACATCACTAAGAATTCTTTAGAGCAGACTTTATGGTCTCTTATGTATAGAATCATATCATTTACAAACAAGGATATTTTGACTACTTCCTTTCCTATCAGTATCCTTTTTCATTTCATTGTTTTGTCTAATTGCTTTAGCCAAGACTCCAATTACTTACTATGTAGAACACAAGTAGAGAATGTGGATATTCCCATCTTGTTTCTGAATTTAGTGGAAATGCTTTGCACTTTCCCCATTTAGTGCAATGTTGGATACAGTTTTCTGGTATAGAGCCTATGTTATGCTGGGATATGTTCCTGTTCTCTTCAGGGATTTTATTATCAAGGGATATTGGTTCCCCCCCAATGGTTTTTTTTTTCTGTATCTGTTGAGTTATTTATGTAATTTCTGCCCTTGAGTCTATATAGTGATATATTACATTTGTTGATTTGCATTTTTTAACCATTCCTGCATTTCTGGAATGAAGTCAACTTGGTGAATTAATGTTTTTAATGATTCTTGAATTTTGTTTGTTAGTATTTTGATGATAAAAATATATCTATATCCATCATGGATATTGGTCTGCATTTTTCCTTTTGATACTGTGTCTTTATCTGGTTTGGGTATCAGGATAATAAAATAAAACAAAAGCTTTTGTCAGCTATTGTATGAATAATTTGGTGAAGCATTGGTTTCTGTTTTAGAGGTTTGGCATTATTCAGCAATGGTTCTGTGCTATTTAGTTTCTGATGAACTAAAGTGATCTGGGAGGAGGGAAACTTGACTTTAGAATTGTCTCTATCAGACTGTTCCATGGTCATGTCTATGCAACATTTTTTCGATTAATGTTTGATGTGGGAATTTTTGGACACTGTGGATATTGCCTCTGCTGGATAAGTGGTCCGGGGTTGCATAGGAAATCAAACTGAGAAAGGTATGAGGAATGAGCAAGGAAACCAAGTTCCCCCATGGTATCTGCTTCAGTTCCTGCCTCTGAACTCCCGATGTGGCTTCCCTGGATGTTGGATTGGAATCTGTAAGACAATAAATAGAAATAATATTTAAAAGAAATAAATCCTTTCCTCCCCAAGTGCCTTATGGTTATGGTATTTATCATAGCAACAGAAACCAAACTAGGATAGGATCCATTTGGGTTTGAACTATTTTTAAAATTAATTTTTATTCAAATTAAAAACAATCTTATTTTATATAGATAGCAGTCTCAGTTCCCTCTCCCTCCTGTCCTCCCATTCCCCTGACCATCCCCCAATCCTATCCCCTATCCACTTCTCAGGGAGGGTGAGGCCTCCCATAGGGGATCATCAAAGTCTGTCACATCATTTGGGGCAGGACATAGGCCCTCCCCCATGTATCTAGGCTGAGAGAGTATTCCTCCATAGGGAATGGGCTTCCAAAGTCCATTTGAGCACTAGGGATAAATACTGATTTCACTTCCAAAGTCCCATAGACTGCCCAAGCCCCCCAATTGACACCCATGTTCAGAGGGCCTGGTTCGGTCTTGTGCTGGTTCCCCAGCTGTCAGACTGGGGTCTGTGAGCTCCCACATGCTCAGGTCAGTTATTTCTGTGGGTTTCCTTAGCATGGTCTTGACCCCTTTGCTCTGCAACTGGATTCCAGGAGTTTGGCTCAGTGCTTAGTTGTGAATCTCTGCTTCTGCTTTCATCAGCTACTGGGTGAAAGCTCTATGATGGCATTTAAGGCAGTCATCAATCTCATTATAGGGAAACGGACATTTAAGGTAGGCTCTCCACTGCTGCTTAGATTCTTGAGTGTTAGGTTTCTTATTAAGCCCATAGTGGCTCCCTCTATTAAGATATCTCTTTCCTTACTGTACTTCTCTCTTCATCTCCCAATTGATCTTCCTGATCTCTCATGTTCTCCTCTCTCCTTCTCCTACCTATCTCCCCCCTCCCCAATTTACTCAGAAGATCTTGTCCCTTTCCCCTTCTTGGTGGTGGTGGTCCATGTATGTCTCTGTTAGGGTCCTCCTTGTTTCCTAGCTTCTCCGGGGTTGTGGATTGTAGGCTGGTGATTTTTTGCTCTATGTCTAATATCCACTTATGAGTGAGCACATACCATGTGTTTCTTTCTGTGTCTGCGTTACCTCACTAAGGATGATTTCTTTTAGTTCTATCCATTTGCCTTTGAATTCCACAGATATGGACTTTTGTTTAATTGGTAGAGTTTCTTTTGATTACTCATCTTATTGCTTACTATAGATTTATTTAGATTGCTTGTATTGCCCTAATATAATTTTGGTGGGTCGCATGGGTTTAGAACTCATCCATTTTTTTAAATTTATTTTTTAGATTCTCCAACTTAGTGGAATGAGTTTTCAAGTTGTATCTAATGATTTTCTAAATTTCATTGGTATCTGTTGTAAATGTCTCCCTTTTCATCTCTAAGTTTATCAATTTGTATCTCATCTCCCTTTCTTCTGATCCATGTGGCTAGAGTTTGTCAGTTTTGTCTACCTTTTCAAAGAATCAATTCTTTGGTCATTGATTCATTGCATTGTTCTCTCCCCCCACACAATTTCATTAATTTCTTCTCTGATTTTAATTATTTCTTCTATCTACTGGTTTTGGGTTTGGTTGTTTCTGTTTTTCAAGCTCTGAAAATGCATTATTGAGTTATTTATTTGAAATCTCTGTTTTTTTAAACTAGGCACATGTAGTTATAAATCTCTTTTAAATGTTATCATTTTATCACATAAGTTTTGGTAGATTGAGCTTTTATTTTCATTCAATTGTAGGAATAAAACAGTCTACCAAAAAAGGAGAATTTTAAAAATTCCATGACTTAATGTATGTTCTATAGTTTTCCTTGCTGTTAGTTTCTAGATTTATTCCACTGTGATCAGTTAGAACACAAAAAACTTTTAATTTTCTTGTATTTGTCAAGACTTGCTTTGGATGCATGTTTAAGGAAGTTCCATGGTCTGCTGAGAAGAATGCATATTCTCCAGTATTTAGATAGAATGTTCTATGGATGTCTGTTAGGTCCATTTGATCCATGATGTGATTTATCTCAGATGTTCTTTATCTTTTGTTGGTTGACTTGTTTACTGGGGCAAGTGAGGAACTGAGTTACATACTATTATGCACTGTGGGTTAATCAGTAACTAGTAGTAGGTTTTTTGTTTTGTTTCTTGGTGTGTACAGGCATGGGGGATTGGGTGCATTTGTGCTCAGTGATTATGTATTTAGAATATAATCTCCTTTGATGGATTTTCCTTTTAATTATTATAAAGTGTCCTTCATATCTTTTGAGTAGTTTTGATTGGGGTTAAGCCAACTCTTGTGGGTGATAAATTGCTTGAGGGTTGGATGTGCAGTGTAAATGCTGTCTTAGGCTAGACTCCTGTAAGATATTTGAGGCCCATATTCCTGCGGTGCTTTCCACCACAGATGACCTTGTGCTTTCTTGGTCTGGCTGGGTTTTTTGTTTGCTTTTCTCCTTGGTGCTAGGGATTAAACTCAGGGCCTTGTACATGCTTTGGAAATGTTCTATAATGGAAAGAAGCTACACCCAACCCTTGGTTTCTGGAGACAGGATCTCCTATGTAGCCCTGACTGGCCTGAACTCATATAGTCCAAGCTGGCCTTGTGCTTATGATTGTTTTGACTTTTCTTCTCTGAGATTGCAGGTATGTCCCATAATGCCTAACTTTCTGTATCATTTATCTCACTATTAGATGAAGATTCTGGACTTTATCTTTAGGTGAAGATTCTGTACTTTTAAAGGTATGTAACTCTAACTGAGAATAGCAGGAATTTTGAACTTGTAAATCCCTCACTTCCTGAATGTAGAGACTGCACCATAGGAAGAAATGTCTTGCCAAAGTTGCCAGGCTCGAGTTTGAGCCTAGGCCCTCTGATTCCTAGTAGGAATCTCATTTAGAATGGCAACCCCTCAGTCTAAGGGACCTCTGATAGTGGAACCAGGGTCTATCCCTGGCGCACAAAAGGGCTTTGGGAACACATTCCCCATGGAGGGATACTCCCTTAGCCTAGTGGCAGGAGGGAGGGCCTAGTCCCTACTCCAAATGACTTGACAGATTTTATTGATCCCTCCTGGAAGGCATCACCCTCCCTGTGGAGTGGGGGTGGGGAATAGGATGGGAGGGGGTTGGGGAGCATGGGAGGGAGGGAGAGGGAACTTGGATGGACATGTAAAATAAGAAATATAATAATAATAATAATAATAATAATAATAATAATAAAGAGGAAGAAGGAGGAGGAGAAGGAGAAAAGAAGAAGAAGAAGAAGAAGAAGAAGAAGAAGAAGAAGAAGAAGAAGAAGAAGAAGAAGGAGGAGGAGGAGGAGGAGGAGGAGGAGGAGGAGGAGGAGGAGGAGGAGGAGGAGAAGAAGAAGAAGAAGAAGAAGAAAAAGAATGGCAACCTTCCTCATTCACACTACAACAAAAGAAAATTATAACCCAATATTCTGGGTGAACATAATTATAGACACCTGATCATCTGATATTTGACAGACAGGCACACACACACACACACACACCACAGCACACACGCACATACACGCACACTCACACGCACAGCACAGCACAGCACACAGCACACAGCACACAGCACACAGCACACATGCACTTGCAATCACTGCCAGAAAGGCAACATTTTCAACAAATGATTCTGGGTAAACTGGGTGTCCACGGGTAAAGGAAATTAGATCTTATATATCGCCTGCATAGAAATCAATTCCAAATGGATTTAAGACTCAGAGTGAAACCTGAGGATCTGGGACTGCTAGAAGAAAACGCAGGCAGTGCCGTACAGGACATAGGCAAAGAAAAGGAGCTTACCTGGGAATTAAGGCCGCAATTGACAAATGGGATCTCATAAAACTAAAGATCTTCTATACAGAAAAAAAAAATCAACCAAGTGAAGGAAAAAAAAAACCTACAGAGTAGGGGAAAATCTTTGCCAGCTATACACCTGATACAGGATTAGTATCCAAAATATACAAAGAACTGGAAATTGAATCAAGAAAACAAATTAACTCAAGTGAAAATGACCTATAGGTCTGAACAGAAATTTCTTAAAATAAGAAATGAAAATGGCTAAGAAATATCTATTAAAGTTTGCATCATCCTTAGTAATCAAGAAAAAGCAAATTAAAACTATTTTGCAATTTCATCTTAGTCAGAATGGCCAAAATCAAGAAACCACCACCAACAAATGTTGTTGAGTAGGGAGGGAAAGAAACCTTCATTTGCTGTTTGCAGGAATGCCAACTGGTGAGGCTACTCTAGAAATCAGGGTGGAGAAGCCTCAAAACTAAGAATAAAACTACTATATGACCATTCCTTTGTGTATGCCCAAAGGACTCAATATGTCTTACCCCACAGATTCTAGCTTAGCTATCATTATTGCTCTATTCACAGTAGGTGGGAAATAGGAACAACCTAGATGCCTTTCAACTAATTATTTGGGTAACTATATGTAGTACTGTGGTGGTTTGAATAAGAATGCCCCCCATAGACTCATATATCTGTATGCTTGATCATCAGTGTTGGAAATATGTATGCATGTGCATATGCATATCCAGATATGTAGATTATACATAGATACATAGACTCTGGAGATTTGAACTCAGGTCCTCAACCTTGTGTGACAAGTACTTTACCCACTGAGTCATCTCCCTGCCCCTGTTTTATGGAACTTTTAAATTTATGAAGAGAGGTCTACAGCTAGAAGCATACCTGCCAAATAATAATCCTGGGGGTAATTGGACTTAAAGTTGAATAAAGTTATAAAATATTGGTATAAGACCTTGTCCTGAGAGAGGATTATTCTAGTGTGTGATAGGTGCTTTGTATACTTTATATCAGCACTAAGCATTGTTCTATTTTATTGTTCTGGGTTAAAATAAAACCCTGAGTAATTAATCTATGTCCCTAAGGTTAATTATGTTATTTACTGTTCCTATAGCATCTCCATATTTACTTAGCTACTACCAATGCCTGTGGCCTGTTTTTCCTACTGTCCAGTGGCTCTCTCACCTGATTTAAATTTTGTTTGAAAAACAGATTCCATTAAATCGAGGAATTTCTAGCCAGCAGGACTGGGATAGAATATGAAATCTATAGTTTTAGATGAATTCTCCTACTGATTCTGGTGTATGATGTATTAGAAACCCTTGGGAGGGAAACCCAGAGCAGGGAAAGGCAGTAAGTATAGATGCCAGATGTTCACTTTTTGGTGCATCTCTCTGATGCAAGGGCAGTCCCCAAACCCATGGCCTTACAGGCTCTGTAGATCTAGATATATGTCATCCGACCCAATGGGGACAATCCCTCACGAGCTCTGCTAAGCAGTAAGATGATGTTCCAGTGTGGATATCCAAAGTTACTGCAGAAGTTTTGAAGTTCAGGACAGAGTTCCCTGCTGATTTTCTAAGAGAAGTAACATCTCTAGTTACTGACGGTCTCCTCCTTACCTGTTTTCTAAAGGTCTAGTGAAGGTGATGCTTAGGGTTCCCTGGATTATAAGGGATGGCTGTCACCATGTTTAGTCATGGTTAGTTAGATTTGAGGGTGACCTTCAACAAAAGGGTATTCTTTGGCATGGTACTCTGAGGAGGGCATAGCAGGGCCCAGACCAACCAGTTATCTGTGTGTGAAGGGGCATAGTAAAGAAACTGCAAACACAACCACTCTATTATTAGGGGGAATTTTTAAATTATGAATAAGAGAGAGAAAATATCCAGAAACATCTGGAAGAATCCAGAGCAAAGAGAAAGACTGAACATGGTCAGGGTTAGGGAAGTGGGGGGGACCTCTCTCTCTCTCTCTCTCTCTCTCTCTCTCTCTCTCTCTCTCTCTCTCCTCACACCACACACACACACACACACACACACACACACATGAATAGAGAGAGGATACAAGAGAGGGAATACTGAGAGTAGATAGATTATATGAAGAATGAGTAGTTATGGGGAAGGAAGACTATGAGCTTGAGAGAGTTTAGGGTAAAGGCTGAGAAGGGCTAGGATACTGGTATAACCTTTGAGATGTGTAAACGATACTTACGCTACTTGAGAGAGCCTAGAGGTCAGTATGGGCTTTGATATGCTGTTAGGTATCACAGGTATATGTCATTTGGAAAGCCATATGTCCTTTCTGCCAGAGGTAGGGGAAATGACTCCCTTTGTGGGCAGAAAACCCATTTCATGATTTCCTGAGGAATGCTAACTTTCATCTGTCAGAAACCCTTCCACAGTTCAGCTTCAGTTCATTTCTGGAAATATGGTCAGACATTTTTTTTTCTTTCTCTCTCTCTCTGTTACGAGCATCTTTTCCTGCCTGCCTGGTCCTAGAGCCACGCCAGCTCCAAATAACACACAGAGACGCTGTATTAGTTATAAAGTTGTTAGCCTGTTATGAGCATTTCTTATTGGCTAGCTCTGTCTTAAGTATTAACCCATTTCTACCAATCTAAGTATTTCCACGTGGTGTTATCTTACCAGAGAGAAAGCCTGGAGTTCTACCCTGTTGGTCCTACATCTTTAATCTCCTCCCACCTCTTTCAGAATCCTCCGTGTCTCCTAGTCCCGCCTATCTTGCTTTCCTATTGGCCAAGAGGGCTTTATTCATTAACCAATATGAGAAACATATTTACAGAATGACATCTCCCATCCCCCCCCCCTCTCTCTCTCTCTGTGTGTGTGTGTGTGTGTGTGTGTGTGATTCATGCATGGTGGTAGACCTGCATATGTGAGTGCATGCATGTGCCGGTGTGAACTTAATCAGAAATTATTCTCAATTTCCCCTCCACCTTATTCATCAACCAAACCCAGAGCTTACTAATATGGTTAGGATCCTTAGCACCCTAGAAACTGGCTTCTTTGGGGATACAAATATGGCAACTGTATCCCCAAGTGCTAAGCTATCTTCTGAGCCCTGGAATAGCCAGCTTTATTAGATGCCAAAGA
Organism: Cricetiscus sungorus; assembly: GCA_030556225.1. Lineage (NCBI taxonomy): Eukaryota > Metazoa > Chordata > Mammalia > Rodentia > Cricetidae > Cricetiscus > Cricetiscus sungorus. Next base: position 8,360,454 of record JANBXA010000741.1, read on the forward strand.
TGAGTGTGAATGGCAGATCTTGTCATCGTATCTGTGATGTTTAGTTTTGCTTGTCAACTTGACTAGATTAATTAAACATCTCTAAGTGTTCCTGTGAGGACATTTTCAAAAACAGGAAGCTCATGAATGCTAGTGCCCATGACCTCATGAATGGGTTCCTAGTGTGAATGATGGATTCATGGTATGAAGTAGGTGAAAGAGGTTAGGAGTTGACTCAACTGGAGGATGTGGGCAATGGTAGTGATGTCCTTTAGGTCACATCATCCCTGGATCTTAATTATCCCCCCTTTTATTCTCTGAGAAAATCTCTTTTTCAGGTGTTCCCACACCATGGCATATTTCCCAAGTGGATAGGACAACTGACCCTGGACTGAACTCTAAAACTGTCAGCCAAATAAACCCTTCCTTCTTAAGTGGTTCCTGCCAAGCACTATGTGGAAACAATGAGAAAAGTGATCAACACCATGGTACCTTAGACACTGAAACTTATTTGTATGTTCAAATACTATAGATTATGTTTCTCACACAGTCAGCTTATAGTCATTGCTTTTCTTCAGCTTGTCACTGATATTTCAGGTGCCTCCTACCCACTTCAGCTGGAACTGAGTGGCAGTAACTGGCTTATTGTATTTCTCCCCCATCATTTGTATAAGATGAGCAATCAGAGATCTCATGAGCATAAGTCCTAATCAAAGCATGCGGTGTTTCTGGTTTACAGAGATGGCCATGTGTTCCAGGGATCTGATTGCCCATGTCTGCAGATCCAGAGAGCTCAAGGCAAGGCATCATGAATCTCAGTAATGTGATACTATATAGAACTCTCTGCTTGTCTCCACATCCAGATGAGTACCATAATTAAAGGAACCCACCCATAAGGGCATGGAGATACAAGATTTCAACATAATGAGATTCAAACCTTTATCATTCACCTGAATTTTAGACCTTCCCTTGTTGTTCTTGTCTAGAAAACTAAAAGTGGTCCAGACATAAATTAGTGAGAGGTGTGAATGCAAGACAGAAGGAAATCTGATAGCTATGGCAACCTGGCAGGTTCATGCTATCCTCGAATGAGGATACTTGCAGTTTGTACAAGATGGCAACCTGTGAAGAGTGATAACAAATGTATTCTTCTGGAGTCTCTGGATTTGAAAATGATGTTAAGGAATGTCTTAATTTTATATGCCTCCCTCACTTCATATGTCAGAGCTCTAACCCCATGAGATGAAAGCCAGAGAAGGAACCTTTGGAAGGTGATTAGGTTGGATTGGAGCATGAGTGTGGGGCCCTTATAGTGGGGTTTGAGGCCTTGTAAGAAAAATAAAAGTGGCACCTTCCACACTTTGCACTATGTACCAAGGAAAGACGCCTTGATGACTGAGTGAGAAAATGGCTGCCTTCTACCCAGCCAGCCAGAATCAAATGGTACCATGGACTTCCCAGGCTCCAGACCTGTGAGGAAATGAATGCTTGTTGTCGAAGTCATTCTATCTGTTGTGTTTTGCAGTGACAGCTGGAGCCGAATAAGCCAGTGAGCAGCAACCCTTAGACAATAAACCATGCCTATAGACCAGATGGTTGGTGATGGAATTCCTCATAAAAGAAGCCTCAAAAGAGTTGATGTAGGGATGGCTGAGTGGAAGTGACACAGATGGGGAAGGACTGTAGCAGTGTGAAGTTGTGGTGGGCAGGTGTGGCTGCTACTTCTTTATCTCAGTAACACGGGCACCAGGGAGGTTCAGTCTGCTCTTCTTCTCCTGTTCCCCTTTCCTTCTCCACACCCGCTTTTGTTTTTTTTTTCATTGCACGAATTGTCATTAGACTCCCTGCACTGCCCCATCACAGTCTCTTTGTCCTTCCTGTTGTATGAAATCTCTGGGAATACAGGAAAAGATGGCTTGGTCTCTTTAGAGGCCTGGGGCCTGACTAGAGCTTATGGTTTGTGGAATAAAACTTAAATGGAATATAGATTTTCTCTACCATCATTTCTGTATCCTTGACCCCCACTAGGATTGCCAGGCCCATGGGGCTGCTCTGATGCAGAATCAAAGGTGACAAAGCCACCTTCTCGAATTGAGGACACCCTCCTCCATCTTTTCCTTCTAGCCAAGTGTTTCCAATTGAGATAAGAACCAGCAATTCTTGTATTTATGGAGCGTGGCAGACGGCATGGGTCATGAAGTCAGTATGGGTCCACTTTTTCTCCGGCTCATTGAACTTGGCCCCACACTCTAAATCACCTCAGCTCTGAGTGATTATAAACTTGAGAGCAATCACTGCTCCCACAGCAGTCAGTGGTGGTGATAAGGACAGAGAGGAGAGAATCTCATTTGGGGAAAGGCAAATGTCATAAACATTCTAAAAAGTATCCTGAGAAGTCACATAAGCATTACGGGAGCATGGTGCTGGAGCTGGCTGATTAAGCTCTGCCATCTTGGTCATTACAAATCAAATGTGACACTTCCAGACTCTGGATCCGAATGGCTTGGCATCATGAGGGCGGGGCCAGGAGCTGTGTAGGTTCAGTGGATAGGGAGACTGGATGTGACATTTAATATGTGTTAAACTACTTTAAAAATCACCTCTCAATATCTCAGAGTTGTATATATGTTAGAAAATTAAATTAGAGGAAACAAGAGGGGAACTTACTAAAATCGAAAAACAAAATTCCAACTTAGGGCAGGTTATAAAGAAAAGAGCCTAAAAACAAAACAAAAACAGGTGCTTCAAAATAAATAAGGGGCTGGTTCATTGGCAAAGCACGTGGCCCCACTTTTGCTTACCTTGGGGTTCAGAGCTTAAGTGGATAGCACTTAGTGATCTTTTCAAAATGAGTTCAGTTCAAAAACATAACTTCTGGAAAGAAAAAAAAATAGATGATTTCTTCCTCAGCTCTAGGCAGAAGTATGGAATCTGCTTCCATCTTCCAAAGTGACTGTGTTTCCGTTGGGTGGAGACCAAGTATGGGCAATTTCAGCCTGAAGCAATTACCCTGTGCAAGCTGCAGTGAGTGGAAACAGGCGTGGGGCTCTATGGACCTTGCTACCTGGATCAATAACTTTCGCTAGTCAAGTTTCCTGCCAAGGAAAGGAGTGGAGTCTCGAATTTCATAGACTGGAAACTGCCTGCACCCATGTGCCGGAGGATCACTCTTTATGATTTATAGAAACCAAGGCGCTCACTGGAAGACTAGCTAACATTTATTTATCATTTGTTATGCTGGCCACCGTGCCAAGTAACACACAGTGACTCATCTAATCCTCACAACAGCCCATGGCAGGTACTGTAATTTCTCCCTCTGTACATGATGTAAAAGGGCTAACTTACAGATCAACATGTCTGCTCAGAAACCGAGTCAAGGGCAAATGTGTGACTAAATGAGGATGCTTCTGCTTTCTTGTCTAGTTTTCTATCTTGAGTTAGTCTATGCTGTCTGTGCTTACAGAATATTGTTAACTTCTTAGTATTTTAAAGAAAAAATAGAATTCAGAAATTTCAAAACTTAATTTACTAATTCAAGAAGCTAAAAGAAACAGCTTTTACAGATGGGTGTTCAGTGCAGGGGAGTTCTGTGGCTTCTCTGTCTCTCTCTCTCTTGCCTCCCTCTCCCTCTCTCTTTCTCTCTTTCCTTCTGACAGGGTCTAATGTGCCTAGGCTTACTATGTAGTTGAGAATGACTTTGAACTGATGCTCTCACCTCTACCTCTGGAGTGCTGGGATTGTAAGAGTGTCCCACTGCAATGTTGTATGTAGTGCTGGACATTAAACCCAAGGCTTTGTGCAAAGTCTGCAAACACTCTACCAGTTGAACTACAACCCCCAGCCCAGGCTTGTGTTATTTCTGAATGGAGAAATCTTGTGTTTTCTTTTTCTGACTTTTTCACATTGGACAAAGGTAGTCAAGTCTCAATTGATTTATTTATTTTCTGGATGACACAATTGTCCTACCACATGTCCCACCTTGTATTTGCCCATAGAAGCCATTTACCTAAGCATTTCCTCCAATGCTTAGGACACATGAGATACAGTTTTTTCCTTTGCATCATATATGGCCTTTTACAACATGGCTTCCCATTTTTTATTCCTGTTGCTGTGGTGGTTTCAGTACCCTGGTTCTGAGAATGGTTTGGGTTTATTCTTTGAATATACTGCTAATCCATCTTTGAGAGATGTCTATGAATCCACCTCAAGTATAAGTCAAGGGCAACTCTCTACCAGATGACCCTAGACCTGAGCTATTAATCATTACACACTTCTATATCACCCTGGCCACAGGTGTTACCATCTGAACCTGGCTGCAGAAAGACAGCCTGTGATGATTCTGCCCTGGAACTACGTCAGTCTTCAAGAATCACATAAAGTCTCCAGATCGTGAAGAAGGTGCTTTGTAAATTGTAAAGCATTAATTAAGCGAATGCCAAGAGAGTTTCAAGGATTCTAGTCTTCACTTAGGAGTGGCTGTCTAATTTAGTTGTGAGTGCCAACTCCCTCACAGCCTTTATCCCCAGAAATGTGCTTGAGACACATTTATTTCCCTTCCCACGCTCAGGCCTCACAGAAGGTGTCAGAGACCAGCATGCCGTGGGCTGGATGGACAAGTTTCAACGGTTGGAGGTTGTTGGAAATGACCACAGTGTTACATTACACTTTAGACTCTTCACTTTTAAATGCAGCAGAGCCAGTTCAGAGCACTGATGAGCTTGTCCTAGGCCACAGCATCCATTAATACAGGAAACAGGAGAACATGGTCTGTGTTAAAGGCTGTCAGTACTTGCCAGGCTGTCTTTTAAAATATATATTCATACCTTGCACAAAGACTTCAGCATTATAAAAAAGACCTCTCAAGTACCCTGGTCTTTTATTCAGAACACTATTAAGGACATTTTGTTAAAAATTAAGATGCCTTTAGAAACCATATAAAAATTTAAAAGGCTCAACCTTTCCACTGTGTCTTTTCCAAGGCACCTTGGGAGAGATGTAGAATTTTCAAAGAGCTGGAGAGAGTACAGTGTGGAACAATCTATACCTTGCCAATTTGTCCCTTGTATGTGCCCATAGAAGCCATTTACCACCTTGTTTTTGGTTATTTCAGCTGCTGTTAGCTGCTCTCTTCCAAACACACCTGTGCTAGTGGTTTATGGACCTGGCTCCGGCAGGCTGAACACTATGTATTTGTGGTTGTGGGTCCAGCAGACTCAGCTTGATTTCCTGGGACTGAACTCCCCCAACAGCCTCATGGTTCTCTGCTCTTCAAAGTTCTCTTCTTGATCATGGACTTCAAATATTAGTCATATACTTTTTCACCAACGCAATCAAATGAACCCAACATGGAGTATCTTCCTCTTGTGGGCCTCAGTCCATTTCCCCTTTCCATTCTTTCCCTCTCCTCCCTCCCTCCCTTCCCTTCCCTCCCTTCCCCTCCCCTCCCTTTCCCTCCCCTCACCTCCCTTCCCTTCCCCTACCTTCTCTTTCCCTCCCCTCCCTTTTCCTCCCCTTCCCTCCCTTCCCTTCCCCTCCCCTCCCTTCCATTCCCTTCACTTTCTCTACCCTCCCCTCTCTTCCCCTCCTCTCCCTTCCCTCCCTTCCCTCCCTTCCCCTCCCCTCCCTTCCCTCCCTTCTCTCCCCTCCCCTGTCTTCCCCTTCCCTCCCCTCCCTTCCCTTCCCCTTTCTTTTGTTCATCCACATTGTTAATGTTTCCAGAATGATTTTTTTGTATCATATTCAAGAGGGGATGTTGGGGTGGGTGTATGGTGTGCTCCATTCCAAGCCAGGGACTACACTGCCTCCTTCACAGAGGGAAAATTTTGTGAAAGTCCTCATTGATCTCAAGCAAAGGTCTTTACTCATTCACTAGGCAAACTCACCCAGGACAACACAATAAGTCAGAAGTCAGCCTGAAGATCGATGGTGTCTATTCTGTTTGTGAACCATGCTAGAGATGCAGTAATCTTGGTTCTTGTTTGTTTCTTGCCATTCCCACAAAGGGAAGGGGTTTGAGTGGGTTATCAGGAAAGGTGTAAGTCTGTGCAGCTGGTGGGACAGTCTGGAGCAGAAAAGGAAGAAGGGGAGGAAAGTCCCTTAAAAGCTCTGTGTGCTGAGCTAGAGCCCTTAAAGGAGTCCTGAGTTTGCAGAGGAGAGAATGCTAAAAGGAAACCAAGTAGCAGCGAGCAGTAAATGGCTTCACTTGGGTTATTAGAGACCTTCTGGGAGACCACTTTACTGGGTTTGGGACTTAATGTCAACTGGATATCTTGTTAATCTTGTTACAGATCCAATAAGGATTAGCATGAAACTTGCAGTGATTTCAATTGCATTTTTCTCTTTAAAAGAAACTTAATAAAGTCTTGCTTAAAAAGCTGTAAGAATCAAAGTATTTCATTTCTTAGAGACATCAGTATTTTAGTGTTTGGAGATAGTCTTTTAAAAGACTCTGGTACATGTCTTTCTAACAAGTGTCATAAATGGCTGTGTCAGAGGAGAGGGGAGGGACAGTCTCTCTCTCTCTCTCTCTCTCTCTCTCTCTCTCTCTCTCACACACACACACACACACACACACACACACACACACACACACACACACACACCTTTGGGCTCTTCTGTCTTGTGGTTCTGTTCCTTGCAAATAATCACCAATCTTCTGGCATCTGTGATTAATGCCCTTCTAATGTGATAGTTACACCGTTCCAGAGACAGTGTGGACATCTGAGCCAAACACATTTCTGTTTCCTTTGCAGAAATTTAACTGACAGATATACCTGTCTAGTTCGCTTCCAAGAAAATATTTTGTTAGCAACATGTAAAAGTGTACCTGTGACAGTTGTTGAGAATGTTTCAGATGCAGCAGTGAACTGATTGTGAATTTTGGACCAGATGTGCACCAAGCCAAGAATATCTGTGTCTTTCCATATGTTGGTTGGCTCAGTAAAGGAGAAATACTCTCTCTCTCTCTCTCTCTCTCTCTCTCTCTCTCTCTCTCTCTCTCTCTCTCTCTCTCTCTGTGTGTGTGTGTGTATTTTACAAAAACCACTGCTGAGTATGCATGGTGCCTTTTCTAATTTAGTGATATTAAATGAAAGGAATTGTACAAATTGGAAATATTTATGGATGTCACACCAATTGTGTAGCTAGTAAGATTCAAGTGTATGAGGTGAAGAGGAAGATGGAAGACCAATATCCATGACTTAACAAAGTGGTGCTTTCTCTATGTATGCAAATACTAATGAAATAATTAAATAGAAATAAATGCATATTTTTATCTGATTACCCACTGGACATGCACAGCCTTCACATGTAGTTCACATGTTGCCGAGGAGGACCACCAATGCAGCCCAGTGCAGAATTACAAATTTAGAACACAAAAAGATTTGCTTGTGTAACTTGACTGCATGGTCCTCAGGCATGAACTTTGTAGATGATAATGTTGTAGTGCAATGTCAAAGGGCTAGAGCTACCTACGACCTATTGCAAACTTCTGCCTTTTGATCCCATGCATTGCAATAAGGTCTTGGTCCATTAAAAAGGCTGAAGGAAAACATATTTTTATTTCATGTCCCTGCAAGACTCAAGGCGGTTCTGACTCTAGGTCTTAGGCGTTCTTTTTGTAATAAAGTGGGTATGCACTACTGAAATGAGCTGGGTCATGTCCTGTCTGTCCTTTCACTGGTACTCATTTTCTGCTTCACTTCTAGCTGCATGTGGACCTTGAATGGTTAAAGATCTGTCTCATTTCCTTGCCAGCTAAGATTACACTTCTAGCCTCTTGTTAATGCTGGACCTCTGGAGAAGTACTGCCACTCACATTTAGCACCATGGCAGCAGGAGCGCCCAGGAGTGGAGGACAAGGCTCTGCCCTTGAGGGAGCAGTAGGAGAGTGTGTAAGACCTCGATGGTCATGGGCTTTCCCATGGGACATCATGTTTACTGTTCTCAGCAATTGAGGGAGGGGTTAGTATCCTCATTTTATGAAAAATAGAACAAAGATGTATTTAGCTCAGAAATGAGGACCCCGGACCAACAGTTACTTGACTCCTGAGCCCACTCCCTCCCCTCCGTCAACCCCTTTGCATGACTAGTTGTAGTGAAGAGCTGATGATGAACATAAGGCCATGTACATGTTGAATTGATGCTGACACAGACAGGACAGTGCAAAGCACCCCGTGGGCACCCTATAATCAGTAGAAGTTCCCTGGAGAAGCATCTGGGTTATATGTCAAAACCTTGGGAAGAGAACAGGAAGGGCAGGCACCAACGTACTTAAGGGTGGGTTCCAGTCAAGGCAAACTGCACCAGAGTGCCAGGCACCATTGCCAAGTAAAGTTCAGAGGGAAGGAAACATGGGAATAGAAGGGAGTGGGGGAGGGGCTTGTAAAAATCTGTATCTCTGTGTGTGCCTGTGTGTACTTATATGAGTATATTTACATGTAAGTGCATGTGTTTATGTGTGTATGTGTATACATGTGCCTGAGAAAGTTTTAAAATGTGGAGGAAGGAAGTTTTTTAACCGAACATGATTAACACTGGGTAGGGGTCATTTCTAATTTTCCTCTTTTAGCTGGAAAAAGGTGCTATTTTAATAAGGAAAATATTTTTCGTTTTTCATCCCCAAATCATGAAACAAAATAACCCAACCTCTTTGCTGAGTTGAAAGTATCTGCACGTTGTTGGCAAAATCAACAAATTCCTTCTGAATGTTGGTGAGAGAGGAGGCACAGGTTGGGGGCAAGCAGAGGATCAGAACCATTCCACCAGAGTCTGGCTGTTTCTCCTTGGAGGTGCCCGGGCAGGAGGAGGGAGAGAATAACCCAAAGCAAGAAGATCAGAGGGAACTCTTTGAGAGACCTGCAAGTGGGTGGCTTGCCATTTAGATCTGAGGTAAGAGCTGGGGCTTGGGTTGAGGTTTTACTTTCATAAAAGAATGTAATATTTTGAATGTTTCTAGAAAATATTTGTTGGTCCAGACTCTATAACCTAAAGTGTAAAGGTGTATAGAATGATATGACATCGTCTCTCTCTTCGATTAAGGGGGCTGCCAAACAATTTCATGTCATTAAAAAGTTTCAAATTTTAATTGTGTAAAAATTAAACTCATAATATGAAAGGTCATTATTGAGGAAACAAAAGACATGTGGGTGTGTAGTTAGTCAGAAGAAAATGTCTCAGATACTGTGAGTGACTTGGGATTCCTTTGTAGTTATCAGAGAAGATTATTGGTGTGAACTCAGGGGATATGGCTAGGAGAGGGAGGCAGAGAAGAGTCACACCTACCTTTTTCTTTCCTTTTTGCATCTTAAGAGGAAGTGCGATAGTATGTTTCAAATGTGTAGAACATGTGAAAATTTCAGTGTGTATACTACCATGGTGTATATGTTAAAACAACCCGCTGGATGCTGAGATGCAGAAAGGCAGTCAAAGGAGTTTGAACTCCAACAAGGGAGTCCAAGAACCAAGAGATTCAAAGTAACTGTTAGGCAGAGGGGTTAGGGTTCTCTACAGGCAAGATTCTTCACACTGGGAGGATGAGGGAAGATGCTACAGACAAGGTGGCATCTCAGTGGGTTTGCAGTATTGATGACATTCATTTGGAGGATGGAGAGGGGTGGTGAAGGATTTGGGTAAAGGGAAGTTCATACATGGAAAAACATGCAACTTAAGAGTTAAGCATGTTGAAGTCCACCATTTGCTTATGGAACCAACCATAGGCCTCCTTCCATATGTAACTGTGTCAGATTCTCTGAAACTAGTAATCACTAAATGGAGAATTGCCACTGTAGTCAAGGAGTTGCTGGGTGTTTTGCCAGGGAAGGGGTAGAATATGAACTGAACTGGAAGAAAGGAATGGATATGATGTGGAAGCTGGAAGAATAGTGAACATAGGCCCGTGACATAATACAAATGCTAAATTAAATTTGTCCAAAGATACCTCCATCCTGGGCCATTGTGTAAGGAAGTCCCACCTAGATTAGCAAAGTAAGTGAAAGTCTAAACTGGGAGCAAAGAGGGAGCAGTCGTGAAGGGTCAGTCAATCACAGTAGCCAAGCTCCCGTCAGTTGCAGACAGTCAAAAGTTCCATGTTCATATTAGGCAAACTACACCTTGTAACCACTGGACTGTCTCTAAAATTCCTTTCCATTGTCTATCCATGAGTACACTCTGGCTATGTAGCAGAGCGGATTTTCTCTAAGCCTACCTTGTTTCTGAGGGCGAGTCATATCTGCTCAATTTAACTCTGATAAGTTTAATTTGTCTAAAGTTTTGCTTTATTTTTTTTAAGAACCTGTAATTGAGCTCAATGTTTGTTCAGTCTTCCCTGGAGTTTACTTTGTGCTGTTGTCACTGGCTCCTGCACCAGCCAGCAATGCAAGTGCTGTATCTGAGGCATCTTTGCATTTTGGTGCTAATAGTGGACTGACTCTGGGATAGTTTCTGCTAAATGCATAAAGACAGGAAGCTCTCGGTCTGACTCAGCTAAAAGGTGCTGATGAAGGCCCCTGAAGGAACTTGAGGAAGGCAAGATTCTTTGATGCAGGAAAGTAAGAAAATAATGCATAAGTCAATGTGTACGTAAGTTTCTGTTACTTTGAAAAAGTATCTGATAAATCCAGTTTAAAGCATTTGGCTCTGGGTTTCAGAGTTTCTTAATGGCCATTGGCTTCATTGGCTCTGGTAGACTCTTTTATCTGGGCAGTCCAGAAAGCAGAGAGTCCAGAATTCTGGTACTGGCTTTCTCCTTTTCCTGTTTTATCCAGTCCAGGACTCTGTGCACGTGGTAGTGCCACCCATATTCACAGTCGGTCTTTCCTCTTCAGTGAAATAACTCTGGAAGCATGCTGATCTGATGATACACCCAGAGGTGTGCCATCAACACTGTGCGTGTTTCTTAATTCAATCCAATGGACAACTGAAATTAACCGGCACCAGCCACACACAGATAGCATCCAAGGAAGTCACACCAGCTGCACAGCTCCAGGAGGTGCATGTCAAACACTGCTCATAGTGAGCCCTGGATGTATTGAGTGGACATTCTGTGTGATCGTGACAAGAGTTTAGCTACCCTGCCTAACAAATGGCAAAATAAGAATGATGAAACTAACTGCTGTGGTTGTTTGGCTGGTGGCCAGAGTGGCTGAAGGAATGCATGGAGCAGGATAAGGATGTGAAGCTTAGTGTGCTGGGTTCGTAGCGGGTTTGGTAAGGTTCCTAGGCTCCTTGAATGATTCCTTGTTTAGTGCCAACTGATGGTTTTGAGACAGGCTTTTATTCCTAAGCTTAAAAACAGTCTAAAGCAGCGATGCAATTTTCTAGCAAACTTGTGGCAGTTTAAGGGTTCAACATATTTAAAGAATTTAGGCCAGTGTGTTTGGTGCTTCCCCAGTGCTCAGTAGCCATCAGATGCCATCACTTTTACTGGGAGTGATAACAGGTATATTGCACAGTCTTAAAATGCTGATACTTGCTGTAGGAAAATCTTAATTATCTGTGTTGGAGATATTCTGTGGTTGTTTAAGGTACTTACAGTTAATTTGGAATCACAATGGCTTACAAATGTCAAGGCAAGAAATAATTACCTAGGATCCATGATAACAGACAATAAATTTGCATGCTTGCACATGTTCTTGGGATCTGTTTCTTGTTTTCCTTCACAAACTCTGACCTCAAGACTTCTTCCCTTATGTTTTGGCCTGACAGTAACATCTGCCAAGATGGACTATTTCTCCTAAGCTCTATGTTTCACAAACATGGTACATGTTTATATTTGTCTCTGCCCAAGCTGCTCACCGTGGGCATCTCTCTATAGCTCACTATTAATCACTCACATCTTTGGGGTTATACAGAAAACAATTTATGCTACAAAATCAAATCCTCCCTTAGAACTGTTTGCCCTGAAAGTGAGGAGGGAGGAAATCACAAACTGTTATTATTTTCCCTCAGATAGATCTAAATATTAACATTCCCTTAGCTTTAAAGATTATTTTTAAGCTGCCCCTTTATAAACAAGTGAGCATAATAAGCCCCGGTTGTCTCGGACTATGTCTGCAGCACAAGACAGCTAGAAGAGGGAACATCAGGCACAGAAAAGAAAGATTTTTAAATAGCTTCAAACATTGTAAAAGAGCATAGCATATGGTAAATTAATTTGAATGCTAAAGCAGTCTAAGGATCCCTCATGCAGAGGAGGAAGCTGTTGTCTCATTGCAACTGTGGGAGTTGCTGTTTTTAGACAACCAGAGGTAGAAACAACAGTAGCTTGAGGAGGAGGAGTAAGAGGAGGGAGAAGAGGAAGAGGAGGATGGAGAGGAGGTTGAGGAAGAGGAGGAGAGAGCGAGGAAGAGGAGTTATCATCCTCTTAGGGTTCCCACTGCTGAAATTTGGGGAGGAAAGTGTTTATTTCATCCAGGGAAGTCAAGGTAGGAACCTGGAGGCAGGAGCTGAAGCAGAGGCCATAAAAAGCGGCTGCTTACTGGCTTGCTCATGACTTGCTTTCTTAGACAACCAAGGACCACCATGCAAGGGGTGGTAACACCCACTATGGGTTGAGCCCTCCCACATCAATTACTAATTTAGAAAATGCCCCATATTCTTACCTACAGCCTGGTCTTATGGAATATTTTCTCAATTGAGGCTCTCTCCTCTCAGATGACTCAAGCCTGTGTCAAATTGGCATAAATCTAGCCAGCTCAGAGTATAGTTAAGTGTGATGTTAACAATTCTAGTTGTGACGGTGATATCCACCTTTTTCTGGATACCCAATGTTCCTGGTACCCCTAAGAGAGTCCCTATTTTACACAAGAAGAAGCTGAGGTTCCCAGAGGCAAACTGGTGGAGAAGCCAGGGTTTGGTGAATAGTAATGACAACCCATGATCAAATGATCCATGTTTCTCTTTTTGTGGTCTAATCTCTCCACTGACTCTATAGCAACCCAAGAGAAAGGTGGCATTGTCATCTCCAATTAACTCAGAGCAAAGGGAGGCATGGGGCTTGGCTAGCAAAAGGGCACACAAAGTCTAGAACCAGTACTGCCAATGCCAGCAGGCCAATCTTGCCTGCCACTTTGGGGTGTAGATTTGATTTGGATCTATTTGTTGAGCGAGAGGAAGTGCTTCTAACAGAAGCTGATGCTCAGATGGGACCCCTGGACCCCTGGCTGTCCTGACATTGGTTGTTCTTGAGCAGTATCCACTGTGTTTATCGTGATGACCCTGACAGACCCCCTTCTCCCAGAGCATGTGGGGGGAATCCAACGATGCATCTGCTTCACACACATTTCAGGGGCTATAAAGATGCAAAAATGAAGAAAAACAATGATTTAACACATTTTAAAGTGACCATTTAAAATAAAAATATTTTAAGCTAAAATGAATTTCCCCCACATATCTATACCTGAACAAAAAATAGAAATATTTAAAATAAAGATGGGTCTTGGGGTGCCTGGAAGCAGACTTGTAAGTGGGAGGAAGAGCCTGATGTTGTCCTGTGTCCAAAGGGCCTCTCTGACCCATGGAAACATCTTTTTCCTCTTGCACATCACTGGACAGCACTGTACACAGAGTTTCCTTTCAGGGAAACTCTGAGAGACTCAGTTGTGATGGCAATAACGGCCTTTCCCAAGTATCCCTAAAGAACAAAACCCAAGCAGGATTTCTTTGTTTGTCCCCATATTTTAAAATGAGGATAGCATTTCTCAGTGATGCACTTGAGAAGTTAAACATCTTCCTCTACTTTTTCTCTCCAAAAACCAAAGGACTAACTTACAAGAGAGACGTCAGTGCCTGTAGACCCGAGCCTCAGGTCTGTCGTGTTTCTCTCTTCATTTTTTAAAGTTTCTGTTTGGGGTATCAACTTCAGAAAGCTTGACTTTCTTCAGGGCAGGCCAGCTAGGATATGTGCGGTGTGCTAATCTCTCCAAACGCACAGCACAATTGTCCAGTCACAGCAATCTTGGCTCTGAGGACTCAACCCGGCAGTCACAGCACCGACTACAAATATAGCTCCTTCCCACCCCAGAAAACACTCATTTATTATTTTAAAAATATTTTCTTTGGGCTCCTTTAATCCTTGGGGACATTTGCTTGACAAATAGCAAATAAGTCCCCTAACCAGGCTGTTGTTATAAATATCTGTGGCGTTTATTCAAGCCATTTTCATTGGAGACTTTTTCTCTGGGGGGAAAGAGGTGGCTGACTTAACCTCAACATTTGGGACACGATTTTTCCTAAAATAACTCTAGCATCCATCAATTTTCCCCTGATGGTGTGTCAATTTTTTAATGAGACACTGGGTCCTTCTGGTGACTTTGGTCTCCATGGTAATGGGTTCATGTGTTTATTCTGGCTCTCTGAAATAAGATAGTAAGGAAAAGGTGACTCACATTTCCTTGGGGGGTGATCTCTTTAATTGTGGAATAATCATTTAAATGTTGATCACAAACATGAAGATACTGTGTGTTTCAAAATAATTGCCTTGTGACACATGTTAAACGACAAATTAGAAAACACTTAGACAGATGTTTCCAAGCCTTGGCTGACTCTTTACAAGTACAGGTGTTTTGGGGATTATTATTATTTCCATGTATAACTGACCTGGACTTCCTTCCTGGTATTCCATCTGTTGTACCAGAAGCTGAGTCATGTACTAAGTAAGGGCTCCAGTGACGAGAGTGACAAATTCACTTCTAGGTGTCATTTTGGACCTATGGGACATTCTGCTGAGATGAGCTGGTCAACACTACAGTCTGTCGTTGGTAGACACGAACATCCAGAAGAGGCAGAAACATGGCTTGGATGTTGGTCCTCCTAGCTCCCATTTATACCCTGGGTTTGGTTGTGGGAACTCAGTAGGAATCCCAAAGTTCTCTGTGATTATAGTTTTGGCATTTTAGAAAAAAATTAATTGCTGTGGCATCTTGCTGTGGCTCCCCTCTTCTTTAAGAGGGGAGCAAGTAGGCTGGCAGGATGACCCAGCAGGTAAAAGCAAGCAAGGGCAAGGGCATGGCGAGGATGTGATTGTGGGAATCAAGGGTGGTGCACAGAATGAACCCAGCAGAGAGCTGGTGCAGGCTTGTGGCATCAGCATTGGCTCCCCCCATAACCAGTCTTCTTACCTTCATTGTCTGGTCAGGGGTTAGGCTCTGGAATGAGTTGCTTTGCTTACCAGGGAATGGTTCAAAAAAGATGGCAAGAATCTGTGTGAGAGGCAAATACAATTTCCCCTTTAAATGAGAAAATTATCCTAGCCAGGTAAGATCAGCCATTGGCTGAGGAGCCCTGCTCTCTCAGGCTCTCATTGCCAGTGGTTCTCTAGGGTCTGAGAGTCCATATCTTCTTCTTGGGCCCAGGCTGACATAAAACAGCATCCAAGTTTGGTGGTAAAGCTCAGAGCAACCTGCGTCTCATGCCCCATCTGGTTGAACCTTGATCCACAGGACTTACCTAAAAGACGTAATACTTATTTCTCTGCAAATATTGGAAGCCTATAACCTTATACTGAATGACTTCCTGAGATCCAGTGAGGTGAAGATGGCTGTATGAACACAACTCAATCAACTTTGCAGAGAAATTGTAGGGTAAAGCTGATGATGCAGTTTGGATACGGCTCTAGGGAACTGAATGATGTATGTTTCCAGACAGTCTTGAAAATCTGTACCTTCAATGGCTCTTAGTAAATTCTAGACCCTGGAAGTCAGGACTTTATTCAAAGAGTGACAAACTCTCATCCAATTATAACCATTTAAATATGTCAGTGCATGATGAGGGCTCTGTCACCTTGATCAATCACGTCTAAGTTACACCATCAGGGAAACTTGCTCTGCTTTAGTAGCATGGGCATTTGGGTTCCGTAGTCTGTCAGGGCCTCAGAAGGGGTGTGTGAGTGGTTGGGACTGAGATTCTTTGACCCCAGTAGAGCTGACTCCCTCAATGTCCTCTCTCCAGCTGCCCAGTTCCTCTGCCTTTTTTAAAAAAATCTTAATTTGCAATTTAATTAAACAGATGTTTGTTTAGTAACTTGACTATGGCTAGTACAGTTTAGGTTCATAAAAGGGGGTTTTAGACATTCTCCCCTTGTCCACATGACCCTGTATTGATGCCCGAGGAAGTCTTCTTAAGCCTGCAAATTTCTTTTCAAAGCTGTTATCTGGCAAGTGTCTGGCTACTCTTTGCTGAGGTCTTCCCTCCCTTCTCCTTTTTCCCAGGATCTAGGAGACAGATATGTGTCCTCCTGGGACTCAGCCAGCAGATTCTCACTCTGGAACATCCACAGCCTTGGACCCTGCTGAAATCCGCAGATGTTGGCCTCTTCAGAGTCTAGTTCCTCCACTCCTCTTTCTCTCTGGACAGCTTTGTGTGCACCATGAGGGGCCTCCAGTGACATGAGGTAGTTTTTAGACCTATGAATAGTGCTATGAGTAAAACAAGAGATGGAGAGAAAGCAAGAAACAGCCCAAAGAGATAAAGGAATTTCCTTTGTGGTGTTCAAAGGGTGAGGCAGTAAGAACCAGGAGCCAGTGTGTTCATGTAGCTGATGTATGCTAGGGCTGTTCTGGAGGTTTCTCCTACCACTGCTGAAGGCCTGGTCATGTCAGATACAGCCCATGGGTTATGGTTCTGGGTGCTGCAAAGCTACTGGTTGGAGCCCCTAGTTTTTCTCAGAGACAGCAAGACAGGAGCTTGAGGGAGCTAAACCCTAAGCCCCCTGAGGGTGAAGATTGGCCTGCAGCATCATGGATATCAGGTCTGCAGATGCAGAATCCAGTGTGTGGAGAGTTTAAGTGCCAACTGTTTGTCTGCTAATTTTTTCTTTTAGTGGAGGTGTTCAGAAACAAATTTGCCCACAACAAAAAAATTGAAATCAAACTGCCCCCAGCCCTGGCCAAAGGAGGATGTGCTCTTCTTCTGCAGTTTTCAAATCTTGGGCAATCAAACTGGAGGTTGGCTTTGTGAGGGAAAGTTGGGGAACCACTGTTTACTATCCAACCTCGGATGTTTCAAGTCAGCTGTTCACTCTGTATTTCCTCCTTTGGGACATGGGCTGTTTCAAAAGTTCATATAAACAGGCTGGTTTCCCTTCACAGGCAGGCATCCTTTCTGTTTCTAGAAGGTAGCATCAGTGCCAACAGATATATATCAGACAGGTGTATATCTATAAGTGCATTACTTAAATGAACTCAGGGATCTCTTAAATCCACAAACACACAAATGTTTAACTGCAATGACAATGTATAGCTTGGTCATCCAATGGGTTGCTTTGGGATTTGAGGGACCTCTGTATTTTTATCATGAGCTTTTTTGGACATCATTATAAAAAGCACAAAACTGGATTTGCTGATAACACCTTGTTCTGTATAATAGGCAGGCAGAGACCTTTGAGCCTGTGTTGTGAGTCATGGGAAGCAGTACACAGGGAACCCTCACTACCAGAAACCTATACTCAGGGTTTGTCTTAGTGGTGTGGTCCACACAGAGTGCCCATAGTGCCTAGAAACTAACAGGGCACAAGAAATGAAATGTGTTTTGTTGGACAGAATAAAAATAATTCTTTCACCATGATTTCTGTAAATCACTCACTCAACTGATGCTTGGTACAAGTTTGGCATGAATCCTTCCACACAGAGCCAAATTATTCCCTCCCATCAGATATTTGTGGAGCCACTGCCAGGTGCCAGGCATGGCTCTCATTGTTGAAAGTATGCAAAGGAAGATGACAAAGGACTATTTTCACAGAGTATTATTCTTGCTGGGTAGACCAGTAGGACTTAAAGCCCATTGTGTGAGTTGGGACTGATTCCTGACACTGCTGAAGTGACCAAACACCTGAGACTAGGTGGGCCATAGGCCAAGGAGACAACCTAATACTATTATTCAGCTAAAAGAACATAGCAATAAAATGATTCCTTTTTAAAACTTTTTGATTTACTATATTTTTATATAATTTTCTAAATTTAAATTAGAAACAAGCTTGTTTTACTTATCAATCCCAGTTCTCACACCCTCCCATCCTCCCCTATTCCCCCCACCAACTCCCATCCCATCCCCTTTCTGCTCCCCAGGGTAGGTGAGGCCTTCCAAGGGGGGAGTCTTCAAAGTCTGTCTTATCATTTGGAGCAGGGCCCAGGCCTTCCCCCATGTGTCCAGGCTGAGAGAGTATCCTTCTATGTGGATTGCACTCCCAAAGTCCATTCATATACTAGGGATAAATACTGATCCTCTACCAGAGGCCCCATAGACTGCCCAGTCCTCCCAACTAATACCATATTCAGGGAATCTGGGTCGGTCCTATACTAGTTTCCTAGCTATCTGACTGGATTTCATGAGCTCCCCCTTGTTCAGGTCAGCAGTTTCTATGGGTTTCTCCAGCTTGGTCTTGACCCCTTTGCTCATTTCTCCCTGTCTGCAACTGGATTTCAAGAGCTCATTGTTTAGCTGTGGTGTCTGATTTTGCTTCCATCAGCTACTTGTTAACAGTAGTTTTTTCCTGCTAGCTGGTCTGGTCCCACCACTATGCCAGCCCCAAATAACACACAGAGACTCTGTATTTGATATAAAGCTGTTGGCCAGTTACTAGTTTCTTATCGGCTGGGTCTGTCTTAATTATTAACCCATTTCTATTCATCTAAGTACTTCCAAGTGGTCTTATCTTACTGGAGAGAGGGGCTGACATTCTTCTCTCTATCCTCCATCTTGGATCTCCTCCCTAATACATCCTCTCTCCTCCTAGTTCCGCCTATTTTGCTTTCCTATTGGCTAATATGCTTTATTCATTAACCAATATGAGAAACATATTTACAGAATGACATCTCCCATCATCTCCTATTTTCTGTCTAAAATAAAAAGAAGGGTTTTAACCTTAGCATAGCAAAATATATCTCACAACAGTTATCAAATAAGAATCACAGTTAACAATATTTAGTCCATTAACATTTAGTAAAATTTAAAGAAAATATTCCATCATTTATATCCTATCTTTGTGAGTCTAAAGTCTTATATGTAATTTACCTTTAATCCTAACTAAGGAAAACTATAACCATAACTATTTGCTTTCAACTTCCTCAAAGACCACAGAAGGATAATATATAAACTCTAGAAATGACAGAGACATCTTGCCTGGTCAATAACCTGAAGGACTTCTGTAATGTTTCATCTTCAGCCTATAGGCCAAAGTGTGTCTGGCAGACTACTCAGCAAAGCGGGAAACTTTAAACTGTTCATCTGTATTGGCAGTTTGTCAGTCATTTTTCTCTGTGTCCTGTAAACTGTCTGACAGACTCTTCCATGAAGCAGGAACCCTGTAGCACTGTCCATCTTGTTTCATCAGTCACTTTCCTGTGTGCCCTGCATGTCTAGTTTATAGAGCATAAAGTCAAACAGTCCAGACAAGAGCAGTATCTTGCCCAAATGGCTAGTCTTACCATATTGAAAGTAAACTTCATCACATGTTTCTTTTATGTTCATATTCCTTTCTAATGCAGGTGGTATTTCCAGGAGCAGTTATGTCTCACTGTCAAGAAAATCCCTAAACCATTTTAAATGCCATATTCTGTAGGTCTTTGAAAGGATTGAAGAATGCCTATTCATCTCAAATATATGTCTGTATATCTAGAAATCCTAACTTAACTCTAAGTTTTCACTATCATAGGCAATTATCTATGTTAAATTATACATTACATTTCTAAATGAGCTATATAAACACAATACTAAACAAGAGGAGAAATACACATATCACAAAATTGACCTTAAATTGTATCAATAAATGAAAATCCATTCCAAAACAAAGTATACATTTCTATACCATAATCCCCTTTTTACCTTGAAAGAGATTGGTTGTGGTAATTAACCATTTATAACCAACCCCATTTAAATGAAAACAAACATTTATAAACAATATTTGGGAATTTGGGTGTCGTTCTTTCCAAACTACTTCCTGCTGGTAGGGGTGCTGTCATGGGGGATCTTAAGAAGATGAAGAAATCCTGGCAATAGTTTGCAAGGCTGGCTTGTCCCAACTGTTTTGAATGTTTGATCACCTGGGACGCTGTTTCAGGGGGTCTTGCTTGATCAAACCACATTAGTCTGGAAGGAATCCACAACTTTTCATTTTCTGTGGAAACAAAAATGGAAATCCTTTTCACCAGTAACTTGTCCTTACACTTAAATTTTGGAGTCAAAGCATTTTTAAAATATATAAATTGAATTAATCCAGCAGCATTTCTTTTAACAGTTGTTGTTTCCTCAGCAGTCAAATGGTACACAGACAATTTAATACCATTCAGTATCCAGATTCTCTCTGTGCTTTCCATCTTTACGTGGCTTTTTTATTACTCTATTTCTTCTACTTCTATTTTTTAATTTTTTGAGACAAGGTTTCTCTGTGTAACTTTTATCTGTCCTGGAATTAACTCTGTATACAAGGTTTACTTTGCAGTCAAAGAGATCTGCTTGCCTCTGTCTTCCGAGTGCTGGAATTAAAGGTGTGTGCCACCACACCCAGTTACTCTACTTCTTTTTTTTTCTTTTTTAAACCATTGTATCCTGTTTCTTTTTCTCTCCCAAGCCTATGTACATTTTAAAACACACTGTAAACCTTTAGTGGTTTTCCTGTTTTTACTGTAAATCTTTATCTTTTTTTTTTCTTGTCATGAGTCTTTTATCTGGTAAACAACAACATTGCTAAAATGAAAGCCACAGCTATGTTAGCCGTGGTCTATCCAAGATGGTGGCGGATACTTTTACTGCCAGAACTGAGAGCTGTGTTCACTGCCTTGGTCTACCCTGCCATCTAGCAGCATGCTGCCAGCTTGGAGATGTGGTCACTGCCACTGCCAGCTCTCGTACACACCAATGAATTGTTAGATGTGCTTCTTAAACGCAATGCATTTTTTTTTTTTTTTTTTTTTGCCGCTTATGCTGAGTCAGAAAACCTTCCTTAAAGGAGCCGCACAAGTCTCTGCTTGTCTCTAGCAAAACAGAGTCCCATGGAGAAAAATGCTGGTACCAAGAAGTCTTGCTTGTCTCTGTTCTTTTGTTTCTAAAATGCTTTGCTAAGCTTTTATTAAGTTTTAAGTGGAAGTTCTTATTAGCCCCATTGTGGGTGCCATTTTGTTAGGGTATGTTTTTTTCCTGCAGCCTGGAGCCACTGCCATGCCTGCCCCAAATA
This sequence comes from Cricetiscus sungorus, assembly GCA_030556225.1. Taxonomy (NCBI): domain Eukaryota; kingdom Metazoa; phylum Chordata; class Mammalia; order Rodentia; family Cricetidae; genus Cricetiscus; species Cricetiscus sungorus. The sequence goes on from JANBXA010000741.1 coordinate 8,381,596, forward strand.
ATACACACAGAGACACTGTATTAGATATAATAAAACTGTTGGCCAGTTACTAGTTTCTTATCGGCTAGCTCTGTCTTAATTATTAACCCATTTCTATTCATCTAAGTACTTCCAAGTGGTCTTATCTTACCGGAGAGAGGGGCTGGCATTCTTCTCTCTATCCTCCATCTTGGATCTCCTCCCTAATACTTCCTCTCTCCTCCTAGACCTGCCTATTTTGCTTTCCTATTGACCAACAGTGTTTTATTCATTAACCAATATGAAAAACATATTTACAGAATGACATTTCCCATCAGCTACTAGATAAAAGCTCTAGGATGGCATAGAAGGTACAATGGAATCTTGACATTCCCTGGCAAATGGATGGAACTAGAAGAAACCATCCTAAATGAGGTAACCCAGTCACAAAAATACAAACATGGTATGTACTCACTCATATAAGGGTTTTAAACATAGAGCAAAGGATTACTAGCCTACAGTCCACCTTGCCAGAAAGGCTAAGAAACACATAGAACCCTAAGAGAAACATAAATGGTCTCCTAGAGAAGGGGAAAGAGACAAGATCTTCAGAGAAAATTGGGAGTATGGGGTGGGAGAGAGGGAGTTAGGGGGAGAGGAGGGAAGAGGAGGACATGACAGAGAAGGAATATTGAATTGGGGGAAGAATAGAGAAGAACAAGAGAAGAGGCACCATATTAGAGGGAGCCATTATAGGTTTTAAGAGAAATCTGGCATTAGGGAAATGTCCAGAGATCTACAAGAATAACTCCAAATAACAATCTAAGCAATAGTGGAGCGGATACCTTAAAATGATTTCCAATGACAGATAGGGTGCTATACATGTAAGTCAGCCCTAATCAGAGAAGCTTCTTGCAATAGATGGGAACTAACAGAAACTCACAACTGGACAATGTGGAATGAAAGACCTTGGAGCATTCAGTTCTTTTTCTTTTTTCCCCCCTTCATTTATTTTACATAATTCCTTCCTCTCCTGTTCCCTCCCTGAACCTTTCTTCTACCCTCTCCCCATCCACTCCTCCCCTGTCTCAATTCAGAAAGGGGCAGGTCCCAAATGAGAGTCAACAAAGCATGGCATATGTAGATGAGGTAGAACCAAGCTCCTCCCCCTGCATCAAGGTTGGGCAAGGCAACTCAGCACAGGGCATGGGTTCCCAAAAGCCAGCTCAAGTGCCAGGAACAGGTTCTGATCCTATTGCTAAAAGCCCCACAAATAGACCAAGCTGCACAACTGTCACCCACATGCAGAGGGCTGAGGTTGATACCATGCAGGCTCCCTAGCTGTAGGGGCAGAACCTACAAGCTCCCAGGAGCTCAAGACAGGGGTCTCTGAGCATCCAGTTCTAAAGGAGCTGTCAAAGCTCTCCCCTCAAGGCTCAGGAGCTATGCAGAAGAGGAGGTGGGAAGATTGTAAGTACCAGAGTGGATGAAATACACCTGAGGGAACTGCTTTGCCATCCAGTGGGACCGCTGTATGCATGGATTCACAGAGACTTTGCAATGCCTACCAGCAAAAGGAAAACCATCTTTTTTCAATGGAGTGTCACTGAATTTATCAACTACATGGGAGGGCAGGTCCCATGCCCAGAAAGGGTTGGAGGACAAAAAACAGAATCCATGTTTTTGTGTGTGCTTTTGTATCATTGATTTTTTCTTCTTTATTTTCTTTCTTTCTTCTTTTTTATTTTGTTTTCTTTTCCCTTTTTTGTTGGTTTTCTTTCTTTTTTGTGAGAGTGAGAGAGAAAAAACAGAAAATTAGGTAGCTAAGGAGATGGGTAGGACCTGGGAGGATTGTTGAGATGAAATTTTTTTTAATGAAAAACATTTTAGAATTGAAATGTGATTAATGAGAATGGTAGGGCACTGTAGAAATCATAAGATAAGGAAAGACAGTCAATTTTGTGAGACAGGTGGCCTCTCTGTGGAGATACTATTTGGGCAGAGAACTGGTTCCTGGGGGGGGATGCTTAGGAGTATCTGGGGAGATCCCCCTAGAACCGTAAATCAGAATTGTTACCAGAAACTGAGGACTAGACCTACCTTCTAGGCTACAGTGGAGATTTGGCTCTTAGTTATGAGGAGACACTTTTAGGGCATGCTATGACTTGTGTTTTAGGAAATTCACTCCAGAATGGGAAGAAGGAGGCCATTACAAAAGCCTGACAGCTCATCTACCAACAGTTTGGTTTGCTGCATTTGTGTTCTCAGAAACAATCCTGAGGCCTCAGTAGTCACCATGTTCTTCCCTGACAAAGAATCAAGTAGTGTAGAAGGAAATCCGATTATCAGTCATTCCAAGGGTGGTGTGGACACTTTCTGGTTGTCATCCCATCCTTCTGTTTCCTGATACTCACTGCCACTTTTTGCTCTAAGACCAAATGTGTTCTAGTCCTTTTCTCTTTCCATCTGTGAACCAAAACTTCCCATTCATCTCCTTAGGTTATCTTGCATTTGTAAACCAGGGTCACCTTGTGTTTTGTTGGAGGTGGCTCAAGAGTTATGATGGCTGGGTGTGAGGCTGCCCTTCAAGAGTCCCTTGAAACCTTTTATTAGGTGCACAATGGACCCGAGGCACTTGTCAGAACTTGCAGGTTATGAGCCTCTTTTGGTTTCATTGCTAGGGTGCTTGCAGATCTTACTCATGATCTCATTGCTCCTGGGTGTTGTTTTATGCATCTGGCTGCCCAGCTGTTTTCATGAAGCAGGAGTGATGATTCCATTAATGTTTCATCTTTTCCATGATTAGAGAAGAAACCTGAGAATGCTTTCCTAGCACATTTGTAGAGTTTCCTCCAACACCTGTTCTCTCAAGTCATGAGATGTTTATAAACAACCACATAAGTTCCCATGTCTGACCCCGCCTTTTGAATACTTACCAGAGCAACATAAAATTTTTGCTGGTGTAAGCTGATGTCAGCACTCACTCACTTCCCCACTCTGTCCAGAACTTGGTAGGAGATGGGTATTTTGGATCTGTAGTTAATCAACAGATGAGGAAATAGAATTTTACAGTAAAATTCCATCATTAGTCAGGAGCTGGGAGTCTCTGTATTTCAACTCACATCCAAATTGCTGTGTTCTGGAAAGGTTAGAGGTTAAGCAAACATGCACTCTTGTGAAAAACTTAGAAAACAGAAGTGGATTCTTAAAAACAGAAGGAAACTTAAAAAAAGAATGCCACCACTCAGAGATGACAAGCATTAACACTTTGTGTTTTTCTGTGTGGATACTTTTTTCTGTATAATAAGCTTGCAAATACACTTTATTCTAAAGCCCTTGCTCCCTTTTAGTTTCTTGTGTTTTGTTACCATCATTCTGTTATGAATGTGGATCTGTGGTATCACATGGAAACTTACATTGTTTCTATTCCAGGATGCAGTCACCATGTAGTAACCATGCACAATTTTTCTTTCTCAGTGAGTTCTGTTTTAGGGCATGTTTTGCAGATTAGTGACATCTTTGTGCTATACAAATTTTATAGGTTGTTTCACACATTTAGCTTGTGATATTCTTGGTGTCACTGACAATGTTTTCTTTGCATACACTTCTGTTTGGTTGCACAGTGGATATCTAAAGTGGGTATTTCCATGAATAGTGCCAGTCTCTTTCATAAAGTGTTGCCAGCTTCTAATGGCTTCTCTATTCTAAGGAAAATGTTTTTATACTTTAGCTCATATTTCCTCAAAGACCAGACATTCCAGTTATTTATCTACTCTTTTTCAAAAACCCTTTTTCTCAAAATATTTAAAATCCAATATATGTTAAGATGTATATTCTTGTTTGTATTACTCCCCCTTCTCCGATCACATATCGGTTGTAAAACACAATGTGTTTTCCATTGTACATGTGCGTGCTATACTTTGATCATGTTCACTTTACCCATTACCCCCTCTTGTTCTCGCCCCCTGTACCTCAGTCCCCTAGCTCTTCCCAAATAGCCCCCTTCAACTTTCTTGTATTTTAAAATCTGTATTTCCCACAAGAGAGAAGTTTCTGACCTTTTTAATTGGGTGTGTTCCTAGATAGATTTTGAGGGTTATTGTGAGTGACACTGTTTTCTTGATTTTCTTCTTAGCATGCTCATTATTGGTAAATAGAAAAACTATTGATTTTTCTATGGTGACTTTTTTTATTCTGTTAGTTTGCTGAAAGTATTAATCAGTTCTCAGAGCTTCATGGAGAACTCTCAAGTCTGTTAAGAATAAGACTGTGTCATCTGCAACTAGGGATGAGTTCAAGCTCTCCCCTTTTCCTTTGCTTCTTTCACTTGCTCTGGTTTAGGAGTCCGTACACTGTTGGGGAGATTGGCTGGTCTTGCCTTGTCCCTACTGATGTTGATGACAAGTCTGTTGTATGTGGTCTTTTGAATGTTCCTTCTATTCTGTTACATCTGGGCTTTGAGATTGCAGGTTTGTTGAATTTTGTCAAAAGATTTTTCTGTGTTTATTGAAATCATCATGTGCAAGTTTGTTCAAGATTCTACCTGTGGGCTGTATTGTGATTATCGATTTACTATGTTCATGCACCCCTAAAAGAAAACTGGCTTGACCACGGTGTATGATCTTTTTAAAGTGTCAAATCTGGTTGGTAAGAATTTTCATGAAGATTTTTGTATTTGAGTTTGTCTTAGTTATTTTTCTATTGCTGTCATAAGTCACCATGATCAAGGCAATTTGTAAAAGAAAGGGTTTATTGGACTTAACAGTTTCAGAGGGTGAATCCATGACCGTCTGGCAGGAAGCATGGCAACAGGCAGGTAGGCATGGTGCTGGAGCAGTAGCTGAGGGCTCACATTTTGATCCACAAGCATGAAGCAGAGAAAGATAACTGAGAATAGTGGGGAGTTTTGGAAATCCCAAAACCTGTCCACAGTGACACTTCTCAAGAGATCATACCTTCCCAAACAGTTCCACAAACTGGAGACCAAGTATTCAAATATATGAGCCTATGGGGACCATTCTCATTTCAAATTACTGCAGTGTTCATTGGGGAAATTGTTCTCTTTCTCTCTCTCTCTCTCTCTCTCTCTCTCTCTCTCTCTCTCTCTCTCTCTCTCTCTCTCTCTCTTTTTCTGTTTAATTTTGATATCATGAAAATACTAGCCTCATGAATGAGTTTAGTTATTTCCCTGTATAATTTATGTAGTAATTTGGGAGAGGAGGATTAGAGTTGGGTTTTCATTAGCAGTCTTGTAGAATTTGATGAAGAACCCATCTAGATCTTGGCTTTTCTTTCCTGGGAGACTTTTTTTTTAAAAACCATAGCTTCAATATCACTGTTGTTATTGATCTGCTAAGGATTCCACATGGTCTTTCTTCCATTTTATGTCATGTGTACCTAAAACTTTGCCTATTTCATCTAGATTTTTCAATTCTTGGAATATATATTCTCAAATATTCTCTGATGATTTTCTGGATTTAAGACTTATCTTCTATAATGTTCTCACTTTCAGTTCTAATTTGTTATATGGTTTTCTCTATATTTTGATTAGTTTGGCTAACCATTTGTCCACATGGTCTATTCAAAGAAGATTTATTTTATTTGTCCTTTGTATTATTTTTTAGCCCTCATTTTATTAATCAGCTTTTAATTACTCCTTTCCTTCTGCTGATTTGGAGTTATTCTGATAGTTTCTGAGTAATCTAAAATGCATCATGAGGATATTTATTTGAGATCATAGTATTTTTTTTAATATAATTGTCACTTCTGTAAACTGCTCTCTTAAAATTGCCCTTAGAATTGTTATAGCTTATAGCAAAGAGGTAAGTGGTCTTTTCATCTTCATTTCATTGAAGGAATTATTTTCTTTTTCTTGCATTTCTTTTTTATGATAATATTTTTATTTAAATTTGAAACAAGCTTGTTTTACATATCAATCCCAGTTCCCACACCCTCATCACCTTCTGTGTCCCCCCAATCCCCATTCTATCCCCTTTCTGCTTCCCAGGGAGGGTGAGGCCTTCCATGGGGGATCTTCAAAGTCTGTCATATCATGTGGAGCAGGGCCTAGGCCCTACCCAATGTGTTCTAGGCTGAGAGAGTATCTCTCTATGTGGAATGGGCTTCCAAAGTGCATTCATATACTAGGGATGAATACTGATCCACTACCAGAGGCTGCATAGATTGCCTAGTCCTCCTCACTAACACCCACGTTCGGGGGGTCTGGGTCGGTCCTATGCTGGTTTCCCAGCTATTAGACTGGGATTCATGTTGACTGCTAATTATTTAAAAGTGAATTGTTCAGTCATCATGTGTTTGTACAGTTTATATAATTTTACTTGCTATTGATTTCTAGTTTTATCTTCTTATGATAAGTTACAATAAATTACTTTGAAATTATTTCATATTTTTAAAATTTTGCCTTAATTCCTTAAAATGTTATCTAATTTAGAAAAAGTTGTGTAACATACTGAGAAGAATGTGTTCTCTGCTACTATTGGTGGTCTGTCTGTCTGTCTGTCCGTCTGTCATCATCTATTATATCTCCTTGAAGAAGTATTCCTTTCGCTAATATGTAGTGACTTTCTTTGAATTTTCTAATTGGATCTTGAAGTCTACTGTTGTTGGGTTTTTTCATTCTTTGCTCTTTGGGGGCCCTAAACCTGGCTCCCAAATAAGTACACGGAGACCTATTTTTACTTATGAATGCCTGGACTTAGCTTGGCTTGTTTCTAGCCAGCTTAAAAAAAAAAAATGATCTCATCTACCTTTTGCCTCTGGGCTTTTTACCTTTCTTTATTCTGTATGTCTTTCTTACCTTCTTACTCTATGGCTAGATGAGTCTTTTTTTTTTTTTTAGTGGTTATTTCTAAAAATCCCCACCTTTTTAGAATCTTTATCTCTGAATTTCTCATTCATGTGTTTCAAGTTTTCTTCTAAGACTTAAATACTGGCATTCTATTTAAGGAAAGAAGTCTAGAAATCAAGTGATCTGAGAGGACTGCCCTTTGATGTTCAGGATCTGCTGCACAGAAACAGCAAGGAGACAACTCTTAAGGCAGAGTAGCCTCCTGTCAGCTACAGGATCTCACTCTCCTTTGTAAACCACAGAGGATGAGGTTTGTTTTGCACCCCAGGAGTGTAGCTTCCAACCCCAGATTTTCCACAGCCTAACTTCTTTATTGCTTGAACCTCTTAGTAGGTTGAAGTTCAACCCTCTTTCTATATATGATCAGCTATTGTGGCTCCTACTGACATACCCAAATGTGGTGTACTGTGCCATGGATGGCTTCCCTGATGCTAGCCTGCTGTAAAGGAAGAGCTCTATTTACCAAATGGAATTAAGATTTGCAGATATTGTGTGTTTCTCCTGTAGCTGGAATTGTCAGTTTGTTATTAATGGTGCTACCTTCCTTGTGGTTGAGGCTTTGGATCTCATCCTACCCTGGAACCCTGGAGTTGCAGCTGATGTCTCCTCTCTGTGTCCTCTTCCTGTGTTCCTATATCTCCTAGGTGTTCTGTTATCTCTTTCTTAATTCCCAATGCTCTTCCTATCTCACACTCTCAGAATGGGGCCGTTCCTTCCTTACTCTGATGTTTCCTTTCCACAGAGTTACAGAGAAGAGACTCCTAATCCTCTGTCTTCTTGGGTGCCTCTGGGTTAATTATTTTTAATGACTAGAATTTTTAAAAGACATTTTCCTGTTAATAAATATTCCCTTTGTTACTGGTTTTCTTTTCATCCTGTCATTACTACAGTGATGTAACCATTATTTTTCTATATATGTTTTTATGAGTATATGTTTTAATTATAAGAACTATGCCAGTTTGCTCCCTTCAAGGGTTAAATTACTTTTTGTATCCACCAGCAATATCTGAGATTATCTTTTCATTCCACCCTAGCCATTTGGTGGATGTAAAATGATAATCCTAGTGCTATGATGCCTTGCACACCCATGGTCACTACTTGTAAATTTATTCTCATATTCATGTTTTGTTACCCACTGGTTTACTCATCTATAAAGTGACTTTGTTCATTATTTTATTGGATTATTTGTTTCTTTACTTTGTTAGTGTATTGTACATTAAGCCTTTATTATTTTGTCAATTATTTTGCTTGTAAAGTTGGCTGTTATATGAAGGGTTGAAGAGTTTGCAGGAATGTAGTCCATGTAGGCAGTCTTGGCTGTTTTGTTTCTAATCCCAGCTAAGAAGTAACAGGTAGTGATCAGTGAGAGCTGAAATGTTTTACCTGTTCTCAGTTTTGTAGTTTAAGATTTTAACCCATGTAAAATTCATTTCTGTATTTGTTATAAGAAACAGATCATGTTTAGTTTCTTGTAGATAAGTATTTAGTATATTAGAAGCTGTTATGTTAATAAACACTCCTCTGTTTTTACCTTTTGAAATGCATCATCCTTAGAGTACATTAAATTCTTAAGGATTTATTTCCATAGTGTATGTTCTGTGTCATTGCTCCCTATACTTCCTACTGCTTGGTCATAGAGCTCTATAATATATTCTAGTATTTCTCAGGTGAAACCTTTTCATATTGTATTCTCATACCTCTCAGATATATTTCCTTTCACATCTCATTTTTGAATAGCTTACTCAGCCAGAAGTTGTTGAGCTAGTAAGTGAATTACATTTAATTTGCACATAACTTTTTGAAGATGTGAAGTTTTTTGTATTTGCTTTTTGTCAATAGTGCAAAATGTATTTTAATTTTTTAGATTTGATAAGATTTATATAGTCTGTGCATTTCTTGCAAAATTACTTTTTTTGTTTTGTTTTTGTTTCTATGTCTACAAAAGAAGCCTCTTGGAGGCATGATTGGGATTACATTTCTATCGATTTAAGGAAAATTGTCATCCTAATAATATTGAGTCTTCTAAACTGTAGTTGTGTTTAGTAAGATGTTTACCAAGAACATTTAAATATAATGTAGAAATAATGAGAGATGCCATAACAACAAAAACTTGAAAATATTTTATTTTGGCACCTATGTTTTCAAGACTCCTAATTATGAAAAATCTCTAACTTCCCCAAAACAATTTTTATGGTTTCTGTTTACAGGTTTTATAAACTTTTGTAAGATTTATCCCTAAGTATTTTATATCTTCTGCCACTATAAATACTTTAAAATTGTTTCCTAGTATCCATTGCTGTTATCTAGAAATAAAATTTAAATATATTGATTTTGTATTCTCCTGCCTGCTAAATTTCATCTTGGGTCTCATTGCTTTTCTTTATTCTGTTGAATTTTCTACATAGATGGTCATGAAATCTGTCAATAGTAAAGCATACTTCTTCGTTTCTGATCTTGTGACTTTTCTGAATTAGTGGAAACTGTTTTGGTTCTTCTGAAATATTGATAGAATTAACCTGTAAATGCATGTAGGTCAGGAGTATGTGGGAAAGTCTGTATGCTTTAAGAAGTTCCCTAAACTGACCAGATTCACTAGCTCCCTCCCTCCCAAAGTAGGCAGTAAAGATGGCTGAGAGTCACTCTCAGACAAGCCACATTGCAAAGAAGACTCCTCTCAGATAAGCTAAGTATAGAGAAGATTGAGAGTCTTCTCCTGAGAGTCTTCTCTGCACTGGAAAAAGCAAAAATGATCTACACTTCCTGGAAGAGGTTTAGGCTATTTGAGACACCTGGAAAGAACACTCATCAACATATTAAGCTGTCTCTAGGCCTTGCAGTGTGTTCCAGGTTCCCAACTATTATGAGCTGTCAATCTGTTGTGGGCTTTGGTGGTGTAGCTATCTTTCAGTCACTTCTGCTCCTGTAAGTAACCCCTCATCCACATTATTGTAAGTAACCCCAATAAACACATTGATTCACCCAGTTGGACACTGCTAATATCCATACTTTGTTCTGTTATGGGCTCCCTCTCTGGGATGAGTGGCTGTGTGTGTTGTCTCCCCAGAAATAGATTTGTCACACAATTTAACCAGTGCCTGAGCACACAACAGAACCAAAGGTGAATTGTGGAGGAGTGAGTGCATGGTCTTGGCTATGGACAGCCTGAGGGAAGAGCATCTAAAGAGGAACTTCTGATACACCTTTCTTTTCCTGTGTGATATGTGTTAGTGTGCCTTTGTGCTGTGACAGTGGTTGCATGGTTTTTGCTTTGGATAGTGACATGTGCTACTGAGGTTGAGCCATCAAGATTGAGTATCTGTGGGAGGAATCTCTGGGTGGCAGTTTCAATCTATGTGGTGTGGGGCAGCATGCATGCTTGATGAGTAGGGATCTACCATATGAATATGGTAATCCCCTGAAAACAGTTTAAAGTTTAAAGGAAAGTGTTCAGTCTTTGAGATTAATAATGCACAATTGTTGAAATGGGTGGCCAGCAGCAGCAGAGGTTGCATGGCCGTTGTGTGTAGTTAGAAATATATGAGACCAAGATGGTAGCCAAGCAAGAAATTGTTTGTGTAAATGAGCAATTGCACCAAGAAAGGGAGTTGAGACTGGTATCCTGTGTTAGCTCTGATTTGGGAAGTAAATTAGATAAATGAAACGGTGAGAGAGAAGTGATATAAGTGATCAATGACACCCCTCAAGTCCAATCTTTAGTTGAAAATAACTCTGCAGAAGCTTGTGAGGCAGGTATGTTTGAGAAATAACAAAGAGGACAGATTGGGAGCTAGTTAGAGACAATAAAAGGAGCGTGGCAGCACACCAGGTCAGCTGACTCTCAGAGTGGAGAGGGAAACAGGAAAGCAGTTCTGACCAGGAGTCAGACCTGATTTCTGTGGCATCTTTAGGCCAGCTGAAGTTCTTCTCGAGGCACTGGTGGTCTATGCCAAAAGACAGCGCTAGCTTGTACATTCTAAGACTTATTTTCATTGGTTTAAGACTTACATTGAGACTCTGGGGTGAGATCCGGAGTAAATGGAGGAAAAGAACGCACCAGTAGAAGACTTTGAGCCCAGTGTGTGGCAGATATGGAAAGCAGAGTAAGAGAGTGAGTGAGTGTGTCTGTGTATTTGTTTATGTATGCGTGTATGCGTGCGTGCGTGCGTGCGTGCGTGCGTGTGTGTGTGCATGTGTGTGGAAGTCAGAGGTCTGTGTCAGAATGTGTTCCTCAGCTCATTGACGCTGGTAGGCTGCCTGGCCAGCAAGCCCCCGTGGTCTACTTGTCTCTGACACCCAGAGTTGGAATTACAGATATGTGCCATTGTTCCCAGATTTTTACATGGTCTTTGGGGTTCTGAACTCAGGTCCTCATGCTTGTACAGAAAGCATTTTACCAACTGTACCATCTCTCCAGCCACTGTGTCTTTCTGTTGTAAAGAAGGGTGAGAGTATGCATGTTTTTATGATGGCAAGAATAACCTAGGAAGGGGAAGAAACCGACTACACAGAAGAGAACTGGTGGAGCTGTGAAGGAAGGAATCTGGTTCAGTTTGTTTCTCTGTTGCTGTGACAAAATACAGACCAAATGCAACTTGGGGAGAAAAGGGTGTGCCTCAGCTTACAGAGTATAGTCCATTGTAGCTAGTTGTTTTCCTCCAGCCCACCTGGTCCACCGCCTCCAGTCCCAAATAACACGCAGACACTCTGTATTTGATATAAGGCTGTTGGCCAGTTAATAGTTTCTTACCGGCTAGCTCTGTCTTAATGATTAACCAATTTCTACTATTTCTACTATTTCTACTATTTCCACGTGGCTCATCTTACCAGACAGAGCGGCTGGCGTTCTACCTCTCCGGGCTCTCCATCTTGACTCCTCCTAACTACTTCCTCTTTCCTCCTAGTCTCCTAGCCCCGCCTATCTTGTTTTCCTGTTGGCCAACAGTGCTTTATTCATTAACCAGTGTGAGAAACATATTTACAAAATAACAACTCCCATCAGTCCATCATCAAAGAAAGTCAGGGCAAGGACCCAAGGCAGAAACCAAGACTGCAGGACTTTCTCACACGGCTTGCTCAGTTACCTTTCTTACACATTTCAGGCCTATCTTTCTAGGGATGTCTCAGCCCACAGAGGAGTGAGACCTCACACATTAATTAGCAGTTAGGAGATTCTTCACAGAAATAGCCACAGGTTAATCTGATCTGGGCAATTCTTCAATTGAGATTCCTTCTTCCTAGGTGACTTTAGGTTTGTGTCAAGTTGACAGAAACTAACTGGCATATATCCAGTAGGCAAGAATACCATCTGTATTAGAAGCACAGTCAGTGTGCTTCTGAGGCAGGGGTGGAAGGTAGGGGTGGGGACGGGAGAGGGGATAGAGGCACAGAGAAGAATCATAGGTAACGGCAGAGATGATTTTTTTTCTCAGCACACAGAAAGAAGAGTTACAGCTAGGAGTAGATTTGTGTGTTAGAGTATTTTAAGGAAATACAAAGAAGTTTGAAATAATTGTAGAGTTGTAAACACTGATTGCTGTATTAGCAGTTAGGTAATCAGATCTATGGAGAACTTGGAAACAGGTTAGAATTCAGATCTGGGAGAAAATTAGTGGTCAGATCCAGCAGGATCTTGCCAGCTATTATAATCATGTCGGATCTTGTCCCAAGTATCTAGAAAAGCTACTGGAGGACTTGAGCAGTGGAGAGACACTGACTTGGATGTTTAAAGGATCACCTTGGTTACCCTCTATAACCTCCAGCAGAGCACAAGCAAGACAGCACCAACTCTGTAGTCTAGTGATGAGTGGCGATGACTCCAGCCAGGCTGGATGTGGTAGAGATGAAGAAAGGAATTGGGTTTGGGATGGATTTTGAAAGTAGAGCTGACAGTATTTTCCAACTACAAGCTCAATGTGGGAAGGAGGTGTCAGAGAGATGAATCTGAGCAATATGCAAATGCCAATGGCTTCTGTGGGCATTCCAAATGTAACACACACATCTGAGGATTCAAAGCTAACATCCACGGAGGAGAGAAAACATGCAATGTTTGTCTTTCTGTGTCTGGGTAGCCTCACTCAGAACAGTTGAGGCAACACTACCTTACTCCCCCTGTGACTCTGAAGGGGTAATGGTTCTGAGCATGTAGACTCTAAGCCATAGCCGCAGCAACTTGGAACTTTCTGGAAATTCATTTATTTGAGCCCCACTGCAGACCTACTGATGTGGGCTTTAATGTTTTCCTAGTGATCCTCATGCCCTGTAAACCTGGCAAACCATGGCACCATGGGCCAAGCCAGGGTAAGGATTTCCAATCTATAGCATCCTTCTGGATCCTTGTAACAAACAACCCATGAGCCCTGAACTATCATCAAATGGCATTACTGATACCATTCATCATTTACTAAGTGTTTAAGTACTTACTCCTTAGCAAGCTCAAGCCACTGTGTTACTCTGCAAATGTGCATTTAGCATCGTGGTACCTGGCCCCGTGGGAAGTGAGCAAGCATAGCACTGATGTTGAGCCTTTGAAGGCTGTTGCTAGGTTTCCTTTCTCCCATACCAAGAGGTGAAATGAGTATTTTATGTTAATAGCCCTGTTTTTGTGCTATTGAAGAAATGGAACAGGAGATAGCTGGTGCTTCAAACTTATTGGCCATTTACTGGATGGCCAGGAAGTGACCCAGCAAGGGAAGTAGGGCATGGGTGCCAAGAAGCCTTTATGCATGGAGTGTTATAAGAGTTTTATGATTGCCTGGGAAGAGTGTATTTGTATCACTGTTTTCCATTTGTTCAAAATTCCTGGTGTTCCCCTTGGTGACATTAGTCATATTAACTGATGTCATGTGCTATGAAGGGACTATTGATGATCTATTGTAGAGACACTATTTGAATTTGGCAAATGGCAATGTTTTTTCATTGTAAAGACAGGCTCTGTAAGAGAATGCGAGAAGCCAGTGTTTAGTTTTTCACAGTCCAGCCATCTGGGAAGTCCCAGAATAGAGGCTTGCTGCTTTGGTCCCTGGTGAAGGCTCTCTATCATGCTTGTAGATGGACACTCTCTTTTGATTTTCTCCTCATGGCCTTTCTTAGTACTTGACAGAGAGAAAGGGGGGAAGGGAGGTACCAAGAGAGAAGAATCAAGAACAAGGTCATTCACTGGTCTTATTAGGACATAGATCTGTAGGCCAATGATTCATTATTGCTTTATCATTCATCTTAAGTTTCGTCCTCAGAGGTCCTAGGTCAAAACATAGTCACCATTTGGGGGCAGGTGGGTACAGTGGGATCAGCCTCAGCTCTGTGCACAGCAGCTGTGTCTGAGTTTGCCTTCCCCGACTCTCTTCTTTGCCTTTCTCCAGACATACATATTTTGAAGTTGGTATGGTTTTTCTTTCCTTTTATTAACTTTTTAAAATCACACATAGATTTATGCAATGTATTTACTTCAATAAAGACTATCATATCAGATAAGTTGCTTCACATTTTATATAAATGTATATAAAAGGATATTGGTTTTTAAAAAAATCATGTAATAGTCTGTGTCTAGTGGTATTTTTCTTTAATCCATTGCTACAATGTTGACAGTAATAGACTTTACCCTAGTAAGTTGTCCTTGCATCTGTTGCTTGGTTTGCTAACATTAGATGTAATGTTTATGCTCCTGAGAGTAGTTGAAGGCCTGAACTGCACTTTTCCGTTTTCATTTTTAGACTTTGTTCTACTTCTAAAAAGAATTGTAGTGCTTCCCTGACCTTTGGGAAGTCCTGAGAAAGTTTGGATACAAAAGCAGTAGCGTATTTCTGAAAGGTCTGCTGAATCTGCCTGATATCTGTCTGGTCCTTGAGCTACCATGTGTCTTCCATATACAATGGCCCTCTTTCTTTAGTGGATGCATGTTTATTTAGGGTTGCTGCTGTTTCTTGAAACCCTCTGGTTCTCATACAATGTTATAATCGTTACAGCTATGGTCTGAGCGTGTGCTCCCTGCTAAATGTTGACACTCATACCGAACACGGTAATATTAAGAGATTGGGTGTTAGGGAAATGTTTAATGCAGCAAACTAGGGAATAGGAATGTTTGCCTCTCCTGCCATGGGAAGTCTGAGCAGCAGGGAGTGCCTTAGTTAGGGTTGCTATTGCTGTGCTGAAATATAACCAGAAGCAAGTTCGGTAGGAAAGGGTTTATTGGGCTTATACTTCCACAGTCCATTACTGAAGGAAGTCAGGACAGGAATTCAAGCAAGGCAGGACCCTGGAGGCAGGGGGTGCTGCTTACTGGTTTGCTCCCCATAGCTTACTTAACTTGCTTTCTTATAGAATACAATATCACCAGCCCAGGGGTAACCCTACCCACAGTGGAATGGGCCCTTCCCTTTAATCACTAGTTAAGAAAATGCTTTACATGCTGTCTAGATTTTATGGAGGCATTTTCTCTATTGAGGCTCCCTCCTCCCAGATGACTAGCTTGTGGCAAGTTGACATAAACTAGCCAGCACAGTGATCCCTCAGAGACACTGAATGTGTTGCCTCTTGATGTTGGGCTGCTCTACTTCTGTTGTTTACAGACAACCCAGCTTAAGTCATTGTGTTATAGCAGCATGAACACACTGACATTTTTTCAGCTCTATGTTGTCCCATTTATGTTTTCTAAAAGTCTTTACTCTGTATAGCCTTTTCTGCTGTCTCTTGGTAAATATTTATCTATTTAAAGAGTGTATGTTTGAGTCCCACTGCAATTTAGACCCAAATAAACAGAGTCTTATATTAATTATAAATTGGTTGGTCAATGGCTTAGGCTTCTTACTGGCTAGCTCTCTCTAAATTATTAACCTATTTCTATTAAACTATGTATTGCCACAAGGCTGTGGCTTATTTGTAATCTGGCATGTTACTCCTTTGGTAGCTACATGGCCTCTCCCCTCTCTTTCCTTTCCCTGGAATTCTCCTCATCTGGTAGCCCTGCCTATATTTTCTGCCTGGCTACTGACCAATCAGTGTTTTAGTCATCAGCCAATAAGAGAAACATATATACAGAAGGACTTACCCCATCATTTTTTCTCTTCCTGTCACTTCCTTCTTTATCATATTTTCTTCTCTCTCTCTCTCCCCCCTGATTTACTATATAGCTTAGAAATATTTTGCATAGAAGTCTATTTTTAATTTTAAAATGTATGAACTAATTTATCTTCTGAATCCTTATTTTCCAACATTAGAGTTGGAGAGTGTTGTCTTTATCTTAGCATGTTTTTGTTGTTATTGTTGCTTTGTTGTGTGTGTGTGTGTGTGTGTGTGTGTGTGTGTGTGTGTGTGTGTGTGTGTAGATCTTTAATTTGCTTCAAAGATATTTTGGAATTATTTTGTGCACAATTAAAAGAACAACATTCAACATTTTCTACATTATACATACTCATTAGCTGAAGCTGGTTGATTCTCTATTTGATTCTTTTATATCTGTGTTCAGTTTTTATACAAACTATTCTGGGAACATTAGAATCTTTCATCATAGCTATAATTTGTCCTTTTTTCTCTGTAACTCACAAGTCTATGCTTTATATACTTTGAAATTATCTTGTTAAGTAAAGTCAGCCAAGTGTCTCTAGGGGTTGGCACAGAAGCAGGTCATATGTGTTTGGGAAATATCAACTAAAGAGAAAAGGCAGAGAAGAGGTGGGAAGGATTCACTCAGACTCTAAGTCAAGAATCAACATACAGCACATTTGCCAAGTCCAGTGGAGAGAGACTTACCTCGGGGCCCATGAGCTGGAATGAAGAATGGCAATGTGAAATAAGGACACGAGACAAAGCCCGCTGCTGTAACTCAGCTTCTTCTTGCTGTCGCCACACCTGTGTGTTTGTTTATGAGTGGCTAGACTTGGAGTTGCCACCTGACACTGTGCCCTGTCAGGAAGTAATTCTCTGCATGAACTAAATCAGGATCAATGCAACTTCTAATATTTCGTTCACTCCCACACAGATTTTTATATTGGAAAGATACTTTTGACTGTTGTATGCTTCTTTTGCAATCACGCTATCACATTTTATTTTGCCTTTTGTGGTCTGTGTGGATGAGTTACTGTGGGTGTTTCACTTAACTTTTACTGTTTGAAATGAACTTGGCAAGTTCAGTTTACTTGGTAGCTTTCTCCCTGAGAGTTTGAATATGGAGTGGAATTACTCCTGTTACAGCTCTCAGTTCATCTGTAGATGGAAACCTTTGCATCTTAATTAAAGCACTCAGCTCATAGAGTCAGGATCGGCTCTGCATCTCTTTGTTGGTGCTTTAAAAGCTCTTTGCCAAGTCTGGGGTCCCAGACTCAATCATCATGGAGGACCACGGAGGGTACAGGTGCTGTAAACACCACAAAGGACCACTGAGGGTACAGATGTTGTAAACACCACGGAGGAACACTGAGGGTTCAGGTTCTGTTTCATTAGATGTGACGAAGAGTGCTTTTCTGATAGCTCCTGTTTCTCAGTTGTGCTAAAACAATTTCCCTTAGTGGGTGGAGACCAAGCCTATAACACTCAAGTCTAAGGAAACTAAACCTCCCTTCTCTTTTCTTTCCACCCTCTCCTCTCTTTTCTGTTTTTAAGACCTAACTATAAGCACTCAGAAAAGGGGGTTTACTATTAGAATAGCCCTTCCACCCTGACAGCAACAACTCTCTCAAACCGAAAGCACACATAAGCCTTCTCTCTCTCCTTTTATTACTTCCAGCTCTCCCAATGTTGAGTGAAGAAAGTCAAATTTATGGTCAGATTTATTTTAGTACATTAGACAGTTACCCAGATGATTCAAGATTCCACTTTTCCCTCACTCCATACAAACATGTATCTGTTTTATTTAGGTTATGCAAATGAAGCAGTTCCTAAGGGAATGTGCAAATCCACCATATAAATGCATTTTTCAGTTTCCTAGTTTGGACATGGTATGTAGGTGGCATGAAACCTTCAGTTTCTAAAAGCCTTACAACTAGTTTAAAAAAAAAATAGGGCAGAAGTCTGTTCCCCTGTTGGTTATTTCCCACCACTCAATTGTTATACTCTTTCTAAACTCAACCATGCTAAATCTCTTTGTTACCCTCTACGAGTGTCTACCCTTTACTAAAATTCAGAGCATAAAATCAGAACAACCCAAACAGTAGGCAACCTGAGAGGTATTTTTTTCAGGGGTATGAAAAGCAGCAGTTCAATGAGATAATAACATAGAATGTCCACAAAGGTGAGGCCAAATATCCACCCATGAAACAATCAATAGTAAAAGCTATGGACTTACTCTTCACTTCCCCAAATTTCATCCTCCCTCCAACCCCCTTTAAATCTGGTAAGAACTCTGTAGTGGTTTGAATGAGATATCCCCTTAGTCCCAGGCATTTGAATACTTGTTTGCCCAGTTGGTGGCACTGGGTAGGCAGGCTTAGGAGGTATGGTCTTGCTGAAGGAAATAAGTCACTGAGGGAGGGTCTTGAGGTTTTAAAGGCTGGCACCATTTTCAGTTCATGCTCTCTGCTTCCTGCTTGTGGTTTAAGATGTGAGCTCTCAGCTTGCTGCTTCACATTACCTGCTGTCACACTACCCTACCCCGATAGTGATAGATTATTCTCCTTTTGGAACCATAGCACCAAATAAACACTTACTTCCATGAGTTGCCTTGGCCATTGTGTTTTATGACAGCAATAGAAAAGTAACTAGGAAAAAATGCTTAACATAAGATCCACTCTCTTAGAACAGTCATACGCATGAGTTACTATAAAATATACACTGCAGGTATAGACAGTGTGTCTTATAGCAGAATTCCAGAATCCCAAGATTGTAATTCTATATTCTCAAACACAGTCTCCATTTCATCTGCTCTAGCTCTTGGCAAGCGCTACTCTGCATTCTGCTTCTATTGGTTTGGACTGTTTTAGATTCCATGTGTAAGTGAGATTGTGCAATATTTGTCTTTCAGTGTTTGCCTTATATCCCTTAGTTTAACATTCTCCAGGTCCATCAGAGTTATGAATCCATCTTTAATCCATCCATCCATCTGTCTATCCATCCATGTACAGTTTGGCTGTTGTGGGTAACTCTCCTGGTGAACAAGGTGCTGCTAGTTTCCTTAAGACCCCAATTTCAATTCCTGTGGATAAAAATCTAGAAGAGGGTTTGCTGGATCCATTTTTATTTCTTTGAAGATTTCCATACTATTTTGTATAACGGATGAGCCAATTTACACTCTCATCAATAGCTCCCTTCTCTACATCCTTGATAACATTTATCTTACTTTTTTAAAAAATAATATCCATCCTAATAAGTGGAAGATGATAAGACATAGGATTATTTGTGATTTCTTAATGGTTTGTGATATTGGACACTTTTTACATACCTGTTGGACATGTACATGTTGTCTATTAAGAAAAGTCTGTTCCTTTACCCCTTTTTCAAATCAAGGGATTCTTCTCTTTGTGTTATATAGTTGCATAAGCCTTTAGATACTGGCTCCTTATCAGATAGATTGTTTGAAAATATTTTCTCCCATTGCATACATTGGCTTTGATGTCACATCAAAATCAAGTCATTGTCAAGTCCAATGTCAAGAGCATTCCTTCTGTGTTTCCTCCTAATAGATTTTCATATCCAGATCTTCTGTTTTTCATGAATTTTGTGCTGGCTTTTGTGTGTATTGATAGTGTAATGTGTATTGATAGTGTAAGCCCTGTGCTGTTCTTTTGCATTGCTGCCGTGTACTTTTCTAGTATCATCTATGGACTTCCATCCCTTTCTCACTGTATCCTCATGGTGCCCTTATAACAAAACAAGTGACTATAAATGTGTGGAGTTTACAGTCTCTATTCTATTCCATTGGTCTGTGTATCTGTTTCTCTCTCCACATTACTACACTGTTTAAATTTATACATTTCTATCCACATGACCAGAATGTGTGGAGGTTTTAGCTTTATCCTTGCTCTGGGTGTTTGGCTGGTTTGGAGGTGCCTTAGGGTTTTTGTTGCTGTGAAGAGATGCCATGACCACAGCAACTCTTTTAAGGAAAACATTTAATTGGGGTGGCTCACAGTTTCAGAGGTTCACTCCATTGTCATCATGGTGTGGAGCAAGGTGGCTTGCAGGCAGATATGGTGCTGGCTACATCTTGATCAGATGGCAACAGGAAGTGGACTGTGACCCTGAGCAAAGCTAAAGCAAAAGAGACTTCAAAACCCGCCCCCACAGTGACACATTTTCTTTAACAAGGCTGTACCTCCCAACAGTGCTACAAACTATGAGCTTATGGGGGCCAATTACATTAAAACTACCACAGGAGGCTATCTAGCTTCACATGAATTTTGCAACTGCTTTCCTAGTTCTGTGGAAAATGTCATTGGAATTTTGATGAGAATCACAGGAAGGTTTATATAAATTTTGTAATACTCAACACTTAACAATACAGATACTTCCAGTCCATGAACACCAGATACATTTGCATGTCTTCTCTGATTTCCTTCATCCATGTTTCAAAATTTTCAGTATAAAGATGATTAAATATTTAGCTAAATTTACTCATAGTGTCTTTTCTTTCTCCTGGGCATTGAAAATGGGTTGCTTTCTTTTCTCAGATTGTTTGTTGTTAATGTTAGAAATACCACTTAGTTTTGCATGCTGAGTTCATGTGTTTATTCTAATAGTTGTTCTGAAAAGCCTGTGAAGTTTCTGCATAAGATAACGCCATCTTCAGGCAGAGACACATTTTCTTCTTTTCAGTTTGGATGCATTTTCTTGCCTCACTGCTTTGTCTGGGACATTTAGCACTACAACCACTGGAAGTACAGTGGAGGATACAATCTCCTTGTTCCAGTCCACCGAGTAAAAGTTTTCCATTTTCCATTGTTGAGTGGAATGTTAGTAACATAGATAGCCTTTTCCATGTTGGCATGTTTCATGTTTTCTCTGCTGGTTTGCTCATGTAGATAAGCAGAACTGTGTACTCATAAAAAGATTGGTGGGTACAATTAATCTTTACAATTTTAAGTTTTTTAAAAATTTTTTACTAACTAAGCCACTTTAACGTTTGGGGTTTATGTTCTTTTATTTTATTTGAGACAGGGTTTTTCTATGTAGCTCTGGCTATCCTGGAACTCAGGCTAATACAGGAACGGTGGTGACAGCTCTACATTTTTGGTAAAGATTAAGTCCATCCACTTGTCTTCATTCCTATGTAGCAATACAAAGGGGGAAAGACAACTTGTGTGGGATACTCATACTTGCTACTAAAAGGCCATGTCAGCGTGAGAACTCAGACTCCAACTTCCCAAATGATTGTCGTTGAAGGTGAGGCATGAGGTATCAGCTGCCCTCCCTTATAACCTATGGTAAGCCAGAAAGTTCTGCTATTTAGGAATGAGGCTAAGTAATGGCTGCTTCATTTAGAGGAGAAGTGACCGTGGACTGACTTGTGGGTAGGGCAGAGGATGCTGAAGTAGCAAACAAGTTCAGACCCACCAACCCCTTCCATGAGGAGAGGGATGTTTGTTCCAAACTGTCATTGTACCTGACCAGTTACTCGTAGGCAATGACCACCTTGTTTGTGGCAGCCAGTTATATCGTGTTAACTCCACACCATCACTTTGTGCCCTTGCTATCTTCACCGCCAGCTCCCCCCATTTCCCTCCTAGCAGTATAGGTGGAGAGGAGATTGTGAACTGACGGATGTGCTGAGGGCTTGTCACTCAGCATTCATTTCACTCTTCTACTGTGCCTTCCTAGACCACAGGGCTCACAAAACTAGAAGCCTCATCTCCCAGACTCCCTGGCTACCCGGATGTGGATTTTAACTTAGATGCACACATATTTTACAGGGAGAAGGAGACAGAAGCATTGCTTCTATGGTCCTAGGAGAGCCCCAAGCTTGATTCTTCAGCTGTCCCTACTCTGGAAGCTGTTTGTAGACTAGAATAAACTGCTTTTTGTGGGTATTCTTCTTAGCAGTGGAAACCTGTCCCCTATTGGGGCTGAGTCAGACTTTCTGGGTTAGGTATTACCCAAGGCTGCCCTTCCTGATTAATACTGCCTTGGTTTTAGAAAATTATTTGCCCAAGCACTGGTGAGTTATTCACTCCCTGAATTCCAAGCTAATGTGTTGTATTTTCCTGATGAATTCTGGGAAGCAGTAAGCAATTAGAAATCAGTGGTTATGTTTAATAAAATGAGGAATCTGTTCAGAAAAGTGTTGAGCCTACCAACTTATCTACCAAGACCCTGGGTTTGGGATTTCCTGGTCTGTTGTTAATTAACCTTCACTTCTGGTGTCTCAGAAAGCTCCAGATGTAGAGAATATAAATACCAATAACTGTGGTACTAAAGCATTATAATTCTGACTTTTGAAACATGATCTCTTATATTGGAGGGAAGGGAGAGTGTTACACAAGAGACTTGTGAAGATATGCTGGATGTCAGCAGGCTAGCTAATATAAAGCAGCATCTGGCCTGCACCAGCCCACTGGAGTAACTGTCTGCTGTTGGTTTCCTCCAGCAGCCTGCCAGGAAGAGCCTGTGATAGTTCCTGGAGCTACTTCCTCTTTTGAAAAACTTTCAATCAAAAGAACTTGTGTGTGTGTGTGTGTGTGTGTGTGTGTGTGTGTGTGTGTGTGTGTGTGTGTGTGTGTGTGATTTTTTTGGTATCACTGACTTTAGAATTACCAATTCCTTTTCCAAGGCAGGTGGCATTAACAGGCTGGGAACTGGGTGCAGGCGGAGAGGATTCTAGCTAAATTAACTCTTGTGCAACATCTGTGAGCGAGCTGAGGCTGCTTGGGTTACAGCTTTATTCCATAAAACAGGGATATGGACGTGCGGAAAAGGACAGCGGCACCTGTGGAGGTGGTCAGGTGATGGTGGAGGGCCATGTGTACAGAGACAAAGCAGAAGGCCCCCAGATTCTGTGTGTCAGTTAACACTTCTGTTTCCTTTGTCCTCACTACTCACTTCTGTTGTTAAAGAGGCCTTGAGGAGGATGGTTGTGTGGAGAAGCAGCTCATGGGCGAAGCACTGTTTTTCCTCCAGATTCCTCTTCGGCTCTTATGGCTAAGACTTTCCTGGATGCCATTTGCACTGTTGGGCTCCATAAGGAGGCTTCCCTTTGCTGTGGAAAAGATTTGTGCACAACCACATGCTTCACAGCCCTGTATGTGATGCGCTCTGAAGCCTCCAGTCAGAGTGAAGTTTATTTAAAGGAAAAGCTGTTTCCCACTAGTTAGGACAGCCTGTGCCCCTGGGAACTGTCACAATACTACATGCCGCTAGGCTAATGAAGCAAGACTTCAGCCTTCAGGATGGGAGTCTCTCGGTTCTCTTCCACAGCCATGTATGACTTTAATAATGATTCCTTAATTTCTTTCCAAAAAGGAGTCTCTTATTGTGTGACTTACTGAAGCATAATTCAGATTGTTATAGAAAATTCCTTAGTTAGTTGGTCAGGAATTTCCCCCTCTGCATTATATTAACAATGAGATTGTACTTAAATGGCCTTAGCTTAAAGGGTCTTTTCTGGAACTAAACCTATTCTCAGTTGGATCCTGTCTGAGGAGGGTGTGTCATTACTGTTGATGGAAATTAGCATTCAAGAAAAATCTTCCTTGTGTTGCAGTAATTGGATTCATTTTTTTTTAAATCTAATAATTGACTAGCTGAGTGGGACTCGACCATAGGCCCTTGCCTGCGTAGCCACGACCTTTACCACTGAGCTGATCTTCATGAAAGATTCAGAAATTCATTTAGGAGTCTCCTAAAAGAGATTTCAAAATGGCTGAGAAAGTCTTGCAAAATGTGTAAA
Source organism: Cricetiscus sungorus (assembly GCA_030556225.1). NCBI lineage: Eukaryota > Metazoa > Chordata > Mammalia > Rodentia > Cricetidae > Cricetiscus > Cricetiscus sungorus. Next base: position 8,405,229 of record JANBXA010000741.1, read on the forward strand.
ATTCATGAGGAAGCATTCCTTCAGAGTGGACTTCAGTTTTAGATACCTTAGATGTATTTTCAAGTGGATGAAGTTGAGAAAAAGAACATTGTTTGGATAACTTTGCATGCATATGCATGGAGGCATGACATCAGAGAGTGAGAAACGCAAGAAAAATCACTCAATTCAAATCAAGAGCCCAGGAGCCAGGCCAAATGAAAACAAAGTAACAAAATGCAAGGAAGACTTAATAATGAAGCAATGCTGAGCTTAAAGCTACTAATGAAGCATGGTGAGTTAAACTGCGGCTCAGCACTGGCTGCTAATCTCTCAAAATGATCTATTTTTGGTAATTACATGCGTGAACAGAATGGCTTGAGACCATATTCACTGTTGACACCCCCTTATCCCTCCCATAGTCTTGTTGACTCCCTTCCCCTTCCCAGATAATCTCCCTGATCCCTCCATGTGGAAATACAGGAAACACGTGCAGGTCTTGTGTAGTAGCCTCAGTTGCTGTGTGTTTTATTATTGCCACAGCTACGCCATATCCAAAAGACAGCATCATATTGTTCTCCTTATTCTGACACTCACAAGCTTTCTGTCCCTTCTTCTATGATGTTCCCTGTGCCTTGGGAGAGATGATCTTGTTTAAGGTTAATAGGACTCAACAGCCACTTGTTCTCAACCCTTAGACCAGTCATGAGACTGCATTGCCTGCTCACACAGGCTGCCAGCAGCTCTGTTGTATGACTTCGTAAATGTTTGGGAAGTCATTTAGCTACATGTCAATCCAGCAATTCATCAGTATTCATCACTCTCCCCTAGGGCCTGTGACCTACCTACCCACAGGGGTTAGGACAGGGTTAAAGTTTTAGGCATATATTTCCTCCATGCAGACCTCAAATTCATTGAGGAGTGCTGGTTAAGCCCTAATGTTCCTGCGACTATAGACTCAGTGAATGTCCTCTGGTGACAATGAATGGCCAAGGAAAGAAAGTCATTCAGGAAAGGAGAGCAAGACTTGGAAACAGGAGTTGAGGAAAAGGAGCAACATGGAATTCAGAGTCCAAGGAGTCCATAGCTTCTGGGAAATATTCTCAGGAAGCAAAACCACATTTGTAGTGAATGTTTGCAGTGATCAGTGAAGAGAAGTTAAAGCTAGTGAGTTGGTAATGGGGGAAAATCCACTGAGAAAAGGTTTAGGTCCTTTCTCCTGTCCATCTTCTCTTGATGGTCTGTGGTCTTTAGATTGCCCCCAGCTCTGTGCTCACAGTGGCTTCTTGGCTTTGGGTTGACAGTTGGGTGCTCTGCTGCTCAGTCTCGCTCTCCCTGGCTCTGTGAAGTGTGCATGATCTCCAGAAACTGTCATGGCTTCCTTGCTTTCCTGGGAAAATTCAGCAGGGATATGAGATTGGAAAGAAAGACACAGAGTGACAGGGCAGTTAGGTGATTTGGGCCTATGAGGACTACATTCTCTGCATCTTCCAGCCACGTCCTCAGTCAGAGACACTGACTAAAGTCACTGTAGGATTTTTCAAATAAGCAGAAAATAGCCTGACTGGAAGGTCGGGTCCTCTGCTATCCAGATTCATACCAGTCACCAAATCCTCTACAACACTGCCTAGGGACTCCCCTGCCCCATGCACCCAGTATCTCCCTATCTTGAATTAGTTCAACATCTGTTTAACCAGAAAGGATGGACCATTCCCTCTACCTGGTACCCAGCCCTGTTCCCACCTCAGTTCCTGCAACTTAGGAACAGCATTGAACAGTCTTCGCTTCCTCTGGCCAACCACAGGCAGGTAATCTGGACTCATAAGCCAGCCTCAGACTCCTCTGCCATCCCCCTCAGGTTCATCTCTGAGTCTCTGTCCCCCACATTATGGATTCTGCACTACTCATTTACCTGTCTCTGCCCCTCCCCATTACTCCATAGTTGCTTTTTACAGGCCCCATATTGTCCTAGCTTGTCCCTAGTGGTATTTATTGTGTGTCCCCACTTCATATTCATCTTCTGTCCTTGTCTCACTCCTTCTACTTTGCTGCATTAGTTAATACCACCTCAAGTACTGCGATCCCCTTCTCTGTGTAGGCGAAAGAGAATGAAAGGAGACCGCAGCCTCACTTCCCAATTATGCACCTATGGACTTTGTATGAGTTGCTTCTGTGACAAAATACCTGGCTTGAAACAATTTAAAGGAAGGAAAGGTTTATCTGGGTCCATCATTTGGGGCTGCAGTCCTTCTTGGTGGGGGAGAGCATGAAGGTAGAGACATGAAGACATACCGTGTGCAGTCTGGAATCAGAAGAGACATGAAGCTGCTGGTCACACTGTGCAATCTGGAATCAGAGGGAGCTTGCTATGGTGCTCAATTAGCTCTTTCCTTTGCTTTCTATCCACTGAACCTCAGGGAATGGTGTCATGATGTCCATGGTGGATCCTCCTTGGTGAATCCTCAATGGGAGCATCCTCAAAGACAGGCTCAGGACTTTGTTTGCTAGGAGATTCTAAGTCCCACCAAGTTGGCAAATCCACAAGCAATAAACACCACAGGCTCTTTGACTTTTCCCCAATTCTCTTATATGGAGTGAAATTTCACTGTCCTTTATCCTGCACACACAGCAGCTATCTAGTGAGGTCCCTGCCAGCTATTGAATGACTTACCAAGGTTATTTAAAAACTTAAAAGAAAATGTTTTGTAAGGAGTATTCCCAGGCATGAATCTAATTTCTTACTATAACATTCTCATGTCAGAGTCAGCTTGATAATCTCTATGGGACACAGCAAGCTGGGCTGGCACCTCAGAGAGGAGGGGCCCAGGTGGCCTTCTCAAGGCTCTTGCCTCCCACAGCTCCATCATCTAGCTGGTTTTTCAGGCCAGAATCAGGTGTGTGAGTTTCCCACTGAGCCTGAATAAATCAAGTGAGAAAATGAAGGGGGGGGTCTGTGGATTTCCAACAGTTAATTTTTTCCCTGTGGTTTGCCTAACAAACAAAGCAAGGGTAGATTTCAAACGTCCATTTCTGCAGCGCAGCAGGGATGCATGAATAAAAGCAGCAGTTAAAAGCTAGCAGCTTCATTCAGGAGCAATCAATCTAACATCTCAAGGGATCGCTTGGTGAAGTGGGTCCAAAAGCAGGAATGAGGTTCATGGGTTAAGGTTTTGGTTTGCCTCCAAGTTTGCTATTAATGTGCTGTGTGCCTGGGTCTGTATTTCAATCTGGTCCTGGCTTTGTAGAGGATACACATTAGATGATCTGTAGGAATTTGCTAGGACACATGAGGTGATTTATGAGCTTCAGATCAATAAGCTGTAACACATGATTATCTCTTACCGTTTACTAGCTGGCCTAACGTAATGTACCCCTGTCTATTGGCTCTTAGGACTTAACTAATGCAATGGGATGATATTTGCTCTGTTCATAGTTCTTGCTGGCAATTTGTATATATTGTCTTGTGTTGCTTTAATCCACATATTTTCTTTGATGATTTTCTGATTTACTTATTTTCACAAGGTATATTTTCTTTAATTAATAACCATGCTTTTTGTTTTTCTCATTTCCAAGTCTTCCTTTTAAAACTGTTATCTTTTATCTTTATCAGCTCAGATTTTCATTTTAGTCTTGGAATCTATTGGACTCATCGCCCTTGTTTCAGTAGAGTTTCATCCAAGGTGTCTCAGAATTCCCAATTCCTTCATATGGCTGAATTTATATTTCTTTAAAACTTTCAAGCCTTTGGTTGACATAAATGAAAAAAACTTCATTTATATGTCTTGAAAGTTTTAAGCCTTTTGATTAAATAAATACATGCTACAAAACACATAAAATTCTTTAGCATGGATGAAAAGGAATATTTAGAAAAGAACACAGTCCTTATAAACATGTTTATGCACTATAGTAAGTGTAAAATAGATGGTATGTTTATCATTGCACATTGTAGAAATTCTAAGTTTAATTTTTTAAAGGTTGAGTAAATACACATACAGAATGCCTGCAGTTCTTAAAAACAGTTCCTATCTACCTGTCAAGTGCCTGTGTCAACATCTACAAGTTAACAGATGACATGCTTTAACACAGTCACTGAATCCTTGTCTGTTTATCTGGAGCAATCATATGAAAGTCATATCCAGCTGAACCTTGGAAAAACATACACTTTCTGCTCAGAATGAAAACATAGAAACCAGAGGTTTCCAACAATGTGTCTGTCCAGCAGTCTTGATAGGTTTGATGCATATGCAACTAGAATAGTTTTTTTTTCTTCTGATCTTCAATCTTATGTTTTAGAGCAATAATATCAGATAAAGCATTTTATTGTCAAAATATTTTTTGTTAATGCTGCTCATGGGTCAACAGAGATCTCCCTTCCCCTGCCCCCAAAACAAACAAACAAGCAACATTAAGGAATGCTAGTATTTAAAAAAAAAAACAAAAAAAACAACATTTATCAAGTGACAGACAGCTGGCACCTGGTGGCCATGTGTTCCTCCCACACACTGACTGGGTAAAATGCTTTCTGTTGCTTCATGACTTGTCTGCCTTTGCGTTGGTGGTGGACACTCTTGTATATTGATTATTTCCATGGTTCAGTTAACTTCTGTAATACAACCTTTGCCCCAGTCCACACAAAAGTTCATTTCCCCAGTCTTGCATTTAGCTGGCTTGTACTTATGCCATCTGGTGGAAGGAGGTAGGGATGATGCTGAGCCTTTTGGGGACATGGATTAGTCCACCTTATTTTTTTGGAATCTAATCACCACCATGAAACAATCATTGTGTGATTGTAAACAAGAGAGAATTCCTGGCCATCCTGCCAGCTCATCACAGAACTAGACAGTCAGAAGCATTGCTCTGCCGACCTGTGAGCTGAATAATGGCTTCTTATTTTGTTATTGTGTTCTGTGGTTGTTTGTCACACATCATTTCCATGGAGATATAAAGGACACACTGACATATTCATTCCAAGTAGAAACAGCTCAAGTGTATTATGGCTATAAAAATAAACATGGATGGTAGAAAAATCGACCATCACAGCAAAACACAAAAGAAGAAGTAAAAGTTGTTTTTTTTTTCTGTCTAATGGTGGCTCCTTGAGGGCTTTAATGATCAGGGTAGAGGCAGAAGAGGTAGAGGGCATCATCTCAATTTGGGCCTGTCCTGGATGGCATGGTGTGTACTCATTCATATATGAATATTAGACATAGAGCAAAGGATTACCAGCCTACAATCCATATTGACAGAAAAGCTAGAAAACAAGGAGAGCCCTAAGAGAGACATACATGGTCCCCCTGAGAAGGGGAAAGGGATAAGATCACCTGAGCAAATTGGGAGCACGGAATGGGGAAGTGAGAAGAAATTAGGAGAAGGGAAGAGGAGGAGGGGGAGGAAGACATAAGGAACCAAGAAGATTGAGTTGGGGGAAGAATAGAGGAGAGCAAGAAAAGAGATACTTTAATGGAGGGAGCCATTATAGGTTTAAAAAGGAATCTGGCCTAGGGAAATGTCTAGAGATATACTAAGATGACCCAACTAAGAATCTAAGCAATAGAGGAGAGGCTATCTTAAATGCCCTTCCTCTATAATGAGATTGATGGCTACCTCATATGCTATCATGGAGCCTTCATCTAGTAGCTGATGGAAACAGAAGCAAAGACCTGCAACTAAGCACTGAGCTGAATTTTGGGAATCCAGTTGTAGAGAAGGATGAGTGATGAGCAAAGGAGTCAAGACCATGTTGAGGAAACCCACAGAAACAATTGACCTGAACAAAGGGTAGCTCATGAACCCCAGACTGACAGCTTGGAAACCAGCATAAAACAGAACCAGGCCCCCTGCATGTGGATGTAAGTTAGATCTGGACAGTCTATGGGGCCCCGGTAATGGAGCAGCATTTATACCTAGTCTAAGAATGGACATTGGGAGCCCATTTCCCATAGAAGGATACTCTCTCAGGCTAGACACACAGTGAGGGCCTAGGCCCTGCCTCAAATGATGTGACAGACTTGTGATTCCTCATAGAAGACCTCACTCACCCTTTCTATGGAGCAGAAGAGGGATGGGATGGTGGTTGCTGGATGGAATAGGGAGAAAAAGAGAGAGAGGGAAATGGGATTGATGTATAAAATAATGTTGTTTTTAATTTAAATGTAAAAAAGGAAAAAAAATTTCATAGAACAGAGATAGCCACCTGATGGGAGATGTCATTCTGTAAATATGTTTCTCTTATTGGTAAATGAATAAAGCACTGTTGGCCAATAGGAAGGCAAGATAGGTGGGACTAGGAGACCAGGAGGAGAAAGGAAGGAGTAGGAAGAAGAGCCAAGATGGAGGACAGAGAGAGAGCAATGCCAGCCCCTCTCTCCAGTAAGATAAGACCACGTGGAAGTACTTAGATTAATAGAAATGCGATAATATTTAAGACAGAGCTAGCTGATATGAAACCAGTATCTGACCAACAGCTTTATATCAAATACAGAGTCTCTGTGTATTATTTGGGGCTGGCACGGAAGTGGGACCAGATAGGCTGGCAGAAAAACCTGCTCCTAACTGCCACCTAAGTGAAAGTTTTAATGAATTTGTTTCAAATTGTTTCTTTGCACACACACAAATTTTTAAACAAGGTTAGATTATATTGTACAGGGTTTTTTTTGCATTCTTAAAATAATAAGTCAGAAATACACTGTGAACATTTCTCTGTGTTGAAAATTTATTCTATTAATTTTAATGACTTATATCTCATTACATGGACATATTAAAAGCTATCTTGTATTTTCTTTATCAACACAAATTTCCATTTGCTTTTGGAATTTTAAGCAATGTTTCTGTGAACACCCTTGTGGCTGATCCATGATAATTTTCTTTAGACTGAACTCTTAGAAACTGGGTGAGGTAGCTATAGACTAAGTATATTTAAACTTTTATAATGCTGTATAGCACTGCTAGTGCTAAATTGTCTCCAGAAAGGCTGTCTTTTTTCTTATATGAGTTATACTACAGCCCAAAACATGGGGCTGGTAGAGAGAGAAATTTTGTTATAGATGACAAGGTGAAGAGAGGAAAACTTTATAGTTAAGGAGAAAAGAAAAGCATCAACATGTCGATTTTCTAAGGGTGACTATGATAGGGGTGGATTTGAGAGAAAACTTTTGGACTAAAATCTATGATGGTGGGAAGTGCATCACAGAAATAGAATGAACAATGATTCAAAGCAACAATTTGAGTTAATTAGTAGTTAGCTAGCTAGCTAGCACTAAGCCCTAGTACCAAGCATTTTCTGTATATATGTATAACACACACACACACACACACACACACACACACACACACACACACAGATGCAGGAACACACACTGAACTATAAACTTATTTATGAATATATCTTCTATTCTTGCAAGTTTATAACATTTGCAAAGCAGTGAGTAAAAACCAGCTTTTGGGGGGATGCTAATAAGTTGAGGACATTTTTATTTGGGAAGATAATGAGTCAAAGGCACCCAGATTTGAGGGTGACTATGAAATGAGAACTCCATTGTTTGCTGAGCTTACAGAGAAAAAAGGGAAGTGAGACATGGAGGGTACTCAGTTTGAAAAAGGGAGAGATGAATATCAAGGCTCTTAGTCAATAGTGACATCCTTTGTGAACAACTGGTCATGAGCTTCCAGTCAGGTAGAAGACTCTGTTAGGCAGATTGGCCTTGAGAGATCGGCATGAAGAAATATGATGGATGGAAATGACCTGAAAGTGTTTCTCAAGAAGAATCTTAAAGAATCAACAACATCTTCAGCCAAGGTTGGTTGTGAAGTAGGTACATAGAAAGCCCAGCTATTTTGCTCAAGCAAGGCATGAATGACTTACAAGACAACTGCCTGTGAGTTATTGGTTAGGGACATTCTAGGGGTCTGCAAAACAATGTCATCTATCCCATTGCTCTTGCCTGCCCACTATAACTATATAGTAAGATCTATTTGATGAAGCTTTGACTTCAGGATATTAGAAAAATGAATTCAAAACTGACAGGGAAACTTCCTGCTCACTAGCTTCCATAGTGCTGGAAGGTGTTGTTTAGGCTTCTGGGAGAGAGAAAAGGTAAATGTCTGCTCTTGTGCTAGATTTTACACACTGCAATACTGACCTTCCCCACAAAATGTGTCCCCAGATGCAACAGTAGCATGATTGTCATGGGGTAGCCAACTGCTTTGTCATTGTATTAGAGGCCTACTCCACAAAAAGGAATTCATATCTGGTACTATAAAGCTAGCCAAAAGCCTGTGGCTGAGGATATCATAGGCCTTCTTGTGGAACCAAATTGTTATGGCAAACTGCCTTCTAAGAATTTGTGTTTATTATGTATATTTGGGCTGCTCCCAGACTTGTTGAAAGACACTTCTGCTTTTCAGGGGTCAGCAACTAATGTAGAGATCACAACTTGTCAAAGAGTGATGGGATATGTCATTCTGTAAATATGTTTCTCTTATTGGTTAATGAATAAAGCACTGTTGGCCAATAGGAAAGCAAGATAGGCAAGACTAGGAGACGAGGAGGAAAGATGAAGTAGTAGAGAGGAGTTCCAAGAAGGAGGACGGAGAGAGAAGAACGCTAGCCCCTCTGTCTGGTAAGATGAGACCACGTGGAAATACTTAGATTAATAGAAATGGGTTAATATTTAAGACAGAGCTAGCTGATAAGAAACTAGTAACTGGCCTACAGAATTATATCTAATACAGAGTCTCTGCATATTATTTGGGGCTGGCGCAGAGATGGGTCCAGGCAGGCAGAAAAACCTGCTCATAACAAAAGTGCCTGTGAGAACTCTTTCCTAAATGAGATGCCTACATCAACACCTCTCTTCCATTCAAGAAGCAGAGGTTATTGAAACAGGGGTGGAAAGAATACAAGTTCTGGGAGATGGGGATGAGTTCTTTGAAACACTTTACTTTAGACATAACATAGCCACTGTAACTCACCCATGCAAGGCAGCTTGTGGTGACAGGCACAAAATCAAACCAGTGAAAATTGCAGTATAGTCCCCTGAAGCTGTTGATGGTGGCTTAGGGAGGGAGAGTCACTTTGGGGGTGTGTGACCTGTGTAGGTTGCCTTTGTTCAGGTGGCAACACCTACATTCACACAGCCAGTACAAATTGAATGCACTAGGGATATTTTTTAAAAAGATATGATGTTGGGATGGAGATGTGTTGGTGACTCCAAAGGAGTTGAAAGGAAGTATGGGAATAAGGCTTCCTATACATGTATGAAATTCTCAAATGAATAAACTTAAAAATCACTCTTAAGAAGGCACTGTGTGGGGTTCAGGAATGGCAACACCAGCAATAAGATCACTGTTTGCAACTATGGACAACTCTAATTCTTTTGACTTGTGGGCATGTTACCCATCATATATATATATATATTTGAAACAAGCTTGTTTTACTTATTCCCAGTTCCCACACCCTCCCATCCCTCCCTGTTCCCCTCACCAATCCATATCCCATCCCTTTTCTGCTCCCCAGAGAGGATGAGGCCTTCCATGGGGAGTCTTCAAAGTCTGTCATATCATTTGGGGCAGGGCCCAGGCCCTCCCTCGTGTGTCTAGGTTGAGAGAGTATCCCTCTATGTGGAGTGGGCTCCCAAAGTCCATTCATATACTTGGGATAAAACTGAAAATTGACAATGTGTGAGCTCTGTTTCCCACATGGTATACATGCAGGGGAACACACCTAAGCTACACACTGTGTCATTATTTACATTGGGTTGGAAGGCCCCTAGCACCTTTCTGTGAAAGGACAGGGGTATGTGCATAGTAGTGAGAACATAGTCTTTGGAGCTGGAGAGGTTTAGTCTTGATTCTTGGTATTCCCACTTCCAGACTAAGTGATCTCTAACAAATTAGTTAAGTTTTCTGATTTGCTTCTTAGTCTGTAGAATGAAGGTCTACCACAGTCACACTACTTCTCATAAGGATTAAGTCAGTAAATCCATGCTCAGTACTTGGCACGGTGTTTCCTATATGGTCTGTTCTGGGTACATACAGTGAGAGTAATAATAATAATGGCAACATTGGGAAGACTAGCCTAGTTCGTAGTGGCTGTGTGGCTAAATACTTAGTGGGGTATGTGAACTATGAAGTATGTGTAGTATGAAGGCCATTCATACCAGTTAGAAGACAAACCCAGGTTAGGACACTAAGGAGTGAGTAAGAATATGAAAGAGGGTTTTGGTTTGTTTGTTCATTTGCTTGTTTGTTTGACAGTGATTGCTCTCAAACAACTGAGTAGGCAGGCCGACAATGAAAAGCAAACTCCTATCTCAGCAAGCTTCTAGAAAGCTCAGAAGGCTATTAGGCAGAAGTATTGCCAGGGAGGCCCCTGTCTGATCAGATCTCTTCTAGAATTAGTTGCATTATTGTGTTTTATTTATTCAAAATATTTAATTGGGTCTTCTTCAATATATATTATGTATTTCAACAAAATCTATATTGTAACAAGCCAAACCATAGAAGAACCAGATATAGGGGTGGTGTGAGAAAGGGGCTACCACCTGCTGCCTAACTGTATCCTTCTGGGGTGATCAGTGTTGACTGGTTTGTGTTCTTGTTACCAGCCTCTCCCAGTACTCCACATCCTCTTGTACTTGGTATTGGACTCAGGAATCCTTGCGTGAGTGAATACTCTACAAGAGCACTCCATCCTCCGTGCTCCCTTTACATTTTATGCCTTAGTGAGATGGGGTCTCACCAAGGTTTCAGCCTGAACATCAGCTCGTCCTGTGGGCGAAGCAGACCTTGAACTTCTGTTCCTTCTGCCTTAGCCTTTTAAGTATCTGGGATACAGGCCTGTGCTCCAGGCCTGGCTATCACTGCCCTCCTCCACCCACATTCAATGATCCCAAGATCATATTTGTTGTTGAGCAAGATGCTTTCCACTTATCATGGAGATACCCTGTTTCTAGACATTATTCAGTATACTGTGGGGATTAGACAGTTTAAATTGGTAAGAGAACAGTTCTCTATCCTTCTTGTCATGAACTCCTGAGTGAAGACTGTTACAGAAAAAATAAAAATAAAGTCAAACAGTTAATACAGTCAACACCAGAAGGTAACCTTCAGCGAGCTTCTAAGTATGACAACCATAGAAGCTAAAAGGATTGGCCAATTTGACCTCCTTTGGGAAGGGTCATGTAACAGGCTAAAATAAAGGTTAATCATGATGTGTCCTTCATCTTTAATGGTCTCTCCCACAGAACTGAACTTAGCAGGATGCGTGAATGAAGGCAAGGGTGTAATGACTTCACTAGACCCAAGATAAATGATAAATGGGTGCTTATTGGGGAACACTTACACAGAAAAATACAGAGTCACAGGAGCACTTCTCTACCCTTCCTAACAGAGCAGCTGACCCAAGGGAAAGGACTGGGCAAAAAAAAAAAAAGCCACACCTCAAGCTTCTGTCTGCTTGAAGCCATGCCCAAGGGGTTGTGGCCACCGTTTCATGCAAGACTGCTACATATGAACTATGTTAAAGGATTATTATTACTAATGCTTTGTCGCAAGAGACACAGAGTGGAGAAAATCACCATTGTTAATAATTAAAGCATATGTTGAATAAAAATTGAACTAGCTAGAACTGTGGAGGTACATTTTTAAAAAACAGAAACTGATCATAAGGCAATAATTCAATTGATTAAAAAGAAATGTTTTGAACTACAACCAACATGCAAACTAATAAATTCAGACACAAGGGTTAAAACATCGTTATCTTCCATGTTTCTCAGAGTCTACCCATATGATATTGGCCTGCTTTCCAGCATGGGCTCACTTGTTATCTCTCTCTCTCTCTCTTCCTCTCTGTCTTTCACACATACACAGTGTGTATATGTGTATATAATTTATAACTGCATAGTTATACACATTCATACATTACCATTTTTTATAGTTTAGCATTATATGGTAAGCACTTTCTTCTGATTAAAATTGCATTAAAACACTAACTTCATTAGCAAAGTTAATAGTTTTTCCTATTTGATTTGCCACTAGAAGTTGGGATTCTTTACTGCTTGCATTGCCTAAAATAACGTAACGGAACACTCTCGATGCTGAAGGGGCTGTAAATGGTGCAGCCGTTCTGGAAAATAACTTGGCAGGTTCTTAAAAATGAAATATGAACTACTCTACAGTCCAGCTGAACTCTTGAACATTTCTCCCATGGAAATAAAAACTTACAGTCCCATAAAAACCTATCAATGAGTGTTCAAATCAGCTTTATTCATAATAGCCCCAAATCGGAAACAACCTCAAAGCCCTTCAAGAGTGAAGGATTAAGTAATAGTCTGTGGATGGCAGGGAGCATCACTCAGCAATAAGAGGGCAAGAATGATGTGGGCATTCAAAGGGTCCACAGCACTACTCCATGTTTAGTTCACACAACTCTGTGCCCATCTACAATAACCTGAAGAAAACAGTTTAAAATAACAAGCATCACACGTGGATGTGTGTTTGTGTATCTAGCTGCATTCCTCGAGGTGAATTTTTGCAGCCCTTGTACTAGAACTTCTGAGATTCTTGACTCCACTTTCATGCTCATTGTTAGAAACTTGGAACAGTTTACATAGCCCAGTGTCTTCAGGTGGCACAAGAGGTAGCTGGAAGTTTTCTCTGCTGAAAGCTATGGTTCTCTAGTTTCTCTGTGTGAGCATCCCCTTAAACTCCTGCAGGGCTGCCAGGGAGTCTCTTCCTGCTGTCTATACCCACGAGGACTCTGAGAGTCTAGGTAACAGGCCAAGGCTGACACTTCATGAGTGGCATGTCCGAGACTCTTCCTAGGTTGGTTTAATGCCAAACCAAGTGTGTTAACTACTGTGTACCATCTTGAATTCTTGCTGGGACCAGCTGTTGAGTTCCAAGATGGTGAAAATGTTAGCAGAGTTGGAAGAAAGAATGACTTCCAGCCAAAGGCTGGAACCTTGGGAGAGCTAGAGTTTTGGGTGATACTTCTGGAAGGATTGTTCATTCTATCTTTTCCTTTGTTCTTCAGTTCTTTTGCATTTTGTCAAACTAAATGGTGAGCCCCAGTCTTCGTACCCTGGACTCCTGGGTCTTCTGATTGCTTCTAATGCAGAGGGAACATAATTGTGCAACAGTGGTACTTTGCCATCAATGGTAGGTTTTTAATTATTGTGTTTGTAGCATGTGCAATTACCTTCCTACCTTATTTGGAGGCCATGCTGATTGTGAACACAGGGACATGAATAGCACTGCATTCACACATAAAATGCAGAAGTGCAGACATTTCTTGCTCTGTGCACTTAACTCACCATCAGTATTATGCATTGTTTGAAAAAGCTTTTAGGGTGTTGTACTACTTCCAGAATACATTTATGTATGAGTTGAGTCCTTCAGGAAAATGATGTTTTTATGATGACCCTTTGTGCAGGTAGGGCTATATTTCACTCACAAATTCTTAATTTGATCTATTTGCACAATTCTTTAAAGCATGGCCAATAACATTTAAATTAGTCACTTATAATTTCTTCTAGTACAGAAAAAAAATTTAGATAACAGTTTGATTGCTAGTATCTCAAGGACTGACATTTTAGTGGTTTTTATATAAAATTACTGTCTTAATTCAATTGAGATGAATGCTCTAGTAATCTGTGCCAGTTAGCAAAAAAAGAAAAAGAAAAAAAGAAAAGAAAAGAAAAAAAGAAATGGTGTAAGGGTTTTGCATCATTGTAATTGTGGCTACCTGGGTGCTGAAAATATTAGTTAATTTGCATATTATGGTAATCATTTGTTTCATTTTGCTGTAGTTGGGCACATTACTTCATGCTTGCCTAATTACCTTGAAGTTGTGCCTTCCTTTCCTTTCCTAAAACAAAGGCCCAAGTGTTCTGTTTCTCAGCCTGGAAAGATTTGCATCCAGCCTAACCTACTTGGGTGTGTGTGTGTGTGTGTGTGTGTGTGTGTGTGTGTGTGTGTGTGATGTAGAGAGAGAGAGAGAGAGAGAGAGAGAGAGAGAGAGAGAGAGAGAGAGAGAGAGAGAGAGAGAGAGAGAGAGATTCTTTTCTTCAGGGAGAAGAAGACTCTGAAAGATGAAGATAGGACTTGGATAGTTTATGAAATAGAACGATAATACATCTCATATTTTCCCTAATCCCTGTAACTTCCTTTGCCCCCTTTTCTGTGTGTGTGGGGGGGGTTTGTTTTTGTTTTTGTTTTTGTTTTTTGTTTTGGACAATCACTGAGTATAGAGCATATATCTTCATCCAGTTGTCTGGAAAGATGCCTCATTCCCTCATTCTTTGTCCAGGTCTGGGAGCTCTCCCGGTCTTACTCCATGTCCATGTTCAAAATGCCAAGAAAGCAAAGATGTAAGTACAGCTGTAATGAACACCTTATGACAGAGGTGGTTGAGTTCTTTGAAGGAGGGATGCACGTAGTGTTCTTCATTAGCTCCCCAGGACCATGTGCATAAACTACATCCCTCCTAGGCATGCTCTGGACAGGGCTAGGCAGTTGATTTCAATCCATCTGCACAAACTGATTCCCCAAGAACAGGCCAACACTACACTTCTGTTCCAGTGGTGGAATGTACTTCCTACTCAGTGGAATCTGGAATAAGATATTTATAGTGGTCCTCAGCATCCTTTTATACCATCATGCCATTCATGTGAGTCATATGTAGCTTTTCATTGTTGTTCTCATTCCATATCGTCAAGAGCAATGAGGGAGGCACTAGAAATGTCAATGGCATACTAGGGTACAATCTCTAAAACTGGGGTCCCAGATGTCCTCTCACTTCTACTTCTCTCACTCCTGTTGAAAAAGACTTTCTGGGAGAATGTAGTATCAGCTGTACAGAGATGCTACATTATACTCGATGTCAACAAAATGAGAATTTATAAGTAAATTTGCTGTTTTCTTGGAAATTGTGAATTATTAAGATTGACGATAGATATAAAAAGCATGTAATGGATAAATATACTAATAAAAAAAAACCTTATTGCCAAAGATCTATATCCAGAAAAGGCTTTAGAACCACAAAGTTGAGCAGTAAGTTCTACTAAAGCTTCAAAGAACTGACCATTCATATGAAAGTGGAAAGACAGCATTTCTGTGGAGTTTTATATGTTCTCTGTGTGCAGAGATGGAAATATTGACAATAAACACTTGAGTAGTAAAGGCACTGGTATCAGGATGCTGGAATTTGGGGGTTTCCAATTTTTATTTTATTTACTTCATTTCCAAATTTTCTATTTACACAGAATAGTTTTTCTTTTATTGTTCTGCAATACACTGTCTCTTCCTGAAGGAAAGGAAGTAACTGAATAGAATGAGTGACAGCACAGTTTGCCAACTCTGGGACAAATGCCCATCCTGCATTAGAGGGGTCTGTTAACAGGGGTCTGTTATGGCTGTTAACGGGACTTGAGGTCTGCCCTCAGCTAGTAGCCTTGTACTCTGGCTCCATTTAGAATCGCCTAAAACCATTTTAAGGTTTCCTGGTACTGGGGTTTAAAAGCAGACCAGCGCTCACTGGCTTATGAGTTTGAGCACTTACTTTTGAGCTGGTGGCACTGTTTTGGAAAGTTGTGCTAGAGGAAGCAGGTTACTTGGGCTGGGTCTTCAGATTGTATAGCCTGATTCCACTTCTGCTCCTTTCTGATTCTGGACTGCAGTGAATGTCACTCATGCTCTGTTATCATGCCGTCCCTGCTATGGTGACTTCACCTCCTCAAACTGTGTGACAAAATGATGCCTTCTTCCCCTAAGTTGCATCTTGTCAGGTGTTCTTTCATAGCAACGAGAGTAGCTCACATACCTGGACACTGGCACATACATTTGAAACTCCCAGGCTGCTCTCCTATAAGTCTTTGCTCAGAACCATTGCCAGAGGCTTCCTGAGGCTCTTAGGAAGGTTTCACAATGGGCACATTTTAGCAGCTAAGGATGTGGTTGCCAGGGTCTCTGGCAGGAGAAGTTGAGGCTAATGAAAATGTAATTTACAACTGCCTGGTTTTGGCCCTTTATGTGTTGTGACAGAGGTTATATGTCATTGTTGTCAGTCAGGTGTCCAGGCTGAATGTGTCCTTCTCTGAGGAGCAATTTAGAATAATAGCACTCAGTGAAAATTACTCAGTGTCTGGCTGTTGTTTACAAGAACTCTTAGGGAACAAGAGGCTTAGTTTGGTTCCTCATGATACACAATTCCAAGAATTTACATTACACCTGGCCTGATTGTCAATTCTATTTCTTATCACTCAATAAAACAATTTATTAGGTTTCAAAGTGCCAGAGCAACATGTAACACAGCTTTTGCAACTCCGGAATGTTATATAACTTGTAGGACAGCAGGAAGGGTGACTCAGATTCATCTTTTCTGGGGCTCCTTCTGGCGGGGAGCTGGATCCTGGGGCTCCTCCTGGTGGGGAGCTGGGTCCTGGGGCTCCTCCTGGCTGGGAGCTGGGTCCTGGGGCTCCTGCTGGCTGGGAGCTGGGTCCTGGGGCTCCTCCTGGCTGGGAGCTGGGTCCTGGGGCTCCTCCTGGCTGGGATCTGGGTCCTGGGGCTGTGCTGGCTCAGGGAATGAGGTTGTGAAGATGATCAAGAGCCAATTGGGAAGGTTCTGGACACAGACTGCTGCTGGCTCTGGTCTGAAGTTCAACTATGGGTGTTGGGCTTGGATGAGGAGCCAGGTAGGCTTAAGGATTGTGACACAAAATCTTGCTCTGTTTTCAAGGCTAAGTGTGAAGATACATTGTCAGGGGAAGAAACTACTGCCTTCCCCAAAGGTCTCCAGGCTCACACATGTCCCCATGTGTTTCAGATGATTTATCTTTAAATGCGCATCATCCTCTGGGGCAATAGGAGAATCTGTCTGGCTGAGGGTTGTTGAATGTTTCATAAGATGTAGTCTCTCTTCTTTCTCATCCTCGGCACTGAGTAAGCCACAGAGATTTTGTAGATACAAGTATTTTCCATGGCGCTTATGAATAATACCACTTGGCAGAAGACCCAAAGAAAGACCCAGACTGCAACATTTTCTAGAGACTTTACATACAATGAGCCTTAATTACTGGCAAGCCTGTCAAGAGCTTATTCCCATATGTGTCAACACTTCCTTAATATACTGCAATTCATCATGTTCGCATGGCAGAAACAAGGTACTCCACATCCTTATGCTCATCCGTCTCCAAGTGTGGGTCTTGAACTGTGTATCCCCATTGAGTATCTTCGTCTGCTGAACAAAGTGCAGACTTTAGCATTGAAAGGGCAAGATCCCTGGAGTCCAGCAAAGTCGTCCATCACAGACCACTGTAGCCTGTACTGTGGAGAGCTCCCCTTCCAAAATTCATTGCTTCATCGTCAAAGGACGATCACTTAATAACTCCAGTAAATCCTGGAAGGCAGTCTAATTTTAGACAGAAAGCCTGGGGAAGAAGGAATCCTATCATTTACCCCATGACAAAATTTTATTCATTGAATTCATTTTCATGCTAGTTCTATAATTAAATTAAGACAGGAATTTATTTCTTTTTAATTAAAAAATGGAATGCCTTTGGGTTGGAAAAAAGAGGGTGGGAAGGGAAAAGACAAGCCTAGAAAAAAGACCACATCTTAATTGGAAGTAATTTGAAATGCCATCTTATGCATTTGGGATTGTCTCTCAACTCTGGGACTCTTCTCAGTAAATTTAAAATGGGCCGAGCACAATCTGGAATGGTTCAGAAAAGCAGTGGCAAACCTGAGCTCTGTCTCATAGGGCCAGCGGGTCCTGGCACAACTTTGCTTTGGACAGACATTCAGATTGCACATTCCATATTTGTCATTTAGTTTTATAGTTGAGGAGAGGGGAGGCAAACTTATCTCCCTGAAGTGTCAAGTTGCATGAGAATCTCTTTAGATGATCTCTTGGGTAATGCATAAATTTTGAAAGTTTATATGGGAAGACCAAGGTCTGCAGTGGGAAAAGACTTCATTCCTGGTACTGCTGAGGTTGTGAGGGAGCTTTTCTCTGTATTTATCTTGTCATTTGCACACAGTTTCTTCTCTCTTCTTTCCTCCTCCTCCTTCCTCCTCCTCCTCCTCCTCCTCCTCCTCCTCCTCCTCCTCCTCCTCCTCCTCCTCCTCCTCCTCCTCAGCATCACCATGTTGGATTTTGAGACACAGTTTCTCAATGTCACTCAAACAGGCATTGGGCTTGTAATCAATCTTCTTATGTCATCCTGTCAAGTGTTGGGATTATAGATGTGCCAGACCATGCCCAGCATGAAGTGAATTCTTTTCTTTAATAGTCATTCTTTTCTTTTCGTTTTTGAAATATGTGAGTCGAGTTAACAGTGAACTTTAGTCAACAAGGGAGAGTCCACTTATTTTCATCAGTCTGTTATGTTACTTTACATGGCATTTTTTTTCAGTAATCGAAGCAAATCATATGTGATAACATTGGTTTAATGGTGCTTAAGTTTATTTGTTAAGGGTTGCATGGATTTGAATAGGCACCATTATGCATAGTATAAATAGGAACAATAGCAAATCCCTGCCTGCCAAAGCAGTGTGTTTTCTCTCCCTGTGTGCATATAATCATCTCATGATCAGGATGGCATGACGCATATGTGGAAGCATGTGGTTTTCTGTCTTTCAGAGACTTGCAATCGAACTGGTCGGCACATGTGTAGTTGAGTGCAAGAGAAAGGATGCTTCTGGGGAGGCCACTGAGAAGCATCTGGGATGGCTGGAAGGCCCTAAAGGATGCTGCCATTCAAGTTCAGGCTTTTCTGATAACCATTGATTAGAGCAGAAGAGAAAGAACTCCAAAAAGAAAGGAAACCAGCCCACATTTCTGAAGGCACCATGCAGTGAGAAACAACTCTAAATTATGTACCTAGTGATTTGATAAGCTGTAAAGCTGAACACAAATTCTTTATTTTTTCTCAAATGTGACTCTTCCTGTGTGTCTCTAAACCTCACCAGGATCTTTGCTTCTTTCCTTCCTCTTGTCACCCTGGATGGACCACACACCGATATTCTGAGTTTCTGTTCTGCAATTATCTTCCCAAGTTCCCTCTACACTTGACCCCTTCCTCACCCCTCACTCAAGTCTGATGGGACTCCTCCATGGGGATCCCGCCTCCTCCTCCCTCTGGTTCACACTCAGCTGTCAGATCTGGGTTTTGTGGGTTGTTTTACATAAATTATACAGTGTGTTCCTAAAAAGAAAAAAAATGCTCACTTCTCTTTGCTTATAGAGGCAAGTCCAGATTCACAACCCTGCACACAAGGACTTCTCTGCCTGGCTTCCAGGGCTTTCCACACTCTGTAATTCAGACAAACAGAACTTTCTTCACATTTCTTTCTGCTCCTTCTCTTTCTGCTGGGAAAGGGCCTGAACTGTGGTTGCCAAACTGTGGTTGCCAAATGAGCATTGAACAAGCTCATCAAACCTGAAATACTAATGTATTGGAAATTATTTATGTGTTAGCCAATGAGATAACATTATGAGGAGCTAGACACAAGTTGTCTGTAGAGGTGCCACTATTTAATCTAAAAATCAACATTTTTAAAATGTCTTCAACTTCCACTAGGTATGTTCTGTTTGTTGTTGATGAAGTTAGAAATCCTTAAAATAGATTACTTCCTCATCAAAGGAGATCAGGTAACTAGGAATCTGTGTGTTAGATCATACCCAACAGATGGCTAGCAGGAAGGAGAGATGGGCCTGGCAGTAATGGTAACTGGGGTAATGTAACCTATGTTAACCTGTGTTGATAAGGAAAATGCCGTGCACTGTGCTCCTGCACAGATCAGAACCGTCTAGGGAAGCTCTCCTCCAGACAGATGCTTCTCTAAGATTTGTTATCGCCATCTTAACATGCAGATGCTCAGGCACAATAGCACTTACTTTCATATATCCCTTTAATTTAATATATTCATTCAATATTCTGTTGATTAAAACTAGTAACATGGCTCTGCCTCTGAGCAGGGCACAGAGAAATTACAATGATTCTTAATAGTTTTGGAGGAAGGCATGTATGTATGTATGTATGTATATACTAACTTCTATTTTAATGTTTTTATTATTTATTAATGTGTGTATGTGTGTGTGTTTCTCTTGTGTTTGCTGAGGTGCATGTTTAGAGGCTAGAGGACAGATTGTGGGAGTTGCTCCTATCTTTCATCTTTCTACTAAGTGGGTTCCAGGGATCAAACTCAGGTCATCAGGCTTAGTAACAAGCACTATTACCCACTAAGTCTTATTGCTGGCACTCATTCATTGGTAAAAAGACCATATTTCCCCTACCCCCCAGAACAAGCTAAGTTTATATCAATCAATCAATCAATCAATCAATCAATCAATCATTCAATCAATCAATCAATCAATCAATAGGCCTAGGTTACTGTATGGCTCACCTCAAAAACCTTGAGATGACATCTTAATTGTCAAGTGAGAATAGTCCCACCTTTTTTGTTTTCTCTTGAGATAGGGTTTCTCTGTATATCTTTGGCTGTCCTAGAACTCACCTGTAGACCAGGCTAACCTCCAACTCATGGAGATCCTCCTCTCTCTGCCTCCCAAGTGCTGGAATTAAAGACATGCACCACTACTGAGGGGCATTAGTTCCATCTTTTAACTGGTCCTTTTATTGAATACTTAATACTCAGGTCTGCAATAATCGTTTCTTTGACAATAATATCTTCTGCATAGTCAGGCACCCTCCTGTTGCTTCAGCTCTTTGTGTGACATGAAGTGACCATCTGGATGCTCCAGCCTCCTCCAGCCCTGCCTCTCCCTTGGTAATTCTAACTGGCCTCCTGGCCTGCTCGCATGTGGTGTTTCTTTCTTGTGGAGGGACCTCATCCTAGTCTTAGTGCAAGATATATTTCTGGCCTATTTGTGTATCACACAGCCTGTGTTACTTAAATACTAGGTTTATACCTCCAAATTAGCAGTTTTCTTGCTCTTGAACTGTCTAAAAATCATAGTTAAATTCATGTTCCCGAAATTAAAACAAAAGAAAATCCACTGCTGCTCTCTCTGTTCTGGTTTTTCTTGCACATCTTACATCACTGGCAATAGCAAGTTAGAGTTTTGCAGAAATGGTTCCACCAAAATCTGGTTGTTTAGGGCAACAGCAAGTCAGAGTTTTGCAGAAATGGTTCCACCAAAATCTGGTTGTTTAGAGCAGGGTTCTCCATGTTTGTTTGTCTTCATAACAGGGCATCAAAACTCAGGAATCACCATTAAAGAGAAAAGTAATTGTTTTCACATCTTGTTCAAATAATAAACATTCTTGTAGTCTTGTAATATTTTTTCCTGAAAAATATCATCTATTGCAAATAAAATGTGTTAATATGTGCTTATAATTACTTAGGAAAGAATGAAAATATTTAGTCATTTAAAAATGGGAGGTGACAGAATCCATAAAGTTCATTCACAGGACTATAAAAGCTTGAGTTGAAAAGGTATGTTAGCCCCATAGAGAAATTTTTTTCTTTATTTGTTCTTTAAAAATTACATATATACAATGCACCTTGTTCATATCCATCCTCACTACTCCCCGCTAGTGTTTCGCAGAACATCCCTCATTGACTCTCTCTCCTAACTTCCTGTCTTTGTTTTATTATTATTTATTTTTAACCTGTGAGTTCAGTTAATGCTGCCCATGTATGGATAGGTGTGAGGTCATCACCTGGGGAATAGCCTACCGGTCACCACACTCCTAGGGAAAAATGACTCTCCTTCCTCTACTAACCAGCAATTCCCAATAGCTCCTCGGCTAGGAGCCCCCACCTAAATCCATGCTGGATCCATATGCAGGTCTGGTTTCTGTAACCACAACTGCTAGGGCTGTATGCCATTTCACAGCATTCTTCCCCATCTTCCACTCTTCCCCTTTTTTCTGCCAGCCTTTTTGGTATGTTCACTCAGAGTCATGTGTTATCAGCATTTTGAATAGCCATGCATCTGTGTGTTAGTGACTCCTCACTGTAATAAGAAGCTCCTCTGACCAAAGTTGAGAGTATCACCAATCTATGGGTTTAAACTTATGTATATTTTGAAGGCAGTTTGACAACATGACTCTCTTAGTTAGGGTTTCTATTGCTATGAGAGATACCATGACCACAGAAACTCTTATAAAGGAAAACATTTAATCAGGTGGCTTACAGTTTAGAGCTTCAGTCCATTGTCATCATGATAAGGCATGGCAGCAGACAGGCAGTACTGCTGGAGCTGAGAGATCTGCATTTTGTGCAGGCAACAGGAAGTGGTCTGTCTCACTGGGCATGGCTTGAGCACATATGAGATCTCAAAGCCTGCCTCCACAGTGGCACACTTCCTCCAATAGGATTGAACAACAAGGCCAGACCTCCTAATGGTACCACTCCCTTTGGGGAATGTTTTCTCTCAAATGACTACACTGCACTCTCTAGCCCCCAAAGGCTTGTAGCCATTTCATAAAAAACATTCAGTCCAACTTCAAAAGTCCGCATAGTCTATCACAGTCTCAACAATGTTTAAAAGCTCAATGTTCTAAGTTTCTTCTGAGATTCACGCAATCTCTTAACTGTAATTACCTATGAAATTAAAATATAAAAGCAGATTCCATACTTTTAATATCTAATGGCACAGGATATACATCACCATTCCAATACGGGGAAGGGAGTATAGCAAGGAAATACTGCACCAAAGCAAGAAAACCAGGTGAGAAAATTCCAGTCTTTCCATCTTTGCATCTTTGTCTGATGTCAAAACACTCTTCATATCTCCAAACCCATTAAGCTTTGTTGACGTCAACACACTTCTTTCTCTTGGGCCAATTCTGCTTCCTTGACAGGTATTGCATGACTCTGGCATCTCCCACATCTTGGGGTCGCCAAGGCACTACAAGCTTCAGCTTCACAGTTTCAAAGGCCTCTTTGGGCTTCCATTCAGAGACACCTCTGACACAGACCAATATCCTTGATGAGCACAGATGAAAAAATTCTCAATTCCAAATAATGCATGGAGATAGATTACTCTCCCAAAGAAAGGAAGCATAATCTTGACATAGGCAGAGTGACTTCTCAAGATTTTTAGTATGGAAATTGGAAGAAGAAAGGCTTAGTCATTTTACAGTAGGGAAGACTGGCACCTACTGCTCAGCCAATGACCAAGGTCAAGGATAGATGGTTATAATAAGTGTTGACAATATGATCCTTGATACAGTGGGATAAAAATGCATTTAACTTCATGGATCTTTCATCAATCACGCACAACATCCTTGTGAGCATTAGAAAGCCCCCCTGAGGAATTCTAGCATTGCAGTAGCCTACAAAATCCCTAACCAGTGCACCACAGAGGACTCAAGGCCATCAAACAAATGAGGACATCAGACAAACTACCACAGTAAAGAGGAGCCTAAGAAGCAAGACAAATTAATGTTATGAAGGATTCAGTTTGAAATAGTGAAACAGATGAAGGGCACCATGAAAACACTAACAAAATTAGTTATGCACTATAGTTAATACAGATGCTTCATCTACTGTAATAACTGTCTTATGGTAAAACGTTAGCAATGGGAAAGCAGTAGTGTTCTTTGAATGCGTTTTACAGAAAGCACGTGTTGGAAACTCAATCCTTCATGCAACAGTGTTGGATACTGGACTTAAAGAAAAGTGATTAGGCCATACTGGCTAATGAGTGGGTTAATAGAATTATAGAAGCAAAAGAAGCTCTCTCTCTCTCCCTCTCTCTCTCTCCCTCTCTCTCTCTCCCTCTCCCTCTCTCTCTCTCTCTCTCTCTCTCTCTCTCTCTCTCTCTCTCTCTCTCTCCCCCTCCATTCAGTATGATGCTGGCCATAGTTTGAGGCCAGCCTGGTCTACAAAGCTAGTTTCAGGACAGTCAGGATTATACAGAGAACCCCTTTCTCCAGAAAAAAAAAAGAAAAGAAAAAGTGGAGGTGGGGTTCAGGAAATTCTGATCTAGACCCACGTTCACAGATACAAATCTATGTGGTGAGATGTAATGTCTTCACTATGTGGGGTGGCAGAAGGTTCTTCCATCCAAACATAGCTTTCTGACTTCTGAGAAGGGTGGCTATCAGCTAAGTGTGGCTTCACCAGGGTGATGTAAGCCAGCTTTCCAGGGCTAGAAGGGCCCCTCAGTGTCATAGCTTCCCCGCTCACCCTAGTAAAAACTGCATTTAAAGTATACACTGTGATAGCTCAGGCATTTCTCAACCTCACAGTCATACAGACAAAGCACTTTTGATGTGGGGGAAGATCTCCTAGAGCAGCTCAAAAACTCCATTGATGAGGCACCTCATTCAACGCCTATTGTGTCTGGTGTCTTCTACCACACACACAGAGCTCAGTGTCATGAATATATGGCCAGGTAGCAGTGACTGACTTAGGTCACACCAGTGAGGAAAGGCTGGAGATCTGGCTGTAAGAAACTCATGTTACTGGCAGATACACAGTAATAGGTTAAAAAAGCAAGTAAAATGCAAGCAGAATTGCCTATCATATTAGACAAAGTAAATTTGAAACCAAAATTAGAAGATATAAAGTCACATAAAACTAGTAGAAAACCTGTCCACCCAGAAGACATAATTTTATATATATATTTATATAAAATTATGTACATATATATTTAATTATGTACATATATATATCAAATGCAAATATGCCCAACTTCACAAAACAAACATAGTAACATAAAGGGACAGATGATTCAAGATACAAGGACAATAACAAGGTCTTCAATATTCTGTTGTCATCAGTAGTCAGATCATCCAGACCCCAAATAAATTTAAAATGCAAAAAATTTATAACTACTGAGGCATAAACAAAATGGACTTAATATACATTTCTACACAACGGTTCCTCCAACAGCTACAGGATCAATATTCCTTCCATCAACCATGGAACTCTTCCTGAAGTAGATCACATCCAAGGCCATAAAAGAAGTCTTAGATAAAATAATAATAATTTCTTGTATCTTACCAGGTCATAGTAGAACAACACTGGAAGTCAATAGCAAGAGACAGACACTACAGAAAAGATAGAGTACTGAAGATGGAGTGTCAGAGGGAAACTCAAAGTCTAGAGTCAAATTAAATACAGATTTAGTTTACACATTCCACAGTCCATCACTGAGGGAAGTCGGGGAAAGAACTCAAGGCAGGAACCCTGCACTCAGGAACTGAAGAGAGACCAGGAAGGAGAGATGTTGACTGGCTTGCTTCTCATGGCTTGCATAGCTTGCTTTTTTATAGCACTACTTGCAGTGAATTAGGACCTCCACACCCAACCATTAGTCAAGAAAATGGCCCACAGACATCTCTATTGGCTAATATTATGGAGTTATTTTCTTAGTCAAGTTTCTTTTCCTTCCCATATGATGGCAGTTTGTGCCAAGTTCATAAAACTATCTAGCACTTATGTGTGGATTTATAAAATATATTTAGAGATATATGTACCTATAACTTATTAAAACAGCTTACATTAAAATTGTAACAGCAGATGTCTAACACCTGAGAGGCTGGGAACCCAATGGTCCTGGAGGCTGGGTGCCTCTAGCAGTCCCAATCTGATGCTAAAAGCCAAGAGTGTACCTGGAGAACTGCTGGTCCTGAGATAGTGATGGGAGCCTGGAAACACTGGTTATGAAATCATCAAATGAATTAGCAGTAGCAGCTACAGAGTAAGTCAAAAGAAAAGGCCAAGCAAGGGTGGATAATCTTCCTTCTGTCGTGCCCTTCTTATCTGGAATGCTACCAAAGGGTGGGTCTTCCCATGTCAGTTAAGGCCACCAGGACAATTTCTTATTTATGGCTTGCCACTTGGAATTCTAACTTGTGATCAGGCTGGGAAGTGCAGAAGATGCTCTGCTCTAAGACCAGCTGGCTGTGCAGATGTCAGAACTGTCCTAGGCTGTATTACAGAATGGTTCTGTATTGTGTAGTTCAACAGATTTTGCTTCTTGTTTGCTTTATAGTCCCACTGAGGGGATACCCCATCCCTATATGCTTACTTACTGCTATATATTTACTGCTATATACTAAGTATTTGGGCTGTGTTTCTTACACTTCTGAAAGATGATGTTGTTTCCAGTTTCACTCTGTCATTGAGTGTCTACTGTCCCATTCACTCTAGTGAGTTTTTACATCCCTCTCTCTACAGCCATATACCAATTGTCTTGTTTCAATCTCATAGTGATGAGAAAGCTCCAGATGTGTCCAATCTGCCATCTTCTTGCAATGCAATGTGGCAGTGATCTGGCTGTTAACCCATTTTCCAGTGAAAATACCATCAGGGTTCGGTGTCTTCTTGAATTCCTTGAATGCCAGGAGACTTACTATGACTTATCACACATAACTTAGTGTTTTGTATTGTTTCTTCTTAGACAGGTAACTGTCAATACCAAAATAATTCAAGGTAGCTAAAACTAACTGCCTCTATAGAAATGTCTTATAAGGCTGTAAAAAAAAAAAAAAAAAAAAAAAAAAAAAGTCGTGTTCCTAATTTTGCTCCTTACAGTTATTTCACTAATATTTATTAGATGTTAAGCACAAAACAATTCAATAACAAGCCCTTTAATTTTGGTAAAACCCAGGCTCTCTTTCTTTCTGACATACTAACCCAAACTGTTATGAAAATACACTTTGAAGGAGTCATGATGTTTCAGGGTTAGGGTTTCACAACAGCACCAGGGATTTATTTTTTTTTTAATCCTCTTGAAAGAATGAGGGCAATCATGTGAGAGTTGGATTTTTCAAACCATGTTTATGCAGGAGAGTTTCTAAACTGTACTGGCCAGTTTCCACATCTCAGCACTTCTAGTTCCATAGCAAGAGCCCAACAGTCTTCAGGATAGTTCAACCATCCAGTTTAATCAGTAGAACCTCATGGGCCGTCAGGCTGCCAAGTAGGCAGAGAAGCTTGCTGATTGGGATGCTGGCTACCACAGATACTGGGGGCACGGTCTTTTGTTATGAAAAGACCACACATGATCTGGGCATCCTGGTTGTTCTAGTCTGTTTTCTATTGCTGTGATGAACACCATGGCCGAAACAACATGGGGAGAAGTGGTTTATTTGGCTTTTGCCTCCTGATCACAGTCCATCATTGAAGGGCATCATAACAGGAGCAGAAGCAGAACCCAGAATTCTCCTGGCTTTTTTCTATCCATTGTTTTCTTTGTTGCTGAAGCTTATATCTGAGGTAAACACTGTTCTTAGATATGAGAACACTGAAGGTTGGGCAGAAGTGTTGATAATTCTGAGAGGTGATGTGACAGAAAGAAAAAGGAAGAGAATAGGGTGAGCATAGATCATGCTTCAGACACCCTGTTAGTAAACTTTACATGCTGAGAAATTTTAGTTTAGGATTATTCTTTTCTTTTTATTTGAACCTTTATACTAAAACATTTATAATTTTATGCTTCTTAATTTTTTGCAGAAACAATATTCTGCATAGCATATAAACCATTCCTCTTTCAAACCCTGTGGTAGAAAGTTGACTTCTGTTTAAGAATAAGAGCTAGAATATATGTGGGTGCACCGTGCAGAGGTTGACAGTCACACAAGAACTGGTGGAGTGTTGACCATGTTTCACACAGAACTTCCATTAATTCTTCTATGTATATTATAGACAGCAACTCACTTAATCTGGCAATAAAGCAAGGACATCTGCTTATGGGAAACTTACCAGTGTCTGAATAAACTATCCTATAATGCACACTGCCTTCAGGATCAGTTCTATGACAAATAAGGAGAAATCTGAAGCCATAACAAGAATAGCTATAAAATAAAGTGTCCTAACCCTAACCCTAATCCTAACCCTAACCCTAACCAAATAGAAAAAAAATATTAAAAAACATAAAGTTCTGTGGAAATATTGACCATTGAAAAATGCAAGCATGCATGGACACCTCAGATACAACTCTAGCAGAATCAGGAGAGAAAGAAGAAAACTTTGAAAATATTTGTAGAGAGCCGCGAAGTGCCACACCTTAAAGTGGTGCTGGCTTCTGCCTTACACCTTCCCATTGGTGAAGGCTCTCTGGTGTAAACAAACACTTAATTGGTTAAGTCTGTTCAGCCTGTCTGCTTCCACATTAGAGTAGCCTACCTGCAGGGTCCACGTGGCTCACTGGGGTTAGTTAGCGCAAGGGTATTTAAGCCTGTGCAGGGGTCCCCTGGTGCTCTCTCTCTCTCTCTCTCCCCCCTCCGCGGGCCAGAAGCAACATGTTTAAAGGATCCTGATTAAAACTGCATGAAGAAGATCTACCTGGAGTCGCATCTTCCTTGCTGGCAGGGGTAGGCGCGTACAAATATTAAAATTAATGAGTGAAAGGTCTGATGAAAAAGTGGCAACTGAAAATTTTAGCCAAGAAAAGGGTTCCATGGAGCCCCTGAAAACACCACAGTCTGTTGCCTAAGCTATTGGTGGTTCTAGACCCTTTGATGGTAAGGACCTATTGCTGAGGATAATGCTTACATCATTGGATATGGAGAAGTCAAGCTGGTGCCCAACTAGAAGCTTTGTTCCTGCTGACTGGCATTCATGGTGCTGAAAGGTACTCTCCACAATACTGTAAGAGAAAGGTAATAATCAGCGTCATCAAATATTTAAGTGCCAGAGTGTATGGGGGACACTTATCATTCAAGCTGCCATATCCATTAATGCTAAAGTTTCTTCTTTAAAAAATTGTCTGTCTATGTATCAATCTATCTATCTGTCTGTCTATCTATCTATCATCTACCTACCCATCCACCCATCCATCCATTCATCCATTCTTCCTCGAGACAGGGTTTCTCTGTGGCTTTGGAGGCTGTCCTGGAACTAGCTATTGTAGACCAGGCTGGTCTTGAACTCACAGAGGTCTACCTGCCTCTGCCTCCTGAGTGCTGGGATTAAAGGCGTGTACTATCACTGCCAGGCCCAATCATATCTTATATGCACATGTATTTGCCTGCATGTACACATGTGCACCACATGTCTGGTACCTGCAGAGGTCAGTAGAGGGTGTCAGCTCTGGTAGAACTGTGTGGTCTGTGTTCACAGTAAAACAGGAAACAGAGGGCACAAGAGGAGCCAGGAGCTGTGATAACCTTCAACGCCCACCTCTATTTCTGCCAGCATGGTTTCACCACATGGAGACTCCAATTCCTCCCCAAATAGTGCCACTAGCATTTGAAACACAAGCCTATGAGGAAATTTCAGAATCAAACCATAGCACAGCCTTTACACACATGAGCAAAGCCAGTATGATAGAGGTAATGGGAAGTGAGATTCACTTATTATAGACAATAAAATAGAGTGGAAGAAATAAATGAAGGAATACACAAATGCTTAGGTCTCTATTTAATAAGGCATAGAAAACAGTGTGCATTCCCTCCAAAACAAAGATGTAAGCTGGACCACATGGAAAAGTGGTCTATGGTCAAGGACTGGAAAATTAAACATCATGCATTTTTCAGCTTTCCCTGGTTTGTGTATGTGAGGCAAAACACGTTTTGTGAATGTTTCACAATTGACTGTCTATGCAGACTAACAAGCTTATTTGAAAAATGAAGGACAAGAAAGAATGACCAAATAAAGAATAAAAATGATAGTGGACTAGTGAAACTTGATAATAAAATATAAATCTACACAGCAATCTGTAGGGATTATAAATATAACCCTTACATATAATTATGGGATGTGTAGAGCTGTATGTAGCTTGCCTAGTGTGTACAGGTTCTGGGTTCAATCTCAACTACCAAAAAACTAAAAACCAACCAACCAAACAGCAACAAAGGTGTTTTCTTCACAAAGAAATGAATCAATGGATCATAATTTTTAAAAATTCAGAAATAGACTCTATCAGACATGCAAGTGAAGGAAAACTGAATGGCCTTCTGCTAACTTACAGCAGATCCTGTCCACATACCAAAAGAGTGAATTTCAAGGATAGAGATTTAGATGTGAAAAGGGATGCCCATAAGTTGGAAACTTCTTCCCAGTGGCTGGCTTTCAAAGTCCTGGAAAATGGTATGTGGGATATTTCTGCATCTCCCTAAGTATGGCTGTAGAGGCAGGTGTTTGTGAACACAAACACATATATGTAGTGATATTTTGTTTGTGAGCTAAGAGATAAAGCTTGTCTGAAGATCAGAGTGCAGAGCTGAGCTACTTGTTTGTTAGTCAGGCAGTGGTGGCACACACCTTTAATCCCAGTATTCATGAGAGGCAGACAGATTTCTGTGAGTTCAAGGCCACTTGGGGCTACACGAGATTGAATCTGTCTAAAAGAGAAACAGAGCTCACACAAAGGTGATCCCAGCAGTTGGGATCACACACCTTTAATCCCAGCACCAGGGAGGCAGAGACAAGAGTGATATGGCTGGGGGAGAGAGAAATATAAAGCAGGAGGAGACAGGAGCTCAGTGCAGTCTGAAGATTCACAGGACAGATGCAGTCTGAGGACAGGGTCGCCCCTTTGGTCTGAGCATCGGTAGAGGTGAGAACTCTTCTCTGATCATTCAGCTTCCCTCCTAATATCTGACTCCTGGCTTTTATTATTAAGACCTATTGGAACCAGTGCTACACATATAGATGCTACAGAGCATGAAACATTGTAGCGTATATGTTTCCGCCAGCCCGCCAACAGGCCAGTCTGTGCCCTCAGCCGCACCAGCCACAAATAACACTCAGAGACTCTGTATTTGATACAATCCTGTTGGCCAGTTACCATTATTGTTTACGGGCTAGCTCTGTCTTAATTATTAACCCATTTCTACTTATCTAAGTATTTCCACGTGGTCACCTTATCGGGGAGCCGCGGCGGGCGTCTTCCTTCCTCCCCGGTCTACATCTCGACTCTTCCCTCCAACTTCCTCTTTCCTCCTTGTGGTCTCCTAGCCCCGCCTATCTTGTTTCGTATTGGCTTTATTAACCAGTATGAGAAACATACATACAGAATAACATCTCCCATCAAAACATCTATCATGAAAACAAAAGGCGCAATGATGTCACAGCAAAACACTATCTCTTTTTATATAAAATGAACTTCTAAAAGTAGAAATGTAAAAGAAAATGAATAGGAAAAGTAACTAGAGAATTCTGTTGGTCAAATGAACCAATATTCAATGTCATACATAGAAAGAGAAGTGGTTAATGAGAAACTGTCTCAAAAAGTAAGATGGAGAGCCAACTGAGGAAGATAAGATGTTGACCTCTGACCTCTGAATATTTCCCTGCATAAAGCTGCATGAACACATACATACACCTCTCCTTCCTCATGTTATGTGGGTTGTTATCCTCATAACCTGGACTGGAAGGCAGAACAAGCAAGAACACTTTACAGATTAAAAAATCATCAAAACAAACAAACAAAATGCAAACAAGCAAACACTGGCCAATCTGTCCTAATGAATGGAGTTTTGAATCTCAAACAAACAAGCAAACAAACACTAGCAATCAAAAAGCACAACAAATAAACAAAAACATCTTTAAATACTAGCAGGGTACTTGAATCTATTAAAT
The DNA here is from genome assembly GCA_030556225.1 of Cricetiscus sungorus. NCBI lineage: Eukaryota > Metazoa > Chordata > Mammalia > Rodentia > Cricetidae > Cricetiscus > Cricetiscus sungorus. The sequence goes on from JANBXA010000741.1 coordinate 8,436,714, forward strand.
AACTACTGTGAACATTGTTTGGTATAGTGGTAATGCTGTGGTTTTGTTTTAAAAAATAACTTTTATCTTGTATCTAAAAAATATCCACAAACTATTTATGGGTAAATATGTTTCCTTAGTAATACTTCAAATAATTCAAAAGGAAGTGATTTTGATACCGATACAAAATTGTCAGTGAGCTACCAAACCTAGTGCTGGGTAGGTGAGGGTTTTTTGTTTTGTTTCACCCTTCTGACTTGGAAAGGGTTTGAAGTCTTGTGATAAATAATTCTAGAAAAATTAGAGATTGTTTCCTTTCTGTAAACATTGTTCAGTCTGCAAGTAGAATACATTAGCTGAGGTGGAAGGGTTAAAATATCCCACCTCAAATGTTATTTATTTCATGTATTTTCAGTTAGGTAGGGAAAACACAAACCTCCACATGCACAGAAAGGCTGTGAAAATCCGTTCTTCAGTAAAGACTGAATTGTGTACATTTACCTACATCAGTAGCACAGACACACATCCAGGCCCAGGATAGCTTTCCTGGCCACCCCACCTTTCTGCCCAGGGAAGCTTTGTTCAGGAAAAGACCCCAGATGAAGACGAGTACAGAAGGTTACCACAGAGACGACCACAGCAGGCTTTCATGGAGGCCACATCCTCCGCACAGCACAGCCATTGCCCCTGTGGTATTCCTCTATGTCTCTGTTTTGTGAAGAGGACGACGACACCTTTGGACTACTTCAGGGTTTTGTGCTATCATGTTCTTCTAAGTGAGGACATTACATTCAATCATTGTTACTGTTAGCTAAGTATTTTAGGGGCTTGACCCCTGATCAGCAGAGACCAAGGGGAAGCTTCACCATCACACCAACTCCAAGCACAGGAAACTGCCTTTGGAACTGTTGACATCCTAAAATGCTATGCCAAAGCTTTCTCTCATTGGAAAAATTGTGTGCATTCTAAAAAGTAATTTGATTCAGATTTTACTTAGCTCATTCAAATATTATTTGATGGGAACCGTTCAATGTCCAGTTTCTACTCATCCACAAAAAAAAAAAAAAAAAAAAATAACAACCTAACAACCCTAGCAACAAATGCCTATATATTAAACTGTGTTCCATTTAAAGTGTGAAGTTGTCATTTTTCCAAATAGGCACAGGTTCTACTTGAAAGAATAGTCTCATTTATTGATTACTACACAGTGGCAGGTTGTTACAGCTAATAATTTCTCAGTGGGGCAAGGTTTCTATCCCTGTAGATGGCTCAAGCTGCAGTCATTGTTGGATACTCAGGCCTTATTTTCCTCAGTTTCTTCCGTCTATGTGGTCTCTTATATGGCAAAGGCTGGCTTCCAGGAATTCCTCAAGGAATCCTTGTGGGAGGAAGTAAAAGCTCACTGGCCTCTTTGTGTATAGAACTGAAAATCCCAGAATATTCTTCAATAATTTTTTTTTTTTTGGAACAAACTAGCTACAAGGCCAGCAAGGTTCAGTGGGAAAGAAAACACAATTGTTTTTCCATAAAAGGAGCATTATTTGCATACACTGAGAGGAAGGTTTTTGTGGGCTCACTAAAAGACCAGCTTGCTCAAAAGTATCAGAGCAAGCCTCTTTATCACAGGCTACCTCTTGTCATCTTAAAAGATAGAAAAACAGCTAGATTGTGTGTGTGTGTGTGTGTGTGTGTGCGCGCGCATGTGTTCCCACCCACAGCTGCATATTGCAACCTAATCTAGTGTTACCTCTGTGGTATAGTTAATTTGCAATGTGCCCCAAATACCCATGTCCTAAAGGCTTAGTCTCCAACTTGGACTCTGGACAATAGAAACTTTAATAGGTAGGGCCTAGGAAGAGATTTTAGGCCCTTGAGGGAAGAGATGGGACTCTGATCTTCTCTTGTTTTGAGGTCTAGCCATATGTGGTGGTTTGAATGAGAACAGTCCCCATAGACCCACACATTTTATGCTTGGTTCCCAATTGGTGGAACTGTTTGGGAAGGATTAGGATGTGTAAAGACTTATTGAGGTTTGTGTGTCACTGGGCATGGGGTTTGAGCTTTCAAAAGCCCATGTCATTCCATTGCTAGTTAGCTGCTTTTCTCTGTGCTTTCTGTTTGTGGTTAAATGTAAGCTTCCAGCTATTGCTCCAGGGCTGTGACTGCCTGCCTGCTGCAATGCTGCCTGCCATGACAGTCATGGGCTCACTCTCTGAAACTGTAAGACTAATAATCTTTTTCTTCTATATGTTGCCTTTGTTATACTTTTTCCCCAAATGTCTTTTTTTTTCCAGTTTTCCAATCATGTTCTTTCCAAGTCCCTGGCCATCCACCTAATCCATTGGCTCCAGCCCATGAATCAGTGAACAATCATACACCTGGCCATTTATCATTTCAAACAAAATGTATGGCCATGGGCACTGTCCAAAGTTCTGCTCACTGTGGAGCTTTACCTTTGCCAATGTTTTTCAGGGTTGTCCAAGAAAAGGAGGTGTGATGTTACAACTGTCCACTTCTGAGTGGTGTCTGCATAATATGCAGAACTATCAGTAAGCCAGGTCCTAGTTTTCACTTCCTGAGCATACACCCAGTAAGGTGATAGATACATGCTTGACATCAGACAGCTTTGTAACAGTGGTAGAAATCATAGACATTTGGGCAAATTCTTCATGCAACTTATGTCATCAGGTCCAGTCATATGTGTACCACTTGCTGCTGTACACATCCAACTTTATGGCTTGATGGGTCAGATAACATCCAGATCTTGATGGGCTTCTCATGTTGTATGGTAACTTGGTGGCCCATTATAAAGTGTTCATTTTCCACTAAGGCCCAATATTAGGTCAATAGCTATTTCTCAAGGGAGAATAGTCATCTGCAGATTATGGTAGAGCCTTGCTCCCAAATCCCAAAGGTCTCCTCACCAATAAGGTTCTTCCAAGGCTCCAAATAGCATCCCTATTTTCCAGTGGCACCTCAAGTACCATTAAGTCTGCAGGACCATATCATCCAAATGGTAGAGCATCCTGCACAGTGGTCTGGACCTGTTGAAAAGCCTTCTTTTGTTCCAGGTCCCACTTAAAGGTGAATACCTTGATATATGGGCCAGAGTAACAGACCCAAGTGAGAGATGTGCTGTCTATAGAATCCAAGAGGCCCCACTAGGCATTATTCTTCTTTCTTGATGGGTGGGGAGGTAGGTACAATAAATTATTCTTCGCCTTAGATGGAATAATATATCTGTAAGTTCCTCACCACTGGCATCCTAAAAATTTCACTGAGGTGCTTGAATTTGGTTGGATTTATTTCCCATTCTCTGATGTGCACATATATTACCAACCAGTCAAAAGTGGTTGCTACCTCCAGCTCATTTGGTCCAATCAGCATAACAGCATCAATATAGTGGATCACTGTGATATCTTGTAGAAGAGACAGATGACCAAGATTCCTCTCAGTTAGAACACAGGGCTTGAGAGTTCATATATCCTTGAGGTAAAACTGTAATGGTATGCTTTTGGCCTTGCCAACTGGAAGCAAATTGTTTCTGGTGGTCATTATGGACAGATACTGAGAAAAAGCTAGATCAATAGCTACATACCATAGGCCAGGAGACCTGTTAATTTGCTCAAGTACAGACACCAAATTTGGTATAGCAACTGCAATCGGAGTCACTGATAAAGTTTTCAACAATCATTGTCATTCTCCACCTTCCATCTATCTCTTGCACTGGCCAGATAGGAGAGTTAAAAGGAGATGTGGTGGGAACCACACCCCTGCTTCTTTCAAGTCTTTGATGGTGGTACTAATTTCTGTGATTCCTCCAGGGATGCAAAATTGTTTTTGGTTCACTATTTTCCCTGGCAGAGCCAAACCCAAAGGCATCCATTTAGCTTTTCCAACCATAATAGCCCTCACTCCACAGGTCAGGAACCAATGTGAGAATCCTGCCAACTTATAAGTATATCTACCCAAATTATACTTTCTGGTATTGGGGAAATAATCACAGGAAGAGTTCAAGGACCCACTGGACCTACTGTGAGTCAGACTTCTGCCCAAACTCCATCCATCACCTGACTTTCTTAACCTCTGCCACATACTCTCTGCTACCCTGTTACAGGCCCAATAACAACAGGCCAATTAACCAGAAGTGCAACCACTGTAATAGCGAGCTAAAATGTCCTTTCTCTCTTTGGTTAAGTTGATTGTGTTAAGTATTTATGCTACAACAGCAGTAAGCTAATCAATTTCTCTTTCCTAACCCACCATAGACTGACATGATTGTCTCATTGCCCCACCTCTGTTTGAAAGGAACAAAGTTACAGTTTAGGAAGGGTGAGTGAGAAGCTGACTTGGGGGCTAACCTTCATAACTGTCACCCCATGGCATATCTCACACACTTGGGTACAGTTTCTAAGGCAGCTGCTGTCTTGTGGCTGGCTTTATGCATAACCCTTCCTGGGAGGGAATACTTAGACTTTGTTTTCCTCACTCCTTTTCTGACTGGCCTTTCAGTTGTTAGGGGAACAATGTTTTTAAACTCACTCAGTAGGAGAAAACAATGAAGGTCTTTCTTTGCTTCCTGCAAAAGGTCATATAGACAAAGAGCATAGGCCCAGTGGTTCCAACTGGACATGCAAGCACACGCATAAATGAACATATTTAGCACAATGGATGCCAGTGTTAACCCTTGCTTACCCAGAGAAAGGAGTCTTGCTTTTCTGTTTTGCTTTGTTTTGATTTTGAACTGAAGTTGTATGATATCAAAACCCAGGACCCAGTTCCCGGAACTTTTGTCTCTCGGCCATCATTCAAAGCATGGAGAAGACCCAGAGCTTGGAAGCAGGACACTAATGTAGCCAGCTGGGATTTCCTTCCAGCTCTTGGGACAGTGGTCAGAACAGAGCCACGGGGACTATACCTTCAATACCAGTTGAGAAAGAAAAAAACTGAACTTCTAAAAAGGAGTATGCTTATTGAAACTGGTGTGGCCTTTCCCATGTAGCTAATGATTTCAGTAAGAAAAACTAATGTTTAATTCCTTTCATGGCCCCTTCCTCATTGCTTGTTGGGATAAGAAAGTGCTGGCTCGGCCCTGTCTTTCCAGGGAGCACACATCATCACTGGTAGGCTGCTCTACTCCTTGGAGAAGTTTATTGGCTGGTACTTTCACACTGATCTCAGAGTCTTGTTTCTTTTGGGTCATAATATGGCTGCTTCAGGGTGAGGTTAGGTCATCTTCAAATTTCTATAAAGAAATTATTTTAATAGATCTGTCTCTCCATGGAGATATTACAGTACCTCATGGAACATACAGGGTAAAATATGATCTTAAAGGCCACATCTCCAGCAACAAACACAAACATATTTAAGCCATTTATCACAGTGTAGCTTTCTGAATGCTTGAAATCCCAGTTGCTTATCATGCCCTACACAAAGGAAAGGACTTAAACACATGTGAACTATAAGGAATTCTTCTGTAGAAAGATGAATAGATTTAGATACATATTTTGGCAGCTTTGTGGGGCACAGAAACAAAAAGTGGGTTTGCTTTCCTGTGAAATAATACAAGAAAGTCTAAGCTGTTTGACTTGTGTGTGAGACACAAACATGAGCAGAAATAATAATTAGGAAAGATGTTTAAGGTTCCTGCCTGCCTTCCTACCAGAGTAGAATGAGCGATTAAATGTGCGCAGTACATACATTTCTAGAAGGCTGAGAAATGGATGGTTTCATCTGATGCCTTACGTCTCCATGCCCCCTTGTATTCCTTTTCTTTTCTCTTTCCTTCACTCCTTCATGTCTGCTCACCCCCCCCCCTTTGTTTTAAAGAAGGGAGTGAGCACGGTTCTCAGAACTCTCTCAGGCTTTCTTAATTGAAGGCAACCATTCGGAGTCCCTCCTTTATGTTAAGCGAAACACTTCTGCATGGATCTCCAGGGATGAAGTGATTAGCTCAGCAAGAAACAGGGACTCTGACTGTTCTTGTGAGCCGTGGAAAGAATTAAGTATAATTTTGCAAAGATAGCACTGAAAGAATGGTATTTTCTTTCAAAACATGTCTCTCGCTGAAACATCAGTGCAGACATATGTCAAGATAGAAACTGGATCGTATTTCTAGCAGTTGAAGACTCGAATTTCGTCAAACAAGACTGTTTGTTCCCATGCCCAAACTGTCCTACACTGCCCCGTTGTCTGGACAAGAGTGGAACACAACCAGCTTCGGACAGTGGAGCTTGAGCTCGTGCCAACCTTGCTAATGAACACGTGGTTTCAATAACAATAGGGCTACTTGCTGGCTGGGTGGCAAGGTGCCAGGCTCTTAATGTCGAGGGGGTAACCTATGTAAGAAGTACCATCTCCTGATACGATTGCATTTCCCAGACTGCCCCGCGCATACGTAGATACTCTACAAAACAGGGAGGTCAAGGCTGAGGCTCTGAGAATCCCTGCAGAGGTCCTGAGTGGGGCCTGGGAGGGTGTGTTGCAGCATAGCATGGGCGTATTTCTCTGTTTTTGGTTCCTGGTGTGCTGGATCCTGGAACAGAGGGTTTGAAAGCCAGAAGACAAGGAAAGAGTTACAGTTTACTGATATTCCCACTACACTGACAAAATGGATCCAATTACATGATGGTAGCATTAAATGTTATTAAGAAGGGATCCAAAGTCTTGAGGCCAGACTTTTCACAAAATCATGATAAGCTGCTTAAAACAGCTGAAATAGCACCCTCACTTTGCTGAAGGGAAAAGACTTGGTGATGTTGGCTGAAGGTCTGCAGTGCTGGCCTGTAACCATGGGCTTAGCACATGGAAAGAGGACTCCTGTGACTTCATTAGCTCTAAAGGTGCTCTTGGCTCCTTAGCTTGTTTTGTTCCTCCAGTACATTTTTGTGAACTGCAACTCTAAATGGCTTGCCTGAGGCCATCGGTGACCTGGATGATTGGTTGGTAGGGACAGACCCTTTTGAAGGATAGACTGCCTCCTTTCAACTATTGGTTCTCTTCTCTTTGCTTTCTTGTTGCTTTATTTTCAAATTTGCATGCGATAAAATTCATTCTTTGGGGTACATAATTTTTCTCATTCCCAATAACTTCTACCTTTTGGAATTAATACATTTTTATTTATTCCTTAAAAATTCCATAGATGTATACAATCAATGTATCTTGGTCATATCTACCCTCAAGTCTCTTCCCTCTGACTTTCTGTCTCCCCAACACATCTCTCTCCCAAATTCTATTTTTTCCCCTTGTTTTGAATAACCCACTGTGTTTAGTTACTGTTGCCCAAAAGCTTATGGGCGTGGGTTCATCCTTTAAGGCATGAATGACCTACCAGTGGCCACTCCTAAAGAAAAATATTTCTCCCTCCCCTAGCAGCTATCACCTAACAATAACTTCTCAGCTGGAGGTAGGGGCTTGTGTGCCCTTCTTCCCACTACCATCATGGTTGTGATCCTGTGCAGTTCTTGTTGAGGCAGGGGGTTGTGTTGTAGATGTACCATTGGGGGTTGAACACCCCTACACCTGAGGCTCAGGGAAGAGGAGGTGGAAAGATGGTAAGAGCCAGAGGACCAGGAAATTTAACTCAAGATAGTGTCTTCTATGGGTGACAAGGGAAGGGGCATCTATGAATTCTCAACAATATGGTCCCCTAAATAAGACCCACACTTTGACATCAGTTGGCATACCGACTTTTATGGGGTAACTTTCACAAGGTGGCACTCCTAGACAAAGAACTACAGATAGTTAAGGGTTGCTGAGAAGGGGAAAATCAGTTTTTCCCAGAGACAATCTTGTTGGTGGGCTGTCCAGTCCCAAGTGGCCAGCCCTAATGATGTGCAACAAACACATACCATGTGTGTTTATGTACATATGAAACAATAATAGTGAAGAAGGGGGTCAAGAATAATGAGAGGGAGTGGAAGGGACAGGGAAGAGTTAGAAGGCAGGGTGGAAATGATATAAATACAGTGCTCATGTAGAAAATCCTCAAAAAATGTACAAAAGGAAACAAGGACTCCTGAAACTCTGTTGCTAAGTGAGTGGACCCAGAAGGTTCTATGAGCACAGGAGTTTTTTGTTTGTTTGTTTGTTTGTTTGTTTTGGTTTTTTACCCAATGAAATCATAGGCACTGGACCACCTGGAGCTGAGGTTGTGACCTACCTGACCTGGGTGCTAGAGCTGAACTTGGGTCCTTTGCAAGAGCAGTCCCTGCTCTGAACTGCTGAGCCATCTCTCCAGCCCAGCATGTACTTTAAAAATATTAATATGACTACTTTAGATCTGTTCTAGTTGTTATTTTTATGGTATGTATATTTTTTGTCCATACATTTTTACTTGTTAAGTGTTCATTACAATGAGTCATGAGTCTGGATCGAGGCTTCTGCTACATCCTCAATACGGGGCCCTGACTGGGTCTCCTCTTGGATATCCTGTTGCTGTCATGTGTCATGCAGATCCTGAAGGTTCCCCCCTTCACGTGCTCCGGCAGTTCATAGATGAAGTGGATGTTGAGGTGGGCCAACTCATAGCCCTGGTTCTGGGCCTGGGTGATAGCTAGGTTGGTTGGCCTGCCACCTTTTACTCATCAGCTCATAAAGGATGAGCTGTCCATCATTGCCCTGGCTAGCTCACCCCCTGTAGCAGGCATCAAGGAGTGGTGCTAGTCCCCCTGTTCTCATGCCCTCGGGGCAGGCTCACCCACACCATCACTAGGTGATGTCTAGGTGGGGTGCAGGGCCTGCTCTCTTGCCTGCTGCAGGTGACAAGGAGCTAGGAGGGGAGGGCATCTTTCTCTCCCCCATGCCACCACATGGCAGATGAGGCAGGGGGCGAGGTCAGCTCTCCTGCTCTCATGCCCTCAGGGCCTGCTCAACCTCAGCCCTGCCAACAGGGTCAGGTATGTATCTTTTTTCTGCTTTGTGTAAGACTTTTTGATACGCAGAGTGAGTTTCTGCTTTTGCCTTTTGTCTAACTCTGTCCTTCCATTGAAGTGCTGATGCTTAACATTATCATTTAGCTAATCAGGTTGAACCTGTGAATCCCCCCATGTTTATTTAGCTCTGCGTTTAAATTTTCCCTCTTCAGTCTTTATGGGAGAAATTAATTTTTTTTTTTTACCATAACATTTGATCTTCAATGTTGTCTTTTAAAACACTTAGTTTTATGTTGCTATGTATGAGCATTTGGCCAGCATGTGGCTCTGTCTACTCTGCTTGAAAGTGTCCACAGAGGCCAGAATAGGGTATCAGGTTCCCTGGAACTTTTATTACAGGTGACGGTGAACGGATAGATGGGTGCTGGGGACAGAACCCAGGTTTTCTGGAAGAGAAAGTGCTTTTAACTGCTGAGCCATCTCTCCATGTCCTTCAATATTGACTTTTAAAACCATTGCCTTGAGGTGTGGATGAAATACAGAAACTTGCCACTGCCTGGAGGTAAGTTTGTGCTTATGAACCACCACCATACTTCAAGCCACTGGCCTTTGCAAGACCTCCAAGGTCTTTCTGCTGCTCTCTTCATGTAAAATCACCAGTGTCATTACTACTTGTACTATAGATGTGTAGGGTTCAAGGTGCCTTGGCAGAGACACATCTTCACAGTGTTCAAAAAAGATTATCCCACAGCACATATATTTGAATGCTTAATCATCAGGAAAAGTATAGCTTGAGAGGGGTTAGGAGGCATAACCCTGTTGGGTATGGATGCCCTCGTTACAGGAAGTGTGTTACTGGGAGTGGACTTTGAGGTTTCAGAGCCTGAGCTAGTCCCAGTGGCTCTTTCTCTTCCTGCTGCCTGAGGAGCTAGATGTGGAACTCTCAGCTCTTTCTCCAGCATCATTTCTCCTGCACAACACCATGCTAACAATGGATGAAACCCCTGAAACTGCAATCAAGCCCCCAATTAAATGTTTCCTTTTATAAGAGTTGCTGTGGTTATGATGACTTGTCACAAGAATAGAGCCTTGACTAAGATATAAGAAAACTCCATTTTCTTCTTTTTTGCCTGGCTTATAATGAATGTCCATGATTTTTTTTTTTGATTGTGTTTGCTTTTTAGTAAAGTTTGTTTTTAGGATGGTTTTGGATTTTTGGAAATATTGTACATCATACCCAGTCCCTCACCATTATTCTATTAACATGGTGCATTAAATACATATTTAAAAGCCAGCATTGATGAATTATTATTACCCAAAGTTTTGTTCATATAGCCTTTCTCTTGGCTTCATTTGCCCATTTGTATTTAGGTACAATTATCTCCCAGTGACTCTCTTGGTTGTGACAGTGTTTCATATTTCCTTTGTTCATGATGACTTTGATTGAACTGGGACGTTTTAGTCCAGTAAAATGTCTTTGAATCTGTTTGATGTTTTTCTTGTGGTTAGACCACATTCATGAGTTTGGGGGAGAAAAACCACACAGGAAAGTCCCGTTTTAATAGCATCAAATTAGGAGATGTGTTAGCAGCATCCATTTTCACACTTAGAGCTGACTGTGATGCCGGGGACAGTTTGCCAGACTTTGCACTTGGAGGTTGCTCCTCTTGCCTCTTCATAAGGAGGTCAGTCTGTGTTGCTCACCGAGGTTGGGGGTGAGGGTCCTCTCTTTAACCACATATGTCGTGTGGGATTCTACAAGGGACTTGTCTTTTTGCTCTCTAGTTCCTGATTTGTTTGGTCATTTATTTATTTATATTACTATGAAAGTGTCTTTTAATTTTACCATAATCATTTTACCCCTATATTCTCAATATAGGTGCCAAACCTGTTTCTACAGATGTACTCTTGACAGTGTTTTGCTGATTTATTTTGTGTGATGTGCCCATTTATCTGTTGCTGGAAGCTGCCATATAGGGCAGAGAAACACTGGGATGTAAAGCTTGACTGCTTGGGCTTTGGGTAGATTATCTGGTCAATATGGTTAGGAACAGAGCTGGAGTGGGGATTGTTGTTCTGGTTGCCCGAAGTGTGTTACACACTTCAAATTCCCTGGCATGACTTAGTGTCTAGGGTGGGCTTGGTTTGATGGGGATGTTCCTTTATAGCTGTCCTCTGTTTAAGGCTTTCTTTGTATTGTGCCTCAGAGATAGATGCTCCTTGGTGTCTCCCAGCACTGACTCACTGTGGCTTGTCACTTGAGGTTTGTTAGCTGTCATGTGAACTCTAGGCTTTATTCTTTATTTTTCTTAGTAAGCCTGTTTTAAGAGGGTGCTATGCCCTTGAAGACTTTTTCCTCTGCATATTAATTTTTGGCTTTAAAATGTTAGCCTCTTTTTTTTTTATTTTTTAAGATCATGGGATGGGAGGTAGAGACATCTTGTTGTGTTTGAATTAAAACCACACCTACGATTTGCAAAGCCCAGTGCCAGACATTTGAGATGAAGATGTGAGTATCAGTTGGTTTGGTTTGTCCCACTGGGAGGCTTTGTACATGAAAACCATAACCCAGGAACCATGATGCCCTGGGGTGTGTCATGGCAATGGTGAGGTGTTTTCAAAATCCAAAGAGGGCTTTGTGCTCAGTGAGGTTCTCCTGCTTCAGGACATCTTACCTGTGTTCCTTCAGACAAGAGACAAAACTTGTGATGATCGAGGAAAAGGTCTGGAAATCTGAGATGTCTGTGCAGCGGTTGAGTGGGGAAAGTAGCAGAATTACAACACTTTCTGGAAAACTTGTCTCTGTGTTCTTTCAGGTGTCTTCACTAGAAAAACAAAGGTTTTAAATTTTACAAACCTGAAAATTGAGATTTGGCTGTCTCACCTGTGAAGTGAGACATCTTGGGAGGATTTACACCTCCAAGCTTCAGTCTAAAGCTTCTCATCTATAAAGTTTCAAAGACGTTTCTAATCATGCTGGATTGTAAGGAACATTATGTAACACACAAGGTTTCTAGAAGGAAGCCATTTTTGTTGGAAGCTACTAAACTGAACTGTTTCTAGCTGCTTTGGCACCTCCAGGGTCTGTGGGTCTGTGGAGGGCTCTGTGGGTCTGCGGAGGGTTCTGTGGGTCTATGGAGGGTCTACTCGGTCTTCCCATGCTGGGTCTTTCTTTGCTAACAGTGAGGCAACAGCTTTCAAGTTAGGCTCCACTAAAAAATAGCCCCAAGGACTCAGCCCTGTGGTCAAATTTTCCAAGTGGCTAAATCTCAGTTTTCTTCGGCAAGCACGTGGCCCCCCAAAGTTCATGAGCTTCAGCATCTTGGCCACATGATCCATCTGGTACATTCAACCACCAAACTGGAATGTGATCTTATGTTTTCTGGGCAGGATTAAGAGTGAGCTCTCAAAGGTTCAGATGGCCCCTGCAATCAAGGGCAATTGGGCTATAATTGAGATGTCACTCAACAATCATGCCAAGAGCAATGGAAACTGAGATGACCACCATGCCTTGTGGTGAGTGCCCATCTCTGGGGATTAGCAAGATGGTCAGGATGGAAGCAAAAGGCAGCACCACCAGATGGTTTGGCTCTCCATTTTCCTCTAGTGTTTAATCACATTTGCTTTAGGCATGGGACTCTAGAGAAGTGGTCAGGACAAGTTTTGCCTTAGTAAACCTTGTCAAACTCAAGGTCCAGACTCCATTGAAAGGAGGCTGTGGTTCAGATGATGTTCCCATGCCCTGGTGTGGCTTTTAAAGAGACAACTGAAGCAACAACTTACATGGACTCTAGACCCAAACACAACAACAGAACAAACATGTATAACACACACACACACACACACACACACACACACACACACACACACACACAGCCGGCAGTGTGTGGCTGTCACCATCAACGTCGATCTCAGATGGAAGTAGCCAGCCCCTACCACAGGGTCAAGATCTCTACATCTCTGCTTGTGTCTTTATTTAGAGGACTTAGATTGTCCTCACCTAAACTGCAAGCCAGGTGCTCTCTCAGTCTGCTTTCTGCCTGTTGGGCCCCCAGTGGATGGGACCTTTTCATTTTGAACTCTACCTCCTCTAGCTTAAATGGGTTAAAGGCTCACAGAGTGATATTGTCATAGCAACTCTGTATGTCCCCTACAGATTGGATTGGGGCTAGAATAAATATCAAAGTCTTTAAAAGCCTGAAGTGTCCTTTGCTAGTGAAATTAAGGGCAAATGAGCTCTCTAATACATAATTGACGAGCTCACATCCTGTGAAAATATAAGCATGCTTTTTTTGTTAATCTAATCTCAGTAATGTTTCACCACACTGGAAAATGGTTTCTGAAAGAGTTACTGTGTGTATGTGTGTCTGTTGTATATGTATACATGTGTTCCTATATGCATATGTACCTTTGTGTATATGTGGGGGGTATACATATGTGCACAAGCACATGCATATAGGTCAGAGATCAATGTTGAGTGTTTTCCATAATCACTTTCCACCTTATGTTTTTGACACAGCCTCTTTTGTTGAACCTAGAACTCATGGATTTGGCAAAACTAACTGACATTAAGCTCCAGGGATCCACTTGACTCTGCCTACCAACTGTGCCCAACTGGGAATCGAACTCAAGTTTTCTTGCTTGCTTGGAAATTGCTTTACAACTCCTGTGTTAGTTTTTAATTGACTATATACTATTTTTCCTTGTTATGACATGGTTCATTAAGACATTTGCTTTCAATATTTTGGTTTAGGTCTAGAGTCATACAGCCTAGACTGGAACACATAGTGAGAAGCATTGAGATAAGTAGGGCATTCTGCGAGGGAAGTGGTCACTTGATGGTGTATGGGACAGCACAGGTTTGTGGACTGTGCATTGCCCACATGCAGTTGGAAAGCAATTGAATGTAACATATCTAGACTGACACGGCTTTGAGTTTCTGTACTATACCAAGTCAACATGATAAAACAGGGTACATTTTTCTAACATTGACAAGCACAGCTAAAGTTAAAAAGAAACTCAGGATATATGTATACATACCTTCTCTCCACCCTCCTCTCTCTCACACACATGACACACACACACACACACACACACACACACACACACACACATGCACACTTAAATAAAATCCAGCACTACTATCTGTTCTGCAGCAATAGCCCCCAGACATTGCTAGGCTCTGTGGTCCTATGGCGGTAGTTGGGTAGTTGAAAGCTGTCCAGCATGACTCTTCTTCCTCTTTCTTTTTAAAGTTGTTAAAAATCCCAGGAAAGAAAGCTATGTTCTATTATCAGAATGGTGCTGAGACCATTTTTCATCAGCTCCTCAGTTGTCATCTCACCCCTCTGAAGAATTTGACCAATACCTTCTCTGCAAAATTTAGGAACTGACATCCAAGCCTGACATCTGAGGATGAGGGGAGGAGGAAGAAGAGGAGGAGGAAGAGAAGGAGAAGATGCAGCCATGTTGTGGCTGTTCATTTGCAAAGAAAGTAGTTGCAATGGTGGGCATTCTTCTGTCTCTGTTAACCCAACACCAAATTATCTTGACTTAATCATCATGTCTCAGTAATGCACAGTTTTTTTTAAATGTTTCCTAATAGTTTAGATTCTCCTTGACTGTAAAAACTGATATTACAGTGAACTAGAGGAATGTTTGTATTGATCAAATACAGGAAGTGATGTTTAATGGAGAGTGAGGCAAGAACCAGGTCAATAGAGTGAGGGCTTTATTTTCCCCTCTCATCTATTTGTAGGAATGAGGTCATTCATTGCATTTTAAAAATGATGCACATTAATTTAAGTAACAATAATATCATGCAATGAATATTAATATATCAAAGACTTTTTCTTCTAACCTTTTATCATTTTAATTGTTTAATTTGTAATATATTGCCCTGTCATATATTACATGCTTTTCATGTAATATGGCAATTTCTTTATATTATCAAAAAATTACAAAACACTTTTTAGACAATTTAATAGTATTTCATCTATACTATACACACTAGATGGAATATATAATGCATACTTCAAATACATATGTACTTGATAGATTGTATCCTCAGACCCATGTATATGTCAAATATATACTTGATATATGCATATCATACCTTAATATTATTGGAGAAATAACAATCTGACTAGTAAACCTTTTAAATACATTTTTTTCCTTGGGGCAGGGCAGTCCCACAAAACTTGTTTCTAAACATATGTGTTGGTTTTTTAAAGACTTTCTATTTGTTATTTGCATAATTTTTTGCTTTAGTATTTTTTAAAAATACTAGCATTTGGTTTCATATCTGTGACTATTTTCTTCTATTTAAGCAACTTAAAATATTATTCAGGTTTTTATCTATGCAATAATTTTTGCACATGCATTTTATAAATTTTCTATTTTGTGATATTTTCAGTTTTGAAATATGTATTCAATGACACAGAAAAAATTCTTTGGGTGCAAAGCCGATCTCTAGGTCTTCAGATTTTCCTTCTCTTACTTCTCTTACTAAGTGGAGGGTAAGTGGTGTTGACTTGAAGGAATTCACAGCAAAACAACCAGAGAAAATGCCATGGATTCTTCAGGGACTTGGGATGGCCTCAGATGCGCAGCTTTGGCTGGACACAGGACAAAGTGGAGTGAGCCATGCCCTAACCTACCTGTGTTGTAAATGATCATAGCAACTTTGTATGCTTTTCCTTACCCAGCTGCCTCTTGCCCAGCCCAATGGACTTCAGTGACTATATTGTTATCCACAGTTGGACCTAAGCCTTTAGAGCACTAGCTTGCTGTCAGTTGATTTTATTGTTATGCTGAGTTATACCACTCATAGCCCTAGTTTTTCCAGGATTTTTATCAGGAAGGGATGTTATATTTTGTCAAAGATCTTTTCTTCATCTAATGAGATGATCATGTGGTTTTTTATTCTAATTCTTTTTATGGTGCTCACAACCAGGAACAAGAGAAGATTGTCTGCTCTCTCAGCAGTTTACATCACTGGCTGCTTTTTGCAGAGGACAAGATTTCAGTTTCCATCATCTACATGACAACTTTCAAGCATCTTTAATTCCATTCTCAAAGAAATCTGACCCTGCCTTCTGACCTCTGCAGGCACCAGGCACACATGTGGGACACAGACATACATGCAGGTGAACACCTACACACATAAAAATGAAATAAATAAATCTAAAAAGAAGAGTCAAGCATGGTGATGCATGCTTTTAATTCCAACATTTGGGAGACAGGTAGGTCTTTGTGAGTTCTATGCCAGCCTGGTCTACATAGAGAGTTCCAGGATAGCTAGGACTACATAGACTCTGTCTCAAACAAATAAATAAACAAACAAAAACAATCAAATGAAAACCTACTACTATAAAAGCTTTCTAAAATATATAGATAATAATATATAAAATATGAAAGAAGTTTAAATGAAGTCACCATATAATGGGATGACAACGCTCCAACTAGATATCTTATCCTATCAACTAAAACTCACAGTGCCAGGAATAAGTCATATCTTTTTGAATCATTGGCCAAAGGAGACCCATGGAAACTCCCAACATTGTAGGTTATTGCCAAAGCTTTTGATTATTCTCCACAGCCTGTCAGTAAGGGCCTATTGTTGAAGACAACACTTATTTATGCCATTGTATAGGATGAAGTTAGAGAGGTGCCTAATTAGAAGCTTCATCCATACTGATTAACATTCATGCTGGTGGAAGGTACTCTGCATACTATTGGTGGAGAAAGCTAATCATAAATATCACCAACCTAAAGTTCCTGCAATCTACAATGGAGACCTGCCTGGATGATATGCTGGTAAAATAGTGGCAAAAATATTGTGGAAGTAACCAATTACTTTCTGTTTGGATTTAAAGCCCTCTCTACATGACAGTGCTAAAATAGTCAAGAAACTGTGACTAGATTGGTCATGGGCCTAGGGGAAAACCTAATACTATTATTATGCCATAGGAACATAGCAATAAAAAGACATCTAATGACACACTGCTATACTCATACATCGGTGTCTTGCTCAGCCCACATTAAAGAAACTTTCTCACAGTAGATGGGATCTAATACAGACACAAACAGAGACAATGTGTAGAGAGAGACTATGGAGCACCCACTCCTAAATGAGTTGTCTTCATCAAACCTCTCCTTTTGTTGGAGACTCAAGGATCTCTGCAGAAGTGGAGGAATAGAGATTGTAAGAGCCAGAGGTGATGGATGACACCAAGGAGACAGGGTCTTAAAGACTCAACAGGACTGACACACATGTAAACTCACAGAGACTATGGCAGCGTGAACAGGGCCAGCACAGGTTCAAGCCCATTAGGATCTCAGCACTGACAAGGGGAAATGGACACAGATCCCACATCTGACCAGGAAGCCATCTGAAAGTTATACTTACTTGAAAAGGGAAAATGAGTTTTCTCCAATGGAGTCTCACTGCAGTTATTAACTACACTTCATGGTAGGACCAGGAGAAGTTGGTCAACACAGAACAAATTCAAAGTATTTTTTCTTGATGTTTTTTTCTTTCATTTTGCTTTGAATATTTTTAAGTGGCAATTTGAGGTAGAAAAGAAGAAAAAGAAGGGGAGGAGAAAGGAAGAGGAGAATAGGAAGAGAAGAAGACTAGCTTGACTCTACTCATGGCTTCACCAAATGGCCACCCAGGTATTTTCGCCATCTCATAGGCCCCAGATAATACCCCCTGCACACACACACAGCCCCTGTGAGGAAAAGAGCAAAGAAGGACAGGGACAGCAGGATTCAGAACGCCGTATGAAGGGGATTTGCAGATGGGTTGACTGGAAGATACCAACAAAAAACAAGCCAAGAAACATTCCAGGCTTGTACAGATGTGCCAACAGGTGACAGCCTCAGAAAGTACCTTGAGAGGTAAAGACCTGGAGACTAGTGTTCATGTATGTCAGGCTTTTTATACTTTGAGGTACCCAAGATGTTCCAACCATGGAGAATGTTTGGCTGGATGACAGCAAAGAAATCCAGGATAAGGATTTGTTTTCAAGGATATGCACAAGATTGTTGAGGAATCAGAACACCTGGAAAAGGGGAGAGGCAAATGTCCTTTGAGAGGGAAATTCACATGCTGAGCCAAGCATTCCATCACAGAAGGTAAGGGAACTGCCTGGAGACCTGAGTTCAATTCCCAGCACCAATGCAAATAGCTGGGTATGAACACACACACACACACACACACACACACACACACACACACACACACACGTACACACACACACACACGTACACACACACACACACACACACACAGAGGGAGAGAGAGACAAAGAGAGAGAGACAGAGAGAGAGAGAGAGAGAGAGAGAGAGAGAGAGAGAGAGAGAGAGAGAGAGAGAGAGAGAGAGAGAGCGAGCTGTAACTCCAGTGCTGGCAGAGATAGATTTTCTGGGCTTGCTGAGAGACCCTGTCTCAAAAGAATACAGTGACAGAAGAGGACACCAATATATTCTTCCTCTGGCTTCCATGTGTAAGTATGGACATGTGCACCTGCACACATTCTCTCCCAACCCCTACCCCATCTCATTGTGAAAGTTGCTGATAAAAGACAATATTCCTTTTATATTATGATATTTCATATCATAATGTTAAAATAGCCATGAATCATGCATAAAGGCCCTCATACATGGCAAAATATCACCTTTCTTTTCTAGCTTTAAACATTCAATTTTTTAGGAGTATCACAAAAGCTAACTTTGACACTAAAAGCCAGCCCTTAATCTCCCTTTGAAAGCTAAAGTCTTTTGTCTAAGGAAAAAAAAAAGAAGAAGGAGAAGAAGAAGAAGAAGAAGAAGAAGAAGAAGAAGAAGAAGAAGAAGAAGAAGAAGAAGAAGAAGAAGAGTTGTAGAGAGATGTGCAGACCGTGGCAAGCAAAGGCAGAGAGTTTAAGAAAGGCCAGATTTCCAAACACAGACAGTTTGAGAGACAGTCTACTAGCAGGGAGCAAGACAGGCCAGAGCAGAGAGAATTCTACACCCAACTGAGAGAGTAGGAGTTATATGGACTCCTGGATACATTGACAGGTGGGGTCAGGGTCCATAGCTAGGTACTAAAGTGGAGAATTTCCAACGCTTCTTCCCCATACTCCTGTCTTGAGACAGAAGCCTTGAAGCTTAAAACAAAGGGTTGATAGGCTTTTTGTTTCCCACCAGCAGGGCCTTGCTGATGGACTAGCTCAACACTTGTGGTCCAGACTATCCTATCCTTCTTCCATCCTTCTTCCAAATGACCAAGTCCTAGTCTCCAGAGAATATTGGATGTTTTTTTTTTTTTTTTTTTTTTTTTTTGCTTTCAGGGCCCCCTGCTTTGCAAAGGGTCTTTTTCTCCATGTTTTTTCTGTATGCATGTGTGTTTCTTCACACTAAAAACACTTCTTCAACTGTTGTTTCTGTTTGTAGTGTTTGAGGTTTCCCTGATGCTACCTGGGGTGGGTGCTTGAGATCTTTCCTGCTTTTAATCCTTTAGTTGGCCACTCCTTATCTATAGACATGAGAACTGGGGAACATTTGGAAATGCCCTCAACCTGGTTGTCACTAATAAACTCCAATTTTGCTCCATACTGGCTTACCCTTAAATTCTTTTCTGTGGCTAAGAGAAGATTACATCTTCACCTGAGTAGAGGTCTCTGAAGGGAGCCATGGCTGCTGCAGGTGGCAGCATGGAACTGTGTGCCTGGCTCCTGATTACAATACAATTTTTTCCCCTATGGACATAGCTAGGTCTTTATAATGCTATTATGCTAGGGCCCATTGTTATTGACTCCGTTCCAACTTGAGTTAAGGTCATAGAATTTAAACCTATTCTTGCTCCTCAAGGCTAAACTACAGGATGTTTGATCTAAGGTGTGGTTACTAGATGTTTTACTTCTCAAGGCCAAATGACAGGATGTTTAGCAAAGAGCATTGTTACTGGACACTTTAAGAATTAAGGAAGTAATTACACTTGTTTGTTTCTTATATCATAGTAAGGAAATCTTTTGCCCTCCCCTTTAGCTTTGGGTATAAAAGGCTATGTAAAATAAAATTCGAGGCTGCTGCAGTATTTACTGAGAACCCTCCCAACTCTATCTTCTGCCTGTTGTCTCTTTTCTCAATCCTCACTCCCCCTTTCAGGCATGTTCAAACAAGTTGGCTGGTTTCTGACACTGATGGAGCCACTGGAGTTCCCTGTAGAAGTGGGGGAGGTCACAGTCTGTCCCCACTCAGAATCTGCTCCCCTTGCTCCCTCCTGTCTTGATCTTTGTTTCCTTGCTGTAATTGGTCTGGGGAGGTGCAAGGGAATATAGGAAGTAGGAAGACACTCCATGATGCAGCTTCCAGAAGGTCGTCAACCTGGGTTTTTGTGTTTACATGGCAGTTTGAACATCACCCAGGCTCCTGTAAGTAACTCCTCACAGCCAGGCATTGGTGGTTCACACCTTTAATCCCAGCACTAGGGAGGCAGAGGCAGGAGGATCTCTGTCCTTTTGAGGCCAGCCTGGTCTACAGAGCAAGTTCCCGGACAGGGCCCAAAGCAATACAGAGAAATCATGTCTAGAACCACCCCCCAAAAAAGTAACCCCTCACTCATGCTCTGTAAGCCAGCCCAATGAACTCACTGATTTACCAAGATGGATAAAAAAAAGTCTACTTTGGTCTGTGATCAGTGCCATATCTGGGGTGAGTTTGAGGCAGGCTAGAAAGATGGAGAGAATTAAAACATAGAAAAGAAAGGAGTAAAAGACAGTATGGTTATGACCCTTTTTCTCCAGTGTATGATGTGATCCTGAAGCCCATCCCCAGAGTGGTGCTTTCCATCCCTAAAAGCCAAAAAGAATGCGGAAAGAAAGCATTTACTGGGGTCCTCTGCTCCCTGTGAGGATGCTGTGCGGTGCCAACAGGAACATCTCCACTCAATACTCTAAATGATTACATTCTGATGGAAAGGACAGTGAAACGGGACTGAAAGAACCATTCTAAAACACAGATTTAAGGTTTGGCTAAAGCACTTCCACGTGGTCCACGTGCTGGATTCTTTGTTCTTCCCTTGTTGTTGTGGGGCAATGGTCACATAAAAATAGTGGTTTTATTTCCTGTGGGATAGTTGCACTGGTGAGCATTTGCACCCATATAATAAACAGTGCTGGGGAGATGGCTCATAAGTAAGAGAGTTTGGTGCACTAGTTGTAAGGACCTGTGTTAGGGTTCACGGCACCCATGGAAGAGCCAGGCATGGCAGCAAGTTGTAACCCCAGGCCTGGGGCAACAATGCAGTCTGCATTCTAGTCCAAATGGTAAGAAGACTTGTCTCAGAAAAAAAGGTAGAGGGGATGACAAGGCCCAACAGTGACTCTGGCCTCCACATATACAAGCATGGGTCAGTACACACACACACACACACGCACGCACGCACGCACGCACAAATACATCCATACACCACACATACAAACCAGAAGGGATTGCAAGAGGCTGTGTGTTAGCCAACATGGCAGGGGGAGAGAAAGGCAGGAAGAAGAGAGCTCTTAGAACAAATGGGTCTCCCACCACAGGCACTGTTGAGCCCTCCATCTTTTCCCACCTTCCCTGCCTATGACTTGCTTAGATTTTTTTTTAACTTGAAAATTCACATTTTTCACTTAGTTCTGTTTTCCCAGTAGCTGACTCCTTAGCTATTTAAACATGTCGTATATTTCTCTGTGCTTGTCATAATTGTCTTCTTGTCTGGGTGTGCTAGAACTACTCCCTGTCAGGACACTGTCTGAACTGGAAACACTGGAGTTTTAAGATGAATGGAGCTGGCTGCAGAGTTCAGGGGAACAAAACCAACCAAAGATGCACAATGCACATCTCAGAGGAAGACAGCCACAGGGAAAGCTTTGAGGCACTTCCTCTATGATTGGGTATGAGATTTGTGTGGGATTAGATGTCATCTCAACTCATGATCCCCACCATCCTTTCTGACTCTGGGCACAGTGAAGCACATGCTATGTCTGTTTCTCAAAGATACAGACAACTTCTTTTGGTTCTGAAGGTACCTGGATGTTGGCAATAACTTACTTATTCCAGTGAAAGGTTATTTTTCACATGGAAACTAGGATGGAAGGATATGTGTTTGAGGACATTGTGAACTGTTGTTTTTTGGGGTATGGTTTGAGTGTCAGGTTTAACTGCATACTTTTTGTAAATGAATGGGCTTTCTCAGTTTTTATAACATTAAATCGTTAGAGAGCAGATGAGACAGACAGTGCTCTAACTTCAGGAGAAACCAAAGATTCCCAGGATTTGGCCTCATGGAGGTCATCAGACTTGGTAAAAGACTTGGAATTTAGATTACAATTGGGTTTAATGTTCTGTCTCCATCAGCATCCCACATCATCATGTCAGCCGGTATAAAAAATGAGAAAGTTTCTATTGGTCAAGAAAGAAAGAAAAAACAGAAAATAAAGACATGCTGTCAAGTTATGAGGAAATAAAAACAATCTGCTATGTACAGTGGGCACCCATTCTCTGATGAGCTGTGGGCAATCTGTGCTGTAGCAGGGAAGAGTGAATGGGTTGTCCCCAGATGGCTTTCTCATCAAGCTTTGCAACAGGCCCAGCATCTAGAGCCTTAAGCAAAAGTTTGTGGGGAAGGAGAGAAATGTGAGTAGAATCATCAGCAAACTTGTCCAGTTGGTCAATAAACAAAGGTTGAACATTTGTGCACTCAGCCTTGTCATGTGCATGGGGAAGTCAGAGGTGAATGTACTCTTAGTGCTAGCCAGTTCCAACACAGGTGTGTACCCAGGCCTGGCCAGTGCACCCAATCCAGGCTCCTGTTGGCTTTTAGTAGGTACCACAAGGTCATTAGCTTCTGGGGCACTGCCTCTGCTAAATTGTGTCACACTTCTATGATATGAGCTAAGGCCCATCACAACTAGGTTGGCATCTTCTGGTTCATTTCCTTTAGGTCCTATTGTGGTTGCCTGGGCACACATTTGAATTTCACTCTACTGGAAGCTATTCTCTGTCCTTGTAACATGCATCTGGATTGAGTACACCAACTCCATGTTTTCAATGATTTTATTGTGGTCTGCAATGTCAGTTCAGTAATGTTGCCTGTACTCACTGATGCTTAAGCAATTTCGACTCTTTTGTCATCTTCCCTAACTGAAATCCTATAGCATTGAACAGCTTCCCATTTTCTCCTCTCCAGCCCAAATAGCCCCAGTCTATTTTTTTAATGGGCTTTGACTGTTGGTGGAAACTTAGGCTGTGAAATGACAGCTGGTGAATTGTGTTCAGTAGCAATGAAGAGTATGACCTTCCTTTAAAAAGACTTTTTTTTTTTTAAGGATAGGTGACATTCCACATACTTACAGACACTTGATTTTTATCAAAGAAACTAAAAATAAACGGTGAAGAAAAGAAACACCTTCAAAAAATGGTTGGTTGGCTGCACAGCAAAGGATGCAAATAGATACATATTTATCACCCTGCACAGAAATCACTTCCAAATGGATCATGAACCTGAACATAAAGCCAAGTATACTGAATGTTTTAGAGGAGAAATCAGGAATAGCCTTGTATTCACTGACACAGGAAAGGACTTTCTGAATAGAATGTCAATAGCACAGGTGCTAAGAAGAACAGGTAATAAATGAGACCTAATAAAACTAAAAAGCTGTAAAGAAAAGGACACCATTATTTGGGTAAAGTGTCAGGCTATAGAATGGGAAACAATTTTTTTCCAATTACACATCTGATAGAGAATTAGTATCTACAATATATAGAGAACTTGAAACCCCTCAACATCAAGAAAACACATAACCCAGTTTTTTAAATGGGGTACATATCTAAACAGACACTTCTCAAAAGATAAAACAAATGGTGGAGAAACACTTAAAGAAATGTTTACATCCTTTAGCCACCAGGGAAATGCAAATTAAAACTACTTTGAAATTTCCTCTTAATGACAGTTCATTGTGTTGAGGCGGTGGGGAAGGGGGAACACTATTCATCGCTGATGAGAGTGTAAACCTGTACAGCTACTATGGAAATCAGTGAGGTGTGTCCTGAGGAAGCTGAGAATCCATCCACCTCAAGCTGTACTACTCTAGGGTATATAACCAAGGATTCCATACCTTGCTACAGAGATGCTTGGTCATCCATGGTCAATGCTACTCTATTCATGATAGTGAGAAATTGGTAACAATTTAGATGTTCATCAACTGATGAGTGACTAAGAAAAATGTTGTACATTTACTCAGTGGAATATTATTCAATTGTTAGGAAAAATGAAAATTTCAGGTAAATGGATAGAGCTGGAAAACTAATCCTGAATGAGGTGAGTGTTTCACTTAATCATTATCAGAGAAGCCTCTTATTACAGTAGATGGGAACTAATGCAGAGTCACACAACTTGACAATGTGGAGAGAGTGAGAGACTTTGAAACACTCAATCTTAATTGCAGAGTCTTCATCAAAACCTTCCCTTCAAGAATCAGGGATCTATGTAGAAGAGAGGTGGGAAGATTGTAAGAGCCAGAGGTGACACCCAACTCCAAGGAAACAGTCTTCCAGATACAGGACTGATGCACATGTTCACTCACAGAGACTGCAGCAGCATGAGCAGGATCTGCATAGGTCCAGGTCGGATGAGGTCTCAGCATTGAGATGGGGAAGTGGGCAATGGCTCTCATGTCTAATCAAGATGCTATCTCCAATTGACACCCTCTTGCAAACAAAAACTGTTTTCTCAAATGGAGTATTGGTAGACATATTAACCACACTTAATGGTAGGCTCCATGACCAGCAGTAGATGGCCAACCCCAACCCCAAAGAAACACAATTGTACTTTTAAAGTCATTTTGCTTTATCTGAGCATTAGATTTTTGTTTTATTAGTCTTGAGTGTTTTGATTTCCATTTTTTTGTAAAGAAGTATGTATGTTTGTTTCTTGCTTTTTTGTGGTTCTTTTTAGGGGACATTAAGAGAGAAAGAAAGGACACAGAGTTGGGTGGGCTGGGGAGGTGATCTGGAAGGAGTTCTGGGAGGGGAAAGCATGATCAGAATAAAAATATATTCAATTGAATATATATTCAATTGAAATTTTAAAAAGGCAAAAATAAAAGGTGACACTTTTGTTACATGGATGGCAATAGCTGATTCCTAGCAATTGGATTCCAATATAATTTCAGTTCTTCCATATTTGAGATTCTTCAAATGCCCCTGGTGCCATCTGCTAATTCTCTCATGAATGGAATAACCTTTGCCTCACAGTCATGCTCACGTGTCCTGGTGCTGTGAGTATAACTGATGGACTTACATTTTGAGTCTTTGTCCTGCCAGGTGATCTGGTCACTTCTACATCAGTGATGCTGTTGTGGTGACTGAGATGAGTGAGCACAAGGCCTCACTAGGGCAAAGTAGGAAGTGGCTGTTCAGGTTTGGGAATTGTGTCAGCTTTGGACATTGTGTTTGGATGGTGGCAGCTTTAAAAGGTGAGAACTATGTGGAGGCCCTTGGGTCCTGTGAATAGGAACAGCACACTCAAAAGGGAGTGGAGGAGTTGGGTGAGCCTTTTATAGTTCTCCTGTAATAGTCTCCTTCCAGGGTGGAGTTGGGACTGCTTGCTCCAGCTGAACATTGAGGCTGCAGAGCAGTGAGCTGAGTCATGTTTTTTCCTCCATCAGTGTCTTCGACAAAATACCTTGAACAAGAGCAATTGGGAAGGAAAGGGTTTATTAGGCTTATACTTTGGCATTGTTGTTCATCACTGAAAGAAGTCAGGACAGGAACTCAAACTGGGCAGGAACCTGGAGGCAGGAGCTGTTGTGGAGGTCATGGAGGGATGCTGCTTACTGGCTTGCTCCCTATGGCTTGCTCAGCTGCTTTCTTACAGAACCCAGGATCACCTGCCCAAGGATGGTACCACCCACCATGGGCTGGGCCTTCCCTCATTGATCGCTAAATAAGAAAATGCCTTACAGCTGGATCTCAAGGAGGCATTTCCTCAGCTGAGGCTCCTTCCTCTGATGACTCTAGCTTGTGTCAAATTGACACACAAAACCAGCCAGTACATTTATAATTATGACCAGCTGAATAAAACAGTGGACCTTAGCAGAATATAACTTTAGAATGGCTCTTATTACTATTAATTTTAAAGTTAATTTTTAAGCCATTATACAAGAACATGAAAATTGAATGACAATGGGTATCATCCCCTGTTTTGACACATGTGTGCATCACAGAAGAATGAGTTTAATTTTAAAAGGAGACTAACCCATGATACACCAATTGTAGCCTCTAAGTCTGTGCAGGCATTGTGCAGGAACTCAAGCTCAGAGGAAACCTATGTTCCACTGCTTAGCATCAGAGCCAGCAGGTTCTGAACCAGCCATGCACTGAGCAACCCAGGAGGCTGAGAGCTTCTGGAGTGGTCACAAAAAGTCTGGATAAGCTCATACATGTCTGCAATTTCAACAAAGTATATGAAAGTAAATACATTTCAGGCTGTGTTTCCATAATTCTGCATTCTCAGAACCATCTGTGGCTGAGCTTTCTTTTGGAGATACTTATATTTCTTGCAGAGGGCTTACTTACAATTGCTGTTCTGCACTGTGCTGGACCAGTTTAAATGACTAAGGAGGGAAGCCAGAGGACAGTCCCTGTGCCTGCCTTTCTGTCCACCTATGAGTCTCTCTGTCTCTGTCTCTCTGTCTCTGTCTCTGTCTCTCTTTCTCTCTCTCTCTTTCTCCTGTGTGTGTGTGGGGGGGGGTATGTTGAAAGTATGCTATGTCACACAGACACACAGGTGTTTCTCCTTAAAGGTCTCCTTAAAGAGACTTATTCTTAAGGATGGAGGGTGTATCTTTGTTTTCTGATTGATATCTCAAGGAGAGGTTAGCATTAAGTAATGGATGCCTTACCAAACTCTGCAGATTTTGCTCTTTCTTTGTTCTGCATGTGAAGACTGCTGAGACGGATGGTTGTGTCTAGACTGGAAGGAGGGATGATAGAAAAGCAAAAGTGTGTTTCAGTGCACTAGCAAGGACTCTTCTGAAGTCATCTCTCTAGTGTCTCATTGCACGCTCAAGCTTGACAAGAAACAAAGACAGAAGAAAGGAAGAAGGAAATGTCTGATCTCTTGAGTTTTCTCCCTCCCCTCTATGTGTGGGAGCTCCCCTCTGGGAGATCACTTGAATGTGACGCTGAGTAATCCAGTCTGTCAAAGTGCCATTACAATTTTGGCAGCCCTTTGCTAAATGGGAGATGGCTTGCCCTGGCATTGCTCTTTCTCAGAGTAAGCATGAAGGTAGGTGACAACTGTCAGTGCAGAAGTTGGTAGGGCCCTGTCCATTTCTAGAACAACTGTCTTCATTATATAGACTTCTGATTTTGTGAATCTGTGTTCATGTAGTATTTGCACTGCGGGACGATGCAGTCTTTCAAGCAGCATTGTTACCCTGCTTTCTTTGGTGGTTGAATTTTCACGTTGATGGTGTAATATCTTAGGAATGACCACCAGTGATTTCAAAATTCTCCCAGTATCAATAAATGTTTATTGAGTGTCTGCTGGGTGTGATTCTGTCCCTGGCACACAAACTGGCCTGCTTTTAAGGAGTCTGCATTTTCAAGATCTTCCATTTTCTGGTTAGGACGTCAATATTTCCCCATCAAGGTATTCATTGCTTACTGTGTTTTAAAATGATTCCAAGCCCACAGCTTTTAAAGACTTTCTCTATAGGACAAAGACATCCAGGCGTTTTCATTTAGGGAAGGCTTAATAACTTGAGAATGTGTGTACATGCATTTTCCACTTTGGACCTTCTTATGAACCTTCCTCACTTTTCTGTTGAAAACCATGCTCAGGGATGGCATGTCCTTTGCACCGCATTCTGCAGTCAGCACAGGGTCCTAAGTCTGAGTTCACTGTCTGCCACACTTCATCCAGTCTGCTATTTGGTGGCTTTTCGTTAATTCTGACTTGATGTCATGACCTTTAAGTTAAGGACTATTTAGTCAAACGTTTAAAATTTTGGGAAGCCAGATTTATATCAGCAAATACTGGGTAAATGGTTGGCTGATTCTGTCCTTAGCATCCTGGATGCCCTTGTACTTTGGTCCAGACATCCGAATCATTCCATCAACCAATCGATCCAGTGAGATGTGTTCTGAGAGAGATGATAATGACAGTGATCATATTAAGTTCCCAATAACGCCAGCAATTTTGCTTAGCAATGAGAGCAACTGACAGTACTATTCTCTGAATGTTGAAAAACTGAGGTCTCTTGACCCCAAAACCATCTTGTTAACAGTGTCCCAGGGGATGAATCAGCAAGTCCGTGCTTCCCATAGCTTTTTCTGGGTATTTCTGTATGTCTCCACAATCAAGCAGCGTGTGATGAGTTGTTTGGCTGAGAAACCAGAGTTGAAAGGATAAACAGGGTTGATAGAATAAACAGTGCAGCCCAAGTGTGGGGAAGGGCTGCGAGTTGGCCTCAGCAGCCTGGGTCTCCTGGGAACAGTCCCACAGTTTCCCCTTTGTGAATCACTCCTTGCAGCTGACTTCTTGGATTCCCCATTGACCAGGGCAGGGTCCTGGGAAGGCACTGACTTGATTCAGAAAGAGCTTCATGACAAGGTTCACATAAATGCACATGTACCTGCGGAGGGATGGAGGTACACACACACACACACACACACACACACACACACACACACACGTACAGGTAAGCTTGTGCACAGTGCACACTTGCATAAGAAAGGGGAGATGATTTCCCTAATCGGAAGGAGTTCTTTGTCTCTGACCACTATGGTTTATATCTCAGATTAAGTAATGCATCTTTTCAGAACTCTGTTGAGTGCTTCCCCTTGAGGACTTATAAAAAGCATTACTAACTGAACAGTGGTGTTGTTAAATGGGTAACTCTTGGGTTCAGAGTGGGAAGGAAAGGGTTATTAAAGAAAGAGCCTGTGAAAGAGCTATGCAAAGAAGACGAAGGAGAAAGCCCCACATTGTCATCTGTGGAGGGACCCCTGGGCAGTGAAAGTCTCAAAAGGAGGCGTGACTGTGGAGCACAGCTGTTTATAGCTGTATCTGGACTCATGTGGGACCTGAATAGATTTCCTTGCTGAGCACTATGTGGGAGGAAGCTATAAGCCTTAAAACCCTCCTGGGCACAGCCCTGTGCTTCAGACACTGTCCAAGAAACTTGTACAATTTCTTACAATTTGTGTTGCAGAACAGCTGCATTGGCAAACTCACTGGTGACATCACAGAACTGGGTACTGGATGATGGAGATCTGGTGGCTACTGGCATGGAGAACAGGGATGCATGTGTCTTCTGGACTGGTCAAGGGGTCTCAGTGATGTCCGTCCTGAACTGTGTACTAGCAGTGAGCACTTGTGTTGGGGGGTCAGGCAGATCTCCTGCCTCACTCAAGTTGCTCATAATCCACTGCCTTCTCCAGGGCTTTTCTAGAAATACAGGGAATGCGGGTGAGGGGGACTCTGGACTCAGCCCAAGAGCTCCTCTCCTGACAAAGCCACATCTTATGGGGTTTGTCCACCTGCAACAGTTCAATGAAGCCTCAGTCCTCGGAATTTCTCGGTTTATTTTTTTTACTAGTGCTGGGATGGAGCCCAGGTCTTTACACATTGTAGGCAAGAATTCTTATCACCGGCCCTACACATCTCAATGCTGCTCTTGAGTGAGAACCCACAGGGAATCACCCACATTTATGCTTCTTAGCAGAAGCCTTTCCTTTGCGGTGTTGGGAAAGAATCCCGATCTCTGTTCACAAGCAAATAGACTTATAACTGAGAGGCCTTGAAACTCAGGGACAGGCCTTGACTTGTCTTTCTTCCCTTTCAATGCACATGTTAAATACCAAACCGACTTTCCTGAAGGATTATGGGGCTTTCAAGGTGACATTTGTCCTCTTGGAACTGAATCTGGAGTTTGAGGAGCCTACTTTCCTAAAGTGGAGAAGGTCAGGCTCATGCAGAGTGTGGAGATAGTGTCCTGGTTTCTGCTATGTTCCTTATTCCCTTCCTGTTGGGGTTTGCCTGTCTCTGGCACCCAGCCACTCCTGTCAGGTTTTTCTTCTGCCTCCTCTGGCCTAAACAGGTTCTCCCACATTAAATGGATGTCTCGTGATGAAAGGACTCCCAGAATACTTCACAATGGCTTCCAAGGTAGTAGCAAATGCAGAAAAAGTACTCAAAACACACCAAGACAGACATGCATCCATTTCTATGTGGTAGGCTGAGCTTTCAATTCTCTGCTGGGTCATTCAGAGGTCATTCCCAGTGGGTTTTCATTGGGTAGGGCACACTATGTTACATTACTCAGCGACCTCCACAAGATCAGCCAAAGCCCTGCTCCCTCTTTGATGTAACAAGAAACAGGGTCTGGGCAGAGCTAAGGCCTCTGCCTGCATAGAAGGTGGTTGAGCTGCCACTGAAAACACACTTTCTTCTTTTCTGGGGAAGAGAGCAAACTGCATTAGCAAACTAAAACAAAAATAAGGGCAAGGCTTTCCACAGATGCATTTAGTTTGATTTGGGTCAAGGCTGGGGATGGGAAGAGCAGAGAATCCAAACATTGTGTGCCAAGGATTTGCTGAACAAGTTAAAAATATGCTGATGGGCATGGCATTAAGCAACAACGGACAATTACCAAGCGTAAACATGGCCAATAATGTTTAAATGGAAACTATCTGAGGGGCCCAGTGACCCCAGCTAATATACAGACCAGGCCAACAACAGCCACAGAGGTTTGGGGAGACAGTTTTATAGCCAGAAGCCAAGATTGATTTTTAAATTTAGAAAAAGAAACCTAAAGCTGTAGGAACTGCTATAAAAACTTCAGGGAAAGAGGGAGTCGGAGACAGAGGGGGTGAAAAAGAAAAGTCTGGGCCTACTGGGCTTGGGAGAAACACAGCTAAGAAAATGAAAAGCAACTTTCAAGTAACCTCTCTAGGGAGAGAGAGTGGAGAGTGTGCCAGGACCACAGAGCCTTACAGTATAGCCTGTTGCAAGGGCTTGTCCGCCACAAATGAGTATAACCTCTCCTGGGTTACCAAAGACAACTGGCTGAATTTAGCAACACTGAGGTTCAGTTAAAAATCTAAGTGCCTAGTCCTGTAATGGCAATCCCTACTCACCAAGACTTTTTTGATACAATTCCAAGTGCCCTTAAAATGTTGCCTTAAATGTGTGTGTAGTAATAGCAGCTGATGATTATGAACAAGGGGTCACCCACCAGACCAGCATGCTGGGGATGGGAATCTGTCAGCTCTGTGTTTAACCACCCCTACCCCCAGATTCTCATGGAAGCCTGCTCTCTCCAATTCCCTTGTTTCTGTTATCTCTCTGGCCAGTCTTTAGTGTCAAGATCAAAGAACAGTCAGGTGTGGTCCAGTCTGAATCACTCACACATTTCTGTGTTGGCCACAAGGCCCTCTAGACCTGGAGTTTTATGTTGGATAGGTTTGTATTAGTGCTAAGAACAAAATCGTCTAATATCTTATACAAATTCCCCTGATAGCAGCACCTTTCCCCCAGCAGCCTACTCTGCCCTCTAGCATCCTCTAGGTACCCCCACCCCTGTCATGCCAAGACATCACTTCTTACCTGTGGAAGCACCCAAAACTTTCATTTGTTAATTTATTTTGAGAACTGAGAGACAGGGCAGCCAACAAATTATCTGTCCTTACCAGCAAAGCAAAGCTATTTCTTCGGCCCTGCTTGCAGCCAGAACTTGCCACCCCTTCATGCACGAGGCTACTTTTGTCTTTAACAAGTGTTTTCCAGGATTTGGGGCATAAAATGTGCACAAAGACTGCCTCTCATCCAGGATACAGGCTTCTGGGTTTGACCTTAGCTTGTACATCCTTGTTTGTAGTCATCCAACTGTGGTTGTATCAACATATTACATCTTTTAAAACACCACACTTTAGTTTCCCACCCATAACATATTGTGGCTGCAACACATGCCTGCTAGAATGAGATAAGTGTGAGGGAAGTGCCTAGCATGGTACCTGGTTTGTGGATGAAAACTAGCTCAGTAATACTTTTCATCGTATTATTGCCTTGTTTTTTTTTTTTTTCAAAACCACAGCTATCATAATGAGTATGTGTGTATGTGAGAACATCTGATGGCTTGCTTATAGGACAGGGAACAAGAAACAGAAGTCTTTTCTTTGTTGTTACCATGGTTTCCTAGGCAGCTGTCACCTTCTCCTGACTCCTCCACCTGGACTGATCCCGAATCAGGACCCAGGGGATGGTAGAGAGCTCACCTGTCCCCACAGGACACTCCCGGAGGATATTGCATGTTAATTTGCATGTGTGAGCTTGGGTTGTTACCAAATGGGCAGATTGTGACTGGAAGGTGTCAGGAGATGTCAGAGAATGACAGGGGTACCCATAAGCTAAGAGCAGAGTCCTGTGACACAAGGCTAGACAGTCTTCCCTGCTACCCTTCTGTGGCAGTGCAGATTTGTAGCCTTAGGCTCAGTACATACCAGAGGAGGATGCTGATTGAATGTTCACCAGTGTCTTCCAAAGGCTACAAATCTTACCAGGGTGATATGACCCATTCATGTGCATCAACACCCGACAGGCAGAGAGGCAGAACACAGACAGACACGGTAAAGCACCATTTAAATCAGCCATTCTCCTATCAGGGGCCAACATGGCACAGGCTTTCAGTGATCTGGACCAGAGCCAGTGGGGAGAAGTGTTTCCCAACGAAGGACCCAGTGGGAAGACAGACATTTCTCCTTTTTAATTCTTCTTTATGTAGAGGTGATATCAGGCTAAGTAGATGGCCTCCGGGAAGCCAGCTCCTTCCTTAAGTTTCATACCCTGCTTTTCTCCAGGGTGAGAATTAACATAAGCTGCAAAGGTTCTCCCAGGGCTACTTATTAGCCAAGAATGCTGAGAGGCCTTGACAAATGTAAAATGCTCTATAATGACTGTCCAGGAACTAGGATCTAGCTACAGCAAATGAGACTCCAGGGTTTCCCTCAACACTGCAGCCCGCAGGTTTCCAGTCACTCCAGGACAGACCAAAGTACTGCAGTATGTCTTTTTAATGGCCTCAAGGGTGGATTGAGTTAGGAAATGTATCTCTCTTCTGCCCTGTGTTCACAGACAACACTGCAACAGAGTTACAGAAAACCTGGGATCGGCTTCCTCATGGTGGAATAATACCAGAAGATGAAGCTTGAGACGGGATTAAACATACCAGGCTGAAGATAGCAAGGCATCCTTACCTGGACCCCACTCAAAAGAAGGTGCACCTAACACTACACTGTTGACAGCCCTGTTTGGCCAGTCATCTGGTCACACACAAGCCATGTACACACAGACATGTACACACACAGACATGTATGCTCCTGTGCACGTGCACACACACACACACACACACACACACACACACACACACACACACACACACGTGTTTATATTCATGAATGGGGAAACTCTTGTGTACTGCAGGAGGAAGTGTGAGATCTGGTCGAAATATGATTACATATCCAAAATCCTAAAGCTGTAAATAGAGCTTTATTTAATAGTTCCTCTGCAATAAATCTATCCTTAGGGAAGTTTTGTTTGTTTGTTTTAGGATATTTAAGGGTTTAGGTACCTGAAGCTTATAGTAGTGTTAGTTATAACTAAAAAATTATCAAAATGTGTTTAAGGAATGACAGAGCTACTATAGTCAGTTTCCAGAAAATTATATTCTCAAGGATATTAAAGGACTTGAAAGAAATACATAATTAATATGAAATGAAACCAAAGAGATTTCAAAGCCATGTGTACAATAGAGCTGAGGCTGGCTTGGGCTCTAAACATGTCTGTGTGTGTCTGCAGATGGGAAAAAGAATGCACAGATCTGCATAGATGGAATAACAGTGGTTGTCAGCATAGTGAGTTTATTAGTCATTTTCATTACTTTATTTTTTTAGATATTTATGAATAAAATCTATTAGCTTTATTATCATAAATATTATTTTTGTGATTTTCTCTGCTACCAAGAGCTCCCCCTGCTGTTCACTTAGGAATTATGATGGACTGGCCAATGGCCTTATAGTCCATAATTCTTATTTCCTGTGTATTCTAAAAGACTCCAATCTTTATCTTCGTGGTATTCTCCATGTCTCATTAACCTTAGATGCAAGATGCTCTAATTTGAGTATTTGGGATGATACATCATTTTCAGTGGAGATATGATTCTTGCACACTAATCATTTGTTTGAAAAGATGGCTCTGTGTCTTGTCAGATCCCTAAACATTTTCATCATTCCAAGAGAAAGTATGTTCCATCAACTGTAAAATCATGAGCTTGCCAATTTTAGACATTTCATAAAACGGGACAATTGTGTGGCTGCCTGTTGCATCTGGCTTCCCTCCCTGTCTTACAGTCTTCAAAGCTCACCCTTGTTACCTCTGAACTTTATTCTTTTTAATCACTGAATAATATTCCATTGTTTAAATTTATCACTAGTCACATTTAGGTTGTGTTCACCACTTTTTGGCTATTGTAATTAGTCTTGTGAAGAATATTCATTTGTGCATTTTTATAATGTTTTATGTTCTCTTGGATGAAATGCTAATGTAAGTTGTTACTCTACATTTAACATTTGGAGACTTGAATGCTTTTATCACCCTCAGAAGAGAGTGCACACTCATCATCTGTCTTCAGAGAGGAGACTTCTCAACTATTCCAAAGTGACTACATTATCTTGTTTGAAATGGCATCTTTTTGTGATTTGATTTGCATTTCCCTAACAACTAATTATGAGTATTTCTTAGGGGCTTTTTGACCATTCACAAATTTTCTTTGAAGAAGTATTTATTCATAGTCTCTGTCTTTTTTTCTGTCTCATTTTAATTAGGAAATTGGTCTTTTTATTATTGAGTTGTAATCATTTTCCCCCTATCTCCAATACTAGACTCTTGCCAGGTATGTGATTTACATTTTAACATTCTGTGGATTGATACCTTTTCCCTTTTTCTTTTTACTTTTTTTTTTTTTTGGTAATATCTTTTAAAACAAAAAGTTTCTTTTAATTATTGATCATTTCTAAACATCTCTTTCTCTTTTGTCACTTA
Organism: Cricetiscus sungorus; assembly: GCA_030556225.1. Lineage (NCBI taxonomy): Eukaryota > Metazoa > Chordata > Mammalia > Rodentia > Cricetidae > Cricetiscus > Cricetiscus sungorus. The sequence goes on from JANBXA010000741.1 coordinate 8,471,697, forward strand.
TGCTTTTGGTATTATACCTAAGAACTCATTTGCTAAAACTAAGGTCATGAAATTTCACAGCTATTATTTCTCCTGAATTTTATGGCATCAATTCTTACGTTTAGGCCTCTATGCATTTTCTGGCTATCTACATTTTAGCATTTTAATACAATGCTAGTAGTCCCATTTTCAGACTTTTGTAAGCAGGCCCTATTGCTTCAGCACGCATTTGTTTATAAGCATTGCTGCCACTCAATTGTCTTTATAGCCTTATGAAAACTACCCTCTTCTGTTGATCTGTATGCCAATCACAGCCCCTACCTCAGTACTGATTGTTACTGCTTTGTACTGTAACTTCAAATATTGAAAAGTTAATTCTCCAACTTTTTCTTCTTCTGATTTTTCTAGGTTTCTAAAATTTCCAAGTTTCCAATTGAACCTTTGGATTATCTGGAAAAAATCTATGTGAAAATATAGCCAAGATTTTGATTTAAAAACAGCAACAACAAAGAAGAGTCTATGGACTAGCACATGTAGTTATAGCATGGAGTCCCAAGTTCATGATTACAGACAGTTTAATGTTACTAGGTTTATTTGTTTGAGTATGTTTTTCAGTTTCAGAGCATATAACTTATTTTGTTAAATATGTTTCTATTAAATGCTTATATAAATAAGATGTTCTTCATGTTTCCTGGCCATGCCTTGCTAGTGTAGAGAACTACAAGTGATTATCTGTGTGGTCCCTCCAGTCATAATGCTGCTCAACTGACTTTTGACCATGATAAGGGTTTTGGGTGTTTTTTTTTTTGTTTTTGTTTTTTTTTTTAGCATTCCCTATGTTCAGGGTAAGCAAATGCAGACAAGCTTATCCCTCATTTCTAATGCAGATGATTTTAAATGTTGTGGTGGCTTGAAAAAAAAAATTTCCCCCAAAGGGAGTAGCACTATTAAGAAATGTGGCCTGGTTGTAGTAGGTGTGGTCTTGTTGGAGGAAGTGTGTCACTGTGGTTTGAGGTCTCCTACACTCAAGATACCACCCAGTGTCTCAGACTACTTCCTGTTGCCTGTAAGTCAAGATGTAGGAACTCTAAGCTCCTTTTCTGGCACTATGTCTGCCTACATGCTGCCTTTCTTTCCACAATGACAATAATGGAATAAATCTCTGAACTTTAAGTGAGCCACCACAATTAAATGTTTTCCTTTATAATACTGTAATGGTCACAGTGTCTCTTCATAGCAATAGAAATACTAATTAAGAAGTTGGTACCAGGGACTGGGTTATTACAGCAGTAGGCCTAATCATGCTTTTGTTTAAAGAAATGTGGAAGTGGGGAGTTTGGGTTAGAAAAGCAGTTGAACACTTTAAGTACTGCTTAATGGGCCGTCCTAGTAGGTGAATGGAAGACAGTGGTGTTGAGTGTGATTTGAACTGTGGGTGCCTGGATGTTTCAGAGGAGGATATTAATATGTTGCCTAGAGATCTTTCTTGTGATATTTTGGTGAAGAATGTGACTGCTTTCTGCCCTTTTCTAGAGTCTGCCTGAGGCTAAAGTGAAGAGATTTGGAGTAATTCCGTTGGCAGAGGAAATCTCAAAACAGCTTAGTATGGACTCTGTTGTGTGGTTATTAGTAATAATTCTAATAAAGATTTATAATGAAAAAGAGCAAGAAAATGTACAATTGGAGGAGAAAAGCACCACCAGGAAGGGAACCAGGAGCTAAATCCTGTGTTCAAGGAGGTAAACAGATCAAGAAATGAAATTAACAGAGTTGTGACCCCAGGGCAAGATCTCACCCAGATAGGCTTCCAACTTGTGAAAGGGAATTGAAGAAAAGCTTAGAGCCATGTGTGGTGGTGCATGGTTTTAGAAGGCAGAGGCTTCAGAAGGAAGAGGTTGGTGGATTTTTGAGTTTCAGGCCAGCCTGGTCTGCAGAGAAAGTTCCAGAAAAGCCAAGATTATGCACACGGAAACCATCTGAAGCAGAAAGTTGGTGAAGATGTAATTAAACAAGAGGTCATGTTCCAGCCCCAACAAGCGGCACAACTTGGCAGCTTCAGCCATGTGGTTTTGGTTTTAGAGTCAAGGATAGAAGAAAGGGATTATGGAATTTGCCTCTGAGACTAGGGAAAGCCACTGAGGCCAGGTGTGTGTCGGGAGTGTCCTGAATGGAGGCCTAGAGAGGCCATTGTATTAAGGTGAAGCCTAGATTTCCTTGGAGATCACAATTGATGAAGATGCCAGAACTGTGGGATACCTAATAAGGAGACCTGCTTAACAGGGTGAAATGAGCCCAAGAGAAAGAAGCATGTTGCAGTCAACAAAGCTGGAAGGAGTTGCACACCTAGAGAGCGTTTGATATCAGATGTGGAGACATAGAGTATAGAGTTAACCCAGCTGGTTTTTGGTCTTGCTTTGGTCCAGTTTTCCTCATTGTGCTCTCTTCCCTATGTTTTGGGATGGTATTGTATATCCTCCGCTATTATATGTTAGAAATATGCGATCTGCTTTCAGTGTTGATTATAACTGCCCTGTTAAGAGATTACATGTTTAGTGTTAAGAGATTGCATGGATCTCAGAAGAGACTTTGACCTTTAGACTTAAATATGTTTGAGACTATAATACACTATAGGCACTTCTGAATTTGAACTGAATGCTTTAGGCTTTGGGGGCCAGGGAGTAAACTGTGGTGATTAGAAAGAAAATGGCCCCAAAGGTAGTGGCACTATTAAGAGGTGTGGCCTTGTTGGAGTAGGTGTGGTCTTGTTGGAACAAGTGTGTCACTGTGAGGGTGGGCTTTGAGGTCTCATATATGCTCAAACCATGCCCACTGTCTCAGAGCTCTTTTCTGTTGCCTGAGAGTCAAGATGTAGAACTCTCAGCTCCTTCTCCAGCACTATGTCTGCCTGCATGCTGTCATGCTTTCTGCCATGAGGATAATGGACTAAACCTCTGAACTGTAAGGAGCCCCAATTATGATTTGCTCTGGTCATGGTGACTTTTCACAGCAATAGAAAGATAAATATATTTTTCTCCACTAATTGCTGTTAATCAAAGCTTCAGAACAATGTGGAAAATAGGTATCTAAGAAGAACATCTGTCTCAATCTAAGGAGGAGGCTCTCAACTTCTAGTATGAAACATAATATTACATTTTCCCCTTTATTTTTATGTGTATGGATGTTTTGCCTGCATTATGCCTGTGCACCATATGCATTCTGTGCCTACAGAAGATATTGAATCCCCTGGGACTGGAGTTACAGACAGATGGGAGCCACCATGTGTGTGCTGGGAATCAAACATGGGTTCCCTGAAAGAGGAGGCAGTGCTCTTAACTACCTAGCCATCTTTCCAGTCCCAAAAAAGCATAACACTGTTTCTGTTTATTTGTTTTAAACTAGAAAGAGGGAACTCCTTTCTACACTAATGAATTGGATGTTTTAACATGAATCATTTGAATCATGGATTTAGTCAAATGTGTTTATTGTGATGATCCTTTTCTCCTTTCTATAAATGTGACCTGGGATTTTGAAATACCAAAGTCCATTTCCAGTGACTTACTTCCTCCAATAAGGCCACATCTCTTAATCCTTCTCAAACAGTTCTAACTAACTGGGGACCACACATTCAAATATTTGAGCCTATGGGGACCATCCTCATTCAAGCCACCACACTTGGTATATGGAATTGATCCGTTTTGGTATGTTGAACCAACCTTACATTACAGGAGTTAATTCCAGTTGATCATTTTTATAACCCTTTAAAAATAAAATAGTGCACACTGAATTAAATGTGCCAGTATTTCAATAATTTTATTTATGTTTATAATGAACATTGATTTGTACTTTTCTCGTTGCGTTTTTGGCTGGTTTTGATACTCAGTATCACTAATATCATGTAATAAGTTGGTAAATATTGTCTTTTATTCTTTTTTAGGGGGAAGAATTTGTAAGTGAAAATACTTAGGAAGATTTATGTGTGAAGTCATCTAGCTAGGGTTTTTCTTTACTAACTTAATATCATGCTTGTATAGTTCAACTTTGTTGATCTTTGAAAAGACTCAACTCTCAATGTCATTGATTTTCCCCATTTATTTTGTTTTCTCTGTTTTTATTTAATGCTTATTATTTACTTCATTCTGTTTTGTATTAATTCAATTTGCTTTCATTTTTCATGTCTTCCAGTATAAGGTTTACTTGTTTTCATTTGCCATCTTCATTTTCAAAATAGATATAATTTTCAAAATATATTTTTATAGTCATTTTATACACTTCTCACCATACTCTAGATGTTTTGGTATTTAAATGTATAACTTCCTCTGTCTCTGTCCTCTGTCTCTGTCTCTGTCTGTCTGTCTTTCTGGGGGGAGGGGCATTGAACTCAGGAATTCTTTTGTGCTGCTCAGCAAGCACTTTGCCCTGAATTTCACTCCAGACTTTGACTTTCTACTCTCTTTCATCTCAGAGTATCTCTAATTTATCCTATGATTTTTTCATTTGATTCAACTTTGTTTAGGATTGCATTGCTGGATTTTCATGTATTTGTGTACTTTTTAAGTTTCCTATTGCCATTAGTTTCCAATCTTTGGAGAACACATATGGTATAATTTGTTATTTTTAATCTTATAAGAACAAACTTTTAACCTGATATGTGGTGCACCCTGGAGACCATCCCATGTGCACATGAGAAAAATACATGTGCTGTTACTTGGCGTGCTCTACAGATGCCTGTTAGGGTTGGTTGGCTTTACAGTGTAATTGAAGTTTTTATTTTCATGTTTGTCTTCTATCTGGTTACTCTATCTGTTATTAAAAGTCAGATATTAAGATCACCAACTACAAGTAACCAATTTTAAAATTTTTCACTTCTGTGTTGTTTTTGATTTATGGTTTGGGACTCTGTTATTAAGTACACATGTTAATAAATACCACACTGAAGTATTGGCCTTCATTTTATTTTTGTATACCTTTTAAAGTTTGGATTATCTTCTAAATGTTCTCCATCTGGTGATATCTTTGTCTTAAAGTTTACTTAGTCTATGATGGAAAAAGTCTGCATGGAAGATCTTTTCCACTCTTTTTATGTTCGGCTTTTAATGCTTTTGAATATGATGTGTTCCTTTGTAAATAGCACATAAGTCTCAGAAAGTGTTTTTGTTTTGTTTGTTTGTTTGTTTTGTTTCTTGAGACAGCATTTCTCTGTGTAACTTTGGAGCTTGTCCTAGAACTCTCTCTGTAGACCAGACTGGCCTTGAACTCACAGAGATCCACCTGTCTCTGCCTTCTGAGTGCTGAGGTTAAAGGTGTGTGCCACCACCAAAGTGGGTTTTAATGGGTGGGAAAATGATAGTTTGTGAGAAATATTAGGTACCAGGTAAACAAAATTTAACAGATCCCCCACTCCAAGGTTTTAATAGTATTTAATATGTAATGTAATCTTCTAGGAGAGAATATAACTTACTACATTCCTGAAGTTACAGTAACTGGAGACTGCTAACCTTTATAAATAAATATCTCCTAGGAAGTGTTTTGTGAGACTTACTAATGTCACCTTCACTGTGACAAATACTTTCAAGAAAACAGCTTAACGAAGGGTTTGCTTCAGATCATGGCCTCCCAGGTCTCATCCTCTAGACAGCTGGAACCCGTTGCTTTGGTCTTCAGTGAGACAGAATATCATGGTGGCAGGGGCTCTATCTCATGGTGGCCAGGAAGCAGAGAGAGGGGAAACTCTGCACTAGTGGTCCTCCTCCTTGCTCCTTTTTTATTGCATCTGGATACCATCCCCAGTCTGTCAGGGATGTTGCCCTCTCAGGGCAGATCCCCTTTTTAGTTAATCCCTCCTGGAAACACCCTTACAGACACACCTAGAAGTGTGTTTTTCAGTCCCAGTCATTGTCTATGTAGGTGAACAACTGAAGTCACCCAGCATGTCCAAGATGGCCACTGTGTCTATTGTTAGGGTGTCGAGAACCAGGAGCTAGCAAAATGTTGCAAAGAAACATTTAATAACAGCCAGGTTGTATTTTCAGTCTCCCATAGAGGAGAATGAAAACAGCCTAGATTAAAGGCAGAGCAATCTCTTTATACCAAGTGAGCAAGTGATTGAAAGTGGAATTTTGCCGTTATTTTTATGATCATGGGAAAGGAACATGTTAAGTGTTTATGGTCAGACAGTTAACATACCATGAAACATCTTATTGTCAGTCAATTCTCAAAACAATGAAAACAATTTACGATGTGTCATTTACAAGATTATTGATGACCAATCAAAAAAAGTTGACCTTTAGCTAAGGACATGATCAAAGTCTAACATTGTTTAACTAAAAAGAAAATGGAGTCAGCTGTCCCTTAACACTGTGAAGAGAGGAAAAACTGAGAAAGAAGGTCAGGGCTAGCAAATCAAAATTCAAGTCATCTACATACACTGAATTTCATATAAATAATAACTTTAGTGTTTGCATGAAACCCGCACATATTCTGCTAAAAAGTTTATCTGAGATGTATATTTAGCTGAACAGCCTGTTTTGGAAGGTAGTACTGGTACCTGAGTTGCTCAAAATGTACAGCAATTTCATAGAAAAAAAAATCAAGCTAAAGATTTCAGATTAGTGTTCAGTGATTTTTTATTCTCAGAAGCCCATAGACGTGGTTGTGATTTAATACACCCAGGTTTGCTAAAGAGATTCTGGGATGTACATGGAGCCACTTAACTCTTCAGAACACTAGGATTTCCCTGATATTCTAGCAAGGCTACACTACAACTAATAGTGACAGATTTAAAAATAATCATGGTCATGAAACTAAATTTTAAGGCTCCTTACTATGTGAGCCAGTTCAAGAGATTTTTTTTTTCGTTACTTAAGCCTCAAACCATCTCTGGGAGTCAAAATATGCGACTCCCAGGTTGTAATGTACAGAAGCTGGGTAGCAAAGTTTAAGCAACTTAGCTAGGATTCTTGTCAAGAAGTAAGTGCAAAACTGAGAAAGAAAAGATTTACTAGAGAAGGAGAATTCTTATATTTCATAATTCATGTTAATTTATATTGTCATAAAGGAGTTCAAGTTAATATTCCCTCTGACCTGTGGAGGCATCTTCTTTAAGATGTAGAATCTTGTTGAGTGTGGTGATACCTTCTGGTAACCAGAGGCTGCCGTCGATAAGGAGGGAGGCTAGCAACCTGGAGGCCAGCCTGGGCTACAGTGTGCAGTAGTCTGTGATGGTAAGGCATGCTTATATTCTCAGCCCTCAGGAGGCTGAGGCAGTTTAAGATAAGCCTGATCAAACAGGGCTGGAGAGATGATCCAGTATGTAAAGCATTTTCCGTGCAAGCATGAGGCTCTCAGTTCAGATCCCTAGGAACTATGTATAGGATGCAATAGTGTGCATCTCTAAACACAGTTCTTTCCTCAAGATGAGAAGTTGGGACAGGAGAATCCTTGGAATCCCTAGGTAACCTGGCACATGCAGAGGTAAATAACAAGAGAACTGTTTCAAACAGAGGATGAGGAGAACTAATACCTGAAGTTGTCTTCTGATCCCCAAATATGCATCACACACACACACACACACACACACACACACACACACACACACACACACACACACACAATCAAACAGAAAACTCTCTTTACCTAATGGTGATTATCTTTATTGCAAAAGTAGTTCCCCCAATGTAGCTCCTAGCAAAGGAGAGGCATCAGATGAAATCTCTGTGTATCTGAGCATCTCTCTCAATTGTGGCTAGAAGTAGAACCATAGATTTAAGGCTTAGAACTGTATTAGCAACAGTCCTCTAATGTCTGGATTTGTAAACAAAAGGAAGGAGTCAGGTACACTAAGTCTCTTTCTGTGACTGAATGAACAGAATGTACCAGGTACATGGAAAGATTTCTTAATGCCACAGGTTGTGTGAATATATATATGACCCCCTGTTTGGAGATAGCTAGATACATAGCTGCAACTAACGATCATGTATTCCAGTCTGGTCTTGAACTCTTGACCCTTGTGCCACCAACTCCCATGTATTAAGATTACAGTTACACACCACTATTCCTGGCTATAGTTTGAATCTTGGATGTCTCCCAAAGACCCATATGTTGAAGACTTGAGAATGATCCATAAAAGGAAAGACAGACAAGGAAGTGAGTGACTTCAACAATAGAATAGGATTGATCCAAGAAAGCCTTGGAAGGGGTATCTTTAAATCAAGCAACCAGAGACTGCTGCCAGCTTACAGAATGTGGAGAGTTATGTGGTCAAGATGAAGGGATGTCAAAAGCCTCCTAATTGGGTCAAAGATTGGCATTGCTAGTAGTGATCAGAGCTTGGTGAGGAGTAGCTAAAAGAACGTTGGCGATCCATAAAGTCTCTTTTGGTCAGCTATCACCTGGGGTCAGCAGAGGAAGTGGCAAGAACCTAGAAAAACAGTTATTTTAGTTCTGGGGCGGCTAAGTATGGTGACTTCAAGAAATTGTCAACATTTGACCAAAACAGAGGAACTTTACAAAATGACATGGTTGTACAATTGTTGGCAGAGGTAACACATGTGTTCTACCATGGGCCCAAAAAAACATAGCCTGTTGATTATTTAGTCTTTGCTGAATGGATCCTTCTCTTTCTACTTTTGACTTGTAGACACCCCCTCTTGTGCTATTGTGTGCCATCCTGGCAGAAAGGAAGGTATTCTAAAGAGACACTTGAGTTGTCCCTCGAGCTCTATGATTGAAACAGTGAACCTCAAACAATGGGAATTTCCCCCAGGAATCTCATGCTGGGGGAAAGAAAGGGCACCAGCCAGAGGGGGAACTAGCTCCCAAAAAGAGATTTACAACTTGTCAGTTTGTCAGACCACCTGACAATATGGCACTGGAGCTCAGACAATGGTGGTCAGTTTTAGACATGTTCACACCTTGGCTGGGTCTGCCTGAGATGTTCAAGCCTCTGATCTTCTATTGAAGTCTTAACCTCACTCCAGTACCCTGCAAATGGATGATGTGGGGTCCCTGAGTCTCACCTCCCCTCTTTCCAATGTGACCACATTGAATAAATCTCCATTTTTGGCCTTTTACTATGGATTTGGCTGTTTTAATTGACTTCTTAAAGATGGAGAGCTGACCTTTATCTCTTGGGGTACATATTGTGAACCCAAATTCTGTACCAAAATCACTTTATTAACTGTATATTCATGGTTCAAATATCTGTAGGATTCTAACTTGGCTTAAGAAGACATCAGTCAGTTTCTCTCTCCTACTCTCTGATGACAGCTGAGGAGTAACTATGGCTTGTCTTTTGTTCTACTCTTCCCTGAGTCCTTTATGCACATCAACTAGTGGATCAAATGAATAAACCTATGCTAGGAGAAAGTTAAGTAACCTAGGTCCTGTAATGAGTTAACAGTTTGGAAATAACATGTGCCCAAAGGATTGCAGTAAAAAATTTACTATTTCAGGCAAGGCACCCTGACTTTTGTGAGACACATGTTTTAATAAAACATGTCTAAAGCTTAAGAGTTTACTGCCTTTTCAAACACCAAGTAACTTGAACTCAGTATGCAGAGACAGCAGTTGCCTCCTAGGGGTTCATGGAAGACCTACAGATAAGCACTATTTATAATCGGCATGCCACTCTTAAAGTATTCTTGGTAATGAACATGCCAGTTATTTATGGTTGAAGAAATACTTATGAATTATTTTTAAAGGATTTTAAGAAACAGCTTGTCTTAGGCCATTTAATTTACAATTCTTCTCTTTGATTTGCTCAGCAAACTTCAGACCAAGACCTGACTTCAAATCAATGGGTGGACTGATCACAACTAGAGTAGAGGGTCTTTCTTCATCTTTCTTATTTAAAACACATCTCCTTCAGTTGAACAGGGCTCTGGGTATCTCTAATAGTCTCCCTGGTGACAATGATTGGATGCTAAGAACCCAGGCCCCTCCCTTCGAAGTGACCCTTCAAGGACATCAGCAAAGACCTGGTTGATGTCCAGTTTCTAAGTGCTGCTGAGCCTTCATAATTGGCATCCCCTAGTTTTTGGTTCTTAGTCTGCAAGCTGAGATAACAAACAATGAGTTACAGTGGGCTGAGGGAACACTACTCTGGTTTGGAGTCCCCATGCTGTGTTGGGTCCAAGCGACTCAGACCTAGGGCTCCAGATGTTCTTGGGTTTTAAGGCTGAGATGGACAGACTTGAGCTTATGTGAGTGACATAAAACCCCAGCATTTACAACCAAAAGGCACCACAAGAGCTCTCCGGAGCTAAGCCCTGCTGGGATTTTATTTGGAAGAATTTTATTTTAAAATGTAATATCCTTTTCCTTTCTTTGGCAAAACAGAACCAGGAGAAGTTGGATGGAACATGACGGCCGCTTATGAAAAGTCTCTCCCTGTTCATATAAGCAAGTCTGTCATCCTTGATTGGAAAGTAATAATTCATAAAATTCAATGTTATTATCATCCCTCTGCCTGGAGTGATAGATACTCTCAAGGCTTTTTAAATAAAAAGTTTAAAATTGAATTTGTGACTCCAAAGATTGGTGTGTTCAAATGTTGGTTTCCTGCTGAGTAACTGTGAAAACAATTCCAAAGTAGCCCCAGTAAAGTGTTCAGAATGGCAGTTTTATTAAATGCCTTGATGGAGTGCAATGGAAATACGCTTTTGGTGTTTCTCTGTGGCCCTCCCCTCTTCAATGACAACAACTCGCCTCCCTTGGCTATATTTTTCCAGCTATAATCAGAAGGTGGGGGTTGCTTTTTATTAGTTGCAGACCTATAAGACTCTTCTGTAAGAACTGATGCTCCTAGCTACTCTGGGATCGTGGATATGTGTTTTATCATACGATTCTGCAGTGACAAGATCCAGGGCCATGGAGTATGAAAGTATGGCGCTATGTTGTTGCCTGCCAGTGAGCAGTGCGGATTTTCAGTGGCATCTGCAATGGGTCTGGCTGGAGGGAAGAGAAGAGCCCAGCTGTGGGAAGATGGCTGTTGCCCCAGAGAGAGTTAAAATGGTGTCTCAGTGATGAGTACCAGTCTTGAAAGACATTCGGCAAGTGAGCTTTGCCAAAACACACTCAGTGGTGACTGAAGAAACCTTCTCTTCTGCAGGTTTGGTGGGAGAAAAAAAAACATGAGTGTTTTTACTTTCACCTCAATTTCTTCTCTTCCTTTTCCACAAAAATAAAAGGTGAGTTTTCAAGGTTCATGTATTAGCACTATTTGTGGACTTGTCCAAATCCCTGACTGAGGCCTTCAGAATAAAATTAAACTTATTGTGATTTCCACCACTTACCACCAATCTGTCTTCAAGTCAATGACAAATGGTTTCTTTATCCTTTCTACTACCACAAGTAAAATAATGCTGCTCTAAAAATAGGAGTAGAATTCTAGTTTTTACTAAATTTGGGGGTTCTTGTATACACACACACACACACACACACACACACACACACACAAGCAAAAAAAAAAAAAATCAAACAAACAAACAAAAACCCCAAACCGTTCTCTTTGTGAAAATGGGCAGTGAAAGCTGACTGGGCTCTTACCCATTGGCATCTAGGCCTGATTCAAGTCTTGACTTCATTTTAGCATAAATAAAGGGGAAGAAAGGCCACCAATGTAAATGTGGCTTATGTTTCTCTCACACTAAAAGTCCTTCATGAAAACCTGTGCAGGCAACCTTGGATGTGCAGATGCAACTTTATGAGAGTAGGGCTCTTCCCCCTCTCAATAGGATGCTGTCTACCTTTGCTCTTTGAATAGATTCTTGAAAACAGAGGAGGACAAGGAGGCCCCAGGTGACCAAGCTGCTGTTTCCTGCACTTTGGTTCCTAGGAAGACATTGATGGAACCCCACACTAGTGGTCTAAGTCCTCTCTGCATTTACATTATTGTTTACAATATAAAATAGCTCTGGATAATTTTATCCAAATCTCTCATCAGAGCTACTTGTTCAAATGCAGCACAGACATCTGTGTACCCCCGACCACTGTTGCCCCTCACAGAGGAAAATGGCTCTTCTGTAGAAACACAGGAACCCATTTGTGGTAGTTTGAATGTAATTGCTCCCATAAGCACATAGGGAGCGGCACTATTAGGAGGTGTGGCCTTGTAGGAAATGTGTCACTGTTTCAGGGGGGCTTTGAGGGTTCCTATGCTCAAGATACAGATACTGCCCAGCCAGTGTCACAATACACTTCCCGTCGCTTTCTGCTCAAGATGTAGCCAGCACCATATCTGCCTGTATGCCCCCATACTCCCTGCCATAATTATAATGGACTGAACCTCTGAAGTGTAAACCACCACCTCAGTTAAATGTTTTCCTTTATAAGAGTTGCCATGCTTGTGGTGTCTCTTCACAGCAATAGAAACCCTAAGACACCATTCATGTCCCACCTGCCAAGCCGAACTCTCTTCTTTGCTTCACATACTCAGTTCAGATACTCAAATTAGAAAGCATGTTCAGCTATTTTCTGGAGTTTTGGTTTCTCCTTAAATCTATGGGGGAATTTTCAGTTTTGTGTATTACCATATCTGCGGGGAGCGTTAACACACTTTACATGCAGAGAGATGGGTTCCCCTAGGGAATCTTGCCTGATAATAAGTAGAAGACCAGGATGTCTTGACTGCCCATTTGCTCATCACCTTGCTTCACACCTTTAGCCTTTGTTATCCTGAATCACATGGAACAACACTCCCAAAGATGGGCGCTAATATGCAAAAATCTCCTTGATATGCTGTCATATATATCAAACACGGTGTTTCTTTTTAGACACCGTGAAAGTGAAGGTCTTGAGATGGAATAATTTCCTCACCTCACACAGGTATCGTAGAGGAATGTAGAAAGGCCAAATGGAGGGGATTGCACCAGCCATGGGGATGGGAGTGAGATGGACCTTAGTAGTTCACGGTATCACTAGTTTAGAAGAGATCTAACTATGAGAATGTGAGCAGAGAGAACAGAGAATTAGGGTTGAGGACGAAGTTCAATGATAGAGGGCTTGCCTAGCATGTGTCAGGCTCTAGATTCATACCCAGCACTAATAAGTAAATAAATAAATATTCTAAAAGTCACATTGAGTATAAGAGTCTCAAAATCATTTACAATATACTATCATTAGGATTCATTATGTATCCATTTTCTAACTACTGTAGGTGAAGAGAAGTTATTCCCCCGCCCTCCCAGAGAATTCCAAATGGTGTCTTCAAGAGGGAAGGTGGCTTGATGGTCCCCTCCCCACTTCTCTTTCTACCGTCCATCCTCCCTTCCTTCTTCTTTCCCTGTCAAGGAAGAAGCTGCCACTGGTAAAGTCCTTCAGTTCTAGATCTAAGCAGGGCCCTGTAAACCGGAACTTTCTGCCTTTCATTCATTCTTCTGGTCTTTCTCTCTGTGAATTTCAAGGAAGAAGCTGTTGCTGGTAAATTCTTCCAGCTCTAAAACTAAGCAGGTCCTTGTTCAGAACAAGAGGGTCCTCTGAGGAGAACAAGGCTTTGGATCCTGTGAGGGAGGTAGAAGAGAGGTCTGAATGATGCTACAGCTTCTCATAGCTAATATTGCTTCAGAAAAATCAAGAAGCTTGATTTAAATAATGCTTTCCCTCTCCAAAATTCATGCTTACATTTAATTGCATGTTGGAAGTAGGGGCTTTTAGACATGGTTTGGTCATGCAGGGGAATTAATTTCTGAGGCTGCCTCTCATAGATTGCTTCTACGTACGTGTGTTTGTGTTTATGCCTTTTGTCATGTTATGACACCCTACCTGGACATCACTGCTATACCCTTGAAAGCTATACTGCTGTTATATCCAAAGTCCAAATAAACTTTCTTGTACAAATTATGTAGTCTTAGACATTCTGTTATAGTAACAGAAAATGTACTGACATATGGCATTTTTATAACCTTGATATGAACACAGGATTATTTTCCCTGTCACAGCTATATAAAATGTCCCCAATTTTCTCTATATATTCCTTCCTTGCCTTCATGTCTAGTCTAAAGAAGGATCACATACACATGCATACATACATACCTACATACATATATCAGCTAGGGTCAGAAAGCCATTCAGCTCTTTAATAATGGAGACCATGTGTCCCTTGTTGTGGGATATTTGTACTCTGTTTAAAAACGTATTGCTGTGACTGGTGCAATAAAAAGATGAATTGCCAGCAGCTAGGAAGGAGGTATAGGTGGGACTTCTGGGCAGAGAGAGGAAGGTGGGATGAATCTAATCATTTGGAAGACACCAGAGGACATGGTGAGGAAACAGAATATGCAAGATAAAAGAAAGGTAAAGGGTCATGAGGTAAAACATAGATTGATATAAATGGGTTAATTTAAGTTATAAAGAGCTAGAGGGGCACACCTAAACTATAGGCTGAGCTTTCATAATTAATAAAAAGTCTTGCCTGGCAGTGATGGCACACACCTTTAATCCCAGCACTCAAGGAGGTAGGTGGACCTCTGTGAGTTCAAGGCCAGCTTGTTCTACAGAGCAAGTTCCAGCACAGGTTCCAAAGCTATACAGAGAAACCCTGTCTCAAAGACCAAAAAAAAAAAAAACAAACAAACAAACAAACAAACAAAAAACCCCAAAAGGTCTCTATGTCATTATTTGGGAGCTGGCAGGACAGAGAGACTTACTACAGTTCCTGGCAGGAGAGGCACTTCTAGGAACTCTATTAGGTGGTCACTGTCTGCTCACAACAGCCTGCCTCTCTATGATAGCACACATTCTAGAGTTTTCTACATAGGAGTTTACAAAAAACACCACCACAAGATTCATCTCTTCTTTTCTTCCTAGGATGATCCGTGGAATGCCCAAGGGTATACCAAGGGTATAATCATATTTTATTTTTGGAAGCAAAAAGCATGTCTACTTATTGGCAGCTAAAATACTGGCATGAACCATGGGAAGAATCTTAGAGCACCAGTTCCCCATGCCATTGTTTACCTACCAACCCTAAGGGCAGAGGTTCTGCCAAGCTCTCAGTAGTTGCCTTTGAGGAAATCTACCCAAAGTTACTCTTGTGTTTTGAGATGTCGATATCTGTTGTTGTGGCTTAAATAAAGCAGAACACAATCAAAGCAGTGGCTTTAGTGACCTTGTCTTTCCATCTACATTGCCTTTACTCTTTGTTCTTGTGGTTCATGTTTAGCTCTGGTCTTTCCTGGGCATCTCTATGTCACTCCCCTCCAGCCAAGCCTGAACCAGCAAAATTCCACAACACACTGAGAAGCCTTTCTATCTTCAGTTGTGTTTTTAAGGGGCAGTCAACTGTTGTCACATAGGTTTTGAAAAGTCAACCTACTCTCAACCTGAGATAAAGGGATTGACTGACACAGGGAAGTCCTCCCTCCATATAAATGAGAGTCATAAACATTTGGCTCAGAGGTTATCCGGCAGAAATCAAGTTGAATTCAGACAAAAGAAAGAAACAGGTTTTTGCTGAGAATCAAAGGTCTTGGGTTCTAGGTCTAGCCTTATGGCTATTGAGCTCAGTGGGCAGAGTCATCTACTGCTACCTGTATTACTGAAAGGTACAGTTTATGTCCCATGACATCAATACTGTCAATTTGATGGATCTAGACTCACCTTAGAGACAAACCTCTGGGGATGTTTGTGGAGGGAGTTCTAGACTGATTTCCTGAAGTAGGAACATCCACTCTGACAGGGTGCCACTATCCCATAGACTGATTCCCAGACTGAACCACAGGAAAACAAGCTGAGCACCCACATTCTTCACTCAAAGCTTCCTGATGGTAGACAACAAGTGCCCAGCCCTCTCAGCCTCCTGCTGCCCACCTTTCATACCACGATGAAATAGGCCTGTAGAATGTGAGCCAAATCAAACTCTTTCTTAAGTGGCAAACCCTTAACTCATGTGGTGGCTTAAATGAGAAGTGTCCTCCCCACAATTTTAATACTTAGTCCTCAGTTGGTGACACTGTTTCCAGAGGAAATAACGTCATCGCAGGCAGGCTTTGAGACTAAACACCTTATACCACTTCCAGTTGCTTCCTGTGCTTTTGCTTCTGCTCCTGTGAGTGCTTGGACTCCTGTGCCAGGTGCCATGCCTACTGCTTGCTGCCATGCTTTCTTGCCATGGTGGTCTGTGATTACTCTGCAACCACTGAAATAAACGTTGTCGCATAGATTGCTTTGGTCAACAGAAAAGTGAATCTCCACCCCCAGAGAGAATTCTAGGTGATTATGTCCACCTGAAAGAGTTCTTCAAACACCTGCTCCAGAGTTAACAAAAGAAGTTCTTAACACCCCTTGTCCCTGCCGCCAAGATCAACAATGTGGGTGTCCCTGTCTTCAAGGAAATTGACTGAAATCTATAAGACTTCTGAATCTCAGAGCAACCAGGACTTGGGGTGGCGATGTTATGTTTTTAGATGTAACATCTTCCTATACTCTTATTTTAGTGGGTTCACTCTAAGAATCAAGTAACAAGTACATAATAATCTAAAAAGATAATAGTGTGTCTAATGGAGTTCCCCCAAAGCAATGAGTTCTTAATGGCTCCTATGTGTCAGCTTGAATGGGCTCCAATTCAACACAATAGACTGAAATAGAACCAATTGATACAATCAGCAATTCTTTCCCCTTTCTTCCTTCCTTCCTTCCTTCCTTCCTTCCTTCCTTCCTTCCTCCCTTCCTTCCTCTCTCTCCTTCCCTCACTTCCTTCCTCCTCTTCTTCTCCTTCTTTTTAGAAACAGAGGCTCTCTATGAAGCTCTGGCTGACCTGGAACTTTCTGTGTAGACCAGACTGGCCTCAAACACAGAGACCCACCTGTCTCTGCCTACCAAGGGCTTGCATCCCCACACCTATTCTCACTTCCATGTTTCACTGGATCCAGCTTGCAAAACCATCTTGGGGATGCTTGGGAATCAAAAGCAAGATCATCAATAAAAATAAAAAAAAATATGACCAGCCTGGGAGCTCCCACTTGGTCCTCAACGGAAGCCCTCTCCCCCACCCCCTCCATGCCCTGCCTTAGTCTTCTCTTCCAAGTATCTATCACTGGGAACGTATCTAGTCAGAAGGTTCTACTGCTGATTCTCTGGAAACAGAGAAGAGAGAAGAGTCCTCCACACAGCTCACTCCTCTCCAAGTGGATGGTTCTGGATTTGCCCTGAAATCAGATAAATGAGATGTTCAACCAAATTGTACCACTGCAGTTGGTTTATTCGTGGCAAAGCAAGGCTTCCTGCTTTTCAGAAAACAGGTTTACAGAGGCTGAGACAAAGGATTCAAGAGCATTTCTGCTTTCCTGCACACCAATCAGCGCTTTCAAAACAGCATTTTAATTATTTAATTGCAAGTGGATCAGAAACATCTGAATTAAATTTTCTTGAAAAACATAAAATAAAACTGGCCTTTGAAACCAAAGAGAGAAAGTGCTTGGTTAGCTAAAAACAATTTAGGTTTTGTGGTAACCGCAAAGTGTTTGAAAAACAATTTACATATTTGACCAGTTCAAAATGTCTCTGGAACAAGCCTTGTTTTGAGCCTAAAAGGGACAATAAATGTGGACATCTAAAACAAGGGTCATATGGAGTTCCATTTTACAAGGTCTCACATTTAGTAATCAGAAGTTGAAAGGCCTGTTCTCATTTTCTTACAGAGTGTATTTTTGAAACCATTAACTTTTCATAGTGTCAAGACAGGCTGACTAGTTCAATAATTTTAACGGAATCTATCTCTAACAGAGGACAGATTCCTTCAGAACCCCAGGTACACTCAGGTCTTCAGAGGTCAGAGGCTGCAACACAGCATCCTGCTAGATGAGTCGCTGGAGGGGTTTGGGAACTCGGGTCCAGTGATATTCATTGGATCATCACCTCGAGATTGCTAAGTGCTTATTAATTTCTGTGGCCCCTGTGTTTCCCTAGAAAACCCCTTCTTTGTCAAAAGTTGGTGGCCTTGTGCCAGCTCAGCAGTGAACTGCTTTTCTGGCAGCTGGTGGTGACAGTTAAGTAGAAAGTAAAACCAGACAAGACTGAAAGGCATTCACCCATTGCATCAGGTAGGCAATGTGTCCAGTGATGGATGGTGAGAAGATTGGTTTTGTCTCTAAATGCATCAGTGGTAGGCAAATTATTTAGCTGCTTTTCGTGGCTTTGTAGAAGTCTGTCTAGTTTTAGAGAACAGAAAGAAGAAGCAAGTGACACAGGGTTCTCTGCCAAGGCAGGTGGTGAGCTGACAAAGCATTCACCCTTCTGGAACTTATACACAGTATGGGATTCTCTAATGGTAGCTTGGCTTCCTGCGGCCGCCACCGCTTCTGTGAAACATTTCGAGCTGCAGGTCACGTCTTTGGCCTTTGGCTGGATGCCTGACCGTATTTCTTTCCAGAGTCTAGAATGTGTGTAGCAAATGCTTGCTGAGTTAATTTGTAGAGCTGGGTCACCTTTTCACCTCAGAATGACACGCCCATTCATTTCTGCATCGTTATGAAGAAAGATCTCATGCTGTGGACTGGTCTGGGTCTCGAACTGGAGATTCACCACACAACAGGCTGTGTCACTGTGTCTTTTGAATTTAACTCCTTTGTGAGAACCAATGAGCAGATAACATCCCAGTTCTTTTGTTGGGAGCCACACAAGGTTCAGTCTGCCCAGAATCCACAGCCCAATCCCGGACCTCCAATAGCTCATTGCCCAGAAGGAACATAGATTTAAAAAGAAGTAGTCTGGGGCTGGAGAGATGGCTCAGAGGTTAAGAGCGCAGACTGCCCTTCCAGGGGTCCTGAGTTCAATTCCCAGCAACCACATGTTGGCTCACCACCATCTGTAATGAGACCTGATGCTCTCTTCTAGCCTGTGGGCTGTATATGTAATAAATAATCTTAAAAAAAAAAAAACAGAAACAAGTACTCCGTTCAGATATCTGCTTTTCCATTTCTCTACAGAAATCATTTTCTTTGCTGTGAGCAAATTCCCGGCCATAAGTGAAGGAAGAGTAAGAGCAGGGAGTTTTCTGTTTGTTTTGTTGGTTGGGTTTTTGCCTTACAGCTTAAGAAGAGATACAGTTCGTTGTGTCAGGGAGGGCAGAATGGCAGGTGCCTCGGGGGACTTACCACAGCACATTTGCAATTAGAAAGCAGGCAGCAAACAGAGAGTGGGTCTGATCCCAGCAATTCACTTCCTTCAGCTCAAGAAAAATTGACTATGGTCTGCAACATCTTAACTCTACTAAATATCCAGGTATTTAAGTAAATCAAGCAGATAAATAAGCAGACAAGGAAAATACAATAGCTGCAGAATACCTGCTGTGAAGAAAAATCTTGTTCCAGATGTTGGTGAGGAGACAAGGGAACAAAATATGAATTAAATGGCTTTCACTCGCACAAGGTTCCTTTCAGGGCTGGAGGCTGTCACATACATGGGTGCACATAATGAAAAAGCAACTGAGAAAGATTGGGAAGGGGGGTCTGGGAGTGTTGAGTGTGCGCTGAAGGGAGGTGGCTGTTACCCGCACCGTTCTGTGGAGAACATTAGTGTTACCTCATGGTTGTTTGACAGTCACATCCTACTCTACTAGTAAGGCTGAGTGGGGTTTTCAGAGTGTGGGAACAGACGCTGGAGAAGCAGTGAGGGATGGATGCCAGACGCCCCCCCCCCAATAGGACTATGAGTCATAGCTTGCCTCTGGTCTCTCATGAGAGAAACCTGCCTTGGGAAGACATGACTCTAGCGAAAGGATGCTTTATTTGGGTGAAAGGCGATGCAGTGTGCCACAGAAGTACAGAAAGGCACTGAGAGAGGTCAAGGTTAATGTACAACAGAAATATAGGAAACTGCAACTGTCTGTGATGCTGGGACAGCATGTCACCAGGAAGTTGTCTGGTCATGTCTCACCCAGATACTCCTGACATTTGCTTTTTTTTTTTTTTTTTTGTGGTCTGGGAAGCTGTAGACTCAACGGGGAACAGGGTCAGAAGAAGAAAGCTGACCCTATATGGGATGGCTTTGGAAAATTGGTAGGAGAAGCCTGACCATAGGAGAAATATTGTGGCTGGATACTAATATCAGAATGTGACATCTCTGAGTGTTCAGAAGTAAAATGAAAACTGGGGTGGACAGAAAGATAAAATCTGACTTGTTTCACATGCCAGCACAGAGCCCTGTTTTTAGGGTGAGAGGGACTCTGTAGATCACACAGAGGTTTTGGGAAGAGGAAGGAACAGGACTTAAAGTGAAATTGCAGCCAGAAGCAACTCCCTAGATTCTCCTGTCTACTTTATGGGAATATGGTAACAAATGGCTTACTCTAGTGGCTGTCAGGTATCACTTCAAAAACGGGTGGGGTGGATAGAAAGCCACACATTAGAGCCCCAGTAAGGCCTTTGTGATCTCTAAAATGTCCCAGGTTTGGGTTGTTAGCCAATTTGAGTCTGTACTGTACTGTACTGACCTACGGTCAATAAAAGCCTGGGGTCCTCAGCTCAGAAAACGGCATTGGACTTGCCATAGAATGCACTAGTCTGAAAGAGATGCTTGAAGATGGGTTATATTGTGGATATAACATGTGCTTTAATATGTAGTCCTATAGGTCTTCTGTATAATTTTTCCTTCTCCAAATCTTGTTGCAATATCTTAATGAATTTGGGGTCATTTATGATGATGAGGACGATGATGAAATACGTGGCTTAGGCTCTTCCCTCATGAGGTGGGTCCTCTCCTTTTCTAGGCACATTGCTATCTTTTCTGTATCATTTTGAGAGCAGGAGCTTGGTAGCTGATCCATGTTTGTGCTTTGTAATAGCTGCCTATTTAGCCAGATACATGGTTTCCATTAACTTGGAGAGGGCAGCCCTGAGCATCACTGATGGTGCTTTGTTCACAATGTCTTTGATTACTTGTAATATCAAGGTGGTGATGGCAACCATGAGTATAGAACTTTCTCAAACCTGACCTTTCCCAGCATGCTTGGGACAACAAGGGGAATTTAATGAGTATGTGCTCATTTGTCATTGAGTGTTGGGTTCTGATTCTGCAGAAAGATAGAAAATGGATGGATATAAGCTCATTCCTATAGTAGGATCTTTATTGACTATCATGTTCTACCCCAGTAAAATGCTTCCTCTTAGTGGGAGAAATAAGTGGGTAAAAAAAGGTCATTGCTTATAAACCAGCAAGGAAAAAGAGAACGTTCCTATTAGTAATTCAGGTCTCCAAGGAATTATAACCAAAGGTATAATCATATCCCAAGAACTATGTTTCCATTCCCTTTATTCATCTAATGATGTGTGTGTTCAAGTGTTCATGGGCCCATACCACTGGAAGTTAAATCACTATGGAGCTCTGGTGTGGCCAGCCCTGAGAAATAAAGACAAGAATGATGGTCTGAATTTGTGGGCGCTTGGGGTCTAGTGGATGAAATGCAGAGCACTAATAAGTAAACACATAGAAAGGCTAAATAGTGACAAACCATGGAGCAGAACATGTTCCAATGATAGGGTATGGTGTAGGGATAGAGCTTGAATTTGGATGAGTCTTGTGGGTGGATGGAATTGAGCCAAAGCTCAAGGAGAAAGAAACATTCCTATGCAGATCTCGGAAGAGAGGCCTTCTGGAAGAGGCTGATCCCCATGGCAGTAACTTCAAACTGTCCTAGGAAATGTAGACAGTGGTTACAGATTATGCAGGGGAGAAGACAGAGAAGCAGCAGGGGCAAACACTCTCCTGCATTTGCTTCTTATGTTGTGAGCCAGCAGCAGCTAAACAGAGGAAGGGCTACCAAACATCACATGTTGGTTGGTTATTTGTGAACTTGATAGAAGCTGGAGTCATTTAGGAAGGGGGGATTTCAGGTGAGAAGATGCTTCCATTATACTGATCTGTGGGCAAGTCTGTAGGAACATTAACTTGGTTAATGACTGATAAGGCAGGGCCATCCCTAGGCAGGTGGTCCTGGGTCATATATATGGCAAGTTGAGTAAGCCATCAGAAGCAAGCCAGTAAGCTGTGCTCCTCCGCGGCCTCTACTTCAGTTCCTGCAGCTAAGTTTCCACTTTAGTTCCTACCATGATTTCCTCAATAATGGTTTGTGACACAAAAGTGAAGGATGGAATAAACCCTTTCCTCCCCCAAGTTGCCTTTGGTCATGATTTTCATCATAGCTAGGACACACAAAGGACTTCAAAGGTATTTTTAGGCTAGGTAGAAGTGTTTGTGACAATGAAAATACCGTGTCCAAAGACAGGGTGTCACAGCTCTAAGGTCCATGGTGTGTCCTAGCTTGAACCAGACCAGTGACTCTTTGCAATAGACATTTGCCAGTAAAACTGATGGGACAAAGAGGTATACTCTATGGCACACCAAAGCTTCCATTGACCCCAGGACCAATGAAGAGGTTTGGAGAAGCAAGAAAGAAGGAGAAGTAACGAGATTTTTCCTTTGTGACTTTTTTTTTTTATTGTTTTATTTTATTTTATTTTTTGGCTTTTGCCTTTGTTCACTTGCTTGCTTACTTTGATTTGTTTCCTTATGTGGGGGCATGGAAGGGATGAGGGGGAGATGCGTGGCACAAGGAGGTGAACAGAATTGGGGTGCATGATGCGAAACTCCAAGAGTCAATAAAGAAGTTTTTTTTTAAAGACTTCTATCTTAATTCTTCACTGTTGAAGAAATGTATTGTTGAAATTACACTTTTACTTTAGGCAAGAAAAAAATGTCAAAACAGACTTTTTATCAGAGTCACAAAATGTCTAAAATGAGGAAGATTTACTCTAGATCCTGATTTCAGAGGGCTCAGTGCATCACATAGGAAAGTGTAGAGGAGGGGGGATCAACTTGCACCATGGTGACCAGGGGGCAGAGTGAGAACACCTGTTCTCATTCACTTTCTCGTTTGCATCTCAGTCCATCCAGAGTCTGGCCTAGGGGATGGTGTCACCCATTCAGCGCCAGTCTTCTCCTCTTAATCTCATCTGGAAACATACCCTGAGGTGTGCCTTATATGAATTGCCTGGGTATTTATTTCCCAGCCCTATCTGGTTTAGCCTTCACAGTAAACCCCACCAAAGCTAAGTAAACCTTATTTTATCTGCAGGTAGAAGTGGATCAAAACTGAAACCATAACCTAATATTTAACACCCTTTCTACTTAAGCCTAGGCTGTTGGACAAAGACTGCATTGTTTGGGTAGATATGAGCAGATGATGCCAGTATGAGGGAAAATAAACCATGGCCCATCCCCATTCCTGGGACCCATGGGAGTGATGAATGCTAAGAATAAGGAGACAAAACCATTTTTTTACATGTTAGGGCTGATCCTAGGTATTGCAATATGCCAGGGCTACTATGAAGGCAAGTATTTTCCCTTTTATTCCTTAACTGGATATTGGCAGCTATAATAGTTTGCCTGGCTACCACAAGAAGCTATTAAGACAGGGGATTTAAGCTACTCATTTTTTTTCCAGCTCTGGGGGCTAGAGGGCTAAAGATCAAAGCGCAGCTCTCTCTATGGCTACAGAAGCCTCCTTTGTCCTGTGTCTCCCATATGATCTGCCCTCTGTGTGGGAACACCCTTGAGGTCTTTTTGTATGTATTAATCTTCTATGAAGACATAGGTCAAACCAGCTATGGCCCACTGTAGTGACCTCTTGTTAACTCATCTCTCTAAAGCCATGTCTTTAGTTTAGTCATCATCAGAGGTACTAGAGTTCAGGGCTTGGACAATGAATTATAAGAGAGTGAACAACACTAACAGAAACCAAAACCAGATTCTACTTGTTTCCTTGTAGGTCTTCTTATGTAATGCATCAGTAAATAATGAAAATTATTTTAAGAAAGTGAAGTTTTGTTTTAATATCTAATTATATTGGCTAGACCCTCAGAACAATGATAAGCAATGGCTATGGAAGAGACCAACAAGGTTGAGCAGCAGGGATGAGCAATAGAAGGGCCAAAGTATAAAGATATACATATATAAAAACAACAATGGCAATGTAACCCATTCATATGTATGACAGCTTTAAAAACAATAAAATAGTTCACAGTTTGGATGAAGGAAATATCACTTAAAAGCAGATTTTAACATTAGTATTTTGATGCAAATATTAATTTAACAAAGTCTCATTGAATTCATGCTATGATTCAGGCATAGTTCTAGGTGTCAAGGATATAGTGGTGAACAAAACAGGCATAGAGCTTACAATGCTTTATTTGGGGGAAATGCATGTGGAAAGCATTTGAAGGACAAAACACATTAGCATGTAATGGTTTCTGTGGAGATGAGAACACAGGGGAGGGGAAAAGAAATCATGAAAGATGGCGGCTTTTTTAAGTGTGTCATTAAGGAAGGTCAAGTTGGCATTTGAGTGAGTTAATAAAGTGTGGCAGGCAGAGGAGTGAGTGCAAAGACCCTGGGGAAGAAAGAGGAATCAGAAAACCAAACACCATCTATTGGAGCTGGAAGACAAGGCTACACTGTACAAAGTTGGAAAACACTGACTTTTACTCTAAAGGAAATGAATAGGCATGGAAAAACTTTGAGCAGAGAAGTGTCAATGTTTGTGTTTCAGCAGGATTCCTCTGGCTGCTATGTTCAGGACTGATGATAGAGAAAGAAGCAGAAACCAAGGCTTGGTGACACAAGTCTGACTTACTTAGGAAGCTGAGGTGGGAGGATCATACGTTCAAGGCCTGCCCGAACTACAGAGTAAGTTCAAGGCAAAACATTGCCTCAAAAATAGCTATGAGGGCTGGGAATCCAGTCCAACAGTGGGGCACCTGCAGAGAATGTGTGAGATCTTAGACTTGTGCTCAGTGTGGGGAAGCATGAAACCAAGGAGTGGTGAGATATGGGGGAGATACTCTGGAGATCCAGGCAGGAGGATATTGAATGTGAAGCCATTGGAAAGACTACAGAGATGATCCTTAATTACAATCAAAAGCAAGAATAGCGGTTATGTAGATGAGGGTGGTGGTAGAGGGAGTGAGAAGTGAGGAGGTCCTAGGTACATGTTGACACCAGGGTCAGGCTTAGTGGAGGGCAAAAAATAAAGAGCAATGTCAATGACTCCATGGATTTTGTTTTTAAAAAACTGAAGAAGTGGTATTGAGCTTTGGATGTGACACTGTGAGAAGAAAAGGTTGGGGAGGAAGGCCTGGAATACTGATTTGGACACATTTAACAGAAACTCACAAAGGGCCATAGCATAAACACTTTGATGGACGTCTGGAGTGGGGTGGGACTCTACATTACAGGGTCAGTTTGAGTGTTGTGACCATGTGGCTGAAAATTAAACTATGAAAATGGTTAATAGCCCTAAAAAAATAGTATAGGCAGAGTAGACCAGGGGTCTAAGGTCCGTGCTAACATTTAAAGGTGGAGGGGTGGTGGGGATCCAGCAGCTTTGAGAAGAGTGATTGCTCTGTTAGGAGGACAGCCTTGAAGCATAACCCTGTAAAACAGAAAGATGAGGGAAGATCAAGTGTGGTGATTGCTGCTGATTGGTTCAAATAGGTTCATCTTTCAGATGGACTCAGCAAAGAGGAGGTGCTGGTGACTGGCCAAAATGGTTTTATCACACAGGTGTAGAGCATGCTGATTGTTAGCTGAAGTGGGAGGAAGGGTTAAAGGAACCCTGTGGCCAGTTCTTTCAGAGAAAGTGAAACAGAAGCAGTTGAAAGGAAGATGGACATTAGAGAGAAAACATGAGAACTTTATAAACATCTGCTTTACCAAGGCAAACTTTATATCCAATAGATCTATACTTAAGGTAATCTTCCCACTGAAAAAATAGGAATGCACATATACATAGTATCTATACATGTATATATATATATATATATATACATGCATACATAGGATTGTATATATGTGTGTATAGTGTGAACTTTAAGTTTTGTGTATAATATAGAATGACTCAACAGAGTTAATTAGCATAAGATTTATACCAAATACTTGTTCCTGTTGTGGGAACATTTAATACATGTTCTCTTACAATTCTGAAAACACTGTTACTGGCAGCAACTGTGTTAGCTGGTTTGTCATAATGGCAATAAGACACATGACAGCACCAACTTAAAGGTGGAAGTGTCTGCCTTGTCCCACTGTTACAGAGATTCTAACTCAAGTCCCCCTGGCTTTGTCACTGGGCTGCTGCTGAGGCAGGGTACCAAACCAGAGAGTTATCGCAGCAGGGAAGCCAAGCAGAGGTACAGGGAGAGGCTTTGAATAAGGCACTATTCAAAGGCAGGCCCCAGTAACCTCCACCCTCCAGCCAGCCTAAAAACTAAGTGTCCCCCACCTACGAGTAATATGTTTAAAATCTGAAGTCACAATTGATTGATAAACACTTTATAAACTAATTACTTCTCAAAAGCTTCTCTGCTATTCTATAGATGAAAGGTTTCTGTTCCGCCTTGTCCTGCAGCTGCGTAGCCCCAAATAAGCACATTAAGACAGATTAATTATTAAACTGTTTGGCTGATGGCTTAGGCGTCTTATTGGCTAGCTCTCTCTTTATTATTAACCCATTTATATTATCTAAGTATTTCTACATGGTCTTATCTTACCAGAGAAGGGTCCGGACCTGTTACCCCTTCCTCTGCTACATGGCATATCCTGGTGTCCTCTTGGCATCCTCTTCCCAGCATTCTTCTCCTCTGGTATCCTTGCCTATACTTCCTGCCTGGCTTCTGGCCAATCAGTGTTTTATTCATCAACCAATAAGAGAAACATATATACAGAAGGACATCCCACATCATCTCCTCTTTTCTGTCTAAACAAAAGGTTTTAACTTTAACATAGTAAAACAGTTATCAGGTAAGAACTATAGTTAACAATATTTAGTACATTAACATTTGTCAAATTTTAAAGAAAATATTCTATCATATATCCTATCTTTATGAGTCTAAACTTTTATATCTAACCTATCTGCTTGGGGACCAAGACTTCAATGCCCCAGCCTTATGCAGGGGACATTTCATATCCAAGCCATAAGATGTCATGTTGTATAGTAGATTTCTTGGACAAATCCCTCCTAAGTAACTAAATGTATACTTCTCTACCCCACTTTTGTTCCAGCCCTGCCTGTTAGCCCTGCGAGCTTCAGTTTTTAGATTCCACAAGTGAGTTCATTTAGCACTTACCTTCTGTACCACATCCCCCAACACAACCTCTGGGTTTATCTGTGTTGTTGTGAATGGCAGAATCCCATTGTGAAAAGGCAGAATTGTGCAACTAGTTGTCAGGTTGCATGTTTTCCTTATCCATCCATCCATTGATGGGCATGTGGGCTGCTTTCATATCTGGGCTATTGTGGGCAGTGGAGCTGTCTCTCCAACAAACTGATTTTATTTCCTCCAGATATATACCTGGCAGTGTGAGATTGCTGGATCATATAATCATTCTATTTTTTTAATTTTTTGAGGAATTTCCATACCGTTTCCCATGATGGCTGCACCGATTTAAAATGTGCCCATTTTGAGTGTTCATTTTGATGAATTCTGACAAATTTATATGCCTGTAAAACCACCACCCCAACTGAGATACAGCGAGTTAGCTCACCCACCAAAAGTTCCTCTGTGCCCATTTCTAGATAATCCCCTGCATAGACCCAGCCAACCACTAATCTGCTTTCTGTCGATATACATTATATTTGTCTTTTATAGGGTTTTATTTAAATGAAAGCATATGGTACACACTCTATTGTATTTATATTTTTCACTGAGCATAATTCTTTAGCTTTACCCACGGTTCAGTGAGTAACAACCTTTCCTTTTGTCTCTGTCTAGCACTGCTTTACATGGATGACTAGCTGACTGCCTAGCCACCTGTTGGTGGGTATTTATGTCTTTTCCAGCTTGCAGCTATTTGAAAGGAAAGCTGCCATGAACGTTTTTCATGCAAGTCTTAGTGGGGGACCTATATTTACATTCTATTGGTCAAATACCTCAGAAAAGGAATTGCTGGTGTCAAGGTAATGTCTGTACGACTTTGGAAGACGACACTGAGTTGTCCTCTAGAGTAGCTGTGTCATTTCCTAACACTGCATTATAAGAGCCCCAGTTGCTCCAGCTTCTCTTAAGCATTGGAGCCGCTACTCTTCTGCTTTGGCTCACCTGCTGAGTGTGTTGCATGCGCACATACCATGGGGCTTTCTACCTCTGCTCTTTGCTTACTTTGGACCTGGCAAAGATTCTGTCTGTCTACTCTGGCTAGCCTAACATACTGTTCTGAAATTGGTCATGGTACTTCTTTTTCTTTGCTAAAACAATCATTTAAATGTACATCTCACTTTAAGTATAATATTAGCTGTATTTGACAATTTTAGTAGTGTTTTTCACTTTCAATCAATTAAAAAAATTAATTTCCATTACCTTTCTTTGAAATCATTTTGAAGAATATTGTTCAATTTAAAAATATTTACACCTTAGTTATGAGCAGTTTTCCTGCCATCTTGGCCTCAGACCCGCGTCAGCCCCAAATAACACACAGAGATGCTGTCTTAGATATAAAGCTGTTAGCCTGTTACTCGCATTTCTTATTCGCTAGCTCTGTCATAAATATTAACCCATTTCAATTAATCTAAGTGTTTCCACATGGTCTTATCTTACCAGAGAGAGGGTCTGGACCTCTTCTCTCTCAAGTCTCTACATCTTGACTCTCCCCACTACATCTCCTAGAATCAATCCTTCTTGTCTCCTAGTCCCAACTATCTTGCCTTTCTATTTGCCAACAGTGCTTTATTCATTAACCAATAAGAGAAACATATTTACAGAATGACATCTCCCATCATATCTTTCTTTTTCTGTTATTATTTTATTAAATGTCATTGTGTTCGCAGAAGAGAGTATATATTATTTCAATCTTTTAAAATTTAATCATGCTTAAATCATGCTTACATTGTGTGCCAGCATAAGAAAATATTATTTGGATATTTAAAAATAAATGCACATTCTGTGTTCTTTCTTAACTCCTTTGCAGATAAATATAGTAGTGTTAAGTTGAGTATGGTGGTTTGTGTTTCTGATGCTGTTGGGGGGGCTCAGACAGAGGACTGGTGATGAGCTCCACAATGAGTACCACACCAGCCAGGGCCACAAGTAGTATGAATAAATAAAATCCCAAGACAGCTGGGGTTCAAGCTGAAGATCAGAGAAGCAAAGCAGCCAAGCTACTAGAGAGCACTTACCTTTACCAGGGCTCAGGCTATCCTGATCTCAATGTGGCTGGAGACTAATTGCCCAAGACTGAATTCCAGCTCTGAGACACTACTTCTGTCTTATACACACACCTCTCTAGTGTTGGAATCAAAGATGTTTCTCTTTTAGACTGATTCACTCTCATGTAGCTCTGGGTGGCCTTGAGCCCCCAGAGATCCATCTGTCTCTGTCTCCTAAGTCCTGGGATTAAAGGTGTGTGCCATCCCTTCCTGGCCTCTATGGCTGTGTTTACCTTTAAATTCTGATCTCCAGGCAAACTTTATTAGATCATAAACAATATATCACCATACCATATAGCAAAACTCCGGTTCAGAACAATGACCAAAAAGCCCACAATGAAACAACAACCAGAACAAACCAACAATCCAAACTTTGGACCATTCCTCTATACCCTAAACTTTCATTCATGTTTTTCTTCACATTTATGTTCTCTATGTGTTCTGAGGAAATTCCTGTGCTTGATCTCTGAGATAGGTTGTCTTTTAGGGTTTCTATTGCTGTACAGAAACACCATGACCATGGCAACTCTTATAAATGAAGACATTTAATTGGCTCTGGCTTATAGTTTCAGAAGTTAAGTCCATTATCTTCATGGCAGGAAACATAGTGGTGTGCAGGCAGATATGGTGCTGGAGAAGGAGCTGAAAGTTCCACAGTTTGATCCTCAGGCAGCAGAAGTAAACTGAGTACTTTTCTGGGCTGGAAAGTAGTTCAGTTGGTAAAGTAGTTGCCTAGCATGCATGAAGTTCTGGAGTCCATCCCGATTACCATATACTCAGGTGTGTGGCTTATGTCTGTGATCAAAGTGCTTTTGAAGTGTAGGCAAAGGTTTGGAAGTTTGATTTTAGTCCGGCTAGACAAGATCCGATCTCCAAAAGCAGTTTCTCTGTGGTGATTTATACAATTGCAACCTGACAACCCAGTACCCCTGAAAAGGCTAGTATTTGGCCATATCTGTGGGAGATTATCTAGATCAGGTTAATTAATGTGTGATGACCTTCCTAAATGTAGGCAGTGCCATCCTATAGGAAGGTCAGGGTTGGATAAAATGCAAAAGTGAACTGAGCGTGTACATCATCACTTCCTGTTTCCCAAAGTGAATGCAGTGTTTCCAGCTTCCTCCTGCTTCAACAGCCTTACCTTCTCTACCGTGTTGAGCTGTATCTCCTGGAACCAGAAACCAAAAAAAAATTTCCCTCTCTCCCTCCTGTCTCCCTCCCTGCCTCCAGGTTGCTTTTGTTGGATATTTAGTCAGAGCAATGAGATAAGTAAAGTAACTAATATACCAGGACACACTCACTATTCATTTTCTTGTCTACTTCAAAGATTTTTGAAAAGAAAATTTTCATACAATGCATACCTAACATCTGTGGTTATACAGATTATAGCTTGTATATCACAGGCTTAAAATCTAGCATTTACATATAAGAGAAAACAGACAATGTCTATTTGACACTGGGTCATCTCACTCAGAATGATTTTTTAAAGCTCCATCCATTCAGCTGCAACTCTCCTAATTTTGTGGATGCTTTTAGTGTTGCATAATATTCCATTGTGTAAACGCACTGCATTTTTGTTATCTATTCATCAGCTGATACACATCTAAGCTGTTTATACTTTCTGGCTGTTATGATGAGAGCAGCAAAGACATGGATGAGTAAGTGTCTCTGCGGTGGGATATACAGTCTTTTGGGCATATGCCCAAGGGTGGTGCAGCTGGGTCTTAAGGTAAATGAATTCTCAGCTTCCTAGGGATCTGCTACACTGATTTTCATAATGGTTGTGCAAGTTTGCACTCCCACCAGTAATGAATAGTGTTCCCCTTTCCCCACATTTCCCCAGCACAAGCTGCATTTGTGTTATTGATCTTGCCTGATGACTGGAATAAGATGAAATTTCAAAAAACTTTTGATCTGCACTTCCCTGATAATTAAGGATGTTGAACATTTCTCAATCATGTTGAAGAATTTCTCAATCATTTGTGTTTCATCTTTGAGAACTCTGATTAGTTCTATACATCTATTTTAATTTTTTTTTGATGTCCAGGTTTTTTTTTTTAATTTTGTTGTTGTTGTTTATTTATTGTTTTGTTCTTACATCCCAACCCAAGTTTCTCCTCACTTCTCTATTCCCAGTTCCCATCCCCCCCTTTCTCTCCCCCTCCTCCTCCCCCATCCACGCCCCTTCCACAGTTTCCCTTCAGGTAGGCATTTCATGGATTTCAGACAGCCATGGTGTATCAAAGTTGCAGTGAGACGAGGCATCTCCTCTTTTATTAAGGCTGGATGAGGCAACCCAGTAGGTAGAATGGGTCCCCAAAGCAGACAACATAGTCAGAGACTGTCCCTCCTGTTGCTGTTAGGAGTCTCATACTAAAACCAAGTTACACAACTGTAACATATATGTGGAGGGCCTTGGTCAGTTCCATGCAGGCTCCCTGGTTATCAGTCAAGTCTCTGTGGTGCCTGTGACACCACTGGATCCTAAAATCCTTCCTCCCCTTCTATTGCTGCATTCTCTGAATTCTGCCTAATGTTTGGTTGTGGGTCTCTTCATCTGTTTCCACAAGTTACTGGGTGAAGTCTCCCTTATGACAGCTGGGTTAGGCATCAGTCTATGAGTGTAGCAGAATATCATTAAGAATCGTTGACTTCTTTTTCTTTTCTTTTTTGCCAGTCATGATAGAACCAATTCTATCATAGGTCTATGGGGTATCCTGCCTCTGGGTCCTGGTTCTTAGGAGGGAGCTCCCTCTCAGAGTGTGGGTCTCCAGCAGTGCTAGTCATTGGTTGTTCACTCCACAATTTCTACACTATTTTACCCCAGCACATCTTGTAAACAGAACAAATTGTAGGTCAAATGGTTTATGGCTGGGTTTATGGCCCAGTTTCTTCACTGGAAGTCTTTGCCTGGTTACAGGAGCTGTCTGGTTCAGGAGTCTTAGCTAGGGTCACCCTCATAGACTCCTGGGAGTTTCCATTGCTCCATGTTTCTAGCTCATCCCAGAGATGCCCCCAGATTCCAGTTGTCTCTTCTAGTGCTCTCTCCCTTCATCCTCCCCTCACCTGACTCCTCCTGTTCTCATCCCCCTCACCACTTCCAGGTAAACATCTTCAGCAAAGTGGCTGGGTACAAAATTAACTGAAAGAAAACAAAAACACAAACTGTAGCCCTCCTATATACAAATGATAAATAGGCTAAGGAAGTATTTAGGAAAATAACACCCTTCACTATAGCCACAAATGATATAAAACATATTGGTGTAACTCTAACCAAGCAAGGGAAAGACCTGTCTGACAGAACTTCAAGTTTTTGGAGAAAGAAATTGAAGAAGATATCAGAAGATGGAAAGATTTCCCTTGCTCATGGGTTGGCAGGGTTAACACCGTAAAAATGGCAGTTTTACCAAAAGTAATCTACAGATTCAATACAATAAACATCAAAATTCAAACACAATTCTTTACAAATCTTGGAAGGACAATACTCAACTTCATATGGAAAACCAAAAAACAAACAAACAAACAAAAACCCAGGGTAGCTAAAACAACCCTGTACAATAAAAGAACTTTTGAAGGTATTATCATCCCTGCTTTCAATATAGAGCAATAAAAAGCAAACAACAACAACAAACACACACACACACATAGTATTGGCATAAAAACAGGCATGTTTGTCAATCAAATCAAATCAAAGACTC
Organism: Cricetiscus sungorus; assembly: GCA_030556225.1. NCBI lineage: Eukaryota > Metazoa > Chordata > Mammalia > Rodentia > Cricetidae > Cricetiscus > Cricetiscus sungorus. The sequence goes on from JANBXA010000741.1 coordinate 8,504,562, forward strand.
AGAAGTAAATCCATACATCTATGAATACTTCTTTTGGCAAAGAAGTCAAAATTATACAATACCCTCCAATGCACTGGCACAGGAGACAACTTCCAGAACAGAACACCAATTGTGCAAGCACTAAGATCAACTATTAACAAATGGGACCTCTTGAAACTGAAAAGCTTCTGTAAGTCAAAGGACACTGTCAATAGGACAAAAAGGCAGCCTGCAAGTGGGAAAAGATTTTCACCAACTCTACCTCTGACACATGCACACACCATTTTGTTTTTAAATCTACCACTCGGTACCAGTGTGAGAGACTGTCAGATAAGAGCACTTACTGCCAACCTGAGTTTAATCCCCAATACCAGAACTGATTTCCATAAGTTGTACTCTGACCTGTAGTGTATGCATTCATACACACATACACTATAAATATGTTTTAAATCTGACCATATCATTTATGAAGCTGATTAGTTAACTTTTGAATAGGCATAAAATAATTTTCACTATATATTTTCTTTTTGTCTGAGAGAAACTACATATAGTTCTAACATCATAATTTAGCCTCTGTCAAGGTGGATAAGCAATATGTCATTTTAACACCTTTTTGAAAATTCTGTCAAATTATATGAGGATATTCTTTTGTTATTCTTTGTTTTACAGTTTCAGTGATTTAAAATATTGTTATCTGTACCAGGATTTTTCTTTTGACCCACAACCAGCTCCCAAATCATGACTTGGAGACTTTTTAGTTAGGCATACTCAGCCTAGCTTAGGGTTGTTTTTAGCTAGCTCTTTTAACTCAGATTAACCTGTTTTCCTGTATCTACCTTTTGTCTTTTTTTTTTTAACTTTTCTTTCCTTCTGTATATCTTACTGTCACTGCTTCTCCTGTCTGTCTATATGGCAGCTGCCTGGCTTCTGTCCCAGGTGTGTTCCTTGATCTTCCTTCCTCCTTCTTCCTCCCCCTCTCCCCTAGATTTCTCTTTCTATTTATTCTCTCTCCCAGCAAGCCCCACCTATCCCTCTCCTGACTAGCTATTGGACATTCAAATTTTTATTCGACCAATCAGGTGCCTTAGGCAGGCAAGGTGAAACAAATGTAGCACATCTTTACATAATTAAACACACATCCTTACACCATTAGATAAATGAAGCATAGACAAAAATAACATACTGTACACAGTTAAAGTAATATTCCAAATCATAAACAAATACAACACATCTATACATAGTTAAAATAATATTCCACAGCAATTATCTTATTAATGAATTCACAAAGTTACATTCAGATGGGCTAACCATGCCTTCACTAATTTCACAGTATGGGACCACACTGATTGCTTAAAATGATTCCCTGGTGTTTTACTTTTAGTCATCACATTAATTCATTGCATTGAATCTTTTAAACAAAATCATGTTTATTTCTTTTTTTAAAAGATTTATTTGTATGTGTGTATGCTTACATGAGTTTATGTGCACCATATGTGCACAGGGGAAGCTAGAAGAGGACATTGGATCTCCTGAAACTGGAGTTACAGGTGTTGTGTGTAGGGAGCCGTTACAAGTACCACTGGGTAACTGTCAAAACCGTTGGTAGACAGGAGAGATGCGCATACGCTGGGTAACTGTCAAACCCTGGGTCCCTGCCTCTCCCGTGGCGTCATATGGGCCGATGAGCAGCAGCCAGTCAGGGGGTGACACGTCCAAGGCAGAGGCTGCTAGCCTATATAAGGGATGGGTTTTGTGTGTTTGGGGTCTCTCTTTCCTGTAAGCTTATGCTCTCCCTCTCAAGAGCATTAAAGCTTTACTGCAGAAGGATCCTGAGTGTGCCGCGTTGTTCTTGCTCGCGAGACGGTAGCGTGGGACATCTGGTGCCGAAACCCGGGAATCAAGACCTCATCATCGTCAGCACCATCGGAGACCCCTTGGCTACAAGGAGGATTCAGAACTGCAGGTAGATACGCTCGGAGAGGTATGTCTTTTCTGGACTTTGGCTTGGGACTGTTGCCACCTTGGGACAGTAGTGTCGAGGCTTTAGTGCTTGTCCTTGGGGCCATTTTGATCTTTTCCACTATCCTGTTAGCAAAGTGTCAAAGTACCCTTGAGGAGGTCCAGAATAGCATGTCAGAAACCGAGCGTAGTGAGAGGTTGGGCGCGCAGCAGAAAAAAAACCGTCCACAAGAAGGAAAAAGCCCCCCCCCCGGTGAGTCTAGTGACAAGGGGGTGTATCCGCCAGATCACAGGGATCCTCCCCCTGCTGTCAAACCAGAGAGAGGAACTGGCTTTTACCCTGTACGTAAGCTTGAGGCCTTAACTCTTGATAGCTCCAATGATTCTGAAAGCTCAGGGGATGAGGTCTTAGATACTGAGGAAGAAGCTGAGCTAGATGAGGAGGCTGCTAAATATGAGGAAGAAAGATACCATCCAGATGACCATATGCAAAATAGCAAAAAACCTCGGAGACGGCCGTTTCAAACGGCCCTCTCACAATTTCGAAAAGAGGGACTTTAGAATCTCAGCAATTATTGTCGCCATTGTGGCTACTACTGTGGTCACGGCAGCAGTGACAGCCTCTGCCCTTGCACTATCCACCTCGGTGCAAACTGCACAGGCTATTAATGGCTTGTCGGCTACTGTCTCCAAGGCCCTGGATAAGCAGGCCTCTGCAAACACTCAGATACAGGGTGGCCTGATGCTGGTAAACCAGTGCATTGATTTAGTGCAGGAGCAGTTGGACATGTTGTGGCAGATGGCCCAATTAGGCTGTGAGCAAAAGCTCCCCGGCCTATATGTCACCTCCATCCAATATGAGAATTTTACCAAAACAGCTAATTTGTCTAAAAGCCTTTCTCAGTTCATGTTGCAGAACTGAACCTCCGAGTTTGAGCAGACACTTCGGGAGCTGAGAGCCGCTATTATCCAGGTCAACTCCACTCGTCTTGACTTGTATCTGATGGAGGGATTGTCGTCATGAATTGCCTCAGCTGTTTCTTATTTCAAAGAATGGGTTGGGGTGGGATTGTTTGGCGCAGCCGTTTGTTGCAGACTGTTGTTGCTTCTTTGGCTGGTCTGTAGGCTCAGGGCTCAAAATAAGAGGGACAAGGTGGTTATTGCCCAAGCGCTTGTAGCTTTGGAACAGGGGGCTTCCACAGATATTTGGCTAACAATGCTTAAGCAGTAGGCCGCCGGTCAGACAGCTCTTGCACACCCAGAGCATAGGCTCATTGCACAGGGTAGAGTGTCTGGTCTGAGCAGCCCATGAGGGATGCCGAGCAAAGCATTGCACAGAGAGTTGCCTGGCTCTCTGGGAGGCATGTTGTCCTGCATAAGGGTTGCCTGCCCTAGTGTCCCTTTCCCAGAAAAACGGCAGAGGACAGGTCGAGGTCACTTCGGGGTGAGTTGACAGCCCCGTAGCGACTCTCGCACATGGTCTTAATTTTTGATCTGGGAGGTACAACCTCTGTCTCTATCCCTCGTTATATGGGTGACCTACCTTCTGAAAATTGGGAAGCCTCATTAATTCTGTTCCTATTAATTGACTCTGTTTAAAATAAATAAAAAAGGGGGAGATGTAGGGAGCCGTTACAAGTACCACTGGGTAACTGTCAAAACCGTTGGTAGACAGAGAGATGCGCATACGCTGGGTAACTGTCAAACCCTGGGTCCCTGCCTCTCCCGTGGCGTCATATGGGCCGATGAGCAGCAGCCAGTCAGGGGGTGACACATCCAAGGCAGAGGCTGCTAGCCTATATAAGGGATGGGTTTTGTGTGTTTGGGGTCTCTCTTTCCTGTAAGCTTATGCTCTCCCTCTCAAGAGCATTAAAGCTTTACTGCAGAAGGATCCTGAGTGTGCCGCGTCGTTCTTGCTGGCGAGACGGTAGCGCGGGACAGTTGTGGATGCTGGGAACTGAGACTAGTTACAGGTGGTGTGAGTTGTCCAATGTGGGTGCTGGGGACTGAGACCAGATTCTCTGTAAGAGCAGCATCTGTATTCTTAACAGCTGAGCCATCTCTTCAGCCCAAGCTATACATTTCTTTTGCTCTTTTAAAAAATTATTTTGTTTTAGTTTTTCATTTTGATTAATTCTTTGAGAATTTTATACATTGTATTTTGATCATATTCACACCCTCCTCGACTCATCACAGGTCTACCTCTGCCATTCCTACCCGACCAACTTTGTGTCTTTTTTCTCAAATAAACAAACAAACAAACAAAAAATGTCAAGTATAGTTGGTACTGCATACCAGGGGCCACATCCTTTAAAAAAGCGACTCTTCTTATCCCAGCAGCTACCAGTTTCCAATATCTCCTGGGCTGGAGTAGACTTTGTTGTCACCTCCCATTGCTATGCTGGATTTGCCTAGCTTGAGATTGCTCAGATTTTGTGCATGTTGTCACAAACATTAAGAGGTCTTATGTGTACCTCCCTTGTTGTGTCTAGAAAACTCTAATTCTTCATATGCGCCCGCCATCTCTGTGTCTTACAGTCCTGTCACCCCCTCTTATGCAATGATCTCTGAGTCTTGGGTGTATAGATGTCTCATTCAGGTCTGTGCAATTTCCTATTCTCTTCACCTTGACCAGATGTGGGTCTCTGTGTTAATTGCTACAAAAGGGAGCTTCCTTGATGGGGGCTGAAAGCTACACTAATCCATGTACATAACAGTAACTCATTAGTAGTCAATTTAATATGTGTCCACTTTGCAGAGTAACAGTTCTCCACCAGGGTCTGTAGCTATCTAGCCACAGGTTCTTGACCCCAATAACTATGGTGGATATGGGTTTCATCATGTAGAATGGGGCGTAAGTTCAATCAGAAAGTGGTTGGTTATTCTATGACATTTGTGCCACTTGTCATTGTCATTGTAGCTTGTAGGATTCAGAGTTGCATAAGGCTGATGATTACTTTTCTCCTCCAGTATCCTGTATGACATCTCTAATCAGGGCTGGAGTTTTCAGTAGAGGACCAGCTAGAGTTCTCTGTGCTCTATAACTCAAATATGAGATGCCATCAGCATTATAGTCTTATTGACATATTCTGGAGGTTAACCAAGAGTATTGGCAATAGCCTGTACTGTTTGGATGCATATTGACTCTCCCTGGCCAAAAACTCCAAAAGAGGTAACCCATTCCTGGTACTGGGCTTTTTCTTTGTTAGTCTGTGGTATAATAGTGGGGGCATTGTTGCCCCATTATAAGATAACTCCATTTTAATTCATTTTTACATATGTGTGCTGGCTAGTTTTTATCATCTTGACTAGAGTTATTTGGGAAGAAGAAATTCAGTTGAGAAAATGACTCCATCAGACTGCCTGGAGGCAATTCTGTAGGTCATTTTCTTAATGTTTGAGGTGGGGAGGCTCAGCTTACCAAGTGTGATACCACCATGAGCAGGTGGTCCTAGGATAAGAAAACCAACTAAGCAAGCCTGTTAAGCAGCACTCCTCCATGGCCTCTGCTTTAGTTTCTACCTCCAAGTTCCTGTCTGAAGTTCCTGCCTTGGTTTCCTTCCATGTTGTAAGCTGTAGAATGAAATCAATGCTTTTTTTCCCAAAGGTTGCTTTTGATCATGGAGATTATCAAGCCAATAGGAAAACAAATAAGACAATATGTGTATTGTGCATTTTAGGAAGCTTCTGGAGACATTTTCTCTAAGGGTAGATGGGTAACTCTCCTTTAATTCTTTGTTGCAATTATTGTGCATAATACATGCACTTTCATATGAAATCATTGGAATTTCTGCCTATTTGAGAAACTGGTTTAGAGCTGGCTTAAGACTGCTGGCTGCTTATAGCAAACCAATGTGCACTTATCAGATTGTTTTTGTTTTTCTATCTAATAGATCCTAGAGAAAGTAAAAAGGGCAAGGGTTAAATTGTGTCTTGGAAATAGTTCCTGTTTTATTATTCTAGCCAAAATCTTATGGGCCTCTCTTCTTTCTCTAAAAAATATTAGAATATTTTTGTTTTATCTGGCTTTAAAATTAGTGTTTAGAGGGTCTCAATGTTTCAAACTCCAGAATCAGGGAATGTGGGGATAAGCTTTAAACTTAAAATATGGTTCATTCTCGTATTTTTTTTTCATTAGAAGACATGTGTATTTCTTAAGCTTTACATATGTTAAAAGAGCAGCATGCTATGTAGGGGGAACGGTGGCTTTAACATGGACTGGCTTTGGCTTGTCACATTTCTTCATTTTCTAAGCTTGTGTTCTCAGCTGGTTTATGACCTCCAAGAGTGACAAGTAAAAGGTTTTGGGAACTGCCAGATGCAAGGTGATATGGTGATTGTGTCAGTTTTGTGTGTATAGCTGCTCTGAGCACAAACCCACAGGGAGAAGTAGGGATAAGCAGTGAATGAAAGAGTCACTGTCTGGAAGAAAATTCTTTCCATCTGACACCTATTTCAAACCAGCAGATACATGCCCCGTGCTACACTGCAGAGGACAGCACCCGCCTGATGACACAATGATTCTGTGTCCCATTTATCTCTTTTTCTCTTGTTTTCATGGAATGGTGTTTGGGATTTTTTCCAATGCTTGCTCAGAATTCTGGTACATGACAGTGGATTCTTGGTATTTTAATTCTTTTTGTTATGGCTGCAATGTAATTTTACATGGGGTTTTAAGCATTTAAAATAGCTTTCCATTTCTGATTTAATTTATATATTTGTGAGTATTTTTAATATGCATGACTATTATTGTAGACAAAGGCTTCCTTTCCATTAATTTTCTTAGTAGATTCCTTTTTGAAACTTTGTGCAGCACAGATAATCACTGAGAATACTAAATCAAGCAAGACTGAATCTTCAGGCAACCTCTATTTGCGGAATGGAAGCGAGAACTATAGACTGTCCAGCAGAATGATATAGGAGCTAAAAGCATGTTAACTTGGACCTTATGGTATTGTGCATTTTTGAAAACTTGCAGTTTAGAAGTGAGGTGAAAGGCCTGACTTTAAGTAATTGGGGGTGCTGATTGGCTGTAGAGTACTTGCCTAGTGTGTGGGAACCTGGCACAGTGGTTCTTTTAATGCCAGTTCTTAGGAGGTCAGAGGCAGGGGGATGAGGAATTCAAGCTCATCCTAGGCTACCTAGCAAGCCTGAGCTATATGAGACTTTCTCTGGAAAAAGGAAAGGAAAGGGAAGGAAGGGGGAGGGAGGGGAGGAGGGAGCAAGGAAATAATTTGCTCCCTTGAGTAGAGTTCATGAGAGAGTAACTCTGGGCTGGATTTGTCTTGTTCACAGACTGTTTTAAACATCTGAGCTAGCATGGGGACATCGGGGATTTCATACGAAAGTCTGAATCTAATTTTACCCCCAAACTTTCCTGCTTTAGTCACTTCCACACAGGTTATTTATTGGGCACCCGGCGATGAGCGGAGCCTGTCTGGGAGAAGACAGGCGCTTCCAAATTCACTTCTAGATGCATGACCTCATAGCTGCTGATTATTTCTGAAACACCCAGCTAGGCTCCACCTCAGAACCTTGTACCTGCCAGTCTCTTACTTGGGGCCTTCCTCCTCTGTGTACCTCCATGGCTCTTGCTTTATCAAGCTCTGGTTAAAGGCTGCCTCCTAATAGAAGCCCCGGAGTGAAAGCACTCAGCTGGCCCTTCCCATTTCTCACTTGCTTGTTCCTCCAGGCAACCACATCATGTGGCTAATGCATTTTAATGAGTTTATTTGCTTATTTAGTATGCTCCCCTGATGGGGCTCATGCTTTGTGGGAGTATCTAGATATGCCTTCCGTCTACTACAGTGCCTGGCATGGAACCAGCGCCTGATGAATGTGTGATGAACAAACCCCACTCTTGCAGGTCGCCCACCTCCTGAGCATCTGGAAGGTAGTGGAAGCAGAGCAAAGAGCCTCTGGGTTGTCCTGGCTCTTCAAGCTTAAACCAAAGAGAAGATGGTTAAAACAACCAAAAAGCTAAATGTCAGTTTGTCACTCTCTAAGCACATATGCTGTGCACTAGCCCTAAAACTCGCATGAAAATATAAGTCTGCATACATGTGACAATAATCATGAGAAACTATTCTCGGGGAATAGGCAAATATGGAATGAAGAACTCAGTTTGCAGTAGGTGCCATGGACTTGAGGGGTTGCGGTGAACTTATGGTCCTTTGCCATCCCATCTGCAGCCAGCTGCACGTCTGAGCATTCCATGACTTTGTAGCACCTACCACTGAACACTTGTAATCAAGGCTATGTGTGCACTTCAAGGTAAGATCATTTTACAACCACACAAGTGTAGAGGTGAGGGATGTGGAAGATGTAAAATATTATCGCTGATGGCTTTGCTGTTCTGGGTTCTCACATTTCCTACAGAGCTCTGTATTGGAAGAAAAAAAAAAAACACTGTCAGGCATATCAAGGGAGAGAATCTAAGAGATTTTTTTACAGGATGGATGACAAGGAAATGGAAGGAGTATTAAGTCCAGATAAGTTTTACCACAGTGTGAAAGCAAACTCTCACAATTCCCATGTCCTCGAAGTGCCCTCATGTAATTGGGTGAGTCCCAGTCTCTCAGGAAGAAATGCTGGGAAGCTGAGAGAAGCTGGGACTCTTCTCACTGAACTTTTTCATCACCCGCCCCGTGTGTGCTGCGTGTGTGTGTGTGTGTGTGTGTGTGTGTGTGTGTGTGTGTGTGTGTGTGCATGTGTATGTGTGCGTGCTGTGTGTGTACATGCATTGTGTGTGCGCGCGCGTGCCGTGTGTGCGTGTGTGTGTGTGTGCGCACGCGCATATGTGTGTGTGCGTGTATGTGTGCCATGTGAGTGTGTGTGAGTGTGTGCGAGTGCATGTGTGTGCAAGTGTGTGTGCGTATGCGTGAGTTCATGTGTGCATACATGCATTGTGTGTGCATGTGCTGTGTGTATGTGTGTGTGCACATGCGCAAGTGTGTGCATGTGTGTGAGTGTGTGTGTGTGTGTGTGTGTGCATGCATGCATGTGTGTACATATGTGTTTCCAAAGCTTAAGGCATGTTTCATTTGAGGCTGCTCATCTTCTTTATTATAGTTTCTTTTTCCTGCACCCTCTTCTCCTATAAACAGGCAAAGCCCCAAACTGTGTTCTCTTCCCCTTTAGTGACTAGAAGATTCCCCAACTCTGCTATTCTGGTTCATAGAAAACAAATGGAAGGTGTATTTATTTATTTAGAAGATACTGAGTGCTTCCTACTTCCAGAGACACACAGCAGAATAAGCTTTTTATCATTCGCTACCAGCTGAATTTATTGGTGCTACCTGAAGAATTCATCAAAGAAATACAGTGAAAGGACATGAATGAATGGCGTGAGTTGCCTGTGGAAGACAGGCACTTCATTTTGTTCTGTGGGAAAGTTACTGTAAGTGTGCAGGTGTGTTCCCAACGGTTTGCTGTCAATGGTTTGCTTTCAGACGCACTACTGACTCTCACAGGGAAGAGCATCTTTGGAAGAGCCTGGCCAGATGGTCCATGACAGCAAAAGCCCACACAGTACATGCACATGCCAAGAAGTCCCGCCCTGGAATGCAGGAGAGGTAGGGCATCTATGGGCGCTGAGAGAAGGAAATACAAACAGCAATTTGGAGACCACTGAGTTGCTGCCCCCTAGGTATGGAGAGTATCTTTTTTTAGAGACTTGTTGAGATGTCATTGCATGTTGTTTTTAGCTGAGTTCTGAGCAGAAAGTAGGAAAGAAGAAACACAGCACCAAAGAAGAGTGACTGTCATTCTAAATGACTTGGGTGGCAGCAGCTGAAGCAAGAGCAAGACCCAGTTTGCAGAAGAAATTTCTTTGCTGTGTTTCGTGACTCTGGTTCCTTGAGGCTCCAATGTGAGAGTCGGAGATTATAAATCTGGTTGTCAATAAAAAAATGTTTACTTGTTTCCAGGCATGAAATGGAAAATGTTTTCAGAAGTCAGCTCACCATCACTTCCCTGGACAGGACAATCTGCTGCAGGCTGAGGCTGAACCACTGGCCATCATCTAATAAACACACGTGTGGCAGAGATCATAGCAGTGCAGCCTAGATGGCTAGGGCTGAAACATTCTGTAGGTGCTATGTTCAGGGCTAAATCCCACATAAAAGCTGCTTTGCTGCCTCTTACAGAAATCCAAAGACCATAGTATTTACACTGCTCAACTGAGAGCTCCTTGGGACCCTGCAAACTCACTTGTACTTACCTAATTAAGAGACATAAGGAAAGGTTCAATCCTAAAGCCTTAGAAATGAGCACCTCAAAACAATCCCATCTTCTAATTCAACAAAATGAGACTCTGGGAAGTGAAATGGTCTATTCAAGGCAGTAGAAGATAGGGCAAGGCTCTGTCTCTGAGGCTGGTGTCTTCCAGCGTACTACCCATCAGGCAATATGCACAGTCCTCAAGTGTAGAGTTGGGACCCACAGCAGCAGCTTCAGCATTAACAGAACCCGATCAGTGTTTGAGGAGGGCTCTCTGCTCCTTTCTATCATCTGTTTGATCCTACTATATTACTGGACAGCAGGTTCTTTACATTCGTCATCTCTAATTCTCACAGCTACCCTATGTAACCTTCACTTGACAAGTGGTTAAACAGAGTCATGGTGCCATTAAAGGGCCTGCACAAGACCAAGCTGTGCTGGAAACCTTGATCCATGGAAGCTCAAACTTAACCTGTTTCTGTGCTATATGGCAACCTTCGCTGTGGCTCCTGCACAAGTGCCAGTGCCCTGTGTAAACATCCCCTGCCCATCCCATAAGCCACTACCACACTTTGCTGGGTATCTGGCACCTGCGAGCCTGGAGCCAGCCACATCTGGACTCTGTGGCCATCATCAGAGAGCCGGGCTGGGTGGATATGTCATTTCCCGGTGTATGAATGAATGTTTGATTGACCTTAACTCACCACTGGGTGGAGTTCACTCTGGGCAGAACACTTAGTGGCTGAGGAAACCCTGGGAGAGGCTGCCCAGGCTGGTGGTTTGACACCAATTTCAGCTGTTTGGAATGGTGCCACTGGAAGCCAGATTCGACCACTGGCACATGGTGGAGAGGCCTTACCTTCAGCCTCCCAGTGTCCTAGATTCTTTGGAGGTCAACTGAGGACAGACAAACCTGCTATTTCTGCTGAGATTCTCTTCTCCAGGGTGAGGACAAGCAGCAGGAGACATGTCTGAGATGCCAGAAGAAATAAACCATACACAGCTAAACTGGAAGAGGCTCCTTTGCCCTCTCTTCCACTGGGAAACTGGGGGAGGTGACAGAGATGCTTAACTAGGCACAGATGGAAGAAACTCTTCCATGCCTAGAGGCCTTCGGATTGGTTTATCAGCAAAGTTGTATCATTTCTCATGACAAGAACTTACAGGCTTTGAAGGGAGTCGAGATAGAGGATCCTTTCCCACCTTAGAAACTTGCTGGGATGTAAACATGGCTGCTATGACTATGAACTCGAAAACATAAGACAGTATGCTACTGAGCTGACACTGGATATATAGGGGGAGGCAGCATGTTTCTGGTAGACAAAACCAGCCCACAGCATGGAGGAAGTTGAGAAATACCCATTAAGAAAAACTCAAACTAAATGCTCAAATATGATCATCTGGAACATACAGTTTCTTATTAGTTCATAGAGAAGCCTAATTTACACATATGGGAAAATTTGTGGGAGATCCCCAACCTAGCTTTGATGGATGTCTTCTCTTGAGAATGTCCCTTGCCTGGGTACTTAAAGTTGGTTTGCTCTGTCTGACTCAACTAGATATTTGGAGATTCAAATGGTAGCAAATAAGGGAAGAACGTTTAGGGTTGGGGGAGAACCTGAGGACAAGCACCTTGGAGCTTGGAGACATGTATAATAGATTTTAAAAAATCCTTTTATCTTTTCTGTTTCTCTCTTCCCAGAGGAAGCCATCACACTGGGTAAACGATCTCATAGAGAGCAGTGAGCCTACTGTGCATCTGAAACTTATTGACAGACATGTGTAAGTGCTGCTCTATGGAGGTGGAGGTGGGGCTAAATGGTCCATCAACAGTAACTGATGAGTGAGGTAAGGATGGACTGTGAAGTGCAAGCTCCAAGTTCAGTTTCTTTCCACTAACGTTGGAACGTGGTTAGCTTATATTTAAGAAGTGGGGTTTGGGTCTGGATAGTTTATGCTTTATCATAGTTAATCATATTCATGTACTCAAGTGTGTCAGTGTGTGTGTGTGTGTGTGTGTGTGTGTCTTCTTCAACGTGCCAACTTAGGCTTGTGTGTGCATATACATACATCATTGGGTAAAGAATAAATGTTGAATACTTCTGGGAAAGTAGAAATCAGATATTTAAGGGAGCCAAGGCCATCTTCCATGAGTTCAGCTTAAGTGACTATAAATAACTATCCCTCTGCTAGGAGACCTTTCTTAACCTCTCCAAGATGCTAGTCTCATTTCATATAGCCCCTGGGGCTTTTCTTTGCAATGTTAATTGCATTCGTAATTCCATGGTCATTCCTATGATTATTTGTTGATATCCCTTTCCCACAAGGACAGGCATGCCTGTGTGTTGTCTTCACCTGCTGTTTCGTTCCTAAAATTATGCCTGGCACATAATAGCTATTGTGTTGATTATTAAATCTTGTCCTGAGCTGGAGGAAGGCTCAGCAGGTAAGAGCACTTGCCAGGCAGCTCACATCTCCAGTAACTCAAGCTCCAGGGGATCTGATGCCTTCTTCTGGGTCCTGACAGTGGCAGCACAAATGAGTGTACACACACACACAATCGGAAAAACAAAATTGCTATTACAACTCCACTCTTTGCGTAGTGTGTTTGAGATTTATTCAGAGCGATATAGTGATCTGACCAATTTAATATATATATTTTAAACTTTTAAAAACTCTTATTGCTATTTAGAGTGTAGGTAAATGGGTCTAGTCACTCACTGTGTGTTTGTATGTGGAGATCAGAGGACAACTTCAGAAGTTTGTTTTTCCTTTCCAGGAAGTGTGTCCCAGGAATGGGAGTCTGGACCTGGACTTGGCAGAAAGTGCCTTAAGCTGTAGAGCCCAATTTAATATATTTGAAAACCAAGAACTTTGTCTGGATAAATTGCTGAACACTAAGGCCACATTATTTTCCTGAAAACAATTCTTGATTGCTAGTTGATGGGGCCTGTTTACAGCTGTTTGCATCATAGACAAACTTGGGAGGGGAAATGACCACATCAAAACCAGATTCATCTCTCCTCTCTACAAGTTTCCATCCTTCCTTCCTTATAATGAACGTCACCCAGAGTACCCGTGCCAAGGATTGTCGGAAGCACAGAAACCACAGACTGGTGCTAACCTGCTCTGCTTACTGGGTCGCATCTGCAGAGTAGCTCCAGAGTCCTGCCAGCCTTCTTGTGTGCAAGGGTATTGGTACCAGAGCTACACACTGAAAAAATGGGGTCTCTCAAGCTTGCTTTCTCCTAATTTAGAAAGAAATTTTTAGAATAAATGTTCAAGAGAACTATTCATCAACAGGGGGGAAACTCATAAAATTGACAAACTGAAGAAAATTGTGATTATCCTCTCTGCTCTCTTGGGACACTGGTGTTTTAATTTAAGAAAAGCAGCACCAGAGAGAAAGACACCATGTGACAGGAGTCAAGCAGAGGGTTTTGTTTTGTTTTGTTTTAATTAGGGAAGGGGATCATAAAAAGGGGAAGGGGGATAGGAGCAGCAGGAGAGAAGAGAGAAGAAAAACAGGGAGAGAGGAAGAGAAGGGGGTGGGGATGGGCAGAGCCCTTTTTAAAAGGGAGCATAGTAACTATGCACAGGAGGTGCTCTTAGTGGCTGCAGCTGAGGGCGAATCCTGTCAGAACCGAAAGACAGGCCAGTACAGATGCCTGAATACCAACAACAAGAATCATGATTTTTGAGATAGTCTGTTAAAAATCACTTGAGGGTACTGACTTTGACCATCCATGTCTGGTCTGAGTCTAATTTGCTGTTGCCTTAAAAAAAAATTTCCAGCTCTTATAGGGTCAGCTTTGACTGCCATCGTTCACAAATGCTCAGCTTATTATCTGCAACAAATTGTGCTTATTTGAAAACCTAAAAATAGTCAAGCCTGGCAGGTTGGCTTGAGAGTTACAAAGCAAACAGCAGAAAAGTCAGCTACTGATTTTGCAGTGGAGAGCCCTGTGCTGGGGTGGGAGTGGGGGGGTTATGGGGGTGGTGCGCATGGCACTCTTCTCTCCATCACAGCAGAGGAGAAACCTTTCCCACCAAAAGCTTCCCCCAAACTAGCCAGACCTGAGACCAGAACAAAGCTGGGCTCTTTCGAAGGCTTTTCGACTTTCACTCTAAAGTCACCAGCGATCAGACTAGTGAAGTCGGATGAGTCATTGCCAGGCTCTTTTCAAGCTGTGGGATAGCCTAGCTAAGAGAGTAGTGAGTGCTTCACAGGCCTGACGTTTTTTCTTCCTTCTTTTTTTTCCTTCTTTCCTTCCTTACTTCCTTCTTTCCTTCCTTCCTCCCTCCCTCCCTTCCTCCCTTTCTCCCTTCCTTCTTTCCTTCCTCCCTTCCTCCCTCCCTCCCTTCCTCCCTTTCTCCCTTCCTTTCTTCTTTCCTTCCTTCCTTCTTTCCTTCCTTTCTTCTTTCCTTCCTTCCTTCTTTCCTCCCTCCCGCCCACCCTTCTTTTCTTCCTTCCTTTCTATACTGGAAATTGAACCTTAGGGCCTCAGAAATGCTAGGCAAATGCTGTATAACTGAGCAATGTGCTCTGCCGTTTTTACTTTTAATTTTGAGGTGGAGTCTTGCTTATTTGCGCAGGCAGCCTTGAATTCAATCTTTATGCAGGCTGCCTTTGATGGTTTGAATGTATCCAAAGATGTGTGTAAGCTTTTCACTAGATAAAATCCAGGGGCCCTCTCCTCTTCTTCCCAGGACAGTATTGACTCTCGCATGGTGGTGTGTTTTTGCAATACTAAATGAAGAGGGATTGGGACACTCTCAGTGCCTTGGGCAACACAAGTGTGAAGGAAACATCCTCTCTCTCCTGAAACTTTCATCTGTGTCCTTCCAAAGAGAGACCAGAAGAGAAGTCAGGAATGCTATATTTTTCTGCACACGAACCTCAGGCTTTTTGACATCTGGAAACATGGTTTGCTTTTTGGACTTTCCAGCAAAATTCTTCCTCAATTTGGATTCATATAGGATTCTAGTGCTCACTTGATACTTGGATGATGGGGGGGGGGCTCTTCCTTTACTTGGCTAAAAGCTATTTGGATAAACATGAAAGCCCTTGAAAGAGCATGAGGGAAATTGTCACAGCCCTGTTTTAAGAGTATAAGAGGCTGTTGAGAAGTCTCATGACTATAGCTGAAAAAGGTCTTTGGCTCACATGACCCATCCCAGTCCTTGGAATTAGGGAGTCTGAACTCTGCATGTTAAGCTTTGGCATCTAAAGAGGCATAGTCCCTGAGAGCCAGGCAGCAGCGATGTGGGGCTCCATGGGCACAGGAAGGCCAGAGCTGCAGAGGAAGGCTTCATAGGCAAGCCTTGGAGTGCCACAGTGATGCAGATGGAGTGCTCACATCACACACCACTGCAGGTCACCAGTCAGCAACCCCCTCCCTTAGCCAGGAGGCGCTTTCCATGGAAGAGTTTATGAATCTGAAGAGGGATTGGCGTGAGAATGGAAAGGAGAATGGAAGGAAGCAGGAGAGAAAAATCATCAAGATGAAAAATGAACAAGATTTATGAAGGCACCCAGCCCTTGCCTGCTCCCGCCCTGAGATGGGTTTTCCAGGTCCTTGGACAGACTGCTGTGAAACGAGACCAGCTAGCAGGCTGCAGTCACTTTCTTTGAGAGACTGTCAACAGATTAATACATCTTCCCCACACAGCAATTCTCCTCCAACTGAGCCTATAGTTTCCACCACATCATGGAATTTATGTTTCCCTTGGAGTGGACTAAGCCTTTGTTTATGCCCTATGAATGCTTTGGTTCATACTCACTGTGATCATGTTTCCTATTCGCTGCATGATCCCTTGGCCAGGTTCTACAGATTTAAGCCATCAGAGAAAGTTTCCTTCCAGCCCTAACCATTTTCACGCTGATCTTCAAATGTCTCTGTGCATTGTCACTTTCTGTACTTGGTGCTCTAGCCTGCATGGGATAACGGGAATGGGGCAGGGAACGGGTGCAGGCACTGGGGGTCTCCAATACCCCCCAAGTTACTAACCCTCCATGTACTGGTTACTTTTCTCATTGGTGTGACAAAATGCCTGAAGATGGCATTTTAGGAAGGAAAGGATTATGTTGGCTCATAGTTGGAAGATACATTCATCAAGACAAGGGAGGCATGGCTGTGGGAGCGTGAGGTGGCTGCTTACACTGCATCCATAGTCAAGAATCAGAGGGAAATGAATGCTGGTGCCCAGCCCACTGTCTCCTTACTCACCTCAGGACCACAGCCTGTGGGATGGTGCTGTCTAGATGCTGGGAAGAAGAAGGGGGTTCTTCTCTCCTCGATGAACCCATTCTAGAGACTCCCACATGGGCGAACACAGGGCCTTGTGCATTAGGTCGCTCTCAGTCCTGTTGAGCTGTCTATCGATAGGAAGCCCTGTGCTCTAGGACTCTATAAAGTTGCTGTTTGGTGACTTCTCTCTCTCTCCCCCTTTAATTTCTTCAGAGTTTGTTCACCCTATGCCTAAGATGAGCAGGTTTATTGACCCTGTTCTCAAAGACCATGGGTGCACTTCATCTTAACAGCATTCTTGGATATAGAATGAGGCCTATGGCATGGATAAGAGAAGGGAGAATAAATGGGCGTTAGAGGTGCACACCTTTAATTCCAGCACCTGGGAGACAGAGGCAGGCAGCTCTCTGTGAATTTGAAGCCAGCCAAGTCTACAGAGCTAGTTCCAGGACAGGCTCCAAAGCAATACAGAGAAACCCTGTCTTGAAAAACCAAAAAGAAAAAAAAAAAAGAGGGGAGGAGGAGAGGGAATTAGGAGGAACAGGAGGGAAGAGGAGGTGGACAGGAAGATTGAGACAAGGAAAGAAGAGAGGAGAGCAAGAAAAGAGATACCATAATAAAGGGAACCATTATAGGTTTAAAGAGAAACTAGGAAAAGGTCCAGAGTTCTACAAGGATGATCCCAACTAATAATCTAAGCAATAGTGGAGTGGAGAGGCTACCTTAAATGCTCTTCCCTGATAATGAGATTGATAACTACCTTATATGCCATCCTAGGGCCTTCATCTAGTAGCTGACAGAAGCAGAAGCAGACACTCACAGCTAAACACTGAGCCAAACTCTTGGAATCCAGTTACAGAGAGGGAGGAGTGATGAGCAAAGAAGTCAAGACCAGGCTGGAGAAACCCACAGAAACTGCTGACCTGAACAAGGGGGAGCTCATGGACTCCAGTCTGACAGCTGGGAAACCAGCATAAGACAGACCCAGATTCCCTGAACGTGGGTGTTAGTTAGGCGGACTGGGCAGTCTATGGGGCCTCTGATAATGGATCAGTATTTATCCTTAGTATATGAATGGACTTTGGGAGCCCATCTCACATAAAGGAATACTCTCTCAGCCCAGACACATGGGGGAGGGCCTGGGTACGGCAGCTCCAAGTGATATGACAGACTTTGAAGACTCCCCATGGAAGGCCTCACCTTCCCTGGGGAGCAGAAAAGGGATGGGATGGGGATTGTTGGGGGTACAGGGGGGACGGGAGAGTGCAGAAATTGGGATTGATATGTAAAAGAAGCTTGTTTCAAATTTAAATTTAAAAAATATTAGAGAGAGAGAGGGGGGGAGGGGAGAGAGGGGGGAGAGCACAGGCCTTTATATATGTTCTTAAAAGGGCAAGCGATATGTATAAGTACAAGCTTGTGTCAAATGTGGACCTAGCATGGGTGGCAGCAGCCGTTGGACTCCTTGGTACACAGGAGTTAAAGTAGGCTGGAATGCACTGTTAGGTGGGTGAGATGCCTGTGTTAGAACAGTAGCAGCTGGCTGGCTGCAGCATCTCCTGTGTCTGCATCTAGCCAGTGCCTCGTTTGCTAATGAAGTGAAGACCCAGATGTAACAGTGCACACCTTTAATCCCAGCATTTGGGAGGCAGAGGCAGGCAGATCCCTGAGTTCGAGGCCAGCCTGGTCTACATGAGGATTTCCAGCTCAGCCAGGGCTACCCTGTCTCAAAAACAAACAAATAAACAAACAAAAGCACCATGCAAAGATGTCTCATCTAGTACTGGTTGCTAAAGTTCTTTCTCTCACTGAACCTCAGGCTTTTTCTTTCCCATCTGTGCTTAAAAAGGAAAAGCAAAATCATCTGTCTTCCAGCTTTATAGGCAAATCCTGAAAAGGCTAAAAAGCATGAGGATTTTGAAAGACCACTTGATGATGGTGCCATGGGCCTCTCCTTCTTTAGAGAGAGATGCTCTTAAAGCCCCCACGACTATGAAAAGCATATGCTGGGTTCCTTGTGGTTACCCTAATGTCTGGCCTTTCTTTGACATCGTATTTGAAAGAATCAGAGGATATCTCCAGAGATAAAAACTTGATCCTGCATGTTCAGTCTGTGCCAAATCCCAAATAGCTGACCCTGGTTCATCTTGTTAAAGTTAAATGCTTATCTTTCTTCGCTTGCACCTCGAGCAAAGCAGCTCTCTGACCTTCTGGTACCCTCTTCCCCCATTGCTCTACTTACATCCTCCAAGTTTACAGAAACAGTCTTACCCATGGTCTCAATAGTCCTGATGGGCCGGAATGGTATTTTTCTTCCCATTGGCTGGTTGCTTATATCTATTCATTGGGTCCCAACAGCCTAAGCATGAGGCCCAGCCAAGGTCCTACTCTACAGAGAGTTCCACTTGCTCCTTCTGTCCACAGATCCCCCATCCCATACCAAGTCATGCTGCACACAGAGCCTGCCTGCACATGCTGTCTCATATAATGCCCCTAGATGGGTTCCAAGTACCCCAGAGCCCTTTCAAGGTGAGTTCAAGCTGATATTGAAGGGTGGATGAGGACTGGCCATCTGGGCAATGCAAGTGATGCTTGCAAATGATGGCTGATACTGGACAAAACCAGAGAAGGGAGGGAGTCCAGTGTGTCATTCAACTTTCGACACTGTAACACATACCTGAGACAATCAACGTATACAGAAGAAAGGCTTAGTCTAGTTTTAGAGGTTTCAGTTCAAAGTGGGTTGGTCCTTTAACTTTGGGCCATGGGATGAGGCAGCCCACCAGGATGGGAATAAGCAGCAGAGCAAAAATGTCCATTTCAAGGCCAGCAAACAAGCCAAGAGGAAATGTCGGACAAGCCCATAATGACCAGGAGATCTCACTGTCCTGTTATCTCCCAGAAAGGCAGTCAAGCCTTGAACATGTACAACTTTGGAAGACACCTAAGAGTCAGACAGTGGAAGACCACAGTCTGGGGATGGGATGCTAAATCTCAGTTTCTTTATGTCTCCTTCTCTTGCTGTGGGCTATGAGGATCTGAATTGCCTGTCAGTAGACGGCCTTTCAGATACACTTAAGACAGAAGAGTAGTTTCATTTCATGACGTGTTGGTTCGCTGTGTGCCTCTGATCCCTCATTCTCTTCCAGGCCAGATCTCACACAGACTGCCTTAGCCTGGGCCTCCTAGGCCAGCAAGGAACACTCTCCTAACTGTGGCTTAGCTTCAGCTTATTTGGGTATTTGGGATGGGGACCTCGAGGAGGAGATGATTCATGACAGATGAAAGGCCTAGCTGGGGATCCTGGGAGTTTTCCCATCAGCATTCACTGCCTCTGGAGAATATGGCTCTCTGTAGAAGGAACTGTGATGGTTCTAGAAGCTGCCAGCCTGCCACATGCTCACCTAATGGCTTATTGATGGCTGTTCAAGGCTGGCCTGGCAGCAAGGCCTGCTCTGTTTTATTACAAGCATCACTCAGACTGAACCCAAGGTGTCACCTTGCTAAGTGGGCTGTGAGCAGCCAATGTTTTCCACTTTTGATCCATCATTCCTACCATGTGATTCCCAGAACACTATTTATGTCCAGTCTGTGGCTTGGACCCCCTCAGGAAGGAGTTAAATATCACTGTGTTCTTTTCCCCAGGTGAGGAAAAGGGAAACATCTTCAATATGGTGATTGAAAAAAAAAAAAAAGAAATCCATATTATTAAACATTTTCATGCTTGATGAAATAAACTTTTCAAAGTAATATGGAAAAAATGATTTCATTTGAACACCTTTTAGCCAAAGAAACATATGCTGCTTGTTAGGAGTCGGAATTGCAGAGCCTGCCTGCACATCTGGACCCCACGGCTGCCTGGGACTCCTCTACTATGGAGGAAGTGGGAACCCTGCAGACAGACAGGAGGGTGTTCTGGAGAAAACTCAGGCAAGGCTGCAGAGCCTAGTGGAGCCAAGCCCAGGCCTCCTTTGGGGAGGATGAAGCTGTGCCACCCAGCCTCTGCGTTTCAGGACCCAAACACATTATGACTAGTGGTGCTTCTTAGTGTTCAGGCCGCCCATAGATTCAAGCCATTACAGCTGCCAAGGAAGAGGACCCCTCTCTCGTTTGCCCCTGCTTCATGTTACCAGGTCAGGAAAAATCATCATGGGTAAATATACACCAGGCCTCAGCATCAACGAGGCTCCTTTGTAAAGCAAGAGGAGGGAAAGATGTTGCCTCCTTCCAGGAACTGTGAGTTGAAGGTATTTGTTTAAGAGAGTTATTGTTAGCCTACTATGTGCCAATCAGTCAGGGCAAGAGGTGTGAACCACCTGCAGACAGCACAGTGGGCTCAGCCCAGGTGAAGGAACGCTGGCCTCTAGCCCTGGTTTTGTAGCTTATAAAATCACAGAGAAACTGACTTGGGTCTCTGACCAGCTCAGCCCTGCAGTTTGGGAATGCTCAAAACCCAGCTGTACGAGAAGGAAAACACCAACATGGAGGCTCTCTTACCAAACTTGGTTCCAAGCTCTCATTTCCTCTGCACTGTGGTCCTGTGGAACTCTGTTTTTCTTCCCATCTCATACCTGAAAGACAGACACTTCCATGAAGGAACAGTGCCAGGTCACCATGCTAATAAGTGAGCTGTGATTGAAACTCCAGCAGTGAGGAGACATCCTGAGGTTGTTCATCATCATTGAGTATCCTGTGACTTGAGGATTTCAGGACTAAAAGAGGTGACAGTTCTGGAGCAAATGAAGACAGTTGGTCCCTCTGCAAGTGTGGCTTCAATAACCAGTTCGTTTTAGCTTAATCCCAAAGTGCCACTCTGGTACCTATTCCTGGTGAGTGGTACAAAAGAATAACAGGGAATTATGGGGATTCCCTGGGAAGCGATAGACTCTGTCTGCTTGGGGGCATCCAGACCACTGTGTACTTGATCCCAAACAGGAACATGGGCTGCTCTGGTGTGCTTTCCTTTGTCATAGAACAACAAGAATGAGCAGTGCAATGACACAGTGAACTGGTGTTATCTGTTTTCATGATTTTTCCATCAGCAGTTTCAGATCCCTGTCCCTTCAAACTCAGGGAGGTTAGTTCCAGGAGCTGCTCAGATGCCCAAGGCCTTACTAGAAAACAACCTTGTATTTCTAAAGAACACACACACAGCCTTCTGTAAACTTTGACTCTCTTGGGGTCCTCCTAAAGCCTATGGGTGAGAGGCTTGGTCCCCAGCCTGTAGTGCTGTTGGATGGGGCAAACCTATAGGAAGTGGGGCCCAGTAGAGGGAGGTGAGGTCATCAGCAGAGTGGCCTTGAAGAGAGTACCAAGACCTCAGCCCCTTCCCAGTCTCCATGAGGTGACTGAAGGGGCACCTTCTTGGATTTCCACCATGATGACCTTATAGTAAAAAGCAAGGCTCCAGACTAAGATCTCCACAGCTGCAGAGCAAAGTGAATCTCCCTTCCTTTAATCTGGTCATCTCCACTTTTTCCCCCATATCAATGGAAAGCTGATTCAAGCACCCATCTTTCTCCTCCCTCCTCTGTTGGAGGAGAGAACTGTGCCTTTGACATCCACAGCAGTCTGCACTGGATTCCATGGGGCCACACTTGCCCTGAGACAGATGATTTTCTTGGTGGCCCAGCAGGAGCCAGACCCAGAGGAGTTTACACAACATGGCAGATGTTCAAACACCCTAAGAAGTGTGTTCAAGAAAATCCTAGTTGTCTGTCATAGCTTGTAGATATGTTCTGTATACATAAACACCTAGCTCTCTTTCTAGAATGTCCTTTGATGCCACAGAAGCCAGGCTCAGGCTGGTTTGGGAGAACATTAACATCAGCTCTACTGATTATTGCTGTCTGTGTCTACTTTGGTGTTCTCATCTCTAAAATGGGCGTGTTCCTGTCACTGCATGGCTGGAAGTCTTAGAATATCTGTATCTATTCCCAGCTACCTACTGGGAATCCACACAGATTACAGAAGGAAATATTGATAGGAAGGTGTGCATGCATCTGCATTCCATATCATTCCAGATCCTCTCTACTCACAGTTTGTAGGCATCCGGGTTCCTCTTACTAGAAACAACACATAGCCTCTTCAGTCAGGGCCAGCCTACTAACATAAACACACACATGCCTGTTGCTCACCAGGCACCAGCCCTGACACACACTTTGCACACAGAGGTTACATCTCTCCTAAGAGTTTGACAGCATGATGTTTGGAGATGGTTCAGTTCACAGCAGTGTTTTCTTGTATGTCACTGTGTCATATTGCTTTGTACAAATCTTTGGGCCTGTAGTCTTTTACGTACAACTACTAAATTATAAACAAAACCAAAAATCTTGGCACATCAAAGTTTCTTTGAATTTGTGGTAAAATATTATTTGGTAGCAGAGCAAAGCTTGAGTTGATATGGGTCAGTTTCAGCTTACAGTTCTACATCACACTCCATCATTGAGAGAAGTCAAGGCAGGAACTCAATGCAGGAACCTGGAAGCAGGAACTGAAGGAAGCCAGGGAGGAATGCTGGTTCCCAGCTTGCTCCCCATGGCTCACTCTGTCTGCTTTCCTGTAGCACCAGGACCATCGGATCAAAGGTGGCCTCCACAGTCATTAAATAAGAACATGCTGGACAGACTTGCCCATGAGACAATGTTTTGGGGGCATTTTATCAGTGACTAGTACCTCTTCTTAAACTGACATAGCTGCACCAAGTTGACAAAAACCAACCAGAACATATGGCAAATGTGCAATATCAATTTTCAAAATAACTAATTAAAACATTGCTGACAGTTTAGCCATACAAACCCTAGAGCTTCATACAAAAAGTGGTTGTTTACTGTAAGGCATGATTCTATGGGTTTCCAAAGTTTTGACTTCATGTAAGACTATAGTGGATCACTCTGTAGACATGCCATTTCATACAGTAAAATGCCTCTCATAATGACATTTTGGTTAATAACAGACCACATATGTGACAGTGGTCCCATGATATCTTGGAGGAACTGAGACATTTCTTTCATCCCATGCCATATAAAGGAGTTTTTGGTATTGTTCTGGGAGTTGCCTCACACATCATCTATGTCTGTTGGGTTCAGGACTGTGTGGACTGAATATGTTTTTAAGGATATGGTGGCCCTGAAAACACTCAATAAAGCAGTCATTATAAAGTAATTGGCATATGATTGTACATAGGCTAAGTAATCCAGGTTGATGAATCTAGGAAGAAATGCATTTAATATTGACATAGTTTGCTAAGTTGTCTTCCTGGAAAATTTGCATCTTTTGACTTTCATCAGCCCATTTCCTTGTCATCTTTTAGCATTATTCTTTTCCATCTTTTCCACTTTAGGAAGATCTAGCTTCCTGTCAGGCCTTGACAGGCTATCTTCATCTCCTTTTCTGTTGGCAATTTGATTTTGCTTTTCTACTGTTAACAATTTTGCATTGGATTTTGGGGATTCCACTATTGACTCATCAGGGAGGGCTCTTTATGTAAAAGAATTTCTCTAGCTTTTTCTTAATGTTTGATTTCAGTTTTGATGACTGTTGCTCTGAGGTTTATTCTTTCCATCCTTTTATATGTCATCTCTCTCCTCAAACAATTTTCCCTTTGCGTTGCTAGTCTGTGTTTTACAGTCCATTTACCCATCATGGCCTCCTACAAAGAGGAGAGGAAAGGTATCTGAGGTGATGATTGTTCGTGTCTCTCAGATTTTAGGAGAATCAGTAAATTGATGGGAGATGCTGAACATTTAAAATTCAGTTTTTACTAATGTTTTTGTTTGCTTTCTTTTACTGTATGTGTAAGAACAATAGACATCATTGGTGTGTAGCACAATGATAAGTAACTTTTTATACTGGTATTGGTGATCAAGCTAGGATTCTGCCTCCCAGCTATAGCCTCTGTCCTATTTTTGAAACCAGTGTTTACATTTGTTTATTTACTTACTTATTTTATTTTGTGCCTGCTAGAAAGCACAATTGTGAGAGTCCTCAAGGCTTGCTGGCTTCCTAGCCTGGCCCCCTCTTTTAGTCCTCTAAGCACATTTTGCTTTGTGCATTTTGGTTTATAAAAAATATTTTCCACTGGGTCTCAAGAGATGACTCAAGGGTTAAGCGCACTGGCTTACCCTTATAGATGAGCCAGGTTTAGTTCCCAGCACCCACACGGCACTCACAACTGTCTGTAACTCCAGTTCCAGGGGAGCTGATGCCCTCTTCTGGCCCCCATCTCACTATCAGATTAAGAGAAACAGCATCTTCACTTCTGCTTGGTCAGTTGTAAAAGAAGTCATTACGGAAAAACCTCAAGTGATTACCCAAGTGTACTATGGACATATCAGACATGGAGAACCACCTGCCATTTCCATTTCAAATACTCAGAAGTAACCCCAACATCTGTAGAAGTCACCAAATTAACAAAACTGCTACCAAATCAACCAAGCAAACTAATTAGCACCTGGAAGTAAAATTACGGTTGTCATCCGATATTTGACAATTCTGTGTCATCCTATGCTTGATAATTCTGTGGCCTGCTTTGTGGTAAGGAAGCATCTGCACCCTTTCCTCTGTGAACCTCTGGTCCAGCCCATAGGAGGATGCTGGTTTTTGCAAGCCTCAAAAAGTCTTCCTTTAGGAGAAGGGCTAGAGGAGGTCTGGGCTGAAGCAGGCTCGATGCCCCTGGGGCAGGGATAGGGGCTGCACAGTATCCTCAAGGAATGGACTCACCTTTGAAAAACACTATATTAAGTATGGAACAAGAATGGGCAGAGTTAGATGAAGTTCCAATAACCCCGTTCACAGTCCAGTCAAAAAGATAAAAGATCCTGGCACAACAAAACAGGAAATGGCAAATATTACTTCTGGGGTATAAATCCTACAGCTGTTTGTTACTAGTTCTGTGACCGTGGCAACTTGTTAACCTCTCTGAAACTCTTTGTCTCGTATCTACAGCCGCTTGCTTTGGTGATTAAACAGGACTGACGCGAGAAAGCTGTAACCATCTGATTTGGTCCTCCACAAGCCTCAGTGGATGTGAACATTCAGTGGTTAAACTCAGTCTCTGCCCTCTAGTTGGGATGAGCTGAGTGAAGCCAACATGACAGGAGGGAAGTTTGGGCTTTGAAAGAAGTGAAGGCTGTATTGTCCACACAAAATGCAGCTCTCAACTCAAAGCAAATGTTTATTCTTGAGCCACAAATGGCACTAAGGGGCACTTGCTTCTCCAAAGCTGCTTGTGTGTGGGGACGGTGTGGGCAGAGTGCAGGCTGGAGAAAGGCTGAACTCATGTGTGGGGCCTGGAGTGAGCAGGAAGGTGGCAGATAAAGCCTACTCCTGGCGAGAGCAACATGCACTAGGAAGCCTGTTGGGGCCTTGGGACAGCAAGCATCAGCAGAGTTCCTGCTTGCACTCTAGGATTACTCTGTCATAACCATCCGGAGCAGACACGTCCAAGTGTGAAAGCAAAGGACCAGGGATCAGGGATCTACAACGTGCGGAGAACTGGGCCTGGCCAGCTTCTTCCAGAAAACCTGGCTCTCTTTCCCCCCTCTAGCTATAGGAAGGTGTGTCTATCCATGTCTGGTGAAGAAAGGTTACATAATAACCATTTATGCTGGAGTGAACTAAGCTAATGGGGCATGACCTCTTAATGAAATATACAGATGAAATCTGATGGAGATAGGATCTGGGAACACCAGCGACAATTGAGAAACTGCCCCCAAAGGGACAGAAGGGAAAAGGACAAGTTGTGTAGCAGGAAATCACAACTGGAGATATTTGACCTTGCGCACTAAAAGGGAAATTCACCTGGGTCTACATAATTGAAAACGCAGATGTTCAGTCCAGGAAAGTCATAGTGAAATGTAAAATGTTGATAAGGGCTTCAAGGAAGCCAGCACATTGGACTGCAGATGAAATCAGGCCAAGCCTGCAAAAGCTGGACTCCTGCAGGGTCTGTCAGACTACAGCCCTGATTCCACTCCCGTGACCTGGTGGCCACCAAGGAGGATCCTCGGGAATGAGGTGGCAGCATTGAGACTTCAGAGAGGAGGGTGGGAGCTGAGGCAGGTGAGAAAGTCCATTGTTTAGGGACACCTTCTTTCACATCCCAAACACTCTGGCTGATGGTACCGTAACCATGGGAAGAATCCTTGCTGACTGTAACCAGTGTCCTCTGTATGTCCCCTGTCCCCTCTATTGCTCCACCTGCAGGCTGTTTGGTCCAGTAGATCGACTTGTTAGGGCCATTGCAGCTGTCTTCTCTCTATCACAGCCTCAGTCCCCATTCCCCTTGGAGACCTGGTGGCCTTACTGCTGCACGCCCTGCCCATCCCTCGTCCACCCTGTCATGATGAGGCAAGGCTTTGCTTTGCTCACCCCCTCCACAGTCTCCCACCGCAGCCTCAGATCCAGAGCTCCTCACTGGGCAAGCTTTGGGCTTGGGGCTCACTTTTGTAAATTCCTTACACCAACTGCTATGTCTCCTACCACATAGGTCCTCAGTAGGAGGGTCTCCACAGTCAGATAAACAGAAAAATAAGCACGATGCCATCCAGAAGGATCTTTTGAAGCAATATCTTATCCTTTGATTTGGTCTGGCCCTATTCAGTTCAGCCAAACTGACTGTCCATTTACACTTTTTATGGTTAAGTCTGTGGGAGCACACACCATGCTTGTGGCAGGTGAGCCACATGGCTCACGGTTGAGTCACATAGCAGACTAATTCATTCTTTTCATTATTTCTTTTATTTGTTTTGAGATTATAGTATACTTACATCACCCCCTCCCTCAAAACCCTCCTGCATATGTCCCCTTGCTTTCTTCCTATTTCATGGTGTCTTTCTTCATTAATTGTTATATTAAGTGTATATCCTAAAGATAACCAGCCCCTTCTGAATGCTACTTCATTTGGTGCTTATTTTCTCCATTTATTTCCCTAGCCCTGAAATGTTCTGGAGCCTCAGATCTGGGACAGATTTCCAATGTTTTGTTACCCAGGAGTCTCACTACCACAGCCATCATTAACTGCCTGGAAATAATTTTGTTTCTGGCTCCAAATCGGTGGCAATATATAGACCAGAGGAAGGGGAAAAGTACAGCTCATCCTATCACCCTTTAAACAATAGTCTGGGGCAAAAAGTAAAGACTCTAAATACAGTTTTTCAAGAAAACACGAATATATTGATGTTCCATGAGCAGGCTTGGTATTAAAGAAGGTCATTTGGGAGGGTGGGCAGCTTTCAGGAATCTAGGGATATTTGTTCCTGAACAGATAGTTTCCCTACCTGTGTCTTCATGCATACTCATGTTACTGCAGAATGGAATTCATGGTTTCCACCTGGTTTGTGTGTCTTCCTAGGACACTGTGTGGGGCCATTTTCCTGAATATGGTCTTACTGTGATCCTTCCCATTCCTCCTCTCTCTTCACTTTCAATTCATCTGCTCTTAGATAGACCCCATCTGATCACCTGTTACCCACTGTCTTAGTTAGGGTTTCTATTTCTCTGAAGAGACACCATGACCAAAGGAGCTCTTAAAAAAGAAAACATTTAACTGGGCTGGCTGACATTTTTAGAGTTTAGTCCGTTATCATCATGGCAGGACATGGTAGCATGTGTTCAGACATTGTGCTGAAGAAGGAGCTGAGAAAGGAGAAAGAGCTACATCTTGATCCCACAGGCAATAGGAAGTGATCTGAGTGTCACACTGAAGGAAACTTGAGCAAAAGAGACCTCAAAGCCTGCTCCCACAGTGACACACTTCCTCCTACAAGGCTACACCTACTCCAACAAGGCCACACCTCCTAATAGTGCCACTCCCTATGAGCTTATGGGGACCTATTTCATTCAAACTACTATAACCACTTCCTTCAGTGCACTTGATTTTGTTTTTGAGATGGGGCTTCCTGCAGCCAAGACCTCCACCTTCCTGTGCAGAGATTAAAGACCTGAACCTCCACTCCAGGTGTGCAACACTGGGTAATGAGGCATTGGGGAGAATGCACCCCAAGCATTGGGTTGCTTCCAACAGTGCAAACCCGCTAACTGCTCTAAAATACCCATGGCCAGTGCCATCCTGAGACCTTCTCTATTCATCATTTTCTTTCCAGCCACGTTTCCCTGACCTTCCAGGAAAGAGTTTGCATACAAACTATGTTGAGTAGTCATACCTAAAAATTTCCGTTGAGTACCTTTATAAAAGTGACCCCATGTTTAAAGATAATGTGAGAAAATACATTGGCTTGAAAGTAAAAACTAAAGATGCTAAATTCCCAAGAGAACGAGATGAGGTTCCAGTTGACTTCCTCTGCACTCTTGAAGTGTTTATGAGTGTGCACAGACCCAGAGAAGGTGTGTGCTGGCATAGCAGGAGGAAAGGGGCTGTCTCTAAATGTGTCTACAGACTTCAACAGAATAGAGGGCCCAGTGAACAGACAATATACAGCTATCTTCAGAGCAGGATGACTTGTGTTTGGAGTTAACATTTTCATGCAGAGGATCAAGATTGCCCCTTGTAGTTTGTCTTTCTCTGGTGAGCTTTCTCCAACTAAGCCCTTCTTAGGTGCAAACCTTCCTATTTTGTTCTTGCTGAAGCTGGGGTTTTGTTGTTGCTGTTGTTAAACAATTATTTTTAAAACTTGTGCCTTCTGAATCGAGTTTCATGCCTGTCTCCCAAGGAGACAGCTAAACAGTCACCAGTGCAGTTTTAAAAAGAGCAATCTGAGGAGTTCTCACCCCTTGTCACCATATTTGGTGCTGATGCAGAGGCCTCTGTTACTGCAGTGTTTGGGGGATTATGGATGTTGGTATTTTCTCCTCTGATGGTGACAGTTTTTTTAATACTCTTGATCAAAACAAAAATCTAGCGTGTGTTGTCAAGTTTATAAAGTTTAATAGCTTATACCTATAATCCTAGCACTGGGGAGACTGAGGCAGATGGATCACCATGAGTTCAAGGCCAGACTGGGCTACATAGGAAGTACCCAGCAGTGTAAGGCTGCACAGCAGCCTCCTATCTCATCGAAAAGCTCAACTGTGGATTCTGAACCCACTTTAAAGTCCTTCACAGTGTCTGGAGCTGTGCCTCTAACACTTTCTGCTTCCTGAGGATGGTTACACGGAGAACTTTTGATAATTAAAAACATCATTTTTAGAGTACTTTGTTTAATATATCTTTCAAGAGTCAATGAGAAAGCTTGGGGGTAAAGATGTTTACCGCACCTGACAACCTGAGTTTAATCCCTCAATCCCTGGGACTCACATGGTAGAGGAGAGGACCAACTCCCTATTGTTGTCTTCTAATGTCCATATGTGCACGGTGGAACTTGTGTCAACACATGTGCACACATACATGTACATGCACATACATATTCTTACAAATAAAGAGACATAGTACAAATATTTTTAAACAGAGAAAATTGATTAGTATCTCAGTTTTGATTATAATTGTATGAAGTATTGCATCTTACATTTTTGTAAAATTCCATAAAAGTTATTTCTTTCAATAAGTATACAAATTATGGTTATGTAATGGGTTTTTTTTTGGATAGTTATCTACAACATAAACGTATTTAGACATGTATTTCATCTCCATTGTATTGCTTCCATATTTTCTCTATTTAAATAAAACCACACTAACTATTTCTGCGTTTCTTTTTTAAAAAGCTTTTTGGGAGTGGTATAGTGTGGTGTGTGTGTGTGTGTGTATGTGTGTGTGTGTGTGTGCATATGTCTGTGCCTATGTACTGTCCACCTTATCTTTTAAGACAGGGTCAATGACACTCACCAAGTGGTTAATGTAGCTTTTCAGCCAGCTCTGGGGATGGATGTACCTGTCTCTGTCCCCGTAATAGAAATGCAGACATGCATACCTCATGCCTGGCTCTTTTATGCAGACGCTGGAAATCCTAACACAGAACCTCATCTTGCCCAGGAGGCACTCTACTAACTGACCCATCTCCCCAGCCCCTATCTGTGTGTTTCCTTGTTGGTAGTTTAGAGGGATAACTTGAGGTTATATTACACCACAGATTTCTGTAGGCATAGAGTTATGCCCAACTGCCATCTTCTTCAGCCCTGTTTTTCACACATTCTTGAGGTATTTACTAGGGCCTACATGCTACCCTTTTATTCTCTTTGGACAGCTCCATCTAGTGTGCTTCTAAGTGAGACTTCTAAGCAGTCTTGGTGACCCTAGGGGGACAGCAGCAATAAAAAGTTCAGAAGAGCGGGTTGTGGCACTATTTGCGTTTTCAACAGCAGTTGGTGCTATTTCAACTTCTCTGTAAAATCGAGGCTCTCCCTGTCATTAGTTGAGGCACCCACAAAGGAGAACACACTTTGACAAGTGGCACGCTAGGCGTCTTCTTCAGTCGCGTGGGCGTAGTTGAAAATCTTTTGTGGCCAATCCCACATCATGTCTCCAGCTTTCTGGTCCTTTGCATTTCGTGGGTGAAAATGGAGATGCAGATGGTCTCTGTGGTGACTGCACAGGATGAACTAACTCTTCATCCTGCTGAACAATCACCCAGCTACTGAAATACAACAGCACGCATCGTAGCCAAGTTGTCAGAGGGGCTGTTTCACAGCTATGACCTCACAGCCATAAAACAAGAGGCATGTAATGTGTAAGGAAAACCCAAGACAGCTTTTCCACATTTGTTTTATTAGTGAGGTTACCATATGGAAAATAACGTTAAGTTATCATAAACATTCTCTTAAGGGAATTCTTAGGACTCATACAGATATTTTTATTTTCCTGAGCTTAGATTTCTTATTTGTTGCTTACAGAAGCATGAAGTTATGTTATCCATTATCTCCACACCACACAATCAGCCCAAGTGTTCACAAAAGGCTCAGGCCTTTTTATGCATTTGAAGTTCAAGGTTCCTGCTGTATTGTTTATCCGCATTAGTAAATGGGCCACAGCAGCTGCTGGGTTCAGATGCACTAACTGGCCTATAGCAGAGTTTTGCCTTTGCTGGCAGCTGTCAAGACCAGTCTGGGCTGGCTGGAACAAAATTGTCCTTTGACCACTCCCCACACAGGATTCATATAAGCCCAGACAATCACCAAGGATTTTGACTGTGGTCTGTTCCTCAAGTATCCGAGGCTTCTTAGAAACGCCCCATTGTTCCTTGTTGTTCAAACACCTGTGAGTTTCCTTCCAAGCAAATTTGACAACTTTTTTCTTCTCTGCGTCTTAGTTTGATTTCTGATTAAGAATTCCCTAGTGGCAAAATCAACTGTGCCAGAATTGCGGTAATTATTTAAACACTCCCTCTGGTTGCTGTTGGTCTCCCACTGCTCCTAGCTACCCCCATCAGGTACTCTTGGTACTCTTCGTTCTTGTTTGGAAAGCACCAGCTAACTTAAGTGACCGATAGGGAACAGGAACAAAGACAAATCACACCCGGAGATCACTGCACAAGTGCCAAAGAGTTAACAGAATTTTCAGAGGGCAGGTTCTTTATGTCTATGGTGTGGAAAGTTAAGCATTTGGTGACATGCTGTCCCTCAGGTAGACTCTCCTGAATCCAAAGCTTGTGAAATCTGTGCCTTGGTGAAGATTATTTATCTCTTTCTCAATAGTTCATTATGCTTGAAGGTTTAAACTTTTGGGGTTGGGGCCAGCTGGAGGAGCTGAGTCACTGGACTGTGAGACTTGGTCCTTCTCTGCTTTAGTTGGTCCTGAATGCTATACCCTATACCTCTACCCTGATGATAGTAGCTAAGAGGGCTCCTTCAAAATTGAACTGGCACTGGCCATGCCCTAGAGTCTCCAAATCTGCAAGCCTGATTAACCATGCCCACTTCTTTTTAAAGTTAGTTGTCTTTGCCATTGCAGTGCAGTGCAAAGCTGACACCCATAACATGATGTCCACATGTGCCAAAGGTTCCTACAATGTCATAGTCACACTTGACCCAGTTTCTGGTGTTCACTGTTGTTCTCTGCTCTGTTTCAAGGCTGTTGCTTCTTGTTCATCTTCATGTTGGAGTTTTTTTCCATGATTCTTTTCCACAAAGAACTTATTTACATCATACTTTACTACAGTAGGGGTACTGACTGGCATGGATGCTTCAGTAATGGCTAAAATGTCTAGTGTTTAAAAGTCTTCTGTTCATTTGTCATGCTTCTCAGTTTTTCTCTCCTCTCATCTGCTCTGCCTCAGGGACATTCACCCACCATAGCTTCTGACTTCTTCCATTTTCCAGTGTAGAGCTTAAGCCTCTCTCCAGTTCTCCAAACAGTACTGGGCTGGGTGGGCTCCTCCAAGCCTTCTGGGTTTCGATGGAGCTTCTTTCTAGAACGATCCTGTCTTGCATCTCTGTGTTTTCTCTGGAGAAAGGAGATAGTGTCTGTTATGGATGGTCTCGTCACAGTTTGAAACATGGCTCTGAATTTCCTGGGAGTCAATGCCCAATGCCTGCTTGACTTTCTTCCCCCAGATTTTGTTTTGCCTTTTAAAATTCTTATCTCTTCTCCTCATTCAAGTTGATCTTCTGCTAGTTCAATCCCTTATAGACAACAGTTCCATAAACACTGGGCCAAGAGCCCTTCCCA
Source organism: Cricetiscus sungorus (assembly GCA_030556225.1). Lineage (NCBI taxonomy): Eukaryota > Metazoa > Chordata > Mammalia > Rodentia > Cricetidae > Cricetiscus > Cricetiscus sungorus. The sequence goes on from JANBXA010000741.1 coordinate 8,537,529, forward strand.
CATCAGTTGACTTGCATGTCTTAGGTAGAAATATTTAAGACTGAGACAGATGCAATGGTGTGAAGTAAATCATGGTTCAGTCACTCTGTTGGGATCTCATCAGCTCAGCACCAAGGTGATTGATGAAGTGGACAGGAAAACTCACATTTCTGCTGTCCAGCAAAATGATGCCTAAAAATAAATCACATTTTAATGGATGGGGGAGAATAATTCAATAAAGTTAACATATGATGAAGCAAACTCTTGAATGTTATTATGAGCTATTGCTAGCAAAAAAATGATCTGTTGACCCGCTGTCACCGCACAAATGGTAAAGAACTAAAACAAGCTCTGTGAACCGTGGCTGGAGTTTGGGGGAGAGGAAAGGAGGAGGGAGCTGAAATGGAGGAGAAGTCCCATGTTAGAGAGAGCCAGCCATGCCATTCAGTGTCCCTTTTATTCTCACTGACGTCAGCAGAGTGTTTGCTCCGTGCTGTGTGTGTACCTTGAGTTCATTTACCTCAAAGAAGCCCAAGAAGGATAGGTTTATTTCTTCACAGCATGGACAGGCTTGTAACAGGCATGAGGTCAGCCAGTAGGGTCAGCCTCCAGGGCTGCACCTTTGACCTTTGTGTTGTATCATTTCTCAGGAAGACTTGGAGGGATTTTCTCTCCTGACAGAAATACATGTAAGTATCACCTTGGCTGAAGCCACTAGCATTTTGTATTAGCAACAAAGTATCATTTTGTCCACAGATGTGGACTTGCTATGAAAGTGAAGAACAGATCACTGTTATTGCTGCTTGTATGGCTTCCAGTGCACACATGTGATGTGCTAAGAACGCTGGTGGCTTTACTTTGACTGTCTTCCCATGAGGCAAGAAAAAGAGGATTCTTAGTCCACATCATAGATGATGAGATGATCCTGATACTCAACCCACCTCACGGATGATGAAATGACCTTGGAGTATGTTAGACAAAATGCAGTTGGCCATGGCACTAGAAATAACCTGTCCTACAAGTAGGCTTGCTGTAGCCTGGTCCTTTGTGCTAAGAGTGTGTGATACTATCTTTCTCTTGGGTGGGTGGAAAAATTAGGTCACTAACTTCTTACTCCAGACCATTAAACATGACCCACTTCTGTGACGATATGCGACAGGACACTTAGAAGAGAAGGTGGCACCTTTGAAACTACCAAACAAATGCCTGAGAAAGTCCACATCAACAGAAGCTCCAAAGTTATCATTTACCTTTGAAGGCCTGAAATCTCAATGCCCAGACAGCAAAGTTGGAGCTTACTCTCTTTTGCAGAGTACTTTCAAGAACTTCATTTCATAATTGAAAAGGGTCTGTATGTTCTGTCAGGAAGATGACAGCATGCTCACAAAGCAAGAACCAAAAGGATAATGTCCACAAATGGCAAGCTCCTTGATAAACACCAATAAAACATCAGAAATAGAGATTGAAATCACAATCTTGAGAGATCTGAGTAAGCCACTAAGATTCCCCAATGAGCCATGTGGGTAAACATATCCAAGCATGAATATACTGTGTGCACATTCGTGTAAATTTCATGTTTAACACATTTTTTTTTGAATTTGCAAAGTCATCTAGAGAATACTTATTGGCTGTCCCCATTGTGTAAGATGATTCTAGTACTTAGGACAGAACCTCTTCACTGAACTGCTGGTCTCAGGACAGCTACACACAGGATGGTCAGAGCTGCAAGGAGGTTGTAATAAAGCTGCTAGGGGACTTCGAGGAGTCTCCTTCCGAGGCTGACCTAAGCACGTGAACTCAAGCATAAGTCAGGAAAGGGTGTGGAAGGAACTGCCTCTGGCCCTGTCCTTCTACTTAGGTCAGTGTGTGAGCACACCCTAATATCCATGAACAGAATGAAGCAGGCTCTCCATCAACATCTGCATGCATTCCAAGCATGAAAAAGGACCCTGTCGCTATGAATTAGGCTCAGGATTCCCCTCCTTCTTCTGGGCTTCGAGTCATGGTCTTCAGTTTTACCCTGGATGCTCTTCCCTGCTCCTGTCCCTCCTATGATGGGTCTTTAACCTCCGCTCTCCTCCTTACAAGTCACAGTAGAAGATGAGGGATCAGTGACTAGGTCTCTGGTCCCATAGCATAGTGTAGCTTTTGCTTCTACTCCCTCTAGCCATGGAATTGTTTGACATCTATTTACAGGGTTTTTTTTTTTTTCTTCTTGTTTAAGAGAATAACACAGAGTGGGTAATCAATAAACAATAGAAATGTGTTCAGCTCACAGTTCTGAAGATTAGATCAGGAATGTGGTGCCAGCACCTGGAAAGGACCTTTTGTGATACATCTATGATGAAAGAAGGGAAAGTGAACATACTCAAGACAGAGGGTGTGGGCTGACCTTATCTTTTTCACCAAGGCTCCTCGCACCACCAACTGACATCCTGCATCTACTTGTGAAGGCAGAACTGTAGTCACATCCCAAAGGTCCTGCCTATCAGCATTGTTTCTATAGCAAATCAAGTTCAATACAAAAATCACAGCAGAGGTGCAGACTCTAAGCACAACATTCCCACGCAAGCCTTCTTCAGAAGACCACAAAGAACACAAGGGAGGTCAGGCTTTCATTCATCTCTGTCTCCCCTGACCCTGGCTCAGAACAAGTACCTGACAGATGTCATGGGAAGAGTAACTTAATGCAGACCCCGGCAGTCTTTGTATACTGATTGGGAAGGTTTCTTCTTGGCTTATAAACAAGATGGCATATTTAGGTCCCTGAGCTAATTTGTTTAAAGTGTCTGCCCATGGACAGACACTTTCAATCCCCTTGTCTTTGGTTTTCTGGAAAGTGGTGAGGTTTATAGACATAGCGAGACTTTGAAAAGCCACTCAGCACTAGTCTATGCCAGGTACCTGAGACTTTACCTTGTAGGGGATTGTAAGACCTGTGTGCCACATTTGACCAGGGGGTGATGGGAGATGTTATTCTGTAAATATGTTTCTCATACTGGTTAATGAATAAAGCACTGTGGCCAATGGGAAAGCAAGATAGGTGAGGCTAGGAGACAAGGAGGAAAGAGGAAGTGGTGAGGAGGAGTCAACATGGAGAACCCGGAGAGATAGAACGCCAGCCAGCCACTCTGGCCGGTAAGATGAGCCCCGTGGAAATACTTAGAATAGTAGAAATGAGTTAATAATTAAGACGGAGCTAGCTGGTAAGGAATTATTAACTAGGCAACAGAATTGTATTAAATACAGAGTCTCAGCGTGTTATTTGGAGCTGGCATGGCGGTGGGACCAGGCGGGCTGGCAGAAAACAACTAGCTACAGTTGGCACCCAATTGTCTCTTCCTTCCAAATGCTTCCTGCTGCTTTGTGAACTGGGAGCATAGGCTTTCTCTCTGAACTAACACAACAGCCACCATCTGCATGAGACTATTACGTACTTGAAATGTGTGGTCCCAGTTAGAATGAGCTATGAGGGTAAATAATAGTGTTTCCAAGATTTAATATATACAATGAGCATAGCATAACTTGTTAACCTGACATATGGAGAAAGTAAAATATAAAATTCTTACAGTATATTGCAAATACTAGAACATTTTACATGACACATTTTGTTGGAACTATGTAGCTCAATAATAAAATTGTTTTCCAAAATATGATTGCATTTAAATCTAAAGGTAAAAAAGGCTCTAAGTAAAAAAGTTGCTCTTTTACTGACCGAGTGTGTCAGTATTAAAGAGAGCTTTCTGGAGCTACATGTGGTAAACACAATGCATGAACAGATTTAAAATCTATGACCACCTGTAGAGAGGGGACTAAGGCTCTTCCCATTATACAAATAGACTTGGGGACATACAGAAATGGCAAATCACTGCCTTTATGGTATGACAGAGCTGGCAGTCAACCCTTGTCATCCAGCTCCAGACCATAAGTCCTTACTTTTTATTCTGCTGAGTAGCACCCACCCTTCTGTGGTTTTCAAATTGTGGCTAGCAATGGAGATTCTCATTTCAAAGGAACATCTGTCTGCTGTGACATCTTTTTGGCTGGCTTTGGAGTCTTTTAGGACACCAGTGAGAAGACATCCCTGTTCAACATTAATACATATGAATGCTAGAGCCAGCCAACATGGCTTCCCGAGGGTTGTCTCAGGAACCTTCTGAACTTATTTGTAATGACTCTGGTGGGAAGTGTGATTGGTAATACAGAGTGATAAGCCTTTCTATCCAGCAAACCACAGTTACACAGACACTGAGGGGAGAGAAGGAACGGATGTCCAATCAGGTTGTGGGAAAGCTCCGACAATACGAGAGAGCTATGAATAAAGGGCCTGGGATCCATTAAGTTCTTGATAAATACCTGCTCCTTCCTTTCTGCCTTCTTCCTTAAAATATAAAGTTGAAGGTGTTTATTTACTTCTTAAAAACACTGTGCGGCAATTCAGATAATCCATCTAGGCCCAAGCTAAGAGTTTACTTCAATGCTTTCACACTGACTTTTGAGATCTTCTAGAACTTTCCTCAAATATATCCATTCTGTGAAAGGTGCTATCATGTTTATGGTTGCACACACACACACACACACACACACACACACACACACACACACACACACACAAGAAACAACAATAACAAGAAATAAAACATAGTTTTTATGATTTTTTTTCTCCCAATTCTCATCTACTACTTTTTTTGGTTTAGCAAATTAAAAGACATCTCAGACACACATGACTTTTACTTACAATTTGTGCCATATTAGCAACATATAAAATCTTTCAAAAATCTACACAATATCATCATCTTACCTAGGAAATGAATAATAGTTTCATAGAATCTATTACCCATTTTCCAGTCCCTCTACCCATAGTCTCAGAAGATTTTCCAGAGTTGGTTTCCTTGGACCATGTTCTTTGTTTTAAAATCCATTTTTAATGTTCCCCCCTCTCCTGCTGTCTCTTGTTCTTTTCCTATGTCATTTTCTGCTCTTAAAAAAACACACATATTGGAAGACAGAACCAACTAAAAGTGAGAAAATATGGCTAAGTGTGGCTTCAAGAAGAGGCTGTTGGAACAAAGATTGGCAAGAGTGGCAAAAAATACTACTACAACGTAATGTGTCTTTTCTCAGGAGCCATGCTCTTCCTCAGAGCTTCCTAGGCCAGACAGCCTAGTCATTAAAGGGTAGGGTCATAAACAACAGCTTCCTGTGGACCTTAGAGCTGATCACACACACACACACACACACACACACACACACACACACACACACACACACACACACACTACAATTGTTCAGGATGTTTACCCACAGTTTTTGACAAAAAAGCACAGCAAATAATCTGAAAAAACACATTTTTTCCGGTAGCCTTTAAGTGTAAGAACAAGATGTTTTTAAAGGAATTTTTAAGAATCACACTCTAAATACTCACTGTAATACTACTTCTGCTATGTCCCTGTAGGTACAGTACTTGTTGAAACTTGGCCATGAACTCATGCCCTGCTCCCTGTAGCAATTGCTAGCTGGTCTTAGGTAGAGCAGCTTGCCCTCACCCCAGCACAGCAGATGGACAAGTTCCATCATGCTGACCTTACAAGGCCACTTTCAGCTGGCTGCTTCCTCCATCACATATCTGCAGCCTCCCTGTAAACCTGAGTGTTCAGCAGCAAGCTGCTTGTCTCCTGCCTGGGTCTGTGGTGTCACACTGAGAAGGGCAGATGTGCTTGAGTCCCAAAGCCTCAGGAATACACAGGGGATGAGATTTCAGAAAAGCTCTTGGATTTGATGCCTAGGAGATCACTGAATGATCTTGAAGACAGGCCCATACCTTTCCTTTTTGCATCTTGCTTCCACATGCTTACCAAAGCCTACATCTCTTTTATTCTCCAAATACTTTCTCCCATGATGTATTAACAAATATCTGAAAAGATCATCTTAGAAGGTCAAAATAAGAAGGAAACTTGGGTTTTTTTTTTCAACTTAAAAACTAGCAAATACAGGCTGTAAGAACTGTAGTGTGGTTTACCAGAAATATCTAAAGACTGCATTAATGATTATATACTTGCAAACACATAGCTATTACTGAATTTTTAGGGTTAAAAACCTAACAAACTGGTTTGGCTACTTGTTCTTAATATGCCAGAGGAAAGAGAGTTTCATTGACCCTCACATCCACCTTCTAGATCTTGTCTTGACTTGAGGTCTAAAAAAAAGGCAAACCAGAATGATCAAGTTGTGATCCCTCCTATCATTGACCCATGGTTGTTTCAGCTCCAGTCTCTAACAGTTGTCAGAAGAACTGTATGAACTACCTTCCCAGGACACAAGCTGCCCTCTGGCTGGCTCCAGAGATTCATTCAGCCTTTTCTTCCTCAGGAATAAGATTCCTGGGGAACTTTTAATTGTTGGGTGTCAGTTATTTCAATTGTCTGGTAGCATTAGTGACTGTCTGTTGAGGGATATTTGATGACATTGTGAAACTGAGACTGTGTTAATAAAATCAGACTTGGATCAGACAATATGGATAAGCCAGGAAGATGGATAGAAAGACACAGACACACAGGAAGGAGTAGGGAGGGACATGGAGTTCAGTCTTGTTGGTTTTGGATGGCTGGAGACACACTCTCTTGTTGGGTCTCTGGTTACAAAGAGAGACCAGCTGGTTTTTTCTTAGCTTCTCTGAGCTAGCAGGTATTCACCCCAACATCTGACTCCCAAGACAAACTTGTAGAAACTACATAGGTGGCAGCAGCAGAGCTGGTGCCAGTGGGACTGGAAGTCCTGCCAGGTTGTATCCTGAGTGGTGGAATGCTGACTGCATGGTCATGGGGCTACAGACAGTAGTTAAAATATCAGTAGATTCAGGTGCAGTCACTAATCCTATGGAAAAGCAATTCTCTTTAAAACATCTTCTTTCCCGCTAGGCTAGTTACACTGAGGGCTTATTAACTCTCCCTAGCCACCATTTTTCAGTGGTGTCCCTGGGGAAATTTCCCAAAGGAGTTAGAGGCCATGCTTTGAGATTCCACAAGAATGTATAAAAGAGACCATAGTTTATACTAACAGAGGCTGTCTTCCCTCAGGGTTCTCTGGGATGGCCATGAGGCCATCAGAGGACATTGAAGACATTCAGACTATATGACAGCCTGGAAATGAGAATGCTCAAGCTGTTGTCTGAAATCCTGCTTGCATTGATCTGGGAGCTCTTCCTTTCTCAGATCATATTGGTCATGGGAATCAATGTAAGTAGTGAATCCAGAATCGTCCCCTTGTATGTGAAGGTCCCTGGTTGTGCTGTAGAAGCACCATGTTAGGGCCATAAAGAGGGGTCCCTTTCATCTTGCCTCAAGATCAGAGAGTTCAAAATTGTTCTTAGACCTAAAGGATGTTTCCGCCTTGGTAGTGGGCTCCAGTGTGTTTATTTACTATTGGCCCTGAAGGCCAGATAGCAGGCGTGACTACCAAATACCTAGAAGATTAAGGGAAGTAAGTCTGCTCCTTATACATGTAATAGAAATCTTCTGCCCTTGTCCCCAGTTTTGGTTGGGTACTTAAGAATAAACTAAGGACAGTCAGTATTGACTGGATTTGTCCTCCCGACCCTATCCTGGAAAGAAAGCCTCATGAGAATGGAGTCTGGGAGGCACAGAGCCTGCTTGATTTACTGCACAAAACCCTTGGCCTTCTAGAACAGAGCGGTCTGAGTAGGGCTATTTTTGAAAGGATGCCAATCTTAATGAGAAAAGAAAGACATACCATAGTGTCCTTGTTAAAGAAGAGCACAAAGAAATGGGCATTTGACCTTGCATCTGACAGGCAGTAAGACCCATACTGATGGTGACAGCTGGCTGAGTGCCTTCCCTACTGTGGTTGGAGACAAGAGCATGTGCAAAGAGAAATCTGATGTGGTAGTTGAGCTGGCTCACTTTGCCGGCCTCTCTGCCATATCACCCTTTAAGAAAGGACAACAATTTACCAATAGGGCACAGTCCACACAATGTTAGAAGTCCTCTTGAAGAGACCATCCCCTGCTTTAACAGCCATAAACAGGCTACAGAAAAGACTCAATATACGCTTGCCTGACCTTGCCCCTCCTCGTGGCATGGAACCAATCAGAACTTAGCTGGCAGGGCTGTGCTTTACAACTCTGGGAGTGCTTTATGGCACAAGTAGCACAACAGCGATGTGCAGACCATAGCAACAACCCTGGGAGGGCTATAGGCCATAACAACAAATTGACCAATCAACACAGGACAGATCGTCCAAGCTCGGAAGCGCACCAATCCTGAGACTGTTGCATGCCCCTAGACATTTCCATAATGCTGACCTGTAAGTTCCGGCCTCACGGTTTCTCCAGGGTCTTTCTTCCACCATCTACAGCAATGAATGAATGAAGGGCCCGAGTTAATACAGTTAGCTCGTTAAACAACAATAAAAGACTCTGTATTTGCATCAGAACTGATCTATTGGTGATTTGGGGGTTCAGAATCTGGACACAGTACTCTCATAGGAAGAAGGGGATGCTTCCAAAAGAGTTCCCATAATGAGAACGTAGTGCTAGGAAAACATGGGGGTGAGGGTAGGAGTGTGACAAAAGGTGGACTGACATTCCAGAAAATATGACATAGTACAGTGAGAGATAATCAAATAGCTGAAAGTGACTGGGCTTTTTCTTTTTAAAAATAATTACAGGATTCTGGAAAGAAATGAAAAACAATTATAGGAGTAAAAATAAACAATAGAGTGGAACAAAAGGTACTCTAGAAATATGGCAGGAATAAAAAAAAATATGTTTGAGGAAAATGAGTGAAAAAGAAGAAAGTATTTGAGTGTTAGTGAGAAAAGAAGAAAGGAAGCATGGAAGAATTTCGACTTTCCATAAGTGGGCCTCCCTATCAGAAGAAACAGAACACCTGTGCTGCCCAGGTGAGGCGCAGGACCAGGTCTCCCTAGTGCCACAGCCAGTAAGAGATGGGGCAGACTCAATTAGGATCAGTAAGACTTAAAACCATAGTTTGAACTGAATCCAGTGACTTCATGGCTAGAGAGTACTCACAAATCAACACCAGCTTTGGCTTACTAAAACTGCTATGCTTCAAGGACAGAGGAAGGGGTCTGAGCATAAAACAAACAAACAAACAAAAAACCAAAACAAAACAAAACAAAAAAAAACCAAACACCTTCATGTCTGTACCAGGAAAACTTAAATGTGCCTTCAGAGGTTGTTATAGCAACAGTAACTACTAGAACCCAGGTAGGGTTAGTGGTCAAGTCTTCATAATAACTGTAGCTCAAGAACTTTCTACCTAGACAAATCACTGTTTAACATTTCAAAGGATACAAGATCAGAAACAAAAACAAAACAAAAACTATGTCCTTTCTTAAACAAAACTGAGATGCCGATCAGGAGATGCAGTAGCTATGACTACAGTGAGAGAAAGTGCTGCATCTGTCCAGTACAGAAATAAGATGGAGCAGTTGGGGGAGCTGAGATTACAAGACAGCATATAAGTTAAAAATAATGGTGGTGGAGCAACACAGACATGGGAGGGGGAAAGAGAGAAGGCTGTGTAAACAGGAGCTTCTTTGGTAACTTGGTTCCCCAACCTACCACTTAAACAATAAACCAGCAATTAGGAGCACAGTGACATAAAGAGCCATGCTTGAGTGTACAGCATGGGCAGCTGTAGCAAGCCGGGACTGGCTGGTACAAGAGAGGTGACTGACAGCCACATAAATGTGGTGATTTCTGATTGTATTGAGTCGTCAGAGATCGCATAAAAAGTATAAAACTTGATAAAACAATACATAAAGATACAAGGTCATGATGAAAGGAAGCCAGAACACACTATAAGCCTTCAGCACTAGCAGAACAAAAAGATACACGTGATAACAAACCAAAGATAACATAGAAAAATAAATAAGTCCTTCATTTGTGTGTATAGTATCATGAAGGGCAAATGTAACTAAGGACAATCCATTCCTGACCAGTTCTTTTATCAAAAATGTAAAGCTACCGAATGAAAATGACCAAAGCTTAAATCACAATTCACAATCCAAAAATATGCTACACAGACAGCCAGACATGGAGTGGAGCAGGATAATACAACAGAAAGGTCTCCTAATAACATTCTTTTCTTTGGTCTGAAGGTTTATTTCCCTCCAAATCTACATATTTAAACACAACCTTCTAGGTGACAGTATGACAAGGTGTACTTTTTGATATTAGGTCAGAACTCTGTCCTCATAGATGAGATTAATGCCCAGATTAAAATGACTGAGGGCCAGACATTGGTGGCACATGCCTTTAATCCCAGCACCTGGGAGTCAGAAGCAGGTGGATCTCTGTAAGTTTGAGGCCAGCCTATTCTACTGAGCTACTTCCAGGACACATTTTAAAGCAATACAGAGTAACCCTGACTCGAAAAACAAAAAGTAAATAAATAATAAAAATAAAATAACTGAGGCAGTCCTCCTTGCCTTCTGGCATATAAAGACATAGAAGAGTTCATCTATGTAACACAGTTCTCCCCCTCCCCCAACCCCTAATACTGACTCCACTGGCACCTTGATCCTGGGCTTCCCAGCTTCTGGAATATGAGCAACAAAAATCTGGTCTAAAGCATCTGTAGTAACATCCAGTATTTCATAATAGCAATCAAAGACAGTTTTTTGAAGAACCATGACAAATTTTTCAGGAAGAATTAAAACAAAAATATTAAAAAGGACCTTTTCTTTAAAGAAAAAGACATCTATAATGAAGCTTTAATTTTTATGAAAATGTATCTCAAATTCCAAGGCAGTGACATTCATACAGCAAAAGCTACTAGAATAAGAAGCAAACTAGGCAATCTTCTGTTTGCTTCTTTTATTCTGTAAGAAAAAGGAATAAGGATAAACCTGGATTAAAAAGTATCATTTTATAATATAAAAGATACATATATCCAAAAGAAATGCATGCACACATCTAAGTTTTGACTAAATGATGTATCCCAAAACTTAAGACTGCATCCTGTCTGAATGTCAGAGAATGGAGTTTGCTACTAGTTAACCAGAGAGGTCTGGAGGTCTGTACAGACAGACAGGAAGTGAGATAGCTGGACAGAAATAGTATACAAGCAGTGAGAAACAGGAACTCTCTTGTCTGCTGAGATGCTAAGAAGGTAAGGTGTGGCGGTGGCTTGCTCCTTCTTTTTGATCTCTCAGCATTTTCCTCTGTATCTGACTTGGGGTTTTTATTACTTAGACCAATTAAGAACTCCATTTACAGTATCCTCTAGGGCTGAAGAGTTGGCCCTGTCCCTCACTGGCTGTACCACTAGGGAGAACTGGTCATGTGCCTCACCTGGGCAGTGGAGTAGAGCTGTCCCTGTTGGCAGGAGTACAGGTGAGCTGGCCCTGGAGGCATGAGAGTGGGGAGCTAGCCCCACTGTCTGCTGCAAGGAGCTGAGGGTGAGGGAGAGATACCCCCTCGTGCCCCCTCACCCTTTGCCCCTACCCTACATCCCTTGCCCCTGACCCCTTGCCTATAACCCCTCAGCCCTTGCCATCTACTGCAGGCTGGGAAGGCTGGCCCTGTGGTCACGAGAGTGGGAGAGCTGCTCCTGTTCCTCACTGGCTGCAGCACTCAGGACAACAGGCCCTATGCCTAACCGGGCATCACGGTAAAGCTGACCCTGTTGGCAGAGATGTAGGTGAGCTGGCCCATGAGAGCAGGAGAGCTGAAACCCGACCCCCACACCCACTACAACAATCAGGAAAGAGAGCCCTGCACCTTGCCTGGGTAAGACAGTAGAGCTGGTCCTGGTGGTAGGAGTGTGAGAGAGCCAGACCAGAGGGCCTGGGGTGGGGGGGACCGGCCCCACTCCTTGCTGCTTGCTGTATTGGGTGAGCTAGCCCAGGAAGTTAAGATGAAGGAGAGCTGGCAGGCTAACCAATTCAGCTACCACCCAGGCCCAGAACCAGGGCTATGAGTTAGCTCACTAAAACGTCCACCTCATCAAGACACTGCTGGAGCATGTGAAGGGGCCAGACCTAAAGATCCAGAACTACAGGATTTTCATGACACATAACAACACAGAACATCCAAGAGGCGCGCCAGTGAGGGCCCACTATTGGTGATGTAGCAGAGGCCAGGGGCTTCGAACCAGATCAGTGACTCAGAGCAATGAACACAAGTAAAGAAGAATGAACTAAAGGGTAACTAACTGGTAAACTAATTGTGTGACTCTATGGTCCACACTATAGCTTCCATGACAAGATTCCTCCTCCTCCTCCTCCTCCTCCTCCTCCTCCTCCTCCTCCTCCTCCTCCTCCTCCTCCTCCTCCTTCTCCTCCTGCTTCTCCTCCTCCTGTTCCTCCTCCTTTTCCTCCTCCTCCTCCTCCTCCTCCTCCTCCTCCTCCTCCTCCTCCTTCTCCTCCTGCTTCTCCTCCTCCTGTTCCTCCTCCTTTTCCTCCTCCTCCTCCTCCTCCTCCTCCTCCTCCTCCTCCTCCTCCTCCTCCTTTTCCTCCTCTTCCTCCTTCTCCTCCTTGTCCTCCTCCTCCCTATCCTCCTCTTCTTCTATTGTTAGTTTGGTAGGTTTGGTTATTGGTTTTTCTTTTAAATTTTGTTTTGTTTAGGGGGGTTGCAAGGGCAGAGGGCAGATGTGAGGGGGCAAAAAAATAAATGAGATTGGGATGCATAATGTGACATCCACAAGGAATTAATGAAAGTTAAAAGAAAAGAAAAAGACTGTATCCCCTGTGAGCTAGTGGCATGGCTTAGGAGGTAAGGGCTTGCTGTACAAGCCCAACAACACAAGTTCCATCCTTAAGACTCACAGAAAGGCACACAGAGGGAACTGACTCCACCAAGTTGTCCCCTCACCTCCATGGCACACACATACGTGTGCATGTGCATGGGACACACACACACACACACACACACACACACACACACACACAATGAATAAATATTAATTTAAATAATCTTTTCTCTAAATTACACAACCTTAAATCTTAAAAAAATCTGTAATAAAAAATCCATAATAGATTCCACAATGAGCTTAATGAAACAAGCTATAAATAGTAATACAAAGAAATAACCAAGAACTTGAAATCAAAGGAAAGGGCAAAGATCATAAAATCCCATGGGAAGAGCCTGGAAGGGGTCTCAACTGCAAGAGTTCAAATCATGGTTCAGAAAACAGTACTCAATTGAGAAAAAAAATATCAAGTCAGCCTATGGTTATTGAAATCATTATTCCTCAGTAATGTCCTGGCTTTCAATTCCTGTGTTTAAAACCCTCTGACAAAATGTAGCATGATACCACAGTACTCAAGCTAGCCTTCAATGTTTGAGGGGAGTGCTTAGTGACTAATGCATCCTGGTACATTATTTGTGGGCTAATGATAAGAGGGCCTGCTTCTTGTGAATACATTCTACCTTGACTTTTTCTTAGGATATCAGGGGCAGCATCAGTGCAAATGGACTCACATATGTCAGGCATTAACTTATGCTTTTGAAAGGCTCTCATGACAGGACTGAACGCATCCGACCCTTTGTAGTTGTTTGCAATGGTTCACAGAACAAGAATTCTTTGATCTATTTCTCCTTTAAGCACATCACAAACTCGGGGCCTCACTATAACTAGCGGCCAAGACTGGCTCAGATGAATAACCCATGTGGAAGTGACATTCATGATTTGCCAGTATGACTTACAGTCGATTAGTCTACAGTGGCCCCCACCATTTTCTAAGGGCTGCACTATTCCTTGTTTTCTGCCTCTGATACTAGTTTTTCAGAGTCTCTTTCAATATACCATTTTTCAACTATTGTGATTGGAACTTCTTTCCTCCACTGTCCACATATGTAACAGGCTAAGAAACTTACCGTACACACAGGCTTCTCAGGTGTCAAAACCAAACACCCTAAGGCATTTTACAAATGGTTTCAGGTCCCACTGCACAGCCCAATGTTTTGTTGAAAGGTCTGACGCACTGATGGTTTGAATTTAAAGTCTAAAAATAACGAAGGGCATAGACTACATTCCAGTTCACAGACACTATATAGCACATGTCTAAAGAGTCTCTGCCCCCATCTATGCTTCTTTATCATAGCTCACCCTAAATGCATGGATGCTTCCCTGAGATGATGTGGCATGTTGCTAGCATTGCCACTACAGTAAGAGTCGTTCGTCATCATGGTTTCTGTGTCCCAAGCCTCAGGCTTTATACACATCACTTGCAGATGATTCTTACAACTACCCAACTGGGGAAAGAATAATAACTCAATCATTATACAAAAGCAAAATGTGATGCTTAACAGAAGCCAGAAGACTGAGTCCTTTAAATGTGTTCACTAGTTAGAGAAACCAATTGTTCTTAGAGAAATAGCTAAATCCAAATCTAAAGCGGGAAATTCACAGGGTAAACTTAGAATTCTTTTTTACTTAAGTCAGCAGAAAGACCAATGAGGTTAATATGGCAAGCTTGTCCCAGTTTGTCCCAAATTTACCTTACTTCAAAACTAGAAGTCCGACCTCACAGGAAACCCCTCTTTCCAGACAAAGAAGCCAAGCTCATGGGCTACCATCGGGGGAAGACAAGAAACTTTGAGCATACATAAAGAGCTACAGTGAGTTGAAATGCATCAAACACACATAAAAAGATGAGTTTCATAATGATACTGTAAAACAAAAACAACCATTAGTCGTCATTAGAGGGAACTAGAACTAGCTCTTTCTTCTAAATAATCAATGATTTATCTGGCTTTCCTGAAATAAATACTACCATCGGGTATCTGACTATTGATGGGGGAATTTCTTTTTATAGATTATTGTGGCTAATGCATACATGTAAATAAGACTCTCCCTATCTTGCTATCCAAAACAAACATAAATAGTTGCTAATTATACTAAAAGAGAGACAACCAAATATTGTGATTACCTGCTGGAAAAGCTACCAATACAGATGAAGAATTCTTGCCCTACCCACGACATCACACACACACACACACACACACACACACACACACACACACACACACACACACACATCAAAACAAAACAAAGACAAGAATCAACATCTGGCTAAGATTCTTGGATCTAAAGACAGGAAACCCAGAGGACAAAGCAGCAAAGCCCCTGGGATGCAATCAGACAACGCAGACTGTGGGAAGTTCTACAAGACAAAGGGTCAGGGTTATTTAAGCACTAATTACAAGGGGGAGGGTAGAAGCAGAATGTACACACTCAGCAACTCAATGGCTCTGTCAGCCTCTCCAGTGAATGTCGTTATTTGGGAAACAAGAAGTATAACGTTGGAAAAGTGGGGGTAATTGTAACTTCAAGCAATATTTACATATTTGGTGATGTTAAAGAATCAGTTTAAAGTTTCATATCCTTTGCTCTCTTTGAGACAGGATCTCATTAGATAACCCAGGCTAACTTCAAACTCACAATCTTCCCGCCTTGGCTCACAATGCTAGGATTGCAAATGAGTGGCACATGCCTTGTTTTAATTTTTAAATTTAATAATGGCATTGTAGTGTTATTTGTTTCAAATCATTATGTTTTAATTACGCATATATACTAGGATGTTATGAACACACACATATGATTTGTTTTCAGGGGTGCGCTTCAAATTACCACAGCATGTGGAAATGGGTTATGATATAAATGAAACAAAGCAAAATTAACTGAGTTAATAACTGTCGAAGTTGAGTGATATGCAGGGATCTTCTACTATTCTATCTCTATAGGCTTTGTAAGTATGTGGGGGGGCAGAGAGAGAAAGACAGAGATAGATTCAGATAAGATTTTAAAGCTAGTTTGGGCTAGATTTGATTTTCTTAAGTGTCATGGTACAATAAGGAGGGGGGCTTGAAATATGGGTATTAAGCATGACAGAACCCAAAGCAACTTAGCACTCATGCATCCAGTGCTGGTAGTACAGGAGTCCAAGACAGTAGGACACTGTGAGATGAATCTCGGGAAACAACTTCTCAGCTTTTCTCTAGATGCTCTGGTCAATGTGCAGGAATGTTTCTTTGTTTACTTCCCTGCCATTTCTCTTTCTCCAAGTGCATCTCATCCCTTACAGGGTGCATACACTCCTGGTAAAGCTTGCAGAAGACCTCATCTGTGAATATCATCTTTTAAAAAGGGTCTTTCCCTACCTCTACTTTCCCCTAAAGATGAAACTTAATCTCAGCCATTGCATGACTCTATCATTTGCTTAAGAATTTCTAAATCTACACTGAGTAAATTTGCCAACTTTTGTTGCCTTCAACGCACCTACCATCCGCTATAGGACTCCTGGCTATATGGGCACCCAAACAATCACTAGTATACATCAGAGAGCTCTGTTTCCCTAGGTGGTCAGCACAAACAGGCTGGGGCTATCATTCTGTATTCCTCTGGGGCCCAGAGTGAGGCTGCTTAAAGCTCACTGTCTTCTGAGATTGTAGCCTGTCTTCACTGTTCATCTTCTCTGTAGCTGCCTCCAGCTCTGTTGCCAGGACTCCCATGACTGCCCTCTCTGGTCCAGTACTGTCCCATCTGCCTGAGTGGAGAGAGATGCTCCTGGTAGCAGTTTCAGGCTGTGCCCAGGTGTCTCTCATTCTCACCACACCGTTTCTTCCTCACAGATTTGCACTTTGGGGAAGGAACAGTTCAGCCTGCCTCCTCAGACTCCCTTAACCATGCTCTCTTCTCACCCCCTCCCTCAAGCTCGAAGAATTTTTATCTAGTGTCCGGTGATCAGAAAACTGGCTCTTTCTGATCATATAATCTTCTGAGTCTTTTGTTTCACATCTGGCCTTCAGATTTGGCAGCACAAAGGCCAAGGATTAATGTTTTCTTTTTGTTCTCTCCAGTGAGCCTTGCAGGCAATAGATTTTCAGTATCTCGCTGACTAACTGGGCTGGGCCATGGGTTAATAGCAAGTACATGAAAGAAGATGCTAGCTGCTGATATGCTAAAATGGGTCTGGGCCATGCTGGGATAGTAATTGTACTGGATGGCCTACAGAAGTCCATAAAACTTAAAATGTTTTCCCTTACACAACTATTATTGAAAGAAAGCAGTTTCAACTGACTTACTCACCTCCTGCCCACCCCAGGTAGGATTTTATGACGTATGCCATTTTACTTTTAAGTGAAACTAAGCCCCTTGGGCTAGTTACAGCTGATTAGATTAAAAAAAAAAACATTTACAGGCCACAGGCTACCACTTAGGACTTCCACAGGAGGGAAGCTGCCTCTGAGACAGTTGAACAATGAATGCACCTAAGTGGATGAGGCCAACCAAACCTTTCCTTTTATGAGTTGCTAGAAGAACAAAGGCAGGAGGCTTCTCTGAACTAAGCTAGGCATCCCAAAGAATGCTGAGTGAAACTGTGCTTGCCACTCTGCAGTGCAGCCCAGGGAGCTGGGCATCCAGGGTGGATTATACAGGCAAAAGTGGCAATTCTCACACTCCCTCATGTTCTTGCTTGATTTACTTCAACAGTATGCTTCTTCCAGAGCCTGTATGACTCTGATAGGTACTAAAACATCAACTCATAAAACCTAGAGGACTCTGAAACTTGTTGCCATGGAGCTCAGAGTACAATAAACAACAACCCAACACATTCAGAATTTTTCTATTGATCATTGTCATTTGACTCACGTCTTACTACTATGTGGTCTAGTCTAGTGGCTCCAACTTATTCTTAATTAGACTTAGGTGTTTTCTAAATACTCAAGAATGGTCATTATTGTCATTAGATGTTTAGTGAGAAGCTGCTGTTTGTCTACCAATAAGTGCATGCACCTTTTGGAAGAGCCTCAATGGGAAGTGCTTCAGGAAGAACTTCTGCAGGAAGAACTTCTGCTCTCTAGTGTCACTGAAACCATGACCAAGAGCATCAAAGCAAAAAAGAAGCCCACATATCTGGTTTGCACAGGGGCCAATAGACAGCTGGTCTACCCTTTTTTTTGCAGGGTCGTGGGAAGATGTGAATGGAGAGAGGTTTCATTAGGAAAGAATAACAGAAGCCACAGAATGTCAGGGCTCCCACACACTGCAGGGGAGAGTACATTTTTACAACCTCTGTGGAGGTCAATTTAGAAATATACATAAAAATGATGACATGCTCTGCCCTTTGACCTGGAAATTCCACTCATAGGAATTTATCTTGAAAATTCATTTACTGAGTCTATGCATTAAAACATCATCTGTAGTGTCAAATGCCTGGGACTAGCCTAAATGGCCATTAAAGGTAGAGAATAGATGGTATATCTTTATACAATTTTTTTTAAAAAAGGAGTATGAAGCTGTCTACATAAAACATTACCCAAGGATGTTATAGCCTCATTATCCATAATTACAAATAATCAGAAGACTCAGGATAGTCTTCAATAGATGGAGTAAAGAAACTCTTTTATAACCCGATGATGCCGTGCTATTTTGCAATAAAAAGAAATGACGGATCAAACCAAGAAAAGTCGTGGAAGAAGTCAGTGCATATTAACTACATGAGAAGTGTCCATCTGAAACTTTTATATAACACGTGACAGCCACTGTGCAGTGTTCTAGAGAAGTAAAATGGTGGTGCTAATGAGTGGCATCCAGAGGAATGGACAAGTGGAGAGAGCATGGGGCATGGTAGGGTAGCTACCAGTCAGCTCTTCATCACTTTCACAGAATAGCCAACATGATCAGATTAAAAGACAAAAAAGTTGATTTGGGTTCATGGAGCCAGAAATTTAGGTTCAGGGACAACAGGACAGCTCAGCAGGTAAAGGTACTTGACACACAAACATAGTTCTGGGATCACAACATCCCTCTTAAAGGTACAAATCAAGAAATGGCCAACTTCTTCCAGCTCCTCAGCTGCAGACCAAACCTTTAAAAACCAGGCCTTAACAGGACACTTCACACCCAAACTGTAGCAGGCAGAGACACTGCTCCCCATGGTCCCATAATGGTGAATACCTGTAACTACACACCCATCCAAAGCCACAGATTACAGCACTGGTGGTGAACCTAACTGGAAACCATGGACTCTAGGCGACAGTATTGCACCAGTTATAGGCTCATCAAGTGTAACAGATGAACCAGTCTACTAAAGTGCTTTGGGGGAGGGGTTATTTCTGTTAGATATGCAAGAAGTCCATGGATGGTGTCCATTTTATGCTCAAATGTTCTATGAATCTAAAAATGATCTAAAATTATTAACATGAAATATCTGCATGATAGGGTATTAAGTGACAAGAGCATGGTGTGTGCCATGAAATCTCCCAATAGAAGAGAGCTTATCAAGTAGCTTGTTCACTTTCGAAGTGACCAGTTGTGTGAACATATACATGTATAATTTGTGGATGAGATTGATTCTTTTCTTAATACAATGGAGTACAATGGAGTACATAATACAATGTGTTAGCTTTGAAACATATTTGGCTCCCAGAAACTTCTTCAGCATCATCTGGTTAGGGGCATAGAATGTCACAGTTTCACAGAGCTCCTGTGACCTTCTCGACATGAGGTTGTAGATTTACAGTACATCCAAATTGCCCAATTTATTTCAACTCCAATGCAAACAGTTCATTAATCATAACATAACCTCCTCTCTCGGAAGCTACATGTATATTTATTGAACAAAACAAAACTCTTACTTCCAACTGGTGGGAGAAAGGGTCAAATTGCCAGGCTGTGATGTAATCAAAGGGCTAAGGGTAAATGGCTCTGAGGTCACGTCTATGGTACGGAGCCCCGTGGAAGAACAGGGGGTGTTAAGCAGTCAGGGTGTGTGTGATGATGTGGCATTGGAAAGAATGTGAATGTGCTAAGTCCAGTGGGTAGGGGCTGTTTCTGGCTGTCACTTCAGAGGGCCTCAACACTGTGGTAGGCACTTTAGAATTGCACCCTTAAAAGAAAAAGAAACAAGGAAAAGGAGAGCGTGAAGGAGGTAGAAGAATGTGGCCTCTGTTCCTGGAAGACACAAGCAGAAATTGTCCATCCCAGCTCCTTTGTCTTAGCAGAGAAGCCCCAAGAAGCCAACAGGACCCAGTTCAAAGAGAAAACACAGATGGCTACTGACCCTTAACATTCCTGTCCAGATGTCTGACTTTTCTGAAGGGGATGACAGGTACTGAAGAAGTGTGAGTAAGTGGGGGACAGCCACAAAGGGGAGGCACTTTATTTCCCTCTGAAGAAGTCACATTACCCTTGGCTGGGATCCTCAGCACTGGAGTGTCTGGGGGCAGGTTGGTAGGGACTTTGAGGCCAGTTTAAGGTGTATAGTGAGATGACATCTCACGAGGAGAAAAAAAAAATCATGTTACTTCTCAAAAAAACTTTATCAGATGGTAACAAATTAAACTTTGTGAGACGATACACAGCTTTTGGGGAGAAGGAGGGCAACATGGCTATGCAGATGAGTCCTTAGGATGTGTCTCTAGTACTGATTTACAACAATATTCTTGTTTTGTTTTGTTTCTGGTTTTTCTTTTAAATTTAGTTTTGATGAGGGGGTAAGTGGGCAGGAGGTTACAAGGGCAGAGGGCAGATGCAGGGAGATGTGGAGATTAGTGGGATCAGAATACAGGATGTAAAATCCACAAAGAATCAATAAAAGTTAAAAGTAAATAAACAAACCAATAAATACATTGCTGTGCATTTTCATTTTGTGTGGGTGGGTAATTATGTGCCACGGCACGCATATGGAGAGCAGAGGGCAGCTTTCTCTTGGGAACAGACTCCCCTTTCATCATA
This sequence comes from Cricetiscus sungorus, assembly GCA_030556225.1. Taxonomy (NCBI): domain Eukaryota; kingdom Metazoa; phylum Chordata; class Mammalia; order Rodentia; family Cricetidae; genus Cricetiscus; species Cricetiscus sungorus. Next base: position 8,558,237 of record JANBXA010000741.1, read on the forward strand.
CAAACTCCATGGAACAAATTCCGGTCACCAGGCTTGGCTACAAGCCCTTTTACTCACTTGGCCATCCATCTGGCCCTGCATTTAATAAACACAGTTCCACCTCGGTTCCCACCATAACAGTGCTCCGAAGGCCTCTCCTATAGCAATAATGTGGCGCTCCCAGAGGAAGCGATGAGGTACAAAGACAGACGTGACACCCAGAAAGACCTAGTATAATGGCTGGTTCCTCTGTGTGTCTAAACTGAGCTGGACCAGGGATGCAGTGGCTACAATCATCGTGGGCAGCCAGGACCACGGCAGTCGGAGGCTGGACTCCACTCAAATGGCTAGTTTCCAAATGTCTTTTCCCCGTAAGAAAAGGAGGAAATAGTATTTCTGAACAAGCAAGCTTTGTTTCTCTCACACGGAGGAATGTAATCTTCTAGGGACTGCTGTACCAGGGCTGCCTCTACCCCAGGAGGCCTATAATTTCATTTCTGTGGATCTTCTACTGTAAGTCTCTTTTAGATGTCTTCAATTGTTTTTAAGTCTTTATTTTAAAATGATTTTGTAGGTCTCCATTACTATAAAGAGTTCCTACATTGCATATGCAAACCTTTATCTTTGACCTAACAGTTGTTTTTACTTTCTGATTTACTTAAAGAAATTTGGGGGTGAGCACCCTGAATACCGTGGCCCAGATGAGTCAGTCTCAGAAGTCAGCCTGAGCTTCACTGTCAAGTTAATGTGCCGAACAGAGAGGCACAAGGAACCATTCTGAGTGCCTGCAGTGTCCTCTGCCAGGAAGCTGGCATCCCGAATGCCAGATCATTTCTGTTTCACAGACATGTCTTTATGGCTGTACTGACTCATGTCACTTTCCCATCTCTTGGAGTGGCTCAAGGCACATGGACCATCTTTTGAACCACTTTGGTGGCTCTGTGTCCCATGGTGGTAGGAACAGGGGCATGAAGGGTTGAGCACCACGGAAACCCCAAAACACAAGGGGAGTGAAATCGCTCCGACTTCCCTCATGGACTTTCTGAGATCCAGGGCAAACTGTCAGGGATCTATTCACACTGTAACAAGCATTGCTGATGGGAAGAATCAACAGGGAATAAATGGAAAGAATCAACAGGGAATAAAACCGACAAAAGCTAAAATTGCAGACAGTGAGCTCTATTAATGCCAAGAATGACTACAGAAAGAAAATCCTGGTTCATTTCAACACAGAAAGATAGGGTTTTGTAGGGCAGATAAAACAAAAGATGCTGAGCCAAGTTCACAGTGACCAAAGTCTGCAATGGGATAAAATGTAATCACAAGGTATAAGTCATTTATTTGTAAAGTTTAGCTTCTTATCATGAAGTTTTTAAATGTCTATACAGACATCTGTGTACATAGATCATGTCACTATGTTAGAATGTTCTTGAAGGATTGCCCCATATTGAAAACAATTGTTATCTCCAGAAAGAGCTGTGGGTACACAGGAAAGATATTAATGAGACCTTTGTATTTTGTGCTGAATGAGATTACATTCACCTAACCAGCCAGCTAGGAAAGTGGAAACTCGTTCTGCCTTGTAATACTACTGTTGTAACCCTGGGTGCTGCTGGCTGGTTTCTGCACAGCTGAACATACTGCACCACTGTCCTTCATGCTTCATGAGCATCCCTACCCATCCTCAGAAGCTGTGCCATATCCATGCTTCCTTTCTCTTCCCTACCTGGGAGCAGCCATTTTGATTTGTGGACAGAAATATATACACATGTCTGTGTAACCAATATGATGTTACTATTCCAGTGTAGTGAGATGAGCAAATGGAGTATAAAATATTTCTTTCAGGATCACTTGGCAAGGGCTATGGTTCGCACCCTCAGCTTAGAGGTCTGGTTCTTGTCCAATTACACTGTGAACCATTGACCTCAAAGATGTGACATAATAAATGTGTTCCTTAAAAGAGAGAGAGAGAGAGAGAGAGAGAGAGAGAGAGAGAGAGAGAGAGAGAGAGGGGTCTACAGGTCTCTACTGTCCAATGCCAGAGTCAAGCATTTACAAAATTCCGGTGAAAGGTAGGCTGGGAAAAATGTGACATAGAATGAGAATTTGAAGAAAATTATTCATGGTGCAAAAATAACCACAATTTCCATCTTAGGATCAATAAGATTCCCCACATTTACAGTGGGATGGAAGCACATCCACACAATCATTCCAGTAAGCTATGTGAGGTGGTTTATTATAATGTCGAGTGGAACTCAAGAGATGGCTCAACAGTTAAGAAAGCCAGAGGACCCAGGTTCAGTTCCCAGCACACACATGGCCACTAGGAACCTTCTGTAACTCCAAATATAATGGATCTGTTGCTCTCTTCTGGTCTTCTCAGGCACTGCATGTACATGGTACACAAACGTCTATGCAAGCAAAATAACTATACATGCACAATAAAAATTACAAAATCATAAAAACTGGCCTTGAGTTCAGTGATGTGTAGGCTGATGTAAATGTTCTAATCCTGTTGAAGTAGCCTGGGCTAGGCTGTATGTAGAGTAACAAATATGATTTCTACTTATACCACTTGCAACTTGTGATGAGTTTGTTGGGACACAGTTCTGTTACAAGCTGTGTCCCAGCACTTGGCTTCTGTAAGGAAATCTTTACATCCCTACTTAGCCAGGTGATTGTTTTGCAGTCCACTAATTTTAAAAGGAAAACAGATCCTGTAAAGAACGCAGGAGGCAAATGGACCCTTTTACTCTACTGAAGCAGCAAGAAAGTCGCCTCTTACTAAAAAAGCAGATTCTGAACTTCTACAAGAAAACCACAAGGATGTCTTTCTGTCCTGCCCACAAAGCCTGGGCCAGCACCCTCTGCCTGCTCCATGCACTTCCTCCATCCACAGCCATTTACAGCAAGCCCCTTCATTGCTTTTCTGGGCCCCGGTATGAAGGACCGTCTTGCTGGGTTGAGTCTGCCAAAATCCACGTTTTAGTGTGGAAGCTGCCTGCTACTCTCCAGTCCAGGAAAGGTGAAGGAGTCCTGAAGCAGGTGAGTTGCTTTGTGTTCTTCATGGAGTCCTCTTCACTGAGCATGTGTCTACCCACTCTTGGCCTTCTTCAAATGTTACCTGCTTGGGTCTCTCAATTGTCTTCACAATTCTGAGGTGCAACAGTGCAGTTTGCAAGGTTTCTGTAGTCTTGGGATGGAAGAGATCATGAGTTCCTAGCCCCTCTCTGAGAATGATGTCTGGGAAAGTTGTTGGGGAGACATTACACCAGAGGCTTTTGTATATACTTCCTAGAAAGCTTCAGGAAGGTTTGGAATTAACTCTAACAGAATGTATGGCCTCAAAACTTAAAGTTGCCACAGTTTTAATCCAGAGAATATAGTTGTGTATACTGCTTGACTTGACAGATGTAGTATGAATGTTACCTATTAGCAGAACTGTCATGGGCTAGGAGCACATGCAGAACTTATTTCACAAGGAAACCCCCTCCCCCCCCCCCACGTGTGTGTGTGTGTGTGTGTGTGTGTGTGTGTGTGTGTGTGTGTGCCTGCACGCGCATATCATATGTCAGTGTGTTGGTGTGTGCATGGGGGTGGGTGTGACAGATCCAATAGGGTCCAATTTCCAAAACTAACATCTCCTCCTGTCTCACCAGGTGCTCTAAGGGCTGATCAGCCTGATCAGCTTTCCGAGGTCACTCTGCAGTGAACACCTGTGTTCTGGCCCGGTGTGCCAACACTTGGCCACCTTTGATTGTACCCCCAGCTCTTGGCATGTCTGGCATTAGAGCTTCAGGCTACCACCACCCTTCCAGGGGCTGACTCAGAAGCCACTGGCAAAGGTCAGAGCAAACACATCCCCCTTTGTCTTCCAGGGCTCTCCTTCTGGGTTCAACTTTTACAGCATAACTCTTTCCCAAGGGTCTTTTCTTTCAGGGTTAGAGCTCTACCGTGCAGATACGAAGACCCCTACTGTGCAAAGACCACCCTCCCCCCTCTTCCTACCCCCCCAAGTCCCCCCCCCACCAAATCTGTCAACTCCGTTCTGCTGGCTTTGTTCCCTCCCTCCTCTGCCTTCTGAAGAGACAGAAACAGAAAGCTAAGACAACATAAGATAAAGAATCCATACTTTTGTATTTTTCAGTGCAAAGCATTATCGAAAGCTTAGGGAAATTGGTAGGACATTCTAGACTCACTGGTGACGTCATAGTCTGAAAGAGAATTGCATGAGCCATCTGGACTGCTCGTTGTCCCATCTCTGGTTCCCCTCTCATGCTATAAACTTGAAAATTTTTGTGTTATGAATGAATGGCTAATTTTTTTTTCCAAGTGATTTATCGGATTTGGGGAAAGCAGTATGAACAAGTTCATGGCCTAGCCTGGTAGAGTCCTCTGGATTGCCTGCCAGTAAGATAGCAGAGACTAACAGCCCACATCTCCTAAAAGGGGAGGCTCCAAGATCCCATAGGGACACAGATACTTTTCCCAGGATGAGGATATCTCTCTCCCAAATTCAGGGTCCCCCAGGCCTTGAGATGATGTGCCACTGTCATTTCAAACAAACAAACAAACAAAACCTTTAACAATTAGAAACTAACTTCAGCAACGTGCAGATGAGCTCAAAATATTATTTTACCCAGAACAAGACTTCTCCCACACTGAAAGGGATCCTGATCCCTTAAAAATGGAAAGCAGCAGGAAGCAGAATGAACCACCCCTGAGGCTTCAATGTGCCTGTCTGCTCTTGCAGTAGCCAAACTCTTGGGGGGGGGGAAATGATAGTAAAAGAAAAAACACATCTCTTTTTTCTCTGTCCATGGGTTCCAGTCCACTTTCTGCTGGTCATCGAGCTTCAACCAGAGCTCTGTCTGGAAATATGGTAATTTAGGGCTCCATAAAACCAAGTTATGTTTGTATGTTGCAATAAATGAGGACCAGGGTTGAGAGTGCTGTCTAGTCCTCTGGAATGCAGAGATCTTGCTTTGTCAAATCAGTTCTGTGGTCACCTACGGTGATGACAGATGGCTGAGGCATGCATTAGGGATCATGAGTGAAGGATCTTGGAAGTGCAGTGTTCCTCCATGCATCATAGGAAGTCCCACCCCATCCCAGGCTTTCTACAACTTCCTTCTGAGCTATAAGCACTCATTTCTAATAAGTGGACCAAGGCCTTAGCTTTCAAAATCCCAATGCTCTTGTAGATGTAATTTTAAAGTTTGATTCACTCAAGCTGGGATTCAAGTACAGGCTACACAATGTGGTGAATATCTCTGCAACACTGGCCTTTCTGATATCTAAGCTCTACATTCATAGTCCTTTTGAACCTATTGGTCTGAATGGATTGTGTCTGTCTTGTGGTGTCCTATAATTTGGGTTTTGCTGACTGTTTCTTTGTAGTATCAACTCACCTGCTTACTTTTCATTAGAGACTTTCAAATGGTGATAATCTGACCCTGTTGCTGCTTGTTCAACTCTCTTCTCATCCAGACTTCTTACTCCATTCCTCAGATCAGAAGCAGTCTCTACAGATGACTAATGAGGGCTTTTAAGAGCTAAAGAGGTTTTCAAAATCATAATTAAGCATAAAAAATTCTATAGATCTCTTGATATCTTTTAACTAATAGCAGTCTTCTTGAACGCATCTGTGATGGCTATGCTTGGTTGTCAGCTGGACCATCTCTGGACTTAACTAAAACTGAAGTAGCTGGCACACCTGCAGGGGGTTTTCTTGATGGGTCATCTGAGGTCGGAATAAGCACCCTACACCTGGCCTCACCTTCTGGTTGCAGCCTATATAAATGACACAGAAGAAGGAAGGGCTTGCTTTTTGCCTGCTTGCCCTCGCTATTACTGAAAAGTTCATTCCTTTGCTGGCATTAGAGCCTACTTCTTCCAGATTCACAAGCGTGCTAAAGACCAGCTGAGGCATTCAGCCTTGTGGACTGAACAACTATCAGACTCTTGGCCTTTCCATTGGGAGACAGCCATTGTTGAACTAGACCACAGCCTGCAAGCCATACTAATATATATCTTGTCAGTTCTGTTCCTCTAGAGCAGTGGTTCTCAACCTGTGGGTCACCACCCCTATAGGAGTCACATAGCAGATATCCTGCATATCAGATATTTACATTACAATTCAAAGCAGTAGCAAATTACAGTTAGAGATAGCAATGGAATATTTTATGGTTGGGGTCACCGCAACATGTATTAAAGGGTCACAGCATTAGGAAGGTTGAGAACCACTGCTCTAGAGAACCCTGACTAAAGTAACACCCTTTTGAGCTGGCTTGAATAATTTCATCTCATGTATTTCATGACCCGACTATCACTTCTATAGAGAAGCTTAGGGTTTTGTTGTTGTTGTTTTGTTGTTGTTGTTTTTTCTGAAGAAAAGTTATCTTGAGATTTCCATCTTGGGGTCCTGGTGTTCATTGTTAATAGATGCCCACTGTTTCTTAGTGTTTTTAACATGGAGTTTATCAGTGATTCACATGGACACTTCTTCAGATCATGTTCTCAGTCCATCATCGGCCTCTCCCTTCTACACACTCAGAATGTAGGTTCTCCATGGTAGTGGCATGGATGGAATTTGAATTCACATAATTAACTATTCCTTTGCTCTGGCCTACTACTAACATACAGTAGCTTCGGAATAGCAATATAACAACTATACCAACATCAGGATTACTAAAACCCATTTTAAAAGTTTATTTTTGTTTTTTATAGTTCTTTTGAAATTAAGTGTACTGTTAGTCTTGAATTTTAGCTGGATCTAGTCTATAACACACATTCAGTGTCAAAGCCTAGTCTGGCCACCCCTGCTTACTCATCTCCAAACCTCCAAGCCCCAACCAGGACCCACACTGCTCACCTCCAACCTACAGTACTCTGGTATAGCATATTCCAACCCCTCTTCCCAGCTAGTCCCACAACATCCTTCATGTTTCCTCTCTTAAAATAAGACAAGTTTAAGAATTTTACGGTTCTAGAATCAATAATCCTCAAGCTGTTTCTATATGGTAAAGGTCAAATATTGCAGAAAAGCCTTCCAGGTTGAAAGCATATACAGCTGGGGTTACCTTGTGGTGGTCAGGGAAGCCTCCCAAACCTCCCTGTGCTCTTTCTGTGGGAGCTTTGGCTTCCTCCAGGCAGTCTGACATACAGCTGGAAAACCATTGGTCTTAAGGACAGTCATTTCAAAGTAGGAGAGGAGACATTGGCTGAGTGTCCACCTGTGGAAGGAAGTTACACCAAGAAGTTCCTCCAGCTAGAAGCTGCAGGACTTGTAAAAACAAGAAATCACAACGGTCACAAAGAAATGTATCTTGGAAATTAAGTTTTAATTTTAGTAGCTGTGGGAAAATAAGCTGTGGGAAAAGAATAAAGAATGATGACAGGGAGAGGTGATGTAAGGATGTATAGAGGCTGAAATGTAATCTTCATTTTACCCAACTGTGATCCCTCTGAGCTATGATAATGATTAGCCTGGCAAGATGCTCCCTGGTACAGCAGTGGCACACATATCATGAGAGAAAGCACCCATGTTCTCTTTGGATTTTTGGCCCACTCCCTAAGACAGAACTCTGGCCTTGCATCATTAACACAGACAAGAACTTGTGGCTAGGTAGGTCATGCCTCAGAGGAGAACAAACTGCTATTATTCTACTAAATGGACATAGTATTAATCTGACTTCCTAAAGACTTACCATCATACCCACAGGTTAGTGCATCTCTAAGCCCTCATCAGAGGAGAGCTTCTATTTACAGAACATGTTGAATAACAGACACTCACAACTGTCTGATGTGCAAAGAATAAGAGATTGCAGAGTGTTCAGTTCTAAATGAGACATCTGCATCACCCTTTCTTCCAAGGGATCATCATGGAAGAGGGGGCAGAAAGACTACAAAGCCATAGGCACTGGATGACTATATCAAAATACTGTTTCCTGAGCACAACAGAGCAGTCACACACATGAACTCACAACAATTATGACAGCACACACAAGACCTGCCTGCACAAAGATCAAGCTAGACAAAATCCAAGCATAGAGTGGGGAGATGAAAGAAAATCCCATCCCCTAGCTGAGGGGCTATTGGCAGTTGGTGACTTCTGGGACAGGAAATTTTGTTTAGGAATGAGGTTCCGCATTCTCCAGTAGATGATTCTAGACTCCTGCACATACAGGTACCACTAAGTATACTGAGTGAGGGCTTTAAAATAGCCCATGAAATTGAGGAAATAGTTGAGGTGGGGATAGGGGAGGATTAGGAGGGTAAGGGATAGAAGTCACAGACTTAATCAAAATACATTATATGAATGTCTAAAGTTCTCAAACAATTTACAAAGCCATCTATCTCAAAGAAAAGGGCCCTAAAATGAGGCCAACATTCCAGGTAGGTAACATAGCCGGTGCCCATTGTCTGAACAGTTCACTCTTCCTCAAGTCACTGCTTCAGGATATCATGTTATTTGAATTTTCTCTTTCAGTCTTTTAAATATTTCTAGTCATTTAATATTAAAAGAAGCTGATACCTTATAAAGAAGCCTCTGAACCATGATGCTGTGTAAGTCAACTAAGAACATTACATACTTCCAATACAGAATCACACATAGTAGGCATTCCTATTCCAAGGCAAAGAATGTGGGCATTGGAAGGAAAGATGAAGGAACCTGACACCGATGCCCAGCACACAGAACATTAGCTTCCGGAGCACAATCTTGATCATCTGGGGACCATAACTATGTCATCTTAGCACCGATAGACTTGGTATGAATGAGATGATGCCACCTTGTAGGCTCAGTCCTTTGAACATGTGGTCCCTGGTGGGTGTGGCACTGTTTGGAGAGGTCTGCAGAGGTGCAGGCTTGTTGAGGGAAGAACATCACTGGGAGAGATTTTGAGAATTCAGAGCTTTACCTCTTTGCCAATTTGTTCCCTATTTCATATTTGTGGTTGAAGATAAGATCTTTTATCTTTCTGCTCTGGCTGCCATGGTTGCCACTTGTTCCCAAGTGTTTCTGCAGTGGGCTTTTATACCTCTGGAACCATGAGCTAAATTGAAGTTTTTCAAAGGTAAGTAATTTACTTGGGCAGTCCTGGCCTTCTGAGTATGCCTTTGGCAACATGAATGGAGCCACACATTGCCCTTAGCTTTCCTCAAAAGATATTCTACAATCCTGATGCCTGTAGTAACCTGGAACCTTGATGCTAATTTGGGTTTCATTGAAATTTTTTCAAGAATCACCCTGTTCAACTGTCCTTAGGGAGTGTGAACCTGCTGTACATTGTCTGATCTCCCGAAGCTGCAGTGGCTTCTGGGTTCCTGGCCTAATGAACTGGAAAAACACTTCATAGGAAGTCTATTGTAACCCACAAGAGCATTCTTTTTTAAAAGGGAAATCTTTCAAATGACTCCTCAGATTCCATATCCTGGAGGCAATGACAGGTTGGGTCTTGCAATTTCTAAAATGCTATGAGCCTATTCAGAATATTTCAGGTTTATATTATAACAATGTTGCAGAGGACATTTAAATTTTAACTTAGGATATCAATAATATTATTTCTTTAAAAAGTGTGAAATGAACTGGGCTGTGGTGGTGCACACCTTTAATCCTAGCACTCAGGAGGCAGAGCCAGGAGGATCTCTTAAGTTTGAGGTCAGCCTGGTCTACAAAACTACACAGAGAAACTCTGTCTCAAAAAACAAAAAACAAAAAACAAAACAAAACAAAAAAAAAAAAGGTGAAATGAGTATCTATGTTGAAACTGCTTTTTTTGGAATAGTACTATCTTTTTACTTTTAAATGATGGGCATATATTTGCATTAAAAACTTTTTTATTTTGATTCTGAAAGATTGTAAGCATATTTGCCAATAATCAACAATATAGTAGATGAAATAGTAAGAAATTGAATACATGTAGTTAAAAAAATAAATCCTTAAATCTCTTTCGGTATATTTGTAGAATTTAGTGAAAACCCCGTATGTATAAAACTGAGACACAAGATCCCAAAACCTCCATAGTGCATACTTCTTTACTTACAATGTCCACTGACCAGAGCATCCTTCCAGGATGCCCCCTCTTCTCACTATACTCACTCCAGTGGCCTCTCAGGGGCTGTAGATGAATAGGAGCTAATGAGCTTACTCCACTAGGGCAGAACCCTTGAAGCAGCCATTCTCTTCTCCTGTATTGTGTTGATAAGACTAATTCTAACTTCACAGACAGTAGGTATAGTCATCCAGAGAGGAAGAGGTGGAAGAGAAGGAAGATATCTGACAGAGAGTGAAGCCTGAGAAGATGCTTGGCCAGAACATGGAAGCCAGGAAGCCAGGCCAGCGCCATGTTTAAGGTGGAATGGGACAATGGCAGGCAATAGAGACAGGCCCCAGATCCCGATGGACCCCACCCTAGGCCAACCCGAGCTAACTGCTGGATGTAGAGCCCAGACATATATATTGTCTAAAGTTCCCTGTATAATTTTGGTGCCCAGTGGGATAAGAGCTACCTTTTTGGCTTGTACATGAGCCACATGGTAAGTTCTCAGTCGTTTGGGAACAAGATTCCTCTACAGCTACTGATCTCTCTGGGCTACCCAGAGAGCTGAGCCCATGGGAAAAGCATGGAATGACACTGCTAATCCAAAGATACATTCATTCACCATACAGGTTGTTTTTTAAATTTGTTAACTTAATTTTTATTTTGTATGTGTGTCTCAATTAGGGTTTTATTGCTGTGAAGAGACACCATGACCAAGGCAACTCTTACAAGGAAAACATTTAATTGGGGCTGGCTTACAGTCAATGAACTAAACTACAGGTCTAATCCATTATCATTGTGGCAGTAAGCGTGGCAGCACATAAGCAGGCAAGGTGCTGAAAAGGGAGCTGAGAGAGTTCTACATTCAGCTGGTTAAACAACAACAACAACAAAAAGAGACACCAGGTCTGTATGAGTTTTGAAACCTCATAGCTCACACTCAGTGACACACTTCCTCCAACGAGGCTGCATCTACTCCAATGAGGCCACATCTCCTAACATTGCCACTCTCTGGTGATCAGGCATTAAAACCCATGAGTCTATCCCCATTCCTATTCATTCAAACCACCAAAGTGTGTATGGGTATTTTTGCCTGCATGAATGAATGTGTACCATGTGTGGGTGGTGGATGTGAGGCCATCCACTGGAGCATGGTCAACCTACCAGGGAACACACCACTAAATAAAATTCCTCTTCCTACAGAAGTTACCAACTTTTAATAGCTCCTGAGTTAGAGATAGGCTTTGTTGTAGAATATTAGTTAAAGATGTGTTACATTTGTTTATGCTGTGGAATATCTGTTTAACGATGCAAAGATGTGCTGAATTCTTTTATGTTGCATTTGTTTAATTCTGTAAAGCTGGGTTATTTTGCTTGTCTAAAACACTTGATTGGTCTATTAAAGAGCTGAATGGCCAATAGCAAGGCAGGAGGGAGAAATAGGTGGGGCTGGAATGCAGCGAGAATAAATAGGAGGAGAAATTTAGGCATCAGAGAGAAGGGTGATAAGCAAGAAAAGGAAAAGGAGGAGAGGAGGATGACAGGGGCCAGCCACCCAGCCACCCAGCCAGCAATAAGTAAAAGAAGATATATAGAATATAGAAAGTTAAAAACCCTAGAGGCAAAATGTAGTTAAAGAGAAAAGTTAGAAAAGCTGACTAGAAACAAGCCAAAAAAGGCTATGCATTCCTAAGCAAGGATAAGTATATTTGCTTGGGAGCTGGGTAGTAGGCCCCCAAAGAGTAGAAAGAAACAACTACAGGGACTTGCGTGCTGCTCCCTCATCTGTGCTGGAATGTTGACTGGCTTGATCCTGTGTAGGTCTTGTATGGGCAATGATGGTCGTGTCATATCCAGAAGACACTGTTATAACATGGTCCTCCGTGACCACTGACTGTTAGTCTGTCTACCCGTTCTTCTAAGTGTTCCCTGAGCTTTGAGGAGAGGAGTTGGTGATATAAATGTTTTGTCTGTGGTTGAGTACTCCCCAGATGCTTGTTCTTTGTGTTTTGATTAATTGTGAATTTCCATGTTAATCACCATCCTCTGCACAATAAGACATCTCTGATGAATTCTGGGAGCCGCACTGATCTGGATATAGAGGTGCAGGTTTAGAAGGCAGTGTGATGCTATATGTACATTTAGTGAGATGATGGCAGTAACTTCACTCCTGGGACCCATGAGTGCTCTCTCCATGGGTTCTTGGCAAGTTGTACAGCAGCAGGTATGCATCCCCTCCTGTGGAGCAGCTTTTAAATCCAGACAGTGCTTGGTTACCCCCATCACATCCATGTAAATATATGGGAGGGTAAGAAAGGCAGGGGGAATAACTAACACTTAGGATGTTTACAAATCCATATGGAAATCTGCTATTTTATACACTACACTACACCACACACACACACACAGAGAGAGAGAGAGAGAGAGAGAGAGAGAGAGAGAGAGAGAGAGAGAGAGAGAGAGAGAGAGAGAGAGAGAAATGGAGTCGCCCTAGAAGGCTCCTCTTAGAAGCATACTTGACACATCTTGACACATATAAAACTCAGGGCCAGAAGTCAGGTACCTGACCTTCAGAGCTTGGTCCCCTAACAATTTAGGCTGTTGCCATTGGTCTTGATTACTCACAAGACTGTAACTGTAAGATCCTATTGTTGAAGATACTACATTCTTTGGTCTCAGGACTTGGAGAGACCGAACTGGTTTTCACCTGGATGCTTCCTCTCTGCTGACAAGCTTTCATAGTGCAGATGATACTGTGCAGGCTGTTGGGGGAGAAAAGCCAAGCCCTGCAGAATCTTAGCATCTTCCCTGCAGGGATCTGACCTACACCCTCAATGACCATCTCAAAGCACCCTTCATCTGCTCTTGCCACCACTGGTTCTTTCTACTAGAAAATTCCACTAGGAAATTCCCTTCCAGTTCCTTGTGGCAATAGCAACCATTGAAGACTGAGAGTCCTTGAATGGGACAGATGTTTAAGGGATGGAGTGATAGTTACAGACTCCTCACAGTAATGCTTAGTAAACAAAGTGAAACACAGACTCCTCTCATTGGTCAGTCCGCCAAGGGTGTTAAATGTCTGGCTTGGCATTTTGATTTATTTAACTAACTTTTCAGCCTGTTTTAACATGTGGGAGCTTCTGAAATCTGATCCAGACAGTGCAGGGATCTAGCTTTATTTCGTTCTGGTCTGTCACTTCACTGTTAGCATTTTCCTGACTCTTGTTTCCAGTCTGAGTCAGGAAACCATTCCAGTCCAGTTTTAATAACCTCCCTGGCATGGCAGGCTCTACAAGAACTGCCAAACTTAATACCCCGACTCCCCGTGATGAGGACGGCAGCCCTGCCGGGGAACGGAGGTAGATTTTCCATTACAGCCCGTTCTGATTTGGTAGCTGCCTGCCAGGTGCAGATGGTTTCCTCTTCTGCAGGCAATCAGTTTCGACTATGCTTTCTGAGTTTCCATGTCTCCTGGCTCACTCGTGATCCTTTGACTAAATAAACTACCTCATGATCCATCTTCCTGCCCCAGAAGTCTGTCCCAGGGCCCAGCAGCCGTGAGAGAACTCAGCTATACCCTGGAGGACACAATGCTGGCTAGTACATTCCCGTGTGTTTGTGGAAGCTTTCTGTGAGCACCATAAACAGCCGCTTTGGAAGAGGACACGGGGAAGGAGAGGACAGGAAGGGAAAGGGAGAACGGGGAAGAAGAGACAGACAGACAGAGAGATTGATGAAGTTGGAGCAAGAACCCTCTCTGCAGTGGATTTGCTTTTGAATTTTAGCCATGCTGCCGAAGGTGCTAAAACTCTCAGCTTTGACATCGGTGTGATTTCTCCCTCTCCAGCCATTCCAGTACCACTGTGCAAAAGCCTGCAGAAGGCTCCTAAGCTTTGCTCTTCACCATGACAAAGCTTATGGCAAACACAACACAAGGATGGAAGGATTTATTTTGGCTTGTGGTCTGAGAGTACAGTCCATCCTAATGGGGAAGGTATGGTTGTGGGAGTGGGCGGTGTCTGGTCACATGACACCTGCTGTCAAGAAGTAGTTTGCTTTCTCCCTTTATTAGAGTCTGCCCATGGGATGGTGCCATCACCCCAGTTAAGCCTCTCCAGAAATATCCAGATATCCTCGCACACTTGCACAGAGGTGAGCCTTCTAGTTGAGTCTAATCTCATCAAGTTGACAGGGACGGTTCATCAGCACACCAGTTATCCAGCTTTCTCCACTTCTGTGCTTGTTTCGAGCCCTCTACACTCATCCCACTGCACAGGGCATACAGAGCACAGAAAACATGTTTTATTTTGTTTTTTTCCAGAATGTTAAGTAGATCATAGATGTCGCCATTGGTTGACAATGCAGAGAATCAGTCTTTTAAACCAATAAAGCACATGGAATTCCAAATTTATCAGCAATTAAGGTTAGGACAGCATCCAAAGAGTCACCACAGCAGCGGCAGTCCTACACTTCTTCATTCACATGACGAGCTGCAGGTATATGCATTCTCATTTGGAAGTGTGGCCATCTACAGTTTCCGGGGGATCTCAACAGAATCCTACAAAGGTTCCACAAAAATTCACCCATGGGAAGCCAATGATGGTGTTAGATAAAGTTGTCCTGGTTTTCAGATACTCCCAAGTGCACATTTCTGCTCTCTGGAAGCAGAGGGAACAGAAACCTGTACAGAGAGAGGGAGGCCCTCTATGGGGCTTGTCAATTCGGTCCTCAGGCTTGCATGCAGGTGACCTAGATTGTTGACATGCAGAGGTGGCTGCTGCTGCTGCTGCTGCTGCTGCTGCTTCTAGGATCAAAGAAGACAAAGAATGCGATGGGGTTGGTGGATGCTGTCTGAATCCCCACTGATCTCTCCTCTGCTTATTCCATATTGGAATATAAGTCAACACTACTGAAACATACTGATACACTTTTGAATCCTATTACCTCAAAATGTCCCTGTTTGGTATGAAGGGACATTGGAGCATAACCTGTCCTTATAAGAGCACAGGACAGGAATAATGGAGGCTTTTCGCTGTGTTTTGAACAACCACAGTGTGAGCACGCAGAGGCAGCTTTGCCTCTGGACTGTTCCAGGGTTCAGCAGAATCAATTGGTCTGCAGGGAGGAGTATGAGGGAGGGTCCCTGCAGGGACAGTGTGGGGGAGGGTCAGGTAAGGTCCTGGGATCAGGTCTCTGGCTTGCAACTTCGGTGAGCTAGGTTCTGTAGTCCCTGGCTCACCAGCCAGGTAGAGACCATCATTCTGGCTCTGCAACCTTTTGATTTTGTTTATATGCATCTTTATTAGTTATTTGTTTTATGGCCTATGGGCTCTATAGCACAGGCTTTCCATGTTTCTTAAACTCCCCATTAGCCACCTTTGTCTATGGAAAATTGTGGCTTGCACTTGTCCTTATATAGCTAGACTTTGGCAAGTTTGTAAAATCTGAACCTTGGTTTGGGGACATCCTTAACTTGCTTGTACTAAGTTACAATGGTTATATTTTTGTAGAATTTTTAATTATTTTTAATTTTGTTAAGAATATTTAGTGGTGCTGGGTAGTGATGGTGCACACCTTTATCCTGGCACTCAGGAGGCAGAGGCTGGTAGATCTCTGAGTTTGAAGCCAGCCTGGTCTACAGAGCAAGTTCCAGGACAGCCAGCGCTATACAGAGAAACCATTTCTGGAAAAAACAAAACAACAACAACAAAATTACTGTACTATTTTTTTCCTTTTCTTTAAAAAGAAAGGGAAAAGGGAGAGGAAGAAAGGAAAAAATAAAAGGAAAGGAAGGTATTACAGTGAAATGGACATTTAAAAAGAAATATTTTAAATATACTGAAATTTTATATTTTCTACCATCCTTTCTTCTGGGCTACAGAATTCTGAGCGGGAGCTCTTCAGAGCCTGAGGTGAGGGCTGCAAGGAAGGAAGGAAAAGATGAAGAGAAAACCCTGATGGGGGTGAGTTCAGGCCCCTTCCTTTAGAAGAGAAGGGCTGCCTCCTCTACTCAGGCAGCTGTGTGTAGACATTCTCCGGGTTCATTGTTCCATATCAAGGCTTTAGGGATCAGCATTTAATGCCAAATGCAATTTTAAATTTGGGGGAAATGATTATATTTCTAAGAAATTGGCAGAAGAATCATTCTCCTGTCTCCTAATATTAGTGTTACTACAGAAAGGGCAAGAAAGGTTGGATTCTCTCTCTCTCTCTCTCTCTCTCTCTCTCTCTCTCTCTCTCTCTCTCTCTCTCTCTCTCTCTTGTAGTCTCACCCTGTCTCTGTCTCTCCCCACTGGTTTGCTGTTTGTCTCTCTCTCTCTCTCTCTCTCTCTCACACACACACACACACACACACACACACACACACACACACTTGCTCAAGCCAGGGGGTTAGAAGAAGGACCAGTTGAGATCAGGAAAGGATCACGAGGTGTATGAAGAGACAGCAGTAATGGGGGTGAATATGGTCAAATTACATTCTCAATGTGCATGGAAATGTCAGAGTGAATGTGTATTTACATATAAATGTGTGTTCTCGTTCATTATAAAAAAACCTTACATGAAAAAACCCCAATAATAAAACCCTTTCCTGCTCTAATTCATCATCGATTCCTGTGAGTGCATCAGTTGGTCCAGCTGTGATGCAAGCTGCCTCTGCTCAGCCAGAGGAGAGGGTGCTGTTTGGCTTTGTACCTGCTTTTCTAGCAAACAGAGCAGGAGTACTGGACAGGGATCACTGCAAGCCTCCAGAATGGTGGCTCATCTAAACGTCCTCCCCAGAAACGTTTGCTACCTGGCACTATAATTAGCTAGGATGCTGGGGAATAGCAGAAGAGCACTTGGCAGTAATGATGATAAGTGTTTGATGACCTAATAGATGTAAATAATATGAAGTGTATTAACAAACACTGTTAAAGCTGACAGTAATGGCCATCAGACACACAAACATGGGCTATTAACTTACCATCTGGTAATCTTGATTAAAACATTTTTTAATTTTGAAGATTTGTAACCAGTTGCCCTCGGTCTGACCTCTCTAATTAACAGGATTTTTTGTCTTGTGCTTTGTGTATAGCTCTTACCAAATGCACATGTGGCATGGAACTACTCCACCTGTGAAAAGTGCCTAGAGAGAAGACAAGTCAGTCAAGATTTTTTTTTTTGGAAGTTTCTGGAACTGTGATAAAGGCCAGGGATTTGTCTGTTGTGCAGTTTATGCAAGTTGCATTTTCAGGTCTGCACTGGGTCCTCTGAGTATATAATACAACTTTCAGATTAATAATTTTATGGGACTTCTGGGTGTGTAAACAACTGGGTCTCTGAATCCTATGCCTGCCCTTGGGAGACTTTCTCTTCTGTTGTATTGATTTGTCCAACTTCAATATGATGGTTTTGCTTTATTTTGTTTTATTTCATTTTGTCATTGTTTTTAAAATAGAAAAATATATTTTTACTGAAATGAGGCTTGAATTCCAGGGGAAAAAAGAAGTAAGCAGTTTTGCTGAGGAATCTAGTCATACATTTGTAAAACAATGGGGCCGAGAATGTCTGGGGGGGGAGAGCCATGAGGAGGAGAGTCACTCCTCCCTCTCCTTCATATCTAACCACCCCGCCCGGCCCACACAGGGGCTTCTCCCCCACTGTGTCTCCAAGACAGACAGGTTGCCAACCGGATTGATTAGACCTAGACATTGACCACATCAGAATTCCAATGATCATTCCTCTACGGTTGTTTATATGCCAAGGCGGATCCTCAGCCTCCAAGCCTGCCACTCAGATTCACATGTGGGAGCTCTCTTCTATGTGGCAATCATCCCATACGCAGCCCTAGACACAAGTCAAGGCAGGATCCTCCCTTCTGCCCCTGTTTGACAGCACACTTTCATGCCAGCTTTCTGAAGACCTACGTTTTTCTGGTGCTTGTTAGGGATTTGCTAGTTGCTCCCTCACTTTGGGCCTTTCCGGTCATCAGTATTTGCTCTGTCAGATCCAAGTGGAGAAGGTCAAATAATATCCAGGGGGCATGTGCTGAGAGAAGAGGGACAGGGTTGCTCCTAGGGGAAGCTCCCTTCTCAGTATAAGGTAAACGGGGAGAGCAAGGCCCACGGAGGAGTGAAGTTTGAGAAGGGGAGGGTGTTTTCTTTCCCCTCAGCCCATCCACCCAGCTGGAACATCTGCTTCTGCCTTTGAGCTAACTTGTTGGAAGTGACAATTGTCAGAATTTATGATGCATTTATCCTAAACAATTTCACATTTATTCAGAGATAAAAAATCAATTAACAAAAGAATAAAGGAGTGAATACCTAGGAGGGGAAGGTTGAAGGTTGAATGCAACCTGTATATTGATGTTTTCTTTTTTTTTTTTTTTTTTTTTTTTTGCTATAACAAAGTACCCGATGCTGAGCAATTCGTAAAGAAAGTGTAGTAGGTAGTAGTTAGCTGCTCCTGGTTCTTGAGGCTGGAAATCCACATCACTATCACATGCTCAGCATTTGGTCTTGGTGGCTGCTTTGTATCATGGCAGGAAAACAAGGACAGACCAATACAAGGGCAGTCACCCTTCACACAGCCCTCATGCGGATAACTAGTCAGTTCCGTGAGAAAAGCACCAGTCCCTCTTAATGGCCAAGTGGGATCTTAAACTCCCCATCTGCCAACACTATCACAAAGGTCACCAAA
This sequence comes from Cricetiscus sungorus, assembly GCA_030556225.1. Taxonomy (NCBI): domain Eukaryota; kingdom Metazoa; phylum Chordata; class Mammalia; order Rodentia; family Cricetidae; genus Cricetiscus; species Cricetiscus sungorus. The sequence continues at coordinate 8,576,938 of JANBXA010000741.1, forward strand.
CTTCACCTGGAGTTTCAAAGATGAGAAACCGTGTTCTTTCTTTTCTGATTTTATTAGTAAATATGCACTATCATGGGAAGTAACAGCAGCAAAAGTTGAAAACAAGTATTCACAACCAGGATTGTCATTTCTCTTTTTCTGCCTCTGAGCTACCCCAGCCACGTGGGAGTGACCGGTGAGCCACACCCCCATCCTCCCAGGCCCACTTCTTCACATTGAAGACCTCATTAGCACACAGACAGCTAAGTACCCTCAAATGCCTACGTTCTCCCTGATGAGCTCAGAGTTGGTGAAGTTTGTGTGTGGCCGTCGCCTTCCTCTTGAGTTGATCCCGTTTTCCACTCAAAAGGATCCATCCCCATTGGATCCTTCTGTTCCTGGGTTCCTTTGCTTCGGTTTCCTTATGCGCAACACAAGAGGATTGCACTTTATTCAGAGGCTATGGAGGACCATCATTCCCTCTTTCTCACGATGAAATACAAAATCAAAACTGAGAAGCACTGAGTGAAAGTCCGTGTCTCTGCCTTGGTTGTCCTGGAAAGTCAGGTCTTTGAAGATAGAGTGTTATTTAACTAACTGTGATGCCATGTTCCCACTCACATCCCTAGTATCCTCTCTCTCTAATTCCCAGAGTTCAGAAAAGCAAGGCTCCTTGTGGTGGGCCCCTTACCCTTCAACACACATGAGCATGTAGCTATGGCATTGAGGCTTTCTTGAAAAATGTTAGGATGGGGTCTCAGTTCAAACAACAGGGATGAGGTTAATTATGTATTTACTCCAAACATCTTAAGCAGGAGATCACCTGGGCTCTAGTCCCCCAACTTTTCCTCCAACCTTAAGCAGACATTCTTCCAGAGTCCTTGCCTTACTTGTCTCTCCCTCTTAAAAAATACCCTATTGGAGATGTTGTTCTTTACTTATCTTTGGACACTGGTACCCCCCTGGGCTCCCCTCCCTCCCCTGAGTTTCACAGAAAGGCAGTCTAGAAACACAGCAGAGAACTGTGGTTTTGTGCTGGGGGCGGGCTGGCTCAGTGTCCTTGCTTGCGTGATGTGTGCCAGCCCTGGGCTGACCATCCAGTACACGAAGAGTGTAGTGTTGGGGCTCTGGGCTGCGGGCATGTGAGCCTTTGGGTACACAGCATTTCCAGCTTTGGTTTCAGTTTTCAGAGTGCTGAGTGATTTGTAAGCTAGAACCCAAGGCCCTGATTATAGCAAAGGTGTGCTGGCTGTGAGCTAACTCCACAGCTTTGTTTTGTTTGTTTAAAATTATCTTTATTTTGTTCTGATTGAAATCAGTTTATATTTACCCTATCATTGGAGTAGGGAATATATTTGTATTTGTATGTTTTCAAAGTGAAGGCATAGTACTGTGGGATGTAATAGCTCTTAACCTCGATCCCTCTGCGGGCCCTCCTGGAGCAACCATGCTTTCAATCTTCTAATTGCTGAACAATGTGGCAACATGTGATATGCAAACAGCCTTTCAATCATTCTATTTGGGAATCTCAGAATTTCTGTTTATTATTATGAAAATCAATGGTGAGCTTGTTGGAATATAACAGAATAGATTTCGTAGAGTTAACATGTATTTAACAGTTAAATATTTGTGACTATAATTTACAAACCATGGAATTCACATCTGTCGTCATTGAGATTTATAGCCTTTGCCAAATGCAAGCAGTTGTATAACCCCACCACAGTTAGAATGTCGGTTCATTTGTCCAGGAGCATCATGCCTCAACAGGAAACTAGGGCTAGCACGCTGGAGGTGGTTGTTGGACTTTTAGGAATTTCCCAAGTCTGTTGACAAGAACAACTTAATCAAAATTAAATTACATAGGTGTGCATGTCAGTATTCTATGTTAAAGCACCTAATACCGAAAGCTCACTGCTTGCTAATTACTCCTCCTTGACCTCTCTGTATGTGCTCTGTAGGATGTCTGTAGGATAGTGCCACTACATTAGTTTTGCTCCCAATCCTTTGTTCAATGGCATCACTTAAGCAGGTTGTGATTGGACATGGTGGGAACATTACACTATGTTAATTAGCGGTGCTGCAAGCCAGAGTTCTTTTTATAGAATCGCTAAACTATACTGTTGTTCATACCCCCAAAGAGCCAATTCTTTCTCCCATGTGTGATGATCTGTACGTTTATTCTGTTTGGGGCTCACCATTAAAAAAAAAAATGACCGATTTACTCTTCAAATATTACTTTCGCCCGCGTATCTTTCTTTATTTGGGACCCTCATTACATGAATTTTATTAAACTGTTTGCTATTATTTATACTTTAAATTTTTTATTGTTAGGGTAAGGGACACATGCATGCCATGGCTCACCTGTGGAAGTCAGAGGACAACTCAAGAAAACCAGTTCTCTCCAACCTTGAAGATTTCAGGGATCAAACTCAGGTCACCTGGCTTGGAGGCAAGTGCACTTAGCCATCTTGACTACGGCATTTGCTATTTCAGTTGTGTTTGTCTGTGTTACCTACTCTGCTTCTCTATGCTTCCCATCTAGATACTTACCGTTTTTGTTCCTGCCTCATCAGCTTGGTTGCTGAATCTCACTCTGTTCTTTCCATTTGCTTACCCGTTATCACTCCATCTTTCTGGAACATTCTCTCTTGTCAGATAACTCCTCAAGCACATTAATATAGGTGTTAAAAGTCTATCGGATGATTCTAGATGTTGATTTTATATGATATCCATTTTATGGGTCTATAAATTATTTTCTGATTTCTGTTCTCCTGCAGGTTTTCGAACAAGATATTTTTGGCACAACTCACTAGATTTGATTGCTGGTTGAACATTGTGTACAGACATTTATAGAGAAAGTTTCACCTCTTTGGCTAATGTCCTAGTGTGACATTTTATTAGACAGAGTTTAATCTGAGAATCAGAGTCTGTTACCCCAATCATGGAACAAGATGCTCCAAGTATAAGCTTCGTTTCTTGTGAGACACACTTGGTTTCTAAGTAATTTTCTTCCTGGTATGTGGCATCTTCGGTGTCATAGGATACCCAAGGGGCATTTCCCAGGTTTCTTTCACTCTCAGTGGGCTCAGAACTTCTATTTTCCACCATGTTTTTGTGTCAAGTTTTATGAAACCTCTGGATACTCATGGGCTTCTCAGTCCTCGGTCACCAGTTCTGAAAGTGGCAGTCAGCCTCCTGACTGAGGTGACCCCTCAGTATAACTGATTCTCCCTTCTAGGGATCTTGCCTATCATAATTATCACTTAACTAGTAACTATCATATGCCTGCAAACAGATGTTTTGGTCCATTGTCTTTTCAGTAAGACGGTTGACCCAAAATTGTCTAGAGGATATTTCTAGATATTCTTGGAAGAATTTAATGGAGACAAGAGTGATTCCTAGTGCCCCTGTTCCCAACTGCTGCTGAAGCCCATGTGATTCCAGACTTGTAGAATTTGTGGTGCTTTAAAAGGGCAATATGCCCCATAGGCTCTAGTATTTGAACACTTGTTTCTAGGTGTTTGGGGGTGCAAACCTTTGTTTAGGTGGTGCAACCTTGCTCAAGAAGCATGTCACTGGAGGTGGGCTTTGGGATTGAAAGCCTTGGGACAGTTCTGGTTGGCTTTCTGCTTGCTCCTGTTTTCTGCTCCTGCCATGGTACCTGCCTCTAGCTGCCATGCTTTCCCACTGCAATGGACTCTTAGCCCCCTGGGATTATAAAACCAATTCTTCCTTCTAGGAGTCAGTTTTGGCCACAGTGCTTTATCATAGTAACAGAAAGTAACTGATACAGAATCCTTTCCCACTTCTGATTTGGTAGGCTGGAAGGGTTTCTCCTCTCCGACATAGTTTCTGCTTGGCACACTCACTCATTCTTTACCTTTCCTTTTCATGAAAGTTTAAAATGTATTTATTATTTTGTGTTTGCATATATATATATGTGTGTGTGTGTGTGTGTGTGTTGTGTGTGTGTGTGTGTGTGTGTGATGAATGCTCATCTGTGTGTATGCCAGTGTGCATGTCCCTGTGAACGCATGTAGAGAACAGAAGAAGACATTGTGTATCCTGCTCTATCACTCTCTGCCTTTTTCTTTGAGGCAGAGTCTCTCCCTGAACCTAGAGACTGATGACCTGTATGCTTTCACAGCAAGTGCTTTTACCTGCCTTAATGTTCAGATTCTCAGTTTCTTCATCTACATTAACTTAATGTTACCCATGAAGTTCTGGTGAGAGTGTCCAACAGGATGTCATGTTAATTATAGTTGCTTGATGAGTCTCTGTCTTGCTGTCTTCTCTCTCTCTCTCCTCTCTCTCTCTAACAGAAGACCACACACACACACACACACACACACACACACACACACACACACACACACACACCATGTCTTTATTCTTCTTATTGTTGCCTTCTCTTTCTTCTTTCTTTCTTTTTTTCTTTCTTTCTTTCTTTCTTCCTTCCTTTCTTTCACATCATCTGCTATCTGGCTATATCTACTTTATTTACTGTTGCATTCCTATTTTCTGCCCTCTAGGCACTGAGTGTGGTTTTAATTAGCATCATTTGAATTAATGACTTACCAGTAGTGACATATTTATCATCAATTGCACAACTGCTTTATGTAGTCCTAGTAAAACATGACTTCGAGTATAAAATGTGTCTAGTTAAGAACAAATTGCCCATGCTAATAAGCAAATTTGACACAGGCCATTATTTCCTGAACTTAGAGCTGGCGTCTGTTAAGATGCCTCAAGTCATTTCACTTTTGCTGAAGACTCACATTTAAGTAATTGTACAGTAGAGTCATTCATTACTCTCCAGGCACACTTCCCTCTGCCTCTGAGACAAAGGAAACAGTCCGTCAAGAGCATGCTCTGTAGAATTATTTCTCAAGAGGACAAACAGCATGAGGGATTTCTAAGAATCCCGAACTAAAGGGAAAGGCAACACCTTAGTGTTGGCCAGTATGGCACACAGAACCTAGAAGGTTCCATCTTGTTTTTAGTCTCCTCCCCTACCACTTTGATTAAAACAACTGCAACAACAACCACCCAAAACTCTGTTGTTAGCAGTTTCATTGATTGACTGTCGATGTCTGCTGTCTATCTAACTGTCACTTCCTGGATATACAATCTCTCACGGGTGCAGGAGGTCATCTGGGTGCTTGCTGTAGGTGAAAGGTCCTGAGGCCACTGGTTTTCTGACTTCTCTGAAGTGAATGCCTGTGGGTAGTTGTTAGGGGTCTAGCTCTCTGTCCTATCCCCCTAGACACCCTCAACCAGTGGGCTTGGAGAGACTGAGCATCGGACAAGAATTCCAGGTAGCTTTCCCAAAATTGTCTCCAGGTAGTCTGGAAGATTGGTATAAAGCTTACATAGTCTTGACGAATGTTACCTTTGTGGGCTGGACAGGTGGCTCAGCAGTTAAGATCATGGGCTACTCTTTCAGAGGATTGAGTGTGATTCTCGGCACCCATATGGAAGCTCACGGCCATCTATAACTCCAGTTCTACAGAATCTTACACCCTCTTCTGGCTTCTGAGAACTTTAGGCATGCATGTGGTGTACACACATGTATACATGCAGACAGATATTTATACATGTTAAATAATAAAAAAAAACAAGCACATCTTTTAAAAATGTCATTTTATCTGAAAGAGTGGATTCCAAATCTAATCTCAAACAGTGTCTCTGATCACTGCACTATGGGTGAATGCTAACCCTTGGAGCCTGGGAAATAGTGTTCAGCCTCACAGACTCTGAAAAACATTCCAGAATGCGGTTATATTGTGGAAGGTTATATTGTGGAACCAAAGTCCTCCTCCTCTTCCCCACTATTCCCCCTCCTTACATCCTAGTGGCAGCTGCAGAATTTGAACTTGCTTCTGACTCCTAAGTTCCTTTGTTTTGACAGCACTGGTAGCAGAGCAAGGGTTTCCTTATAGGATAGCTGCTCCATGAGGACTGTGTGGGGGCATCTTGGCTTTGTATTCCCCTCCCACAAAGATGCTTCTATCCGGTGCGGTATGCTGCCCAAGGCACAGGTTGGCAGAAGTTGAGTATGTATCACTGCGTACAGTAGGTCCTAAGAAAAGAGACCTTGAAAAGATAAAGCATATAAAAGATAAAGAAAAGATAAAGCAGCTTCAGCACTGTCCCCCAAGTGGACAACTTGGTGGTCCAGGCTTGCTAAAGGACTGGCAGGAAGGGTCTCTGTGTCTAAGGAGTGTGTAGCCCTCCCAGCGTTCCAATGAGAAGCATTGGTCTGCACGTACAGCTGCGCATCTTAAGCCAAGGGACATGGTTTTGAAATTTCTGTTGGCAAATTCAAAGGCAATTTTTGAACCTTGCAAATTATTTACCTGAACATATGGAAAGAATTTTTCCCATCTTTGTTTAATCTGGTCAGAGAACTGTATTTATGCAGCAGGCAATGCTGTGAATGAATTCTCTGTGTCTCTCCATGAGTTGGACATCGTTAGGCAGTATTTATGAATGAAGAAATTGGGACTCGAAGACAGTCAATCACTCATCTTCATAGTGAGGAATACCACAGCTGGATTCCCAACCTAGTCCACCCCACCTGAAGCTCACACTCACTCGTATCCCCTACTGGGGGAGAAGAAAAAGACAAGGTGAGCTAGCTGGCCACTTAGCTAGTGTCATCTGTGGGGCTCATGTTTCCTCAGATCTCGTTCGCTAAGCTGCACTTGGGTCATCTGTCTTAGGAGAGGTAATGTTGTAGTATCTCCATTGGGATGGATGTATTCCCAGATGGTGCACAGACTTCTTAGCCAGGGCCCCTAAATCGGACATGAATAGTTACTCCGTGAAATTCACTGGGCACTGACACCTGTACACACAAAACTCACGCTCTGCTCTCCACAGTCTCACACACAGACGTGCATTTTCTCCCTTCCTCTCATAACACAGCTGCGGCTGCCTGTCCAGAAAGGTGATGTTGTAGCATAAAGACCCCAATTCAGACGAACATTAGGTCATGCGGAGGCGCTGGCAGAAGGGAAGTGCTTCAACAACCAATAACGTAACTTTCCCTTTGTCCTTTGGGCAAAGATGGGGTAAAAGGAAGTGGGGTCCACCTGTCCTGCTGTTTCTGCATCAGGGTCCATAAAGATGGCTCTGCTTCATTTTACCTCAATGCCAGAGACTTCAAAACTGTCCTTAGTAAGTCAAACAACCTAAAGGTCTAAGGTTTGGCTACTGCAGGATGTTTTGGTCTTGGTAGAGGATGTCTTAATCTAAGTAACTACAGACTTGGGCTCAGGTGTGTTTACTCTTGACCCTCAAACTGGATAACAGGGATAACAGGTGTGGTTACCAAATGCTTGGAGGATCAAGGCAAGAAAGTCTGTTTGCTCCTTATACATGGTAATAGAAGTCTTCTTGGTTGGGGTACTTAAGAATGTTGAAGGATAAACTTGGGGCATTCAGTACTCACTGGATTGCGTTCCTGACTCTATCCTGTGTCTCTCTTCTTCTTAGTATCTTTACCTGCCCTCTCTCAATCCACTCTCCCCATCTCAGGTTCAAACTGGGCAAGTCGGCTGGATCCGACTGTAGCCCCACAAAGACAGGTTCCCACGTTTATACCCACTATAGCTTTCCTTCCTATGACAGTCCAGTCAGGGACAGAGAGGGGATGAGCCTGAAAATAGCTGTTGTGACACAACAGGAAGCAGTACAGATCCCCAATAAAGAGGTAAAGTGTGAGTTTACTTTGCTGAGATCTCCAAGCCCCAGACAAGAAAAGATACACATTAGCAGCATTGTAAAAAGTAGCTCTGTAAAAGCCATCTTTGAGATGACCCCATTCCTACCATCTGTGATTCTTGTACTTGTGACTGTTTTGGAGTAAAGTTGGAGAAAAAGAAAATCCTTCAGCCTCCCAGTGTCCTGAAATGGAACGGATGGTGCAGTGTTTTGCAAGGCACATTGCGAGGCTCTTAACACAATTCCAAGGAGTATCTCGGGTACCAGCAGGGCTGGGAGCAGACATGAAGTATTTCTGCCTCAAATTACATCTGCGGGGGCCATAGATGTCTCATTTTCTGATTCCATTTTTCACAAAACAAGTCAACATCTGCCTTTTGTTATTTCTAAACCTCATTGTTTTTTAAACATTACCAGTACACTTGGAGCTAAATACACTTTACAAAAAGAATGCCTCACAAGACCTGGGCATAGCCATAAGGTTCCTGAAAGCTGACACCTTCCCCTCCCCCTTGCCACTGCCCCTTGGGGGGCATAAGCACGTACAGGGCAGGGTGTATCCTGAGGCCACATGTGGGGTTTGCCCAAAAGTGAGATTTCACAATCTTGGGAATAATGAAAGATTGAAACAGGCAGTAAGTAGAGCTAGAGAGTTTTACAGGGTTTGGTGGGGACAAAGGCAAGAATCTGGCTTCTATCCTGTCCACACTCTGCCAACTATTAAGGTGTTTTGAGATGGAGTTAAAATGGACAGATAAAACTGCAATGTATTCAAGGAGGTCTAGAACAAGTTCTCCCACATTCTGATGCTGTAGGGAGGGCAGGAGGGAAGGGAGGCATATTGTCTTTTGATGTTAAATGAAAATGCAAGAAAATCAGAAATCCCTTTAGGCTACGGATCTTAAAGAGCTTGGTCAGGACTGCCAGTGGCCAGTGCATGAAGGTCCTTTCAGTTACATTGTAATCTGCCTGTGATTCACTCAAATTAATTTGAGATTCCAGTTCTCTGGTGGTCACAGGGAAACAGAGGTGAAGCTGGCACACCCCACAGTGAGCACAAAGTGTCTTCTTAATTGAGCCTTGCCGCTGCTTCATAAATCTGACCTAGTTTGGATCCTCTGGGATGAAGGGCAGAGCTTGCACTATTAGCGAGAAGCCAAGTTTGAAGAGCTCCAGTGCTGCAGGCTTTCTCACCCGTTACTGAGCAGAACCCTGTAGGATATCGGAGTCCTATGGAGCCCATGAAGATTGGCCAGATACTGAGTAAAGCTGGGCCAGTGAGCTCAGTAGCCATTCAGGCCCACCTGGAGCACTCTCCACGGAAAACCAGCAGGTCCACAGAGATAGGCTTTAAATCGTTTTGTTTTATGAATTATAACTTCACTGTGATGTGTCGCCTATCCGATGACTTCATTTTCTCATCAAATTTCAAAACTGTTTTCTTCTCTCTTTCTCCCTTCCCCTCCCCCTTCGCATCTCTCTCTCATCCCCATCTCATCCCCTCTCATCCCCCTCTCCCTGTCCTTCACCCCTGTTTCTTAAATATGTCAGGTGGGGCCCTCTTGCCCCAGGGCCTTTGAACTTGTATTCTCATTCCCAAAGTGATCTTCAGTAAATACCCTCCAAGTTGGCTCCCCCATCCATCTCCCTTGGTTTGAATTCAGATGTTGCCGTTTCAATCCTAACCCCCCCCCCGACTGCTTTAAACTGTAGTCCCTTCCCTCACCTTCCATGAGATACCTAGCATGAGGTAAATACTCAATAAAAGGTTTTTGCTTTTTGTTTTTTTCTTTTCAGGATTAATGACGAAAGCAACCATAAAGACCACTGAAGACAGAATGATTAGATTAGGCCGAGCAGGGCTTTGCAATACAGTACGTTTCTATCTTCCCATCTCACTCTCTCTAATTGGGGTCTCGTCTGTAAGCTAGCCTCATGACAGCAAAGTGGCTGCCCTGCCACCAGAGCGCATTATGTTTCCAAAGAAAGGAGAAAATAAATTGGAAAATAGGAAATGGCAGCAAATTGTTTCCAGAAACTCCATTTATGCATTGTTAAACTGGAACTTAGTCACGTAGCCACCTTGAATTGCAACAGCAAACACCTCTAAGTCACAGAGAGAGAGAGAATAATAGAATGCACCTGGCATGGAGGTAGGCGAGATGCCAGTTTAAGGGCAGGAAATCAGAGGGAGAAAAAGACGATGGGGTTGGGGGGTCAGCTAAGACAGCATAGATGTGAAAAGTGCTGCAAAGGGACCTCTTGCTTGATATGCTAACTTTAAAGTTAACAAAACAACTCCCCCCAAAATAGGTTTTGTTGCTGAGGAAGAGGGGGAGAAGGATCGGTGCTGGCTGTTCACCCTGCAGCAGGAGACGGAGTGCACCGAGGGAAGCCTTCAGTCTGAAACAGAAAAGGATCCACTCAGCTTTGAGATTCATGTTCCCAGCTTAGGGAAGTAGCCAAGCTGAATGAATGATAGAAATATCTAGAAAGAATTGCACAAATTAAGGGAGATCCTCCCAGCAGCCTTCAAGGTCCTTGCTTCCAGCTGTCGGGAAGGCCTCAGTGCCAGATGTTGTAGCCTGGTGACAGGGAGACTTTTATTGTGTGCCTTGACACCCATGAGGGACACTTACGTTGACACTGGGCTCCTTGCGTTGTCTAAACCAGTGTTTCTTAGCAAGCGTGAGTGAGTAGGGAGACGCGGCAACCTTCCCATTCCCACAGCGACTCATCTGAGCCCCTGGCATCTCTGGAGCAGGACCTCTCTTGACTTGGTCAGGGGTGATTCCAAATGGTTCCCCACAGTGGTTCTAACACTTAGCCCTCTGACTGGGGGTCCTTTTGACTTGACACCCCAGGCAGAAGTCTCAATGTGGAGGAACAAGGTGACAACAACCAACAGTCAAATGGAGTTGCTGCCACTACAGCTCTATAGAGTCCCTATGGGACAAACTCTGCTGAAACAGATGCTCACCTAGCTGTGGCCGTGTGAGCCAGCCACTTCCACGCTGTGGTGGGAGACGGAGAAAAGGGAATGGGGAAGGCTATCTTGTCAGTGTCAGGACAGTGGGCGTACGCATGCTGTAACTGCTCTCCTCCTTACACTCCTGGCCACTATCTACTCCAAACATAAAGACAAATATCCTGTCTTGCTCCTTGCTCCCTCCAGCCAAAGGGGCCCTATCCACCCATGTCCACCAGAGCATGGGCTAGAAAAATCACACTTGCTCTCATTACTCAGTGCCCCTTCTTCACTAACTGTCCAGGAACTGAAAACAAGGTTCCAAGAATGAGGTTGGCCTTTGTCAGAAGGAGGGGCTGGTGCATGTAGGGTTCGGACAAGAAGTAGCCACCTTCCTGAAAGTGTCCCAGTGGTGCTGAGGATAGAGGATAGGACCCCATTTCCATTCCTCAGAGACCACTGGCCAGTTTGGGCTGATCAGGGAGGTTTCCTTGCCTTTGCCACCATGAGATAATAATATCCTAGAAATCCCGATGGTGTCTGTCTGAGAGAGGGGGGAGGGGGTAGAGGCCAGGGCATTTGCTAGAGAGCAAAGACTTGAGGTATCGATAAAGGATCTCAAGTGATGAATGGGAAAATTGGGTATATTCTCCACAGCAGGACAAGGAAGGGCAAGGGGCACCCCCCAGAATTCCAGGTGTCCTTTCTTCTCCTTTTGTGTGGCAACAGCTGTCACAGGGTAACAGGAACATGGGGCTGTCTGGCTCGTCTGGTGGCCCTGACACAGTGCAAAGGAAAGTGAGACAAAGGCTCTCAGGCCTCTTCTAGTTCTGGTATTCCTTGGTCTGGCCTGCATGCTGCAATGGCTCTACCATTGTGGGTAGCTGTGGCTGGGGTTTCTTTGTGTCAAGTCTTCTGGAAGGAACAAACACTTCTCATCAGAGTGTGGAGGCCGGGACAAACTTCCTCCTGTCATAGTGGTAGGAAGAGATGCCGGCTAGGCCTCAACTTGCTGCTCTTCAGTCAGCTCTCACAAGCCCTGCAGAGCCTCGGCAGGGCCTGTGTGGCTACTCTGCAGGCTGACTTTAAGACAAGCCAGCCAGCTCTTACCAGAGTCCCAATGATGGGGGATGTCCTTTTGTACACTGTGAATATGTTTCTCTTATTGGTTGATGAAAAAAGCTGTTTCAGCCACTAGACAGGCAGGATGTAGCCAGGCATAAATTATAGGTGGAGCTACTAGATAAGGAGAATTCTGGGAAGAGAAACAGAGAAGGTGAGTTGCCAGGGAGATGCCATGTAGCTACCCAGAAGGTAGGATGCCCAGGCATTCTCCAGTAAGCCAAGACCACATGGAGATAAATAGATTAATAGAAATGGGTTAATAATTAAGAGAGAGGCAGCCAATAAGAAGCCTGAGCCATCAGCCAAAGAGTTTATAATTAATATAAGCCTCTGTGTGTTTATTTGGGACTAAAGGGCTATGCGACCGGGCGGGACAGAATCTTCCATCCACATCCCAATGCCTTTGACACACTGCAGATTCAGGGGGCTCCTAGGATGATTCCATGTGATTCTGGTAACCAGGCCTTAGCACATTTTCTTAAGATCTACTTCAACCAGATTCCCAAGGAGCCACTGGGGAGAGTTTTTTGGACCTTGGTCTCCCAAGCTCCTAGATGAGTCATTTCACCAGGCACATATGTCCCCTGTAGGCATGGATAAGATCTTCTTGATGCTGCTTATGTAACCTCCACTTGGGATTTAAATCTGTGTACTCTACTGTATATACATGTCATTTTCTTCTTCCTTCCAGACCCTATCATCCTCTAGTTCATGCAGGGACAGAAGTGCTTTCATGGGACTTCTCGCATCTGGCTCAGAACTAGGCACCACCCATGTGGAAGGAAGTTGGGGAAAGGGGTTGGGCAACAGAGAAAGGAGATAGAATGAAGAGGGATGGAGAAGGAATTGTTGGAGGGCAGCAGAAAGGGGCAGGGGAAAGGAGAGGATGGAGAAGAAAGGGAGAAAATGTGATGAGGGAGTACAGAAAATGCAGAGCAGGAAAGAATGGGGTGGTGGAGGGAGTGGAGAGGATGGAGAAGGAGTAGGAAGGAAGGAAGAGGAAGTGGGGATGGTAGATGAGGGAGGGGGAGTGGAGGAGGGAGTTGGGGAAGATGGGGAGGGAGTAGGGAGGATGGAGGGGGAGTATGGAGAAGGGAGGGTGGAGTAGGGAGAAATGAGGGAGGAGGGGTAGAGGGGTGGAGGAGAGATTGAAGAGGATGGAGGGAGGGAAGGAATACAGTTGCCCAAAGTCAATTTCAACCAAGATTGCTTTAGTAAAGGCAATGAAACAGGCAGGGTAGGGAGTGGGCAGTGAAATGGGCAGGGCTGGACACTCTGAGTGTTACTAATATTTTTCTGTGTCTCCTCAAATTCATATGGCCTTGTGCAGAGAGCCCCATCCACCACTCTTGCTGCCCTGGGTTTCTTCTGGCCTATTTGCTAGTTTTAGAGTTTTCCTCACACAGCTGTCCAGCTGGCCTGTCTGTTCCCAGTTATCCCACCAGCAGGTTTTACTAAAATCATTCACTTACAGTTGTTGTCGATTTGTTTTTGTTTTGTTTTGTTTTTTTGTTTTTGTTTGTTTGTTTGTTTGTTTTTTCGAGACAAGGTTTCTCTGTGGCTTTGGAGGCTGTCCTGGAACTAGCTCTTGTAGATCAAGCTGGTCTCGAACTCACAGAGATCCACCTGCCTCTGCCTCCTGACTGCTGGGATTAAAGGTGTGCACCACCATCGCCCAGCTTACACTTGTTGTTTTTAAGTAAAACTCATGAGTACCAATCCATTATGGAGATGACTGTCATCACAACCACCTGTGGTATTATTTATTCTTCCAGTTTGAATAATTTGTGTGGAAAAAATGGCTGGGCAGCTACAATCATTGAGGTCTGGGTAGGCATTTCCTACATGATTGGGAACAGCGAGTACCTGCATTGTATGCAGTGAGTGGCAGAAACACGAACAGCTGGCACAAAGACCTCTGCCATCTGCCGACCCCCTTTCTGGGTTATGATTCCCTTCTTGTATATAGAGTCAAGGGATACAAGGTGAGGATCCATCAAATTCTGGCGGCCTGGGGATTGTGAACAGTGGCTGATGTCATAGGCGACACCTCAGCCAGCGAGAGGCAGTCAAGTTTCATAGGACCTTACAAGAGTACAGACATGGTTGGTTCCCCCACCCACCTCTTTAATAAATGAGTGACTGTAGACAGTGTTATAAACCAATGGAAATGGAGGCATCTAGAAGACAAGAAGCTACAGACAACTCAGAAATTTGTCCTGCTTATCTAGAGTCTTAGTTACTGGTTTATTGTTGTGAGGAGACATCGTAACCAAGGCATATAAGGAAGGTATTTAATTTAGGGCTTGATTACAGGTAGTCCATTGTCATCATGGTGGTAATTGTGGAAGCAGGTAGGCAGGCAGGCATGGTTCTGGAGAGGTAGCTGAGTGCTCACATGAAGGTTAGAAATCACCAGTTTAGAGTTAAGATGTCTCAGATACGACAGTTGGAATCCTGTATGGTCAACATCAGCCACCAGGGATGGTTCAGAGGAATTTACCCTGTTTCTGCAGAAAGGCACTGGTCTCTCTCAGTTCCCTAATAATCTTTCAAAGGCCCTGCTTCTCAGTAGTGCCAGAATGCAATCAAACTGCAATACTAATTTCAGAGAAGACAAATTATACTCAAAGCACATTTCCCTGATTGGCTTTGCTTCCCTCTAGAACTGGTATTGATCAGGCTCTTACTGAACACCTTAGATATCCACAATGGACTGAGAAGACATGCATAAGGGCCATGGAGGCCTCTTTTTCCTAATCTTTAGAGCAGAAATGGCAGTGCTTCTCACACTTAAATTATGGGAGGTAGTACAACTGAATTATCACTGAGCCTCACCAGCACTATAAGACATTTTACTGGAGAAAAACTCTCTGAACACAAAAATACCAAGTGAACAGAATGTTACTGAGGAAAACATACAATTGTGGTAAGAAATTCCAGCATATGATTTCATCTTGTGTAGAACCAACTACAGATGTCTTGTAATGGCCCTGACCTTAAACAAAAACAAGTAGAGAGATACCATGACTTAAATATTATTGGTCTCATTGAAACCTGCTTAAATTTGATTGCCATAGCCACAATGTCTTAGTTTGCTTTCTCTTGCTGTGATAAAAATCACGATCAAAGGCAACCTGGGAAGAAAAGGGTTTCTTTTCTCTTTCAGCTTATAGCCCACTATCTGGAGAAGCAGGGCAGGAACCCCAGGCAGCAACCTGCAGGCAGGAACTGGGACAGAGATCATGGAGGGGTGCTGCTTACTGGTTTGCTCCTCATGGCTTGCTCATTCTGCTTTATCATACAACCCAGGACCACCAGCCCAGAGGTAGCCCTTCCACATCACTCATTAATCAGGAAAATATACCACAGACTTGCCTACAGGCCAATGCAGTAGAGACATTTTCTCAGTTGAGGTTCCCTCTTCCTACATGCCCCGAATGTGGTAGTTGGAATGTAATTGCCCCTGGAAGATCATAGGGAGTTGCATTATTAGGGGATGTGGCTTTGTTGGAGTAGACATGGCCTTGTTGGAGGAAGTGTATCACTTTGGGGGTGGATATGCTCAAGATACTACCCAGTGTCATAGGCTACTTCCTGTTGCCTTCTGATCAAGATGTAGCCATAATGTCTGCCTGCAAGCCATCATGCTCCTCACCATGATGATAATGGACTGAACCTCTGAAACTATAAGCCAGCCCTGATTAAATGTTTTCCTTTATAAGAGTTGCCATGGTTATGTCTCTTCACAGTCATAACCTCAAGTGTGATACAGTGAATGAATTGGGCCCCACAGCTTATAGGAAGTGGCACTGTTAGACTATTAGTGGCACTAAGACACTGAGCTAGTGTCAAGTTGACAAAAACTAAGCAGCACACACAGTATGACAAGTCATCAGATCACTGAGAGTGATTGGTGCCTTTCTTACAGAGCTCAGCTGGTTCTTTTGGAAGTGAATATGTTCCCATAGGAATGGGTACTTTTAAAATGACATTGATGCTCATGTTTTCTTCTGCATTTTGCATCCACTCTTGTGAACTGAAGCAGCATAAGGCCTCCCTAGAACGACACTCCATGCTCTTAGATTTCCTATTCTCCACAGCATGAGTAAACCCACATTCTTTTTAAGTCAGTCAGATCCAATGTTCTCTTATAGAAATAGGAAAACTAATGGAGGCAGCGGTAGAGATGGTAGGTGGGCCATTTCAAGGGGTCCTACCATATACCACAGCCCCTAAAAGGGCTTATCAAAAATAGTGCAAGGAGAGTTGGATAACTATTTAGATAGAAGTGTGAGCTACACCAGCTCACACTTGTCATCCTAGAGCTCATGAGGTAGAGTCAGGAGGATTATGAGTTTGAGGGTAGCCTGGGCTTCAGAATCAGTTCTACACCAGGCTGGTCTACAATGTGAGACTCGTGCTCAATCCTTAGCACAGGTAAGCAAATACGAAAGAGAAGAAGAACCAAAGTGAATTGTTCTAAACATCATGGCTAAAATCTGAAACGAAAGACATTTTCAATACTTAGAAAACTAGCAAATAAAAAAGGTTCTAATATATTAGAAGTTAGTTGGGAAAATCAACCACAGGAATTGAATACATATTTTCAGTAGTATTAATGTAATAGCATAGTATAGTTGCTTTTTCTTACTCCTTGGGAGGCCTGCCACCCAGCTCCAAAATAAATAAATGGAGATTTATTATTACTTACAAATGCCTGGCCTTAGCTTGGCTTGTTTCTAGCCAACTTTTCTTAAATTATCCTGTTTACCTTTTGCCTCTGGGATTTTATCTTTCTGTATTCTATATACTGTTCTTTACTTCTCCCATGGCTTGCTGTGTAGCTGGTCTCTGATGTCCTCTCCTCTCACTCTTTGATCTTCTCAGATTTCTCCTCCTATTTAGTCTCTCTTCCTTCTGGCCCTGCCCACTCTTTCTCCTGCCTTGCTATTGGCTGTTCAGCTTTTTACTAGACCAATCAGGAGTTTTAGACAGGCAAAGTGACATAGCTTCACAGAGTTAAATAAATGCAACATAAAAAAAGGTAACACACCTTTGCATCATTAAACACATATTTCAAACCATAAACAAATATAACACATCTTAAAATAATATTCTACAACAGCCTAGAACACCTTGTTCATGTCTGATGGAGCCTGATGACTATAGTGCAATAAAAGAGTCATAGTTTCAGATATTCATTACTAAATAACGATGACTAGCCCTTACAAAAAGAGCAAAGACCAAAATAGTTCTAAATAAAGGAACTATCTGTAAACTGGATAAAGCCAATGAGATACATGTGTCCATACACACACCGCTCCCCAGAAACATGCTCTTTCTCCAGTGGCTGTCTTTCTGAATTAAGAAACAATACGAACCAGATGTGGTGGCATGGACCTTTAATTTCAGCACTTGGGAGGCAGAGGCAGGTGGATCTCTGTGAGTTTGTAGTTAGACATGGCTATACAGTGAAAGAGAAAGAGATATTGAATATAAGTAGATAACCCGTGTTTTAATTATCCTGCTATTGTCCAAATTAAGTTTAGATTTGTTTTATGAAACATTAAATTGTGGCCTTTTTTCTGTTCTCAGCATTTCCTTAAGACAGACATGTGGAAACAAATACTTCTCGTGGCTACTTCTCTGAAGGTTAGCATAGTTCTGCTTTCTCCACTATCATCACTATGATAACGAATAAGTGCCTATGTCACTGCCAACCCACATATGCAGCTCCTGGCCATGTTCAGATTAGTGGCCACTGGACAGTTAATTCAAGTAGAGGCAAGCTATGAAAACAAAGAGCATTAATGGGGCCCCTGCCTGCCTCATGGGATGCTTATTTCTCTCTCACTTTATGTTTAGATGTGAGTAACTAAAGGACTTGGGGGAAGGTATTGACATTCTCAACACATGGCTCTCGCTTCAGATGGAGGGTAACTGACTACTCCTGTCCTTGTGGGACATGATCCAGGAATTATTCTTCCAACTGTTTCAAGGACAAAAACACCAAAGAGCCGCATGTCCTTTCACAGCCTGGCTCTGAGTTTACCAAACTGGAGAGAAGATGGAGGATAAATCTTGTCTGGTGCCGTGTGCTCTCCTAAACTGGAGGATAGATCCCTCTAGCCTCCATCTGTAGTCTTACTATTCAGAAGGCAACTGACCGAGGTGAGGTCTGCTGGCAGTTTCTATGTGGCCTCACTCAACCAGGAACTCTGAGACATAAGCATGAGAAACTTTACAGCCTGATGGTGAAGAGTTTGTTAATATTACAAGGAATTAAGGTTCATTGAACTCTTAAATGCACCATTTTAATAAAGTATGCCCAAACTAGAGTGAGCCAAGTACAGACATCATTGCCTACATGTTCGCTGGCCCTTTACCACACCACACAATTCTTTCTCTTGCTCCCCTTCCCATTTTCTACATCTCTTTTATGTTTTGTTTTGCTTTTTTTTTCAAACTTTCCTTCTTGCCATTAATAGGTACACAAGGAAAAAAATCAGAGTTTCGGTTGAATTAAACGCAAATTTTAATGTAGAATTTACAGCCTGCTAAACAGTGACTGATCTACACACAGCTGCAAGCTGCTTGCAGTCTCTCCTGCATGGATTTGTGAGGAGCAAAGGGACTGTATTCTCTGCATGGGATTTTGCTTCTGGGCTAGGGTTGACTGCAAGTTTGTTGGAATGAACATGATGTTTTGTTTTGTTTTTATCATAAGGGACTTCTGCAGAGAGCCTGGCGCTCAACATATTTGCAGAATGCTTCTTTCCCTGAGCTCAAAAAATTAGAGGCATGCTGAGAAGCACAAGCAATTCTCAAGCCTATCTGGGTGAAGTAAGCGGACATGTTTGAGCACATTAACTTGCTAGGGCTACTCGGCGCTGAGGTTGTTAAAGCCCATGGGGGAGCTTTTCCTAATCTCAGCCTTGCCACAAATTCTTCGTAGAACTATGGGCAAACGGCCAACACTGACATACCCTGGACCCCAATCACCTAAACTTTGGGTACACACACTTTCAGTGTGGGTGTAGATGCTCTCATCTGCCTTTGCTTTGACAGCATAGGAGGGATGAAGTTTTACCCTGTGATGGACCTATGGAGCAGACTCTTCACTTCTGTAACACCCGACCCTAGATTCTGGCACCCCTATTTCAGACTCTACAGTATTTGACAGTTTAAATTTTCCCAGTGAGTCTGCCTTTCTGTGGGATTCGTTATTGAAAGCAGAGTCCATTTCCCATCTATTTAGGTTGTCTGCTCATTGTCTGGTCCTTTGCTAGGCTTGTATTAGGCCCTCAACACTGAAAAAGTAAAAGACACAAGATTGTACCCAATGTTTGATACAGGCTTTTTGCTGGGACTGGGCAGGAATATGGGTTTCCTTACTCAAAGATCCATCCTCCTTGTATTCTTTCCTGTCCTTTCCCTGAAGAATCAGAGTCAAGAGTGATGCTCAGTGAGATGTGAGCTTGTCCCCTGCTCAGCCTTGTGCCACTGTCTTCTTCTGCTTCATCAGCTCCTGGTCTTTAGTGACAGCGCTATGAACATGCATGCTACTCTTTCTTCTCCCTCAAGGCGCTCTGATTCTGGTAGTTTTAGCAGACAAGTCTCAACCCATCTGAGGAGGAGGATGAGAGAGGTGACCCAAAACGCTTCTCAGGTGTTCCGACGATTGAATCAGAAGGTGCAGCATGCAATTCTCAGGTGCTGGCTGATGTTTGCTCTGATACTGGTATGGCAGCTGCTTTACAAAAGTCAGAGAGCCTTGCACATCTGTGTTAGGCAGAGGGAACCACAGGCTTGTGCCTGGGGCTATCACCTCCACCCTACTTCAGCCTAGCCTGCTGCAGACTCAGGTTTGGACTCCAAGAGTTAAAAACATTGCCTACAACAGGGAAAATACATGAGCCAGAGCCCCAGAAGTTTCTGAAAGGGGCTACTTTCAATACACAGGGGAGTGTGTTATGGGCAGGGGGCAGCTAAAGGGTTAGAAGCGGGCCCAGGAAGAAGGAAGGCCACTGTGCGGTCAGCCAGAGAAACCCTTCCTGCCATTGTCTGGCCATAGGGACCCTGCTGCAAATGGAAGTAGAAGGGAAAACATGCACGTGTGTGTACAGCGCAGATGAGAACCGTGAGAGATCGCACTAGTGATGTTTATGGGCCTTGGAGAAATGACTCAGGATATTTGAATCTAATGAAGTTGTAACTGTGCAAGTCCTGACCAGATTCCCAGTGAGAGAAGAGTGTAAACACAGGTCCCCCACCCCAGCAGAGGTCTGTAAGGGACAAGAAACCACACCATGAGACCAAACACCAGTGGAGTGCTGGCTTCTGGATGCTGAGGAGAGAGAACAGTGTCATTCTGAAGGATTGCAACTCCCTCCAGCTTCCCTGAGGCTCAGTGGGGGCCTGGAGAGGACTATGTAAGGATTGGACTTTTTTCCCCTATTATTTAAAATTTGTATTATGGGGAATATACACTATGTATATATAAAAAAAGACAATCTAATAAGCTTCTTTATACCTATCAATATTTTCAACAACTATGAACTCAAAATATTGCTTACAGGCATTACATAATTTGTCTAAAATAGTTCATGCTGTATTTCTAAAGCATAAATGTTGTTTGGGCTGGAGAGATGGCTCAGCTGTTAAGAACACAGCACACACTGCTGTTGCAGAAGACCCAAATACAGTTCCCAACACATACATCAAGGATTTCACAGTGACCTGCAACTCCAGTTCTCGGGGATCCAAAGCCTCTAAGAGAACCTATACGCACATGTATAATGGGTGTACTCAAACACAGATGCATGCACAGAACTAAAAATAAAACAAATTTCAAACCAAACCAACTCTTTTAACAGGATTCCTTTTCTGTTGTCTGGAAAATGGGAACCCTGTAGTGTCATCGGGCACCAAGTGAGTGTTCAGCTTTGCAGCCTCTCTTCCACGTGAGGAGTATGGTTTCCGTAGAACTCCAGCACTCCACCTCATCCCATGCAGAGAGAAAAGCCAATCAGACTTTGCAGGTCAGAAAGATGCAGTCCACTTGTATCTTGGATATTTTGTTTTTCTCTGTAGTCCACAGCATGCATGCTGCAAACAGAGACAGTTATACCTACATTGGAGGCAAGCTAAAGAGAAAGTAACCAACAAATCCTTAATTCTGGATGATGCCCAGAGGAGCTGGGCCTGGAGCCAGGGGCTGAAACATGCTGCTATTGTCACTGGCAGATGACAGATTTAGAAACAGACAGGGGACCCTCTTATCATGAGGAATGCTGTCAGCTGAAGCTATTCACATTAAAAAGTACAATCAGCCCAAAGTGAGCTGGGGGTATTAAACATGGTTTTTCTCAACTCAGATGACCCCTCTCCCTGCATTAAGCTGCCTATTTAGATCATTTAAACCGTGTGGCAGCAAATTGAAAACACGGGCTTTCTGAACTGTGTATTTTCTTTCTCATATTGGAACACTTCCCTAGAGAACCTCAGGTCTTATGATCATGGCAAAGAAAGCCGCACATGACTTTCTGATTAAGCACTCCGTGATGTGCACGTACAAGTCAATGGAGTGACTTTTTTCTTTCTTTCTTCCTTTCTTGGCTATAGTGCAGCATCTGCCTTGAAGAAACACATTAATTACATTGCTACTTCTCTGTCAGCTGCTAGGCCTGTTTGTCAACAAAACAGAATGCAAAGGGATTGTATTTCTACAAAAGTCATCTCATCTCAAAGCAGCTTGTCATTAGGTTATATGCAGCGTTATGATGACCCCAGATGACATTGTTTGCCTGATTGTTGGATGTGGTGCTCTGACACAAATATGTATCTTTTCTATGTCTTGGTTAGAGAAACTAATGCTTCCTGCCTTGGGGTTTGGATGGAATGATTTCACATGCCAGTCTTCAGATATTTGTATTCATTTACTGATTTAAAAAACAGACCACATACCAAAACAGTCACTATTTACTTTGATATTAGTGCTTCTGATTTGATCAAAAAATGTTCACAAGGATCCCCTCCCCAATTTGTGTATGTTTTTCCCATTTCGTTGAATTAATGCATTACATCAAAGTGTCTAGATTTTTTAGAAGCTTTGTTATAATTTCCTTTGACCTCTTTTATGTGCATCCAAGAAAAGGTCCATAAGCAGCAGCTGTCTGTGCTCTGGGCCCCAGGGGACTCCTCAGGGCTGCTCAGCACCACAGCCCACAGCTCTCTTGGAGGCAGCTCCTGCCACAGACTCCCTAGGGAGAAAGGCTGCAACTTCCCTCCAGATTCCCAGCCTTCAACTTTCCCCATTATCAAACCAAGTATCTTAGACGAAATTAGATAATGGAGCAGACCTTAGTGTTCCATTTTCAAACTGCCTTGTCTTCCTTTTGATGAAAACATGGAACAAATAGCCTTGTGGGTAGATGACCCTCAGTTCAGAAAAGGACACCAAAGATATTTTAAGAAGAGGCCATTCAGCCAGTATAACATGGGGGGAGGGAGGATATTCACCGAGACAAATTTTGTCTAATTAAACTTTTTTTGTTTTCCTTTAGAAGGCAGTAGTTGAAAAACAAGACTTCTGGGCCAGACATTACAAAGACAAGAAAGCTCAATTGTCTTTGGAGGCATGTGAAGGAAGACTGATGGCCTTTGAAGCCACTGAGCAGTGGCAAGCTTTGGAGCCAGCTTGTCCCTCCCCTCTGAATTGCTTCTCTGAAGGTCCCCTGTCTGACTTCTTCCTGGTGGACTGTCTGATGTGGGCAGTCAGTGGTGTGGCCTGGAGAGCAACTCTTTCAAGAATCATGCAAGCTTCAACGGGAGCCTTGAGAGTAGACTAGTTGGCCCATCTCCACATTCACACCCAGCTCCTCTCAGAAATGATCTTCTTTTCCTAATAATTTGCTGGAACAAATGGAGAGCAGGAGACTGTTTCAATGAGCTGCTGAGGGACCCGTGCCCACAGAAAGCACATACTGGGCCTGTTTCCCAAAGGTGTAATCAGCTCCCACCTTTGCAAGAAAGGGCCTCTGCAGACCATGAAGGCTCTAGACTTAATAGGAAGTTTTCATTTCAGAGATTGTTTGAAGTTGTTTGTAAAATGAGAAAGACACAAGAGAACTGTATATTAACTACTACTCAGTCCAGTTTTTACTTCCTTACCAAAAAATATATTGAAACCAGAAAAAGGCATTTGCCATTTCCACTCAAGTTCATTCAGGATACAAAGGTGAAGTATAGACTGAAATTTAAGCACACAGAGATGGCTCAGCGGCAACACAGGTCCTTGCTACCAAGAGAGATAACCTGAATTCAGTTCCTAGATCCTCCATGGTGGTAAGAGAGTACAGACCCCTACAAGTTGTTCTCTGACCATCACGTGTGCACATGCCACCTCCACACGGACAAATGAACACTATCATGAAGATTCGTCAAAGATCATGGAGACTGTTACTTTATTAAATGCAAGATAAATATGTATGACAACTTGACTTCCATGGTGAATGAATTCAGTGCCACTGCCTTTATACCCCCTCCCAAGTTTCCATTGGCTCAGGCGGCCAACTCAGCTGCAAGTCCTTTCCTCCTTGGCATCTCCGGTCAGGTGTCTCTTCATCAGCAGTCTCTGGGCATAGTGGCAGGCTTGGCTCAGGGAGAAAGTGTCTGCCATGCTTACAGGCTGGTTTGTGCAGGGCAACTGTGGCTTTGGCAGGTTCTCCTGCGCCCTAGTATTTGTTAACACTTGTACAACACTATGGCAAGTAGACATGTTTGTGGTTTGGCCGTTAGAAAGTAGGGCGCAGGGTGATGTGGAGAATGTCCAGATAAGCTGAGCACCAGTGTCACCCTTCTGACAGTTACACACTCAGTTCTTCAGCTCCACTAGGCACAGTTTAAGTATTTTACAGCTATGTTACAGGTTTCTACTGACATAGGCACTACTCACTACTACTGAAAAGCACTAACGACCTCTGAGTTCTTCACTCAACTCTTGACCTTTCTTGTTTACTTACCTGGGAGATAAGGAGGTAAAAACACATCATCTCTAGGGTCCTCCCACTTCTGAGCTCCTCATCTCATGGACTTCTCTGATCCCTGTGAGTGACATCAACAAGTACCCAGGAAATTCACTCCACAATTTTGCCTTTTTGACTATGCAAGTGACCTACTTTGCTTTTAAACTCAAAAATGCTATTGATTCTGAGATAAGATTTCAGTAAGGTTTGTTGGTGAGATTGAATTCAGTTGATATATGTATTGTATAATGTGTGCTACTTTTTGAACCCAGTACACCATACACCAACAACCAATAGATACCTCATGAAACACCCAGGTTCAAATTCAAGATTACCATATATTGTGAACTGTAGAACTTTACCAGGATGTACAAAGATCTCTACTCTTATGGAAACAGAATGGTCTACTTACAGAAAACAAAGCATTTTTATATTTTGCAACATCATTCTGCAGCATGTTAAGTGTATAGCTCAGCAACACAGAGAACATATATTCTACAGAGACTAGGCCAAATGTCTCAAATGCATTCCATGATCAAGGCTCAGGAAAAGCAGCTTAGACCTTTGTAGGAGATCCTGGCTGCTGATTGATGAGCTCACACTCCTTAAATGGAGTCTATCACTCATTTCTCTCAGTACTCATTGGTGTGGAGTAGGGATCCTACACTGGACATACCTCTGGGCATGTGACATGATTGAACAGCCTACCAAATTCACAGCTGATGATTAGTCAAACTCAATAACCAAAGGACATCTGGGAAGGATTGCTGGGGATAACAGGGGTGGCACGGGGTTGCTCTCCTACGTCAGCTGGGCCAATACTTTGAAGTGTTCATGGTTCTTGAGTTTTTAGTTAAACTCTTAAGCTCTGTGCCTATTGGCGGAGCATGCTAAAGTGAGTAACCTACTCTCCGGACTGTATGAAAGAATGCACCCTCACCAGGCTCATCACAAGTCTCAGCTGAGATCTTGCAGTTTTCAACATGGCTCTATCTGCATAGCAAGCCACCTGACCACACAGCTCACCCAAGTGAATGTCTTAGCAGTTGAAGGAGCTGGAACCCACAGTCAAAGCATTCTACATTGAGATTTTAGTGGTCGATACATTGTTCAAATTTCCATGATTAAAATACAAAAACTATGCCTCTATTTCCTCCACATGGTCAGACATGGCCTTGTTCATTGTTAGACTAGTTTTCTATAGTGGGATTGTTTTTTTTTTCTGTATGAATTATGATGTTAAACACAACGCAGACAACGTCACAGAATTTTTTTTCTTTTGCTACAGTCATTCCATCAGGAAAAAAAATGGCTTCTCTCACCTCATTCCCTAAAATTTACCATGTTTTAATGGCTATGGGAATTCTCTGGCTGATGGCCTATCTTCTCAACAGCGAAGCCAAAAGAATAAACAAAACTATCAAGGAAAATTCTTTTCTGAGCTGTAAATGGCTAAGGTTGCTACACAAGTTCTTCTGTGTAAAACAGTTCTCCCCACCCACAGCTTTGCAAAGGACAAGAACAATAGTGCACTCTCTCCAAGAAAGGCATTAGTGCCTTTAGCCCTTAGCCGACAGAGGGAGATCTGCTGACTTGACAAACCATGCTGACTCTTTACAGCTTGTGAAACTGTCTTCTTGAGAGCTGTGTTCCATGACCTTGAGTTTATTGTACTCACAACTTTAGAAGTGTCTGTCTTTCCAAAAGATGAGACACCTCAATGAGAAAAGACAAGATTAATAGCAGAGCCTTGCACAGCGCTAAGCATGTTAGCATTTATTTTGCCAAACAGAGGAGAAAAAGGAGATGAAGTCTTCTGAAGCCATGAGCCAGGGAGCTGCACCATCCATCAGCATAGATAACCCCTAACCCCACTTCATCTCTTATCGAGGCCTGTGTGTCTGCTCTCTTTTGTAAACTGATAGTTAATTGTCTAGGTTAGATCAAGGCTTTACTCCTTAATAGACAGTGACTTGGGATACACCACACACTAATCTCTGCAAATCCTTGGTCTTTCTTATGTGAACCTTCTCCCTGGAACTGAGGTAATCAACTCCAAAGGAGTTCCCACTAAGTAACAGAAAGACACTCCTTTACTGAGATTCATCTGATAGGGAAGCTGGAGGTGTGCTTTGGTGATATCTAGAAACCTCCAATGGTTGTCCATGGCATTTGGAGTATTAGTAATAATCCTGATATTGGTCCCCAAGATAGACCCCTCGGTCTCTGCTGCTCATCCTTCCATGTGACCTTTCCTATTCTGAAGTTCTCTTGCAGACATCCTGGCACACTATCTCTCTTCCTCCAACATCTGCATGACCTGGATCCCTACCTTGAAAGAGTCTTTGCTGGCTTCTCCTTCTTGGAAATCCTATCGATTGAAACTGCAAACTTCCTCCTTCACTGCCATGTTTTTCTGTATGACTCTGTCTTTTGCTCCCATGCCATGCTTGCGTCTTGTCTTGTTGTTCCTGAGGGAGTATTAGAAAGGTTGAGATGGTTTTTCTCAAGCTCCTAGAACAGGGTCTGACACATAGTTGACACTAAATACTTAATCTGCAGAGTAATTGCATATTAAATACAACACTATCAAAAACCTACCACTGCCTAGACAATGTACACATTTAGCATCTTATTCTGCCCATAGGGACAACTGCTAACAAAACCATCAAGAGGCTAGTTGCTCCTCAGGGAACACACTGTAAAGATAAAGGCTTTCTGTGATGGGGTTTTTGTTTGTTTGTTTGTTTGTTTCCAAATAAAGGAACTGCTCTTTGCAGAAGACTGCTATCAAATAATGTTGAATGAATGCAAGGATTCAAGAATCACTATTTTTTAACACATAGTGAAATAATTGATTCTGTGCCTTTGCTCACAAACGTATGGTATAACCGGAAGATGAGAGATGAAGAATGAGAGATGAGGAGGTTGACAGATCAGTCCATAGACTTCTTGCTAGTCAGTTTTATGAAGGGAAAGGAGGAGGAACATGAGGAGAAGAGAAAGGAGGAGGAGGGGGAGTAGGAAAAAAGCAAGGGAGGAGGGGAGAGAGAGAGAAGAAAAGGAAGGAAGGAAGGAAGGAAGGAAGGAAGGAAGGAAGGAAGGAAGGAAAGAAGGAAGGAAGGGGACACTCTCCCACTACCCTCACCTGCTCCATGCTTAGCACTGTGCAAGGCTCTGCTATTAATCTTGTTTAAGAGTTTAAGAGTTTAAGAGAGAGGAATAAGAGATGGAGACACCTTCTGAACATTCCTTTACCCATCCTCCAGGACCCCAAATCTAGGGTCCCAGATCTTATTCGGGACACATGACAGGTGGTCCAGAAGGATTGTAGCAGTCTGTGGTCTTTACAGTTACCAGAAACTTCCCTGAGCTTTCCCACCACCTCCCTTTCACTCCTGGACAATTCAGTTCTACCTGTGAGGGTGGGAGTCAGGGTGAGCAGCCAATTTAAGCCATCTGCTCCACTATCCCCTTTCCCAGTCCTTGTCACTTGGCAGATCTCTCTAGGAGCTTCTGCTAAAGTTGTCCAGCCTATACACTGCTTCTCAGACCTCTGAGACCCCAGAGTGTGTTCACAGCTACCCCACCATTAGTCCTTAGACCTTTTTAAAGAGCAAGGACACAGAAGTCAGGGTTAAATGACAGCCTGGGAAACCAGAAACTCAGCATCCACAGTGAGTGACCCACACAAGACATCACTGAGGAGGTCCCTGGAAGCACCCCCACCATGTTTTACTTATTCCTTTTAAAGGAAAAAAGAATCTACCTTGCCATTATCTGTGAGACTTTGACCACCTGGACTAAGTTCTTGGCAAGTCTTGTGAGTTGAGAGGCCAACACTGCAGGGTTACTTGCTTATAAGTGGTATTACTTTGAAAAAATATGAAGCTTCTCGGGAAAGCATGGAAACATCCCCTGGCATGGTAGAGAGAAAGCCGGGGGAGCCCACATAGAAGCACATCACTAACCACAGCCTTTCTCAAGCCAGCCTTGGGGCAGGAGGAGGGGGCCTCCTGGATTTGGCAGGCTGACTTTCTCTTAGGAAATCTATGGAGAACTTGAAATAAAGGAAAGCATGATTGCTTTATGGGCTTGAGTTGACTGGCATTGAAGAAACTGGGGAGTAGGAGACTAGAACATGTTCCCCCAAAATGTGAAGGAGTGTTGCGGGGAAGGCAGTTAAGAGCAAGGTAAGGCATTGGGAAATGTAGGTGGTGAGACCATAGTGGCTATTGAGCATTGTAAGGGGTGAGTGTATAAGAATCTATTGAGCATTGTAATGGCTGAGGTGCAAGTATCTGTCAGACAGCACTTACTATTAGGTTCCATTATCTGAATCAAGACTACACACTCAGGAGGCAGCAACAGAAGACCCACTTAGATAAGAAAACGGTGAGGTCAAAGCAGGTGATAAGTAGTCAGATCGAAGGTCCAGCAGAGACCCGGAGAAAATCCCTGGACCTTGGTGTGTCCTTAGAAAGACCTCTATGTGCTTTCCATTGCCTTGAACCTTAAGGATGGACTGATACATGAAAAACTTGCTTCTGCAGACATTTGACACTTGCCCCAGCCTGGAGAAAGATGCAATCAGAAAATGGCCAACCTACCTATGTTAGTCTGTCTTCCTAGCTAACATGTCCGGGGCAGTCTAACTATAAAGAAATGAAGTTTATCTGGTTTTCTTTGAGAAGCTCTGAAGATATGCACTGGCATTGTCTCCTCTCTGGTGAGGGTCCTCTTGGCTCTGTCCTGTGTGTGGAAGAGGTTGTGTGGCCAAAGGGGAGCAGAGAGCCAGTCAAGGTGCTGCTTGCACTTGCAAGACCTCTTTCTCATGATAGCTCACTCCAGTATTCCTTTCTGAGGTCAACACATCCAGGGACCCAAGGATTTCCCTTGGGGTTCCAACCTATGAAGTCTCCGTCATCCACACCACCAACCTAAGGAACAGATTTTCAAAACATTAACTTCCAGGGCACACAACATTTAAACTGTAGCAGCACGTATGTCAAAGATCTCTGAGCCAGAGTCCCTGCAGAAAGTAACCTTGGATAATTAGGGTTTGGTTGGTGACTATCAGTGTCCTCTGTTGAAAACCAAGGATCATTCAGAAGGTCAAAGAAGATTCCCATATCACATAGATTGCACCACTTCCAGATTGTTCTTTTCCAGCTACTCCGCGTTAATGACCTTCAACCAGGGCCCACCTCGAAACTTTCTTCTTTCTCTCCAAGGAGCTTGCTGACCCTTCCACCTGTCTATAAGCCTCTTGTCAAGTGCCAGCTGAATAGCCTGCTCATACTCATTTGGGTTGTATGCTTCCACAATGTCTAAAACGATAATAGGCACATGAAGATTTATTGTTTAAATAAATACTTCAGAACCTACACCTCTGGTAGTCTGCATCTTTTAAGTGGCCTCTTTAGTGAGATGGTTTATTCCAATGACACACACACTCACACGTGCATGCAAGTGCACAACCACACACATGTGTGCACTCACACTTGCAGACACAGGCATACACACACACACACCCTTGCGCACATGTGCACAACCACACACATGCGTGCACTCACACATGCAGACATACACACTCACACACATGTGCACACACTTTGTGCTGTCGTTCTTCTTGCCCTGCAAGCGGTCCATAAACAACTGGAACTCAGATTAGTTTCTGGGGATTATGAAATATGTGAACAAACGTGTTTTGCCAGCAGTTACTTTGGATCCACTCTCCGTGTGGATTCCTACAATTAAATGGTACTTGCTCCCATACATCACTGTTCTTAAGTTCAAACACTAGAATCCTGCCAAGTGGCTCTTTCAGCTTGGGTGAGTTTATAGAGACTCTGGTTCTTGTAAAGGACCTAAACAAAGAGGCTCTGGTTGGTGATGCTGTAACAGCAAGCTTTTAGGGGCATGCTGGAGTGGTTCCTGTGTGGTTAGGCTCCAGAGCTGAGAGCGAGAGCATGGAGCACACGCACTGGAAACAGTCAGTAATCGGTTCAGACATATTCAAAGTGGGCATTTGACTTTCAAATGATAAAGTCACTGAATTGTTTGGCATACTCACATTGACCACTGAAGATAGATTTTTTTTTTCATATTCTGTGTGTAAATCATGTGCAGAGATTCATGTTCCAGTTACGTTTCAGACGGTGGGGATAAACTGCACTAATAAAGAATTGGAGCCAGTGATCATTTCCAAATGGCAGCTTGTGAGACTCAAAGAACTGAACAGATAGGAAACCATTAAAAAAATAATGCCTTTCACTCTAAAGTATTACATTAGTAACACAAAAATTAAAGTGGCTTCTTAACGCACTGGCCATACCTGTGATTCTAACACTTGAGAGGCAAGATCAGTTTGGACTACATAAAGAGACCAACCTCGAATTACCTGGGAGATAGGCCTCTGGGTATGCCTGTGGGGAACTCTTAGTTAATACGAGAAGGTCCATCTTAACTGTAGACAGGACTATTGCCTGGGTGGGGGTGGGGTGGGAATCCTGGACTGTGCAAAACAGTGGGCTGAGTACTCATGTGGGCATCCACCATTCTCCCTGACTGGAGGTGTGAGGTGACCAGATGTGACCAGATGTTTTAAAGTTTCTACTAACTCAACTTCCCTACACAGTGAGTAAATCCTTTCTTCTTTAAATTGCTTTCTTTGGCATATTTTATCACAGAAAGCCCAAATAGCCAACCAACCAGCCAATGAATAAAATGGCTTTTATAGACACATGGGGGAGGGCGTAGGCCCTGCCCCAAATGATATGACAGACTTTGAAGGCTCCCCATAGAAGGCCTCACCCTCCCTGGGGAGCAGAAAGGGGATGGGCTGGGGTTTGGTGGGGATGAGAGGGGAGGATGGGAGGGTGAGGGAACTGGGATTGACATATAAAACGACTTTGTTTCAAATTTAAATTAAAAAAGGAAAAAAAATAAAATGGCTTTTTAAAAGTTTACCTCAAGCCTGGCAGTGATGGCACATGCCTTTAATCCCCAGTGCTCAGGAAGCAGAGGCAGGCAGATCAATGTGAGTTCCAGGCCAGGCTGGTCTACAAAGTGAGTTCTAGGACAACCAGGGTAACACAGAGAAACCCTGCCTTAAAAAACAAAACAAGTAAGAAAAACCCCAAAGTTTATCTTACTTATTTCAGAGATAGATGAAGTCTTAGAGTTTCTGTAGCAGAGCACTCTGCTGCTTCAGAAACCCTCACGTTCAGAAATATCTACACAGCTGACTGCATGGGCCAGGCTGATCTCTGTGGGTTTGTCTTGTTGCTTCAACTTTAAATTGACCTGTTAGCTCTTTGTGTGACTCGGATTAAAAGCCGCCTTGGGATTTGTGAAGTATAATTTTTTAAACTTTATTCTCTCTCCGCTCTCTCTCTCTCTCTCCCTCTCTCTCTCTCTCTCTTTCTCTCTCTCCTCTCTCTCCCCTTTCCTCCCTCCCTCTCCCTGCCTTTTCTCTAAAAGTCTTGACATTTGAAGACACTTTCTTACACACTATCAATATTTTTGTTGTCATAAAAATCAACATGTAATATCACCTAATTATATTTAAGCATTTTAAGACTGACCTCCATATTTTTTATTTAATCCAGAATCCAACCGTATTTAGATACAGTTTTTGACATCACCTGTCTTGGGCTTTTTCTGTAATAGTCCTCTGTTTTATTCATGTGTGTGTTTGTGTTTGCGTGTGTGTTTGTTTTTGTCATTCTTTTTATTATTGTATTACTTCTGAGTTCAGGGAAGTTGGAAAACAGAACATGACTTTGTGTTGATTTTGCATATTGTTTCTCTCTGACTGAATTCAAGGTAAACTATTCAGTAAGAACTCTGTATCTGTGATATTGTGCTCACTTTCATTTTCACTTTGGGTCACGATATAACAGAAACATTGGAGAACAAAAAGAAAACGGCAAACGTCACCATCACAAGTCATACAATGATATCCAGCCTTTTAACAATTATTCTTTTCACAATAGCGTGAGCTGCGCTCCCATTCCTTCTCTGTTCCTGGTCTGCCCACAGGTGAGCAAACAACCTCTGCTGCCACCACTGTTGACAGCCACTCCACAGCCTGACCTTCTCTGCCAGGAGAGACCACACCCCAAACCTCTGGCCATACTAATCTTCCTTCCATAAATTGCTTCTGTTCAAGCTCTTAGTCACAGCAGCAAGAAAGGTAACTAGCAAGCCTCACGGTCGGTCTGAACAATGGAACACCAGCTCTTGGGTTGGCTTGTCAGCAAAGAACTCTGTGTGTGCAGCTTTGGGTGAACTTGTACACTTGTCTTTCCTTATGTTGTATTACCTGTGTGTGGTTCCTCTGCTCACCCCTGTGCACCCTCCGTGCAAGGCTCTGAGCTGATATCCCAAGGCCAAGGGTCCAATACTGCATTTATTTGCCCTTGGTGTTTAAAGTGTATGTTGAGTGAACGTTAGACCTGGGGGTGGGGGGCTGTGGAGTGCTTTCAGCTAAGAGGTTCTTAGTGTGAGCAGCCTTCAGTTCAGCTCACTCTGTTCCCTTCTCTACCCCCATGGACTGTGTTGAAAATCCTTCTGCGTCAGCATTTATGCAGCATGTAATTTTTTTTAACTCTCCTCCAACAGACACATTTGGATTTACTATTTCACTTGAACAGCTGATGTTTACTGGCAGCAACAGACCAGAATTTATAGCAGCGAATAGAAGCTGGGCTCGCACGCTGGCATCACGGAGAAGAACTTTGTTTGCCATTTTGTGGTTGTGAAAACAATATGTCCAAGATTTTGTAGTCATCAGCACTCTGGTGTAACGACTTCCATCTGGTCAGAGAAAGACATTCAGACCCTCTATCTTCTTGACCCGAAGTCTTCATCCACGCAAAGGCAACCTGCAACAGACTTAATACGTCTTGAAAAGTGTCTGTAGCATCCTGGTTCCCAAAGGAGAGCAGTCCTGAAGAACCATTGTGGATAGCCAGAGAGAACGTGCCCAGATCATCCTAATGGAAGGGCTCTAATTGGAGCAGGATGGTAGGACGACTTTGAGGTGGGAGAGAAGAAGGAAAGCGGGATGATTTGTGGTGCATTCCAATTGGAGGTAATAAGGACTCGGAGCCCCATGGAGACCGAGTGATTAGAGAATAATACCGAGGCGACGGAGGCCAATAACGTGGTAATGAGAAGCAGTTTAACATCCCATCCTGTCCCATCTGGCAGGAAGAATTTGGCACTGACTGTTGAAATACGAAGCTCCTGATGGCCCCCACACTCTCTCTGTGACCTTCCTCATTCATTAGGTGAAAGCTGAAGCAGACAAAAATGCAGCATGATATTTCCACTCTCCCATGAGTGTTGATTCAGTAAACATTCATTGTGGACTACAGGGACACCACTGGATGCGAAGGTGTGGAGTCACACACATCTCTGGACTGCCTGCTATAATTAAATGAGAAATGTGAAATAGGCATCCGATGATCCTGATTTGGAACTGTAAGCCATTCATGAAGAAGGCTTTGCTATATCTCTTTGTGATAACCACATGCTTTATGACAATCTTTCTGTGTTTTACGTAAATCATTATATATTTTAGCTTCTTTATCCTGAAGAGATGGGGAGAGGGTCTAGAAATAACAATACCTCTGAAGCTGCTCTTCCTCTATGGGACAGGCAAGACTTGGCAGGAAGGAGATTCTCTGCACAATCTTACAATTCCTCACTATCAGCAGCATCATGAGGTGTCAGTTGTTAGAATAAAATCACAGACTTGCAGAGTTGGCATTCAGCTAATTCATACTGACTGGCCAAACAGAGCAAGCTGGGTAAAGCTGTTAAAGTGTGTGAAATAATACATCCAGAATGTTCTTTAAGGACAGGAATTCGGGATGCAAACAGTTGAAGCCTCCTCCTGGGCCCCACATCATTCAGCAGGCTTACAGAAGGCAAAGACTCTGCCCCAGAAGACGCTGTAACAGTAGAGAGCAAACCTCTGTGGCCCTGCTCAGTCCCAGACCAGAGCTCCATCATAGCATCCCCTCTCCATCCTTGCCTGCCTTAACTTTTCACTCTCTGGAAATCTAAGCTGTGAAATCACAAGATTCAGTTCCCACAGTCCCCATTCATAGTACACATGCAGGGACCCCTGAGGAAGCTACAACATCCTTGCTAGCCTATAAGAATCCCTCACACAGAAGTCCCAGCATAGGGTCCCTTCTCTCTACAGCTTGGGTTCTCCCGTGCCTAATGTCTAGAGCTAGAACCACACTACATAAAGTCTTAAGCAAGGTTGCTTTTACTCTTAGTCAACTCCGACTCCTGCTCTGGTGTGAACTCTCTCTTTAGACCTCAGCTCCTTCTCCCAAGACCTGGTTTTTCAGAGCAAGCCCAATGTATTCAACACATTTTAGTAGCATTAACCTTTAAGGCGGGAGCACCTATGTGGATGTATAAGAAGGCATTACAGGGAATCTGTCTCTGGGTCCCAGTATCAGTAGAGTCCTGAGAGCTACAAACAAATGTTACTAAGTGCCACCAGTTCTACAGAGAAGGAACTTCCTCAAAGGTGCCCCCAAATGGTTCAGCAATCCTAGGCTTTAAGTCTCAAGGACATAAGAGGATGTCCTAGAGGGTTTCTTCACAGGATATAGAAGTGTCCCAATGCCTCTCCCCCTGGCTGCTTTCCTCTCCCTTTAAGTAAATGAGGGTGGGGATGGGAACCACCTGAAGGCTGGTCTATGACCAGTGGACTTAGGCAAACACAAGATAAATGAGTTTCTATCACTCTTGAAACAATTAGCACATACTTCATGGATTTCAAACACCAGATTTAGACAAGTGGAGACATAGTTTAGTGGCTAAGAGTGTGTAGTGTTCTTATGAGGACAAGAGTTTGGGTCCTAGTACCCACATCAGTGGCTCACAACTGTCTGTAACTCTGGTTCTATAGATTATGACACCTACCACCTCAATAGGCACCTGCACTTATGTGTACATACACACATACCTGAAAATGAAACAAACCTCTAAACAATAGTAAATCTGGGGCTGGGGCAATGGGTCAGTAGGTAGACCCAATGTCACTCTCTGGCCTCCATTTGTTCATGTGTTCCCATACATATGCAAACATGCACACCACACGCAAAAGGAAAAAAGGGGGGTATGTACTATCTTATAGGTTAGAAGACCAATGGGTACAGTTTGTTTTCTACTTGGCACACTAGAAGGCTACACTCAAGGTGTGGGTCCAGCTTCACTCCCTTCCAAGGCTCTAGGGGAGAATCCACTTCCAAGCTCCTGAGTGTTGTTGGCAGAATTCAGTTCCATTAGGCTGTTGGACTGAGGCCCCTATTTCCTTGTGGGTTGTCAGCTAGGGACCACTGTTGGCTCCTAGTAGCCTCTCTCCTGTTCTTGTACAAGCATCTGTTTCAGAGCCAATAAGAGTGGAGAAGCCCTCCTCACACTGTCACATCTCCCCACTTTGAAAGACTTAACCCTGTTGAGCCCCTCCCCATATTCAAAGGTAATCCCTTTACCTTAGAATCTGTCGCCTTGATCGCATCTGCAAAATCCCTTTGGCTATTTAATGTAAACTTCACAATTTCCAGGAATTAGGCATGGTTTTGAGAGGGAATTTTTCATCCTACTATAGACATGTTGGTACCTGAACAGGTCAAAGGGCAGGAAGTAGACAGGGAGCCCATGGCTGAGTGTGAAGAGGCAGTGGTGGCTGGAGCTAGTTACTCCTCTATGGCTTGTACCAAAAACCATCCAAGAAGGGAGCTGAACTCAACTTGGAATGGGACTGCACTCAAGAGAAAGCAAGAGACAGGGTACCAGAAGCAAGGCTGAGGGAAAGCTGCAGCACTAGCTGCAAGGGACAGGGACATTGTTGAGGAAGAAGGAGTGGGAGCTACCCAGTGGGGTGCAATTGGGGGACCCTAAACTTAGAAAAGCATCAGCATTAGGCAGCCTCCACAAACAACAACAACAAACTGCCCAGACACAGGCAAGCCTGTCCTCCACACATGGTTCCCAGATAGCTAACATTCACAAAAGCCAACAAAACAGAGAAGGCAGTGGAAGGGATGAGCTCCCCACCCTCCCTGCCTTTTCCCCATCTGGTTAATGGAGGATGCTTTTCAATGAATGAGTACTGTTACGGCAGGTTGTTCCTGCTGGCTGCAGTGGGTCCTGCCGCCATGGTCCCACAACCACATGTGCCCCAAATAACACTCAGAGACTCTGTATTTGATACAATCCTGTTGGCCAGTTATCATTATTGTTTATGGGCTAGCTCTGCCTTAATTATTAACCCAGTTCTACTTATCTAAGTATTTCCACGTGGTCGTCTTATCAGGGAGCCGCGGCGGGCGTCTTCCTTCTTCCCCGGGCTACATCTCAACTCCTCCCCCCTACTTCCTCTTTCCTCCTTGTCTCCTAGCCCCGCCTATCTTGCTATCTCATTGGCCACAGAGCTTTATTAACCAGTATGAGAAACATATATACAGAATAACATCTCCCATCAGAGTAGCTGGACCTTTACTGATAGAGTGACCTGGAGCCACAGAACCTCCAAACGTGACATTTGTCAGTACCGGATAGTGGCAAAAGCTGTGCATCTGCTTAGAGCAGATGATCTAAACCTGGGGGTCAAGATGCATGTCAGATATCCTGCATATCATATGTTTACATTTGAATTTGTAACAGTAGCAAAATTACAGATGTGAAGTAGCAATGAAATAATTTTATGGTTGGGGTCACCACAACATGAGGAACTGTGTTAAAGGGTTTCAGTATTAGGAAGGTAGAGGACCACTGGCTCAGAGGCTTATTCCCAAACAGGGAAGCAAGTTCACCAGGCAGCTGATGTAGTGCTTGGGATGACTTTCTGCCTGCCCATTTTCATTTCATTTCATTTACAAGATACATAAATCATCCACCCTTGTCTGGCAGCTCCAGAATGAGGTGATACATCTCCATTAACATAACTTAGATCTTGGTTAAGTTTAAATGTTGGGTTATGGCTGAGCCATGGCCACAGGATCAGAACACTAAGTTCTTACTGAATAGACTACAAAGGTGGAATAATAATGCCCTCTTGCTACCATATTAAGCACTATAACTTCTTGGATAGTTATTGGTAAATAGAAAAGGTATTTTGGCTGGTGAGGGATGGTTATTTATTATTTTTGTATGTGATCTTTAGGTAACTTTTCCATGCTGTCATGGAAAGAACATCAGGGCCTGATTCTGCAACTGGTTCTCTTGGCACCTATGACTTGTAAAAATCCTCTGTCCCACTGAGCCTCAGTTTTGTCGTGTGCAATGGACTATCTGCTTCCTCATTCACAGGAGTCTAGGGTAATGAGATGAGGTGATAGTTGTGACTATGCATTCTAAATTTAAATCTTTGTATATAGTAAGATAGAATGCCTTTATGTATAGTTATAACATTATACATTTTTAAAGGAGTCGAAGATACTGTCTTTAATGGAGTCTTCCTATGAAGTTGAAGGAGTTGTCTCTGGGCAGAATCTTGATGAGAGGGACAAAAAGGGAGACTAACTTTTCTGTGTCCTTTTCTTGTGCCTTCCAAATTAATACCATATGTATACATTCACACCAATGAAATTTAGAAAACCACTTGAGAGAGAGTTGAGGAAAGAAGATATATTTATTGTTAATAGTGTAGTTAACCTAATCTAATCTGTCTGTAAAAAGGCATTTCAAGAGCTTTACTGTCTCAGGATTGAATGAGATAATTCAGTTGACATAACCAGAACACCACCTGGCACCTGAAGGTGTTTGGAAAGTGGTAGTGCCCTTTGGTCCTAAGGTCATCATTATGACTTAGTCCCCGGTGAGTTATACACAAAGATACAGCTGGTGGGATGCTGGATATTAGAAAGTTTCTTGGATTTTACTGGGATGTTAGGCACAGATGTAAGAGGAAGATGCCAGAGAGTTGATGGATCATGTGGTAAATGAGTGGAAAAGGTGAGGGGAGCCAGAAACAAGCCAGAGAGAGGGGAGAACAGAAAGGGTCTGGAGAGAGGCAACTGCACCCGGTAGATCGTGTAACTCGCTTCAGCTGCTGATGTTTCTGGAATGCTACATGCATTTTACATGTGGAGTTATTCCGATACTCATGTTATTAAATGCTTATTAAGTAACAAATAACTTGAAATCTCATTAGCTTGCCTGTAGAGGTTTTGCCCCCCCCCCCGAATATATTTTTTCTCCTCATTTTATGGAAAGGAGCACTGAGGCCATAAATCATGGGTTTTATGGGATGCTGCAACACCTTGCTCCAATGCCAAGATAGAGAATCCGATAGCACGGCTGTTAAATGAAGACCCCTGAAGACTGTGGTTCCTGCTAAGAGAACGCCCAGGGCAGCCAGACACTGTGCCTCTGTTTCCATTTAACATAGTTGCTTCATTCTGTTTTGAAGCAAATGCCTAGAAGGACCCTTGCAGCTCCCATGCAGGAACGCTCCCCAGTGCAGCAGCACCATGGGTGCTATGGTTGAAACTGCTCTAGACAATTTAAAATCTTGCTCCTTAAACTGTGGTGCCCCTCATTGAGCCTCACATCACATTGGGAAGCCACTCCCAGAGCAGGCTCTCCAGCCTTCCTCCAATACTTGCAGAATCAAAAGACCCAGTTGTCAAGATTCCCAGGTGATACCTGAAGGTCCAGCTGGGAGTCCTGATTTAAGTGTGTCATTGCACTGGGTCGGGGAGTGGAGGGAGGAATGGACAGAGGGGCAGAGAGAGAGAAAGAGAGAGAGAGAGAGGGAGGGAGGGAGGGAGAGAACAGCAATGAGAAACAGCATTCACTCATTCACTTCTCTGATTATTTCATCATTTCTTTAAAAAAAAGAATTAGTAAATTGAACCAAAAATACGTTGCAGGAACAATTTTTCCCAAAGGAAAGGGTTTGGGAAAATGGGACTTTAAGGATGAAAACAAGGAGGGAGCAGCTTGGAGATGGAGGCTCTGATCTTGCTGACTGAGTCAAGAACTACTTGCAGGTCTCATTCTGGTCCCCAGGAGGACAAGGGGTGATAGTAAGTGAAGAAAGAAGCTAAATTAGACACCAATGTGGAGCTCCCACTCATAAGCTAGGACACTTAAAACCCAGGAATTTCCTGACAGGGTTGTCTGGTTTTCAAGTCCATGATTTCTTTTGACAACAAGGGTTGCTTTCCTTGCTTCCTCATCGGTCCCAATGGCCTCCTGAAAGACTTGCTCTGTAGAGCATCTATTTCATCTGTTGAGTAAGACAAGCCTCTCCATCAGTGTGAGCTAACAGGTGTGACCGTCCATTGAGGTTGCTCAGATGACAAAGAAAGGCCAAGAAACCTGACTAGCTCTTTAGTGTATAATGTTTCCCATGTATAATTTTGGTTAGAAAGTAACTAAAGGCTTTACTCCTTGTATCCATAAACTGGAATTTAACAAAAAGCAGAATGGCTGTGCCTGAGGCTATAGTGTGAGAAATAAAGACAAGGAGGGTGGGATTATGCAGTTTCGCTCATGTTTCTCTCTGGAGTGTTTCTCAAGGAAGAATTTACCCCAGTTCAGAAACAGGAAGGCAATGCACTGTGGGAAGGCTCAGGCCTGCCCCATTATGAGACCACAGGGCATATCAGCAGTCAGCAACTGCCTCTTCGTGTCTATCTCTGGTAATAACAAGAAAAGGAAAGAGATCCTGGGTCATCACTTGGCCTTCACCATTCTCAATTGTAGGGGGTCCAGGTTAAAAAATTTATTGCAATGAATTTCTCTTAGAAAATACCTATATAATAATCAGACTAATGGAACTCAAGCCAGCCTCAACTTTGAGGTGCATGTGTGTATTCATGTGTGTGTGTGTGTGTGTGTGTGAGAGAGAGAGAGAGAGAGAGAGAGAGAGAGAGAGAGAGAGAGAGAGAGAGAGAGAGATTCAAGGGATTCTGTTACCAAAGACAACATTTCAGAGAAAGAAAATATACTTGTGTGAATCAACATCTTGGCTCCCTGAGCAATACTTATTTGTCAGAAGTAAGGTTTTCAATTAACAAAAATATTTTTAAAAAATTGATAAGAGTATGCATTTTTTATTTTTATTTTTGAAATGTGGATCACATAAAAGTTTAAGTTGTGAGCTGGCTCGTTTAGACAACAATGAACGGCTGTTTTATGAGAACTGTTATTTGGGTCTCTCCTTGAACTGACAGAGGAAACAAACTTGCCATTCCTTCTGATACACAGGCCTAGGTGCAGCCATCTTGGAGTTGACTCACCCTTGTATATGTTCTTCATTCTCGGCTGGATGAATATGCTACCGTCTCTCAGTGAACTCGTATGTGGTGCAGTTATGAAGTTCAAACTGCCTCCCTTTAGCATGACTTCACAGCAGGCAGTTCTACCAGAACCGCAGTCACTCGAATCAACTCTTTCCAGCCTAGAGGAGCATGCTGGAACAAGTGGACCGGAAAATTGCATTCTGGTTCTCACTTTGTACAGCCGGCGCTATTCACAGGTTAGACATCAAATATCTTTCTGTTATTTTCTCTCTCTCTGTGTGTGTGTGTGTGTGTGTGTGTGTGTGTGTGTGTGTGTGTGTGTGTGTGTGTGCTTTTTAACAAATAGCTGATGCTGAGTAATGTATACTTAATAAGACCACTAAAAATGGGACTTTTGTGAGCCTAATGATTAGGTCAGGAAATAATCAAGCTAGAATGTTGTGTGAGCATCTTTCTTGTGATTTAGCAACTTGCTTCCTGCCATCCCGGGGTCTCAGACAAGGAGGGAATGTGAGGATGAGCTTGTATTGCAGCAGGCGGTATTTGAGAAGTACAGGGCCCCAATTTTTATAAAGACAGTCCCAAATCATCCCAGTTTATAGACAGTTGTGTTGCCATCCTCATAGAAAGGAGCCAATGCAGTCAACTTAAGGAATTATTCAATTCCCACCTCATATCCACTGTCAATTCACTCTGTGGACCATTTTCTTACTCGTTCCTTGACAGAAGGGGGAAGAACTGATCACATCTTCTCTAGATATCAAAACCTCCTTAATTGAACACCAAGAAATTTTGAAGATGGAGAAGAGGAATTATAAGAAAATATTTTGACAAAAAGCAACCTGCAGGGAGGAGTGTGTATTGTGGCTCGTTGTTCATGGGGTACCACCCATCATGGTAGGCGAGTGCATAGTGGCTAAAGTAGCTGGCTCCCTGACAGCCAGAGTTTCCAGTATTGTACTGCCTTCTGAACCCTTCACTGAAAGCTGAGAATTCTTTGCAAGCAGGGTAGAAGCAGATGGGGCTCTAACCCTCAAGTCCTGCCTCTGCTGTCCCTACCTCACAAGTGGAGCTCTTATGAAGCCTCCTCCTAAAGCTTCCACGGAAATCTCCATCAGCTGGGGAACCAGGTGTTCTTGAATCTGTGAGGGCTATTTTACATTTAAACCATAATAGTAATTCCCTAAAATTACTAAAAACAAATGAGCAAAATAATTGAATAAACCACAGCAAGGAAGTCCCTTCTAGGTAACATAACACCAAAGGCAGAAACCCCAAAGGAAAGATTTCCAGCTTTGGCTATATGTAAATTTAAAACATTTGTATACTCTAGGTAATCAGCAGCAAGGTAATAATAATATTGTAATTCACATGACAGATGAAAGTGCATATTATTTGCTGCATTGTTGATGTTATAATAATTATGTTACTACCAAAAGTCACTATAATGAGCCAAATGAATAAAAATAATACAAAATCATAAAGAAGTTCCCAGAGAAATGCCAAAGAGAAGCCAGCCACTTCCAGGCAGTAGCATCGAGCCTCTGGAATAGGAAGTGCCAAGGAGGCTGGAAGGTGGAGCGTTTTACCACAGGCAATGTGTAACATCCAACTATATATCAATAATCCGAGTCAGCAGGAAAGAAATAGAAATGCAAACTTATAAAAGGTGTGTGTCGGGGCAAAGTCAGTGTCTAGCATTTGTTTGCTCATTGACCAAATATGGAACAGAAGTTGAAACTCTACTACGGTGATTTTTTCAGGTCTTAGGTAAAGCAGTAAATGAAATCAAGGCCCCTAAGGAAATTGCAGGTGAATAAGCTCACCCTGGGTGTGTGCAGGATGCTCAGCGGCTTGGCAGGCTGGCTCCCAAAGGGTACCAGAATTCTATCCTGGGACTAGGCCTTTCTTTCTGTTTTATATTTGGCTCCTGTTTTCCCTCTTGTTATTAACACATATCCACTGTCCCTTTCTATGTGACAGTGTGAGACATATCCCAAATGTTGATGCTCAGTGAGGAAGAGACAGATATAGGAAACTCAGCTGGCATGGCAAGGGAGACCCAGGATGATGGTGACACAGAGGGCCTTGGTCAGGCATTTCTGTGAAAGTGTGAGTGAGCCTATTCAAACAGACTTTGACTAATGAGAACCAGAGAGGAGGCTGCTGTGTGCATTGAGTGAGGAGACAGAAAAAAACCAGAACAGACCTGTGCCTGGAGGTTACTCACAAAGGAAAAGCAAGCAAATTCCTATTTCCTGTGTTGACACTGAGCAGGGGGGATGCGGGAATGGCTGGGCCTCAGCTCTTAGGAGGAAAACCAATGCAGGCAGCAGAGAGCGAGCAAGCACTAAGTGCAGGGACTGAGGGAATCAGGGCCTGATCCTTTGCAAACAGCAAGTGTGCCTGTACCATTGAAGCCATGGGTAGGATGGCAGCCAATGGAAGCAGAGGCAAGCAAGGAGGCAAGCCGTGTGCTGTCTTCAGGACAATGGTAAACAATCCCATTGTTTATTCTGAGTGATACAGAAACTGTCAGTGTTTGTGAAGGATCATGAAGGGATCTCAACTCATTCTTAGGAGGCTCAGGGGCTCTGTATG
This sequence comes from Cricetiscus sungorus, assembly GCA_030556225.1. Taxonomy (NCBI): domain Eukaryota; kingdom Metazoa; phylum Chordata; class Mammalia; order Rodentia; family Cricetidae; genus Cricetiscus; species Cricetiscus sungorus. Next base: position 8,619,660 of record JANBXA010000741.1, read on the forward strand.
GATCAGGGACCAGGCAGAACATGAAAAACAAACTGAAACTACCAGTTTAGAAATATTCTGTCAAAAAACTTAACCTACTTCAAATAATATTTATTTGATTTTTATTAAATAAATGATACCTGCAAGGAAAAAAATTATTTAGTAATTAAGATTTAGTCATGTGTCCCCACATGCATTAATAACTGTGGTAGTTTGAATGAATGGCCCCAGAGGCTCGTACTATTGGGGGTGTGGCCTTGTTGAAGTAGGTGTGGCCTTGTTGGAGGAAGTGTGTCACTGGGGATGGACTTTGAGGTCTCAGAAGTTCAAGACAGGCCTAGGGTGTCTCATTCTCTTCCTGCTGCATTATGATCCAGATATAAAACTCTCAGCTACCTCTCCAGTACCATGCCAACTCCTGTGCCACCATACCTCCTGCCATGACAATAATGGGCTGAACCTCTGAAATGTAAGACAACACCATGTTTTCCTTTGTAAGAGTTGCTGTGGTCATGGTGTCTCTTCACAGCAATAAAACCCTAAGACAATAACCCTCAGTTAGGTAAAGACTAGATATGTTTTTGACCTCTGTATCTGTTAACCACCCTTGTATAGCATGCCTCTATGCTGAAGTTTTAAACAGTAGGTGTTTGTTTATACATGGAAGCATAATACATATATACACATCATCTTGAGCCACCATAAAATATCACACAGCAGGTGGTTTAAGCAAGAGACATTCATCCCACTCTGTTTGAGAGGTAGACATCTATCTATATGTCTGCGTGGCATGAGTCCAGTAGGAATAACTTCTGGGTTTGAGACAGCATTTTATCCCCGTGTCCTCATGTGAGGAATGTAGGGAACTGATTCACTCGCTAAGAACCCCAGTCACATCCAGCTCCACCTTCATGATCTCATCTACACCTATGTCTCTCCTAAGCACTCATCTCTCAGGACCATCACACTGGTGGTCAATATTTGGGGATCAGCACACAAACTGGGGTGGGGGTGTAATTCACATCTTCATACTCAGGACAGCAGTGACCAATAGTAATCTCTGAACACCAGAATTACACATACTTCTGCATCTTTTATTTCTGTTTGTTTTCTAAGTTTGATGAACAGATCCTATGCTCTACTCATATTTATAAAATACTGGATTTTTAAAACAGAAAAATGCAAACCTGTCTTGAAAAAAACCAAACCAAACCAAAACAAAACAAAGCAAAACCAGAGATGCCTTCATTTATGAGAGATGAGGGGTTGATATAGTTAATACAAAGCTCTGAGTGACACATAGCCCATTGCCAACTGAGAAAATGACTTTGAGTTATATTCTTTCAAGAAAATTCCTATAAAACTAGTAAAAGTTACTGTTCCTTATTATGGTTGCTATTGGTCTCCAGCTCCTTTTCAAAATAATTCTCATAAACTTAAATCCATTTTTTTTGCTGGTATCTGATTTTCATTTATATTTTGGCTTTCTTTGAAAATGAATTCACACTTTCATGCTTTTTCCCTTGAGTTCTAAGTTAAAGTAAGCATGAGATTCCTCCATCATTTCTGCTGTCACTAAAAACAGATCACGGGAGGAGAAATGACTACATATAACACCATGGCTCACCTCTTAGTCTTCTGCAAGTGAAGTGTGGACACACACACACACACACACACACACACACACACACACACACACACACACACAAATACCAAAAGGAACTAGCCAGGGACTTCAATAACACCTCTGCAGACTAAAGAAACATTATCTTATCAAGGAAGACTAGCTCAGAGAAAAGGGACACTAATTTGAAATTATCCTGGGAGTTCTATCAATCAGAGTTTTGCTGCTGTAACAATTATCTCCCAAATTCTAGTGGGGCATTCCATGCCCAATGGTTGTATCCATCTCATTGGAATGAGCCTATAATGATGGCTCAGGAATCCATGTTCCAAGAACATCAGCTTCAAATATCACTGGGCCCCATGGAAGGTCCTACACCAGTAATTACACACTCTGCTATAGAAATATAGGTGCTATTTCCCCTTGTAACTATGTGACCTTAGTCACCTAACTCAATAGCAAGCCTAAAGGGAGAGATCTGAAAATGCATTTTAAGTATCATTATTGTCTGTAAGAGGCACAGTCTAGGCTGACTCAACATATACAGTCCCGTGTCCAATGTCCACATCCTCCATTCAAGGCATTCTTAAGTCCTACCTTGTATGAGCTGTGGGTATCCCTACTTCAACTGCCCACAGGCACAAGGTATACAAAGAAAGCTTGCTGCTTCTGGAGGGAGACAGCTAGGTCTCATACTCAGACAGACAGGCACATGGTCATGGGGTAGGTCACAAGCCTTTCTGACCTAGCCAGCTCAGATCCTTGGAATGTGCATATGGGCATTAGCTTGCCAAGTCTAGGAGGGCCAGACACTTCCCTGGATCAGATATGAGAGTTGAGTGATCTCTGCTTTAGTCAGAACAGGTTCTGCATTCAGAGAGCTTCAGCCTGCAGATATACTTATGCCCTACGCTTAAGCTGTAGATACTTATTTCTGATCTAAGGCTTGTGAGTACAAAAGAAATGGCCAACCATGAGATTCAGAAGGGAGAGTCAGCCTAGTTGATGCCTTAGTAGTATATCAAGAGCTAGTAGAATTAAGAGTATGACAAAGGAGGCCAGGGGTGGGGCAGTGGTCAGGAGGGGAAAGGGTAGGACTTCTATGCCTAGAGTTTGCGGGTTCAGCAGCCGCTTTGAAATGGCTGCACAAATGAAGGAAAGAGAGTCATACTAACCCTTGCTTTCTTTGTCTGTGCATCATTGACAAGGGAACATTTTGTTCATTACGCTAAGTCAAACAGTTATTTTATCAATTTGGGATATAGCCTAAAGACATAAACTGGAACCCTGATCCTCACACTCCTGAAACAGACTTGGTTAGCTTGGGTAGTTCAGATTGGAGATCACAGCCCTAATTAGGAACAGCTACTCAGCCCTCCTCCAGGGTGTGGTGTCCCTGCCTGGAGAAATTAAAGGCAAAGCCAGCATGCTGCTGGCACGGTGATTGCCACACATGACAGGGCTCACAAGTGATCCATGAATCTGACTGCAGATGAGAAAACCTGACGTTTGCTTCTAGAGAGCCTCTCAACCTGTTTTTACAAACATTTTAAATTTTGTCAAAAACTTTCATGATTTGAAAATGCAGTTTTAATCCTTATTTAAAGCCTAATGCATGCACAAGAAAAATTTAAGTTAAAACAAAAAAGCAAAACAAAACAAAAAAAAAAATCTTTGGCTGTGTTTAATTAAAAGCTCTGCTACCTACAAAGTTCTGGAGGTCTTGCTAAAACAAAAAATTCCCCTTCAACAATTTTCACATGGGGACTGGGTTTGATTTCTAACATAAGCACAGGACAGACAGACAGACATATCTAAAGGGGGAGGGATAATGTAGGGAGTCAAAGCCCCTAGAGGCTCTAGAAGCTGCAGCTAAGCCTGGGCATTACCCCGTTGGCTTTGGACCACAGCAGTCCCTTGGGAAGAGAGAAGCCAGCCCTTCCTTTGAAAGGGAGTAAGTAGCACTGTATTGAGCTCTGTTGAAATGGGGGGGGGTTGTTATATCTTCTGCCTATTACAAATAAGTGGCTTGTTATTCTGAAGAGAAATAAGAGATGTAAGGAACTAAGATTTCAGTCCCTTGGGTATATTCCTTGGAATGTTGGCCCTCTGGGGTATTAATGAGAACTGTGTGTACAAGTGATTCATAGGTTCAATGAATTCTACAATATAGACTCTAAACATGGCTTACACAAGGCGTACTTTGTTTCTTCTTAGAGACTTTAATAAGCTAATGTGGATTATATCTCTCCAAGAAGAACATACAGCATGAAACATTCCCCAAAGCAGTTTCCAAGAATCTTATCTCACCTTTTTCTTTTTCAAAGGAAGGCTAACAGGACAAAAAAGCTCTGTGGGCACTTCTCTCCTAGGACAGATGAACACAGGACAGAGAATCAACCTCTGCATGGGTCTCACCTCCGAAGACAGATGACACAGCACAGGGAGTGACAACCTCTGCGTTTATCTCACCTAGGACAGAGCACAAGGAGCCAACCTCATTGAGCATCTCAAGTCTTTCTCCACCTCTCTGAAGCTTACACAGCAAAAGTATTTGTTTTCTAGATTCACTTCCAATGACTTGAACATTTTAAAACATATTAATGAGTTCATAAACACTAGCCTAGATTTTTTAAAAACAAATGCCAGATACTTCTTTCAAATGCTGTCTTAAATATAAGCACTGTGTTACCATGACATCTGTTCGTCTCCATGGGTGAAGACTGACAGGTGCCTTGGTGTAAATAGAAGGGCTGAGGTAGGAGCAGAGGACAGGCAAGCAAGGCCTTTAAACTGACAGGGGAAACACATTTCTCTCACTCTCTGTCACCTGTTACAAGAAATTTCCAGTCGACTGTTTTGGTTAAGTCTGTCTCCATGAGGAGGTAGGCAGAGAGAATACAGGACAAGGGGACAGAGAGGGCAATAGTTTCTCAGGTTTCTTATGGACTCTGAATCTAGTGAGAACAATACTCTCTAGGGGATTATAGGACTTCGTCCTTTTGAATTCAGATTGAGGCTTATAACTTTGGATTTCTGTGGTTCTGCTATGAATAGGCAAGAAAGGAATTTCACCATATTACCGGCTTAACCAGTAGACAGAGAAACTTCTAATCTGTTCTATGGCTGCATCCTGGTAACTCTGTTGTCTTTCTTCGGATTAGATGAAAAGATGGAACAAACAAAGCCTGTGTGTTTGTGTGTTTCTTATGTGGTCCTGAATATCTGGGTTTAGAGATGGTTGGGTTTATGAGTTACATAACAATAAACATTGTACTTTAAAATGGCAAAAAGTGAGGGGCTAGAGAGGTGGCTTAGTAACTAAGAACATTTACTAATCTTGCAGAAGACCCAGGTTCAGGACCCAGCATATGGAGGCTCCACAACTCTGATTCCAGGAATTATGACACCCTCTGCTGGCCTTGGTAGCCGCTTCATACACATGGTAAACAGACATATATGTAGGGAAATAGCCATACAAGTAAATAAAAATGTTTTAAATGGTAAAAATAGAAAATCATCCCTCTATTGTGATAGCGCACCCATCCCAATTTGTTGGTGATCAGATCTGGCTGCTGTAGCTACTGTAGTAAGCTTTCTTCTAAACGCCTCACAGCCCACGAATAACCCAAGCAAGAGACACACTGCTCAGAGAAAATGGAAGCTATCGTGCTAGTCTTTCTTCTTATCTAGCAACATATATGTACCTTGCACACTGAAACACAGACTGTCCCAGTTACAAGACCAATGTTCATCTTCCAAAACAGAAAATTAATGCAAAAACATTTGTTTTGCCAACTTAAACATGAAAAACTTTAGATATCTCAGTGAAAAAGGAAAAAGAAACTTAATTATAAAACTTTATTAATTTACATAAAAATGATATTATATATTCATTGATATGGAAATTTCACTTTATTCTACACTGGCCTTTTGCATGCATCACAGGCATTTTGGCAATAATCAACTTAACCATTATTACAAACCCCTTTTGATTTTTAATGCTTTCCTAAAATATAATGTCTTCTCTGTGAACCCAAGAGCTTGTATCAAAGGTTCTTTCAACCTTAAATATTCAGCCGTTTTTAGAAACCCCAACTCAGAGTGCTCAGAATGACTCCCACTAGGTAGATGCCGTCTGTCATGGTTTTGAAATTCTTACTCTTTGAACGAGGGAGTTTACATCTTCATTCTGTTCGGGCCATGCAAATTAAGTAGCCAGTCTTATTGATCCATTCTGGACAGAAATAAAAGCGAGTGTCTCTTGAAAACCAAAAGTATATTCAAATCATGACCATTCAGAATGATTGCTATACTATCATTCATAAATACTATAGAAAGCAACACACACACACACACACACACACACACACACACACACACACGTTTTTAAAGAAACATATTTTTCATGAGTTTGTGGCACTGATGATAGAACTCAGGGCCTTGTATATGCAAGGCAAGCACAGTACCACTGAGCTATATCCCCAGAAAAATGTTTTTAATGTGCTCAAAGCTAATGGATGACTGGTACTGTTAACTGGCAAATTCCCAGGATTTTTGGGACCTTCTTGCATGTCTGACACTTTCATAGCCCTGACAAAATACCTGACTGAAACAGCAGAGCAAGAGGCTGCAGTCCTTAACTCTCCTGAGACTATGATCACGCAGGCAGCCGGCTATGAGGCAGAGGATACTCACCTCATTGCAGACAGGAAGCCGAGAGAGCATGCCTGGATTCCCGGGTATTCCTTCCCACTTATTTCCCCTCAAAGAGACCGGAAAGCTACCTTGCTGACACACCCACAGGTGAGTGGTTTTCTACTCTCCACAGCACTTTTCTCGCACGCTAAGTAGAAGTCAAGTCACCTGCAGACCCCACTTAGGCCACTTCTCACTTTATCTGCCTGTTGATCTGACTCTGTCCATTTCACCCTCAAAATGAATTTGAATAAAGCCTTGACAACCCAGTTTTTGTTACTATCATTTCTGTAGCTAATTCCATCCCTAGCTTCTACCACTTTCCCCAATAAAAGCACAGTTCTATATCCCAGGGGCCAAAATACGCTAAAATCATGATTATTTGCTTATTTGGGTAAAATGTATAGTAACTTTTTTAAAATCTGAAAAAGATGGATCAAAATGATCTACTTCATATATAAAAAAAAAATAGAAGAAAAAGAACAGAAGGCAAGAAAGGGGAATGAGAAGATAAGAAATGGTAAGGAAGGAAATGGGAGGAAGAGATGGTAAATGGGAAAGGGAGGGGAGAAGGATGGGGAGAAGGCAAAGGAAGACAGTGAAGGCCAAGGGGAGAGGAGGAAGGGGAGGGCAAGGGCAAACGGGGGAAGGAGGTGAAGAAGGAAGGGAATGAGGTGGGGGATGAGGGGAACAGCGGGCAGAGGGAGGAGCAGCAGCATCTGTAACAGTCTCAGGAGGTGTCTAAAGTGTGTGACTAGAATCCTAAAATGGAGGGAAGAGAACGGGGTAGAACAATGCTTAAGCCTGGTAGAAAACACACTTTTATAAATGGATACAATTCCGTAAGCTCTAAGCAGAACAAACAGAAACATCATACCTTTACCTAGAAGTGATAAATTTAAAGATATGGATTGGAAGTAAGAAGACAAGAAAATATGTACTATAGGCAGTATCTAAGAAAGCTGTAATTACTGTTTGAGGATCAGATAAAGTGGATTCTATGACTCCTAGGAGAGAGAACATTATCAAAGCAAACGGAAAATTCAGGCTCATAAAATGTCCACAAGGAAGTCTTTTAGTCATTGGTGTGTGTACAGCTAATAATAGAACTTGGCAATGTCTGGAGCAAATACTGACAAAATTGAAGACAGAGCCAATCCCATGTTCTGAAAACTTGGCACCTCTGTCTCAAACATCTGTAGGAAAATCAAACAAAAGCTTCAATAAAGACAAAAAGACATGGCTATCACAGTCAAGCGCCCTACTTAATTGGTATTATAGATCACTTCATCAAACAGCAGAAGAACAAACATTTTTTTCAGTGCACATGTTCACCAGAGAGGTTTTATTCTTAACCTTGGAGCAGTTCTTAATAAATTAACTGACAGTAAAACAATGCAGAATATAATACACATAATATCCAGATTATATAAACAACTCAGAAATCTAAATATCAAAGGAACAAGTAATGTAATCAGTAAATGGGAAACAAACGATTCAGACACTTTTCAAAAGAAGTGTGGATGATCAACAGGTGCACGGAGAATTGTTTGCTATCTCAAGTGACAGGCAAAGAGAAACAAACTATCCCAAGATTCATTTCACCTAAGTCAGAATGACTTTTATCAAGGGAGGAAGCAAACAAATGTTGTCAAGGATATGGGGGAAAGGAACTTTCTGCAGATTTTGGTGGGAATATAAGTTAACACAGCCACAGTGTAGTGACCGAGAATCCTCACAACCCTAAAATAGAGTCACTATATGACCTAGCTGTGCCAGTGGCACGTACATACATAGAATCTGTTAGAACGCAACAGAGTTACTTGTACATCCTTGCTTCCCAGAACCATGTTCGTGTGTTATCCATGCAGAATGAAGTCATCAAGCAAACATAAGAGCTAGAGAGACAAATCAGTTTGAAACTGACACAGAATAGTGGCTTGGGGGATAGCAAAGACTCCTTAGATAAGACAATGTAAGAGCTAAAGTGCATCAGTTAGAGTTCATCAAAATTAAAACTATTCTCATAAAAGGCACAGATTCTGATAATACAGAGCTTCACTGCATGTGTGTCTGTGTGTATTTCCTGTTGGCTGCTTATCAAGACACAGAACTCTCCTGCCAGCACCATGTCTGCCTGCATGCCACACATGTCACACCATGATGATGATGGACTGAACCCCTGAAATTGTAAGCCACCCAATTAAATGTTTTTCCTTTATAAGAGTTGCCATGGTCATGGTGCCTCTTTACAATAAAAACCTTAACTAAGATGCTCCTAATACAGCTCGGGCACACCTGCCCATGAATGGTACTGCCAATAGTGGGTTGGGCCCTCCTACATTAATTAGGCATCAAGACATCTCCCCACAGACATGACCACAGGTCAATCTGATGAAGTCAATAGTTCAGTTAACGTTCCCTCTTTCCAGGTGTCTCTAGTTTTTTTATTGAGCTAAAACTAAACTAAAACTAATAAAACTAATAAAATACTAAAACTAATAAAATACAAATAGAACTGGTGTAAAAACTAAACAAGAACAACAAATCAAAGTAATACGGTTAAATAATATGGTTAAAGCATGTTAAGAGAGAAATGGCTAAAAAACATGTTTGAAGATGCCACATGAGGTTCTGGGGTAGGCAAATTATTCTATGCTAACAAAAGTCTTAACAGTGAGTGGTATCTTGAAAGAGGGGGATGAGATTGCCTGGTGAGATACATAGAGAACTCGGTGTGGTTATGGTAACTTTGTGTGTTTTGATGGTGGTGTGGAGGCACAGGTATAGAGGTTTCTGAACGCTGATCAAATGGTGGCCTTCAGATAGATGCATTTCTTGTCATACAAATTCATTGCATAGGAAATAAAAACTGAACAAGCACTGAATGTCCATGAAAAAAAGCAATGATTCCAGTCAATAAAACATAAGCTCACATATTTAGGAAACAATGTATTCGTGAGTGCATCTGCCTTGCAAGAGTACGGGAAATAGATGGATGAAGGGTTAATGATGGGTACGTAGAAAGTCATTTGAGGCTATTCAGTATGCTGATGACAAAATCTCAATCGAGGCTTTTCCATGTAACTTTAGTCAACCTTTCTATGTCTAATTTTTCATAATAAAAATTTGCACAGACCTCAACTATAACCACTAATTGTTTAGAATCTAACCCCACAGAGGATAGTTCTTCCATCTTGACACTGACACGGTATAGAATCACCAGCACATGGTGATAATAAAAAGCAGATCAAACTCCATTTGAGTTTGTTATTGTTTCTGCATTCTCAATAGCAACTCACACCCTTATTGCTTCTACCCAGGGTGGGTCCTCCTACTATATTCTGTTGGCACACCAAAGCATAGTAACAAGAATCAAAGCCAGATATGCCTGATTCCCAAGCCCTTTCTCTTACACACTATCCTGCTTGCTTTACTGCCAACTATCCAGCGATGAAAAAGACAGGATATTGCCTATAAGGAGAACTTAGCATAATAGATGTATCTGATACCAGATAATGGTTATACTTTTTCAAATAACACACTGGAAGAAAATGGAAAAGCTTCTTGGGAAACATTCTGAGGTGTACTCTGCAGAAACTCCCAAGGGGGGGTGGTTTCCCATTGTTCATAAGTTCATGCCTAAATTCTTTCCATAGCCTGGATCCCTTCTGAGTTGACAGGTTCTCCATTCTGTGCTCTCAGGGCATTTCTGGGTCTGTCTTATTCTGCAGGAACAAAATGCTGCAGATGAGTGACTGTGAACAATGGGATTACTTCTTAAAGCTTTGGAAGCTGGATTGCACATAATTGGGGATGGGTTTTTCACTGTCAAGACTTTATTATGGTATTATCCTGTGTTGAAAGGTGAAAGATAGAGACACACAAAGGAAGAAAGATAGACAGAACATGTCGGAGAGATGGAATAGAAGAGGTGTAAGCACCTACTCCAGAAGCAACACCGTTAATACCTGACAGAGGCCAAGCCCTGTGGCCCAAGCACCTATGAAAGTTCCCACCTCTTAATGCTATTGCTGTAGCAATTCAAGTTTAACATGAGGTTTGGAAGAGACAAATATTTAAACTACAGTGGCATTCCTTATGGCCATAGAGCATGCACACACACACACACACACACACACACACACACACACACACACCAGTAGTCTGTTTCCTGTCCTTATTGTACTCCTTCCTGCCTTCTGGCTTTCCCCAGGCAATTCCTTCTTCCTTGAACATTCTTCCCACTTCATCTAACCTAATGTTTCATCTCTTGTATAAATCTAGATGTCATCTAAATTGTGATCTGGATCTATATTTGATGTGTTTCTGACAGTAACCCTTTGGAGAGAGTACAGGAAGCCTTGAGTCTAGTCAAAAGTGAATGTGATTTTGACATAGGCAGAGCCTGCCATAGTGAGACCAACTGGCCCATGCTAAATTGGCAAAGCCATTATCTGTCCATGTGGGCTCAAGAAAGATGACAAAGCTTTCCCTGAGAGCCCAGGTAAGAGTCTTTGTGAACTGATTGGTGTGTACAAAGACTAGTAACTGCAGCCTCTGTCTCCCTATGTTGCAACCTGAGACTGTTTGCCTTCAGAGACTATCAACTCATCCCCCTGTGCTCTATAAACACACTGAGGTTCTGGGTTGCAGCAGTTAGAGAACTCCACCTGCTCCCAGCTTCATTGTATGTATGTCTGTGTGTATTTCCTATTTTCGTTCCCCTACCACTCCTATTCAGAGTTCCAGGATCCAAGCTTCTTGGGCCAAGGCAATGCAGAAGACAATCAACAAATATTTGCTGGGTAAATAGAACTTAGTGAGGCAGCAGAGTAGGTGAATCCATGATTGGATGAAGGGAGGGAATTTCTCACCCTGTCATGAACCATGAACCGGAGATGGGAAGGAATGCCACTAGAGAGAGGCAAATCTGTGAGTCAAAAGTCCAAGGGTGGAGGGAAGAAAAGGCAAAAGGGTACAAGTGTCAGGCACTTCCTGATGTTCAAGTGTTTAATGGAATTTGGAAAGTCAAAATCAAAAGGCTCTTGTGGTTGGCCTGGAAGAAAGTGGGTGTGGATTATGTCTTCTAGGAAGGTGATAGGAGAAAAGTTTACAAAACTTCTCACCAGCCATGTCTGATGATAGTTTCTAAGGGATGTTCCTTTTCTACTATTTTACAACCCAAAAGGCCAAAACTAATTTATAGTCAGAATCCCAAGGCTTTCCACTTACTCACTAACACAGAGCAACTTTACCTTAGCATCTTGTGAACAATTGTGTAGATACATGTGGTTCTAACACCTTAGAGCATGAAGAGCTCCCAAAGGAATGACACGGTGAGCAGAGAGAAGTGAAGATAGGTCAGACTTTGTAATTGAGATCACATTAGTTTCTGTTCCTTGAGTTCCTGATGGATTATGGGGACCTGATTCGCAATTTTAATGCTCTGCCAAACTTGTACATGCATACAGACTTTTACCCCTGTACTATTTAAGTTTCTGTTTACAGATTCCTTGACACATTCCATTCTAATGATAAGTGAATACGTGAACAGTGGAAGCTAACCCAATATACACAATGACCCAAACCTAGTCATCCAGCGGTAGATTATTCTTTCAACATTGGAAGTCCTGTAGGCAACTTTCTGTAATAAGGAAAATCAAGTTATTTTACATTTATAGCCAGACACAAATATGCAAACCTGTTGGCTTTCTTGCCAACTAAGTCTGAATATTTGCAAATATTCTGTATATTTGCAAAATTAGGATACCAGATAAATAGAGCCCTGACAACTCCTATGATACACAAAGGCAGATACTGTTTTAGACGGGTTCAGATCACTTACTGAACCCGTCACAGCTCATTACACCAGGCCCATTGTTACAAGTCAATTGAAATTCCACATGAGTTGAAATCTATTTGCTCTCCTAGAACAAGGCAGCCCCCAATGGCTTACTACAGCTTGTTTCTAAAACAGTGATTCTCAATCTTCCTAACGCTATGACCCTTTAACACAGTTCCTCATGCTGTGGTGACCTACAACTATAAAATTATTTCCTCTGCTACTTCACAGCTGTCATTTGCTACTGTTATGAATCATGATTATCTATATTTTCCAATATCTCTCCACATAGACCCAGCTGTCCTGAAACTCACTCTGTAGACTCACAGAGATCTCACTCAAGCTCACAGAGATCTGCCTGCTTCTGCCTCCTTATTACTGGGATTAAAGCCATGCCTGGCAGTTTATAACCTTCTAATTTAGGAGCTTTCCTAAATATACACAGATTGTATGAGAACAAAAATTATTTTTACTGAGACTCCCTACTGTTTGTATCAAACAAGGAACATCTCCATCTTTTTGTGCCATAACAATGTTTAAGTAGAAAACCATTAGACAACATGTGCCCCTGTCCATTATCTCCATTACTCTCCATTCTTCCTGAACTCATGGAAATGCTTGGGCTAGCCTTCTCCCAGAACTCTGGGTAACAGAACCCTCAGTGCCTGCTGCTCTCCCATAAATGTCTTCCTCAAGAAAGAATTAACAAAGCCAGCGAAACTGAGGTATATACAACATGTAACATCTAAATGGCTGCTTAACTATGTTTTTGCTTTATTGCGGATAACATTTCAAATCAAAGAAATGCATTAACAGCAGTAAAAGTATTTGTTTCCCAGTGACAAGGGTTAAAAAGCTGTTGAGGGGGAGTCATGAGGAAGGGGATCTTCTCAGTTTCCCTGAAGCATCTCTAAGGATGGGTGAAAATCCTGCCTCTCCCCAAACACCAGCTCATTGCCATGGGCAGAAGCTCTCAAAAACATGTGGACCATGTGCTCTGACACTGTTTGTGAACCCAAACCAGTAAGCCATGGCACCTGGAAAATATGCAGAGAGTTGAAGCCTACCCAGATTTCAAAATCAGAAATAGGTCTCAGGAATGTGTGAGTTCCCTGCTCAGCAAGAGAGCTCTTATGCCCAAAGGAATCTGAGGAACAGCTCCTTCAGTGAAAACTTGGCGAAGCTCCCTGTATCAGTATTTACACTCTTCCAGTTTTATTGCTATTTCCCAACAGGATTGTAAAGTGCCCGAGAGTAAAGACTAGATTTCATAGTTTTAAAACTCCCCATGGATACTCTTTCTTTATATGTTAAATCATATCTATATTTGAGCAATGTTTTCCCAATTAATACTATAAAAAGTACTAGTGCTGTCATCAGAGACCAGGAGAAATCAATTCAGTGCACATTCATTAGGTATTTAAATTAGACACGAAGAAAACAAGCACAGTAACTTGTTCTCCACCCAAATTTTTCCTCTTTCCCTCCTAATATTTGTAAAATTAGGATACCAGACAAGTGGAACCCCGGTGACTCCATTTAGTACAGCTCCTCATGTTATGGTGACCCCCACCCATAAAATTATTTCATTGCTACTTCATAACTTTAATTTTGCTACTGTTATGAATTGAAATGCATATAGGTGATATGCAGGATCTCTGATATATGATCTGTGGGGTCAAGCCCCACAGGTTGAGAACCACTACCCCGGGGCATGCCCAGGGCCACCACACATCATATGCAAGCCATCAGCATTTTCTTCACTGCATTGCTGTGACTTTGTTACATGGTAGAGGCAGAATGACCATCTCTACCACTGACCATCGTGATGTCACATGTAAGTTTGCTTTCCACACAATGTCTACTCAAATGAATTAAAACAACGTTTACCCTGTTGTGGGGTAGAGGAAGGAGTTCATTTAACACTGCTTTACATCAGTTGTCATTGAGGGCTTGGCTAGGAGATTTGGACACAAAGACAGTAGTTCCACACAGACCATGCATCTGAAAAAATACAATCAATGAACTGATATAAGAGCAACATTTAAAGTTCTTAAACTTTTTTTCTGTAAGAGAGATTGCTATAAAGTTTATGTTCTTCTGTGTGAATGGTCTCTTTAAAATCAAAGAGTCTGGCCCCTTTCGTGTGTGTGTGTGTGTGTGTGTGTGTGTGTGTGTGTGTGTGTGTGTGTGTGTATAAATAAACACTAAAATGACTTCTACAAACAACTCCAAGTTTTTTAAAGATCAAGCAACACCTTCCATTGGCCCAAAAAGTACATGCTCTTGGAGGGAACAACTGTTTGAAAGTTAACACTAGAGACAAACTCTGGATACAAAGTTTATGAGTAGTTGATGTAGTTTGTAGCCCTTAGTCTCAAAGCATGAAGCTGACAGACAACACTTGCAGACAACCATAGAGTAGCTTGGGTCCTTAGTTGGGGTAGACCAGAGGCTGGTAAACTACCCAGAAAAAGCCAAACCAGAAATGAATTGGTCTTTGTGGGCCACATAATTCTTGTTGTAACTAGTCCACTGATGTATGAAGGAAGCTACAGTCAACACAAAACACAAAGAGTGAGGCTGTGTCCCAATAATATATGCCCAATAATAGCAGATCAATCACCAGGGGCTGACATTTCCAGCATTCAGTGTGTTCAACTCAGAGGAAATCTGTGGTTAGGGCTGCAGTAGAGTCCAGATGTACCCCTTCACATCAGAGTAATTTTTGTACGATGTGCCAAAGGGGGCTACAGAGTCACTGGGCCAGGGGATTTTCCTTTAAAATATTCCTGTAGCTGAATTGATATTGTAATCATTAAGATTAAAAAAGAGAAAACAGAGAGGGAGAGTAGATGAGAAAGGAAGAGGAGACAGAGTGGAGGGAAGGAAGAACAAAGGATGAAAGAGAGGGAAAAGAAATTAGTTTCTCATAGAAGTTGCTGTGCAGGCCTGGTCTGCACAAGACTGTCAGGCCAGAAAGGGTCTGCATGCAGGGTCACTAAGATACTAAAGAGGTCTCCCCAGCCAGCGTTCTGTGCACTGCAAAGTACCTGGCAAGCGAAGTTGGTGGCTTTAAGTGCAGACTCTGGAAGTACAAGAGCTAAACTTTTAAGTCTCCTGCTCTACCAACTAAGCTAGCAGGTGTCTGGGGGCTAAGATTTAGACACTGGCTCTGTGATTTAGCTGCTGGCTGATCTTCAGCACACTGCCTAACCCACCAGCACCCGCGTTTTCCTCTGTAAAATATAATAAGGATACTGCGCCTTGAAAGATGTGCAAAAGCAATGAAAGTGTTGAATATTTTCTATAATATAATTCTTAAGTAAGTGGAATATTTTGATATCAACTAGAAATAAAAAATACAACCAAAGCAGTATTAGCTACTATGCTATTGCTGTGATAAAATACCACAACCAAGGCAACTTAGAGAAGAAGATTTATTTTGGATTATAGTTCTAGAGGGTTAGGAACCATAATGGTGGCAGCAACATAGCAGCAGGCAGGCATAGCAGGAAGCTGAGAGATCACATATCAAATATATGTGAATATATGTGCTGTGAGATATTTGGTTACACTGTGTAAAGATATGACACTGTGACTGGCTTAATAAAAAGCTAAGTGGCCAATAGCTAGACAAGAGGTGTAGGTGGGACTGGTGAACAGAGAGACTTCTGGGAAGAAGAAAAAGGAGTTGCCAACAGGATACAGAGGAAGCAGGACATGCAGGGAGAGAGGCAAAAGTCATGAACCATGTCAAAGCATGTAGATGAATAGAAATGGGTTCATTTAAGTTGTATGAGCTAGTTAGAAACAAGACCAAGCTAAGGCCAAGGTTTTATGATTAATAAGAAGTCTCCATGTTATTTGAGAGCTGGCTGGCAGGACAAAGAAAGACTTGTTATACATAAGCACGAAACAGAGAGAATGTACTGGATGTAAGGCAGGGCTAAGAACTCTCTGATCTCCGATGGTGACTTCCTCCAACAAGGCCACACCTCCTAAACCTCTTTCCACAGTGGCACCAACTGGGACCCAAGGTTTCAAATGCCTGAGCCTATGGGGGAATTTTCTCATTCGAACCTCTGTAAAAGTTCTAGAATGAAGAAGAGAGTAGAGGGCCCTTGATACCAGACTTCGCTTTTAGAATTCCCTTTCACACTGCGGTCATTTCGTTCAGCATGTTTCTCAAGCACCTGTCATGAAGCTGGCACTGGGTAGTTCCCATTATGAAAACAATCAGTTCCTCTCTTCTAAGGATAGCAAGTTGAGAAGGGCTGGGTGATTGTACTTATGGGTAGTGACTACATTTGAGTGGCAAACAAGTCAATCCCTATTTGGGTTGGTGATACTAGAGATGACACTTAAAAAACAGTATCATTTTTCTTTACTAGCTGCTGTCTACAAGGCACTACCAAGAAGCCGCTGCTAGAAGACTAGGGAGGGATGAAAGACAGTGCTTTTGTTTCTGCCTGCCTCCTGTGACATTAGCATAGCCACAAAGCCTTCCTTGCCCTGGCAGCTGCAGTGTATTTGCAGTATACTTTCCTCCAGACACCCTATTGCTGCTCATGGACTCCAGCAGACAGCAGAGAAAGATCCGGCAACATTCTAATTTACTTTTTACTTTCTCTCTCTCTCCCTCTCTCTCTCTCTCTCTCTCTCTCTCTCTCTCTCTCTCTCTCTCTCTCTCTCTCTCTCTCTCTCTCTCTCTCTCTCTCTCTCTCTCTCTCTCTCTCTCTCTCTCTCTCTCTCTAACATGTATGGAGGTATGTATGCTTCTTTTTGTTTTAGTTTTCGTTTGCCTGTTCTTAGGGACAGAGAACAGTGCAGTGCATATACCCCATAGTGAATGTGTGTGGTACTCAGGGGACAACTTTCCAGAGGTAGTTGTCACTTTCCACTATGTAGCTTCTGGGGATGAAGCTCAGGTCCTCAGGCTTGAATGTAAGCACCCTTACCACTGGCCATCTCATTAGCCCTCAGTGTGGTTTCTATCAGCTGGCAGGCCCCTGGCTGTGCATGTGATTAAAAGGTAAGTCATGAGGCATATTAGCAATTTCACCAAGTCTGTGTGTTTTAGGGAATGAGCTTTGTAATTATGCTTTTATAGAGAGGGGGAAGCCTACAAGGAAAGACTTCTTTTTAAAAATACCACAGAGAAAAACTGAAAAAAAAAAACAGTTAAATCACAAACATGCATGAAAAGTCAGTCCCTACAATGGGGAAGATAGTGGCATATCAAACATTGATAAGAAGTTCATAGAAGAATATGAAAATATATACGTGATATGTGTGTGTGTGTGTGTGTGTGTGTGTGTGTGTGTGTGTGTGTGTGTGTGTATTCTACAGCTGAATAACAACAGCCAAGACAAACAGCCCAACTGAAAAAACAGCAGATACTGAGAAAGCCAAAAAGCATCTTCAGCCCATCAGAGGAATGCGAAACAGAATTGACCACCTTCTCTCTATTAATAGGGATATCAAGAAACAGGAAAGAGCAAGTGCTAGGAAAGATGTGGAGATCCAGAACTCTTGTCTACACAGGTATGAAAGTAAAGTGTGCAGCCATTATGGAAAGTAGTGTTGCAGTTCATGTGCGTGCGCGCGCACACACACACACACACACACACACACACACACACAAAGGCAAAAATGAAGGAGATATAGCTCAATGGCAGGATGCTTGTCCAACAGGCAAAATGCTCTCGGTTCAATTCTTACCATCACCACCACCACCACACAAGATAGAACTGACGCTCCACGACACAATAATTCCACTTCTTGTTTACGTAGCCAAAGAACTGAGAACATGAATTTGAACAGATACCTCTTCATGAATGTTCACAGAAGCATTGTTAAAAATGACTAAAAGGAGGGCACAACCAGATGTCAGATGAAGTCATAAACAACATTCTGGCAGATCCTACAACATGACCCTGTAAGAGAAATTTCATAATCAAATCATAATAGAGAACTGTTGTTGAACTGATAGAGTGATTCAGTTCTGGAAGGTTTAAAACACTTTGGGAGTAGATAGTGGTAGCAATGTGAATGCAAACCATTGAAGATATTCTCAGCAGTGGCTTTTATGCTGTGGTGTTGCACTGCAATAAAAGAGAAGCATGTGCCATTGTGATTGTTCTTCCTCTCTAGCATGGATTCCTCATCTTGTCAACGATGCAGGCCTCTATTAAGAACGCTAAAATAAAATTAGGCATCCCTAAAGGAGAGCCTGGGAATGGAACCCCCACCCCCAACACGCTCATCCCATTCTCTTTAGGATGGGTTTGTGTACATCTGCCTGCAGCTGTGACCGATAGAAGTTTTCTTGCTTCCATCAAAGGAAGGAGCAGAGAGATTAGCATATCTGGAGAGAATTCAAATTAAAATGCTAATTGTCATTGTAGCTGGGAAAATACTGCAGGTTGAATAAAATTGCAGCGATGTAATCAAGACTTTTCAAAATACGTTGAGCAACTCAAGTGTGTTCTACAGGACCTGTGGTGCCAACTGCCTTTACGCTACAGCTAGAGAAGGTTGTGCTCAGTCAGCTGACTACTGGTTCTTGGCTTCCATTTTCTCATTTGTACATGGATTGAGTAGCAGATTCTAGACAGGGTTTCTCTTTGTAACAGTCCTGGCTATCCTAGAACTCACTTTGTAGACCAGGCTGGTCTTGAACTCACAGAGCAAAAGAGCTTCTTAAGAACTAGGTGACATGTGCTCTTTGAGAAATCCAGGTGTAAGATCAACTACGTATTTTTAAAAACAGTTGTATTTCTTCAATAGCAATTAATATTGATAAGGTATTCAATTTTACATCTTATATGCCTACAGTGAAGGGGCATAGTCCCAGGAATGCTATCCTTTCTAAAGGTTCATAGTTCCAACAAAGCCCTCCTGAGCCTTCCTTCTCTTGATTTTACCCTCTTCAAAGCAGCTATAACGTTATTCTTTATTTCAGGGGGCAGTGGCTACAACTACTCTTCTTGACACAATACATAACATTTAAAATGTCATCATTAGCATAATCAATAAATATAAAATTATGAACTCAGCAGAATGTATGGACACATGTATGCATATATCTTTTATTAGTGTAACTTTACTTTTTCTGGAAAAATTCAGATTTGGTATAACAAATAGCTATTGCATCTACCCCTTTACAATGAACCCTTCTGCTTTCACACTGGCTTCCAGGACCTTCTAAGAAAATACAGAAGGAAGCTGAAGAATCATAGTACAGGAATATATGTGCATTGTTTTTTAGTAGAGGCAGGTACACCAGAGCAAAGAAAAAAAAAATGTTTAGTGGCTTCAACACCTACTGTAGTGTGGTGCCTCTGTGTCACATTTAAAAAGTGGGCCTATTTTTAAATTACATTAATTTATTTATTTTACATCTCAACCATAGCTTCCCCTCCTTTCTTTCCTCCCATCTCCTCCCCCCACTTCTCCCATCAATTCACTCTTCCTCTGTTTCTGTTCAGAAAAGAGAAGGCCTCTCCTGGGTGTCAACAAAACATGGCATATCAAGTTGCAGGAAGACTAAGCACCTCCCCCTGTATTATGACTAGGCAAGGTGACCAAGTATGAGGAATAGGTTCAAAATTCAGTCAAAGAGTTAGGAACAGACCCTGCTCCCTAACTCTTTATGTTATGAGTGCCATAAGTAGACCAAACTATACAACTGTCACATATATGTAAAATGCCTAGGTCAGTTCTATGCAGGCTCCCTGGTTGTCAGTTCAGTCTCTATGGGCTCATAGCCCAGGTTAGTTGTTTCTGTGGGTATTCTTGAGATGTCCTTGACTCCTCTGGCTCATACAATCCTTCCTCACTTTTTTTCAGCAGGATTCCCTGACTTGGCCTAATGTTTGGCTGTGGGTCTCTGTATCTGTTTCCATCAATTACTCTCTGGTGACAATTGGGGTAGTTCACCAATGCCAGCACATCCCATAGGTAGGACAG
Source organism: Cricetiscus sungorus (assembly GCA_030556225.1). Taxonomy (NCBI): domain Eukaryota; kingdom Metazoa; phylum Chordata; class Mammalia; order Rodentia; family Cricetidae; genus Cricetiscus; species Cricetiscus sungorus. The sequence goes on from JANBXA010000741.1 coordinate 8,639,780, forward strand.
ACAGGAGATTGAAGATTATGTTGCTATGTTGATGTCCCAATCCCTCCACTGGAAGTCTTGCCTGGTCACAGCAGGTATCCAGTTCATGGTTTGTATCCACTGTTGCTAGGAGACTTAGCTGGGGTCATCCTTGTAGATCCCTGGGAGTTTCACTTGACCGGCTATTGTCCCTTCCCAAGGGACATGTGTCCCGTCTTGGGCCCTTCTTATTAGCTAGCCTCTCTGTATCTATGGATTATAGCATGGTTATTCTTTACAGTTAATATCCACTTATAAGTGAGTACATACTATGTTTGTCTTTCTGGGTCTGGTTTACCTCACTCAGGATGACTTTTCCTAGTTCCACCCATTTGCCTTCAAATTTCATGATGTCAATGTTAATACTCCATTGTGTAAATGTACCACATTTTCTTTATTAGTTCTTTGGTTGAGGGGTATGTATATTATTTCCAGATTCTGGTTATTACAAATCAAGTTGAACAAGTGTCCTTATGGTATGATTGACTATCCTTTGCGTATGTGTCTGAATGATATAAATAGTATACATAAGTGATCCCAAAAATTCCACCAGGGAATTCCTACAGCTGATAAATACTTTTAGTGAAGTGGCTGTGTACAAGATTAACTCAAAATATCAGTAGCCCTTCTACATACAAACTATAAACAACCCGAGAAAGAAGTCAGGGAAACAACACCCTCGGCATTAGCTATAAACAATATAAAATATCTTGGAGTAACTCACTCTAACTAAGCAAGTAAAAAACATGTATGACAAGAACTTCAAATCTTTGAAGAAAGAAATTGGAGAATATGTCAGAAGATGTAATGAGAGCATGCTTATGGCCCAGTAGGATTTATAGTAAAAAAGGTCATCCTACCAAAAATGATCTACATATTCAATGCAATCCTCATCAAAATCCCAACACAATTCTTTATAGATCTTGAAAGAACAAAACTCAACTTCATATGGAAAAACAAAATCAAAAACAAACAAAAAAAAATACCAGGATAGCTAAAAACAACCCTGTACAATAGAAGAACTTCCAGAGGTTTCACCATCCATGACTTCAAGCTCTACCATAGAGCTATAGTAACAAAAAACAGAGAGGCTTTTGACTCATTTGTATAGCACATTCTTTCTCAGACATACGCTGTTACATGGAGTTCTACCTACAACTTCATGCATGGCATAGCTCATTAGCATTTTAAAACTCTACCCTGGGATGTGTGCTTAAGCCTTTTTACATAATATTTTAATTAATTCTTTGAGAATTTCATATATGGATGCAATGTATTTTGATCATATTTCTACACCATTCCTCCTGCTAGCCCCTCCAAATCCACCTACCCTCTAACATGTTCCTAAGCTTTCTTTCTTTTCTTTTTATGAATCCAATCCAATTTGTGTTGCTTATAAACTCATGGGTTTGGGGCCATCCATTGGAGCTTGATCAACATATCAGGGGCCATACCCTTAAAGAAGGCTGACTCTCCTTTCCTGTGAAGCCATCAATTAGGGGTGGGGGCTCATGACTAACTTGACTTTACATAGGTCTTGTGCAAGCAACCACAGCTACTCTGAGTCTGTGAGTACAGCAGTTCTATCATGTCCAAAAGACACTGTTTCATATGGATAGATTCTCCTGAACCTCTGGCTCTCTCACTTTTTAAATCCTTCTGCAGTGATCCCTGAACCTTGTAGGGAGGGGAGTGGCAGCTGAGCACTCCACAGACACTTATTCTCTGCACTTTGACTAGATATGAGTCTGCATTAAACACCATATACTGCACAAATAAATGTCCCCAATGAGATCTGAGAACAGCACTATTCTACAGGTAGAGCGATACATATCCAGAATTTAGAAGATAGATTAATTTTATGTCCAGTGAGCAAGAGAATAGCAGTAGCCTCACTCCTAGAGCCTGTGAACTCCTCAAATACCAGCGATTAACCAAAATTACAGTACCAGGTATGCATTTCCTTGGAAATTAGTTAGTTACCCCCATAACATTCATTCCACTGTTGTACCCATGGGCATATTATTGTGGTTCACACAGTTCACAGCTAGGTATGACTACTGACAAATATTTTCCCTCAGTATCCCATAAAGAGCCTTGTAGTACTATAAACCAGCAGCAGGAATTCTTAGTCAGTCAGTACCAAATTGCTTTCTACATGTACTCTGACTGATGTGTATTTAGCAATAGGGTCTCACCATCAAATTTTGGTGGGCAATGAAGAGCTCAATGGAAATATCCTGAATTTGTGGGGATTCTTTGGGACCCTGTTGTGGTTTGAAAGAAAATAGGCTCCAAAGAGAGTGTTACTATTAGGAGGTATGGCTTTGTTGGAGGAAGTATGTTACTGTGGAGGTAGACTTTGAGTTCCCATATATGCTCAAGATACTACCCAGTGTCTCAGACCACTTCTTGTTTCCTTATTCGTGATAAGATACAGGTTTCTCAGCTCCAACACCATATCTGCCTGCACACACCACCATGTCACACCGTGATGAAAATGGACTAGACCTCTGAATTCTAAGCCACTCCAATTTAAATGTTTTCCTTTATGAGTTGCTGTGGTTATGGTGTCTCTTCACAACACTGGAAACCCTAACTAACACAGACACTTAGAGATATACTCTAGGGGAAGTATTCCACACCTAGCACTGAGGTTTTGATTTGTGGTTTCTGGGAGGCCCATATTCTCTTTGTAAGGTAACACCAATTAAATCATATTATGTAAGGAACTTATCAAAGGTTGGGTTTCCATGGGTATTTTCAAACATCCTCAGTGTTAGTTAACCTTATTATTAACTGTGGTGCTAATTTGATAGCTGTTTTGTAATTATTTTGCTATATTAAGGTTAAAACCCTTCTTTTTATTTTAGACAAAAAAGAGGAGAAGATGGGAGATGTCATTCTGTAAATATGTTTCTTGTATTGGTTAATGAATAAAACACTGTTGGCCAATAGAAAAGCAAGATAGGCAGGACTAGGAGACAAGGGGGATTTGGGAAAAGTAAGGAGGAGATTCAACATGTAAGATCAAGAGAACAGAGGTCCCAATCCTCTCTCTGGTAAGCCAAGACCACGTAGAAATACTTAGATTAATAGAAATGGGTTAATATTTAAGACAGAGCTAGCCAATAAGAAACATTAGTAACTAGTCAACAGCTTTATATCTAATACAGTGTCTCTGTGTGTTATTTGGGGCTGGCGGGGCAGTGGGACCAGGCTGGTGGGAAAACAAACATATCCTTATCCTGAGTCTGCCTCCCTACTCCCACCCCTCTCCCCACTTAAGCTTCCTCCCCATTATTCCCCACTTTCCCTTCATGGGAGGGCAGGAGGTTCGCCACTCCACAGTTCCTCCCTCAGAGGAGAAGACCAAGGAAAGGTGAGTGCACTGTCCACCCATTCCCCAGCCCCCGCCCACAGCAGGGAGCCTGGTCAGGGCTGGAAATTATTCATTGATCCCAGCAGATTTTTAAGTAGGCTTCAGGGAAAGGGAAGGGCTTGGGAAGCACGAGGGGTTTGTTGCTAGTGGGTGGAGAGAATAGTGAGGGCCAATAGCATTGTTTTTCATCACCAGTTACCAGGCAGAAGTTACTTTCTTTCTAGCCCTGCTGAATCATCACTATATGCAAGTGTAACTGGAGACAGGTCTCCAAAACCGGCCTGAGACAGGCCTGAGGTTCCCACACCTTCATATCACCAGTGCACTATTATCGCTCTGCTTAATCGTCTTCTTCCTCCTCCCCAGTAATGATCCCTTTCTAGTTACCTGGGATCTACAGATTCTCTGAATTAAACACAGAGCTAAAGATTCGATGCAGGGAGCCACATAGGAGAGAATGTGTGATGTTTGTCTTTCTGGGTCAGAGTTACCTTACCTAGAGTAATTGAGTCATGTGTTCTCATGAGAACTCTCAAGACAGAGGTTGAGGGAGCTATGCAACTTGCTTTCAAGTTGAGCATCTATATTACAGATAAGGGTGGTGTGTGTGTGTGTGTGTGTGTGGTTACTTCATGGAAAAATGTCAAGTATGTTAATTACACAGTCAATCTCAAATTTTTAAAGAAAAAGATCTCTCTCTCTCTTGTGTGTGTGTGTGTGTGTGTGTGTGTGTGTCTGTGTGTCTGTGTGTGTGTGTGTTCATGTGCACGTGATATTGAATACATAACATTAATGCATGAACTCAGAGTACTTTAGAATCACAGAACTTGGAAGATTGTGGGATTTTGTTTTTGTTTTTTAGTCAGGTTCTCACTATATAGCCCTACTGACCCAGAACTTATTATGCAGATCAGGGTAGCCTTGAACTCATAGAGATCTGCTTGTCTTTGCTTCCCAAATACTGAGATTAAAGTTCAGGCCACCATGCCTGGCTTAGATTAAGATATTTTACAGGGTGCTCTCTCTCTCACCTACCTCAGTTTATGGCTAAAGACACTTTTGAGTGTCACAGCCCAGCTCAACCATCTAGTTCATGCTAGAGGGTCCTAGAACACAGGTTGGTTTAACTGGAGAGATGGCTCATCTATCAGGGGGTCTGAGTCATGTTCCCACATAAGCAATTAAACACTGTAAGTCCAGTTCCCAGGAATATGACAGCCTCATCTTGCCTCCAAAGCCACCTGCATGCATCTGGTGTACATAACTGCATGCAAACAAATGGGTATACACATAAAATAAATAAATCTTTAAAAAGAATAATACATGTTTTTGTGGCTTCACTCTATTCCCCCATCTGACTTGCCTCCATTGTTCTTACAAAGTCACCAGAATAGGTCACCCCCCTCCCCCGACTGAGTTGTGTGTCTGCTAGTGATGGTTTTGCATTCACAAGCACACCCCAGCTCCAGTTGGAAAGATGGGAGTTGTACACTGTGACTTCGGCAGTTGAATGAGACATTGTTTGGTGGAACTGTGTGGGCGGGGAGCCTAACAAACAGCCAGTTGCCAACTCTGAAGCAAGCATGCTCTCTTTATCACCCAATGCAATTTTTGACGTAATGAGCATGGCTTCCAATTTTCCTTGCAAATGCGTACACTGGTGACCATGGCAACTGGCATGCTCAAAAGACATCCTGTTAAGACCTTTGAAAGGCCACAGACATTTATATTAGGCGGGACTAGCCATGCCAACTAGCGCTTAACAAGCGCCCAACTACTCCGTGTTCTTCAAAATCAAGCAACCTCGGAACATTTGTGATTCATTAAACAGAAATTAATAGGACTCCATTAGAACGGAGAAAGGGGAGTATTTTATTTACAGCTGTGTCTTGAGGCAACAGCAAGAGGCAACAACTGCACATGTGTAGAAAGTCTGCCTTTCATTTCTTACCATTATTTCATCTCTGGCCCCTCCTCCCTCCCTTTCTTTCTTTTGTATAGGTTTTTCAGAGTTAAGTCATGGGTTCCAAAGCTGGCCAGCACAGGAGTCTTGGCTTTTCCCTCTTGCCAAAGGGAAGCACTTTTACATTGTGAAGTGTCGTTGGTTTGCTGGTAAGCTACACTTGTGAAAAACAGATACATTTGGTCTCTTAGTGGTAAAAGGCATGAGGCTAGTGGCTTAATACTACTAGAGAGGAAATTAAACTTTTGAAATTCTGTGCCTACATACACAGAGACTCTAAATGCTTAAAAAAAAAAAAAAGAAGAAGAAGATAAATTGTATTTTTTAGTGCAGCTGAGGAGGAAAAAAAAAATCAACAAAAGACTCAGGGCATCTCTTGGGACAGTCTTTCCTTGGGTTCACAGGCCCCACCTTTTTGAGAGGTGTTTTTTTTTTTTTGTTATTTGTTTTTGTTTCTGTTTTCTGTTTTTCTCCATTACATAATAGTAATGGGGGGCTGATGAGTGGTTTTGATGACAAGAGTCTGGGAATTAGAGAAAAAGAAGGATGTGAATTTTTTGAGTGATTAGTCAACATCTAAAGCTCATATCTTCCTGGGCCAGTGGTCTTTTCAGCTCTTTGACACACCAACCTACAAGCATTTATCTTTTAGAGAATTTTACAGATGAGTATTGTACTGACATCATTTCCAAGTTCAAGCCCACTTCCCTGGTTTGGGGCAGGCCTCAGCCCTCAAGGGCTACTGTACTAAGCTTCCTACTTGCTCTTGGCTAGAAATCCCTTTAGTGCCATGCTACATGGGCCTCTCTTGTGGGGCCATTTTTCCTGTAGTGAACCATTTCCTCTTGGAGGGAGGAGGGAATTCAGTGCAATTTACCAGACTCAAGAATCTCAGAAAGTCGCAAGGGCCACACGCCTCCCTGTGCTCCCTTGTTCAAGTTATAAAAGTCCTAATAATTGACACAGAGAGAAGGCAAGCAGCCTGCCTGCAAACTGAATGGGAAGCCCCTGGGACTCGGCTCTCCTGCCTCATCAGCCATGCTAAAGTGTGCTGCTTTTGAGTCACACACATTCTTGTAAGTCACCTTCATAGACTGCCTAGCAAGATTTGGGGAGGACTGTGTCTCTGGCATTTGTGGGGGGGGGCTGGCCCTATCTGGGGTGAAGAGGTAGTTTTTCCTCCTCAGAAAAACTCCCAGAATGGCCTCACAGGAAGGCTAACTACACAGAGATGGGAAGAGAGATGGAGAGATGGAAACCGAGATGGGGAGAAGAGAAATGTAGAGGAAGACTATGCTGACAAAAACCACATTCCTTCCTAATTCCATCTGTGTTACTTACCCTGTCATCCATTTATGGGATGTGAGTCATGGCAGGGTGTGGTATTGCAGGATGCTTGATCACACTGTAAACTCTGAGATTACATTACTTACTGGAAAAGCCTGCTTATAGTTGTGGTGTGGCTCAGCCCTAGCACACACCTTTAATCCAAGAGTTTTTAACTTGAATATTGTAAGCAGGATTAAATAAAATCAGCCAACCGTACGTAGGTCAAGAGGCAGAGCAAGCAACCAGTTGACAGGAAGGAAAAAAACATAGAGAGTAAAAGGAGAGAGATGCACAGGAAGTAGAAGGGAGGGACATCCGGTTGGATGAGTTTTGTTTGAGATGGTGTAGGAGAAAGGCCTCTTTCTGGGACCAGGGAAGAGGAGGAAACAGCTGGCTGCTTTCTCTGCCTCTCTGAGCTAGCAGGTTTTCACCCCAGCATCAGCCTCCCGAGTCTTTATTGATAAACTACAACGATAGAGACTTAAAAAGAACATAGTGGAGCCCAGACACAGGAGAGCAGGGTGCTTGGAGACACATTAGGTGCTGCTTACCATAGCCCCTAATATCAAATATTATCATGGATAATCTGTGCTGGAAAAAGTCTGGAGCTAATCCACAGAGGCTTACGAAATAATCTTACACCACAAGAGAATCTGAATTCCCTTGGATGTTTATTGTCTGAGAGGCAATCTATAAACTTCTTAAAAAAGTGCTTTTAGGCAAGAATGAACTTACTCCTCCCTCTCCTGCACCCTGCTCCCTCACACACACAGTAAAGCTGAGTGGTCAGGAGGTCTTCAGGAAACACAATACAAACATATTGTCTGACTGCCTTTGCCATCGCTCCAGATATCCAGACAGGGTCCTCCATAGTCATTCTCTTCACAGACCAGCCCAGACCAGGGTGGTCACACGAGACAAATACTTTCTCCTTTTAAAATTTGTTTTCACTCCCCTAAGCAGTGTGTTTCACACCACAAATGTTAATTTTTACCAAGTTGTTAGTACATGTCCTTCCTTGCCCTGCCCCGGCTCCCATCTGCTTGTGGGCAGCCTGAACATCTGTGAGAATTCTTAGGCTGTTCGTCATCTGGTAACAAGTTTCTCTCCACTTGTGTTCTTCTGAAAGGGCGTTTTCTTCCTTGAAAGCCAGCTGCCATTCCTGCCACCTCTCCCCCATGCCATTGTCTTTTCTGTTGGCTATATAAGAACGTTAGCCAAATACAAACCTATGAGTGAACCAACATGCAACATTTCTCTATGGTTTCTGCTTCATGTTCCTGACCTAACTTCCTTTAGTGATGGACTATGACTTGGAAACATAAGCCAAATAAAAACATCCTCTCCTAAGTTCCTTTTGGTCAGTATTTTATCCCAACATTTGGGCTAAACTAGTCATATCTTTGATATATGCTTATGTCAATGAGTAGGTGTGTGTGTGTTTGTGTGTGTGTGTGTAGTTTTTTCCTTTTAATAAGGGTTAACTATTTAAGATTTCTGTATCTATACATAGTTTGTTTTAGCCTCTTGGGTTCATGATCTTAATTTTATTTATGAATAGTCACTGAAACCTAAACTCAGTTACCAAAACAGCAAAGGCCTTCCCCCTCAAATGCCAGACAGTCATAGCACCAGCTCATGGGCCACTGTGGAGGACTTTATCTCACGCCTTAGAGTGCTTAAAGAGACATTTTTAGACTTCTTATCTACAATTATTGCATGCTTTGTTAAAGGTGGGTTTCTGTACTTATTTTATTTATTTATTTATTTATTTATTTATTTATTTATTTATTTATTTATTTCCATACTGTAAAGCACACACAGATCCCCTGTTAGTAAGATTTGTGAGGATCCTGATCGGGTGAACGTTGTACATAGAGACTTTAAACTGGTCTTGTTTTTTATGTATATGCTTCACACAAAAATCTAAGTTTCTATCCTCTCTAGAATCATGGCTCTAGAATCATGAGTCCCAAGAATGCAGTGATAGCTTCCCTCTGAATGAGGTACTGCTCCAGGATGTCCATGATCACTGCAGTACCTATAGATGCCCAGGTCTGCTTTCTCTTTCTGGCTACTGAAAGAGGGAATGTTTGCATCCGCTGGACTAATGGAATTTGGCTATACTTTCATGTTTAACTGTCAGCTAAACCAGACCTTCTTTAAGAGTTGTTCTCCTCTTCCTCATCATCTTCTCTTTAATGTGGTTGGTAGCTTCCTCTTGCTGTCTGAACTATTTGTAAGTTTAGCGGAAGCTGTCTTAAAGATGCAATGAGATGCTGGACATTTGGGATGAAGAGAGAGATGTATCTATGCAACCTTTCTGCAGACCTTCCTTTAGCCTTTGAACCTTTCCCCTCTGCATTAAAGCAGTCTCGAGAGATTTGGGGTGCTCATCTATCATCCTAACACTCCATGGGCTGAGGTATGGTAATCATAAGCTTGAGGGACATCTGGGCCACATAGTGAGATCCTATCTTAGCAAATCAAAATAAAACAATAAAAATCACACACACACACACACACACACACACACACACACACACACACACACACACACCAAGACCAACACCAAAACCAGGCATTTGTTCTCTTTGGAGAACACATGGGAGATACAGCGGAAGGCCTGTGTTCTGTCGGCAGATCTGCCTCTTGCCAGCTGCAGCACTCATCCTCAGCAAGGTCATGTCCGCATCTCCTTCTCAGACCCCCGCTGCTATCCACTGTGGCTGCCACAGCAGTCAGGTGGGAAGGAAAGCTGACACTCTTGTCTGTTGATCCGGTGAGCTTCTTTCAAGGTAGCAATTGCACCCTGAAAATGTAACAGGAAAAGCTTTCTAGAGCACCCTGCTCATTGTGGAGGATAAAAACAAAACCAAGAAGTAAGGGAAGTGCAACATTACCTCTGCCCATAGTCCCATCTCTTGACTTTTAAGGGGGAAAAAGTCTCAATTTTACCAATTTTGGAAACTTAAACAAAATCTTGTGTGGGCAAAATAAAACATGTCTACAGACCCAATTTAAGGCACTAATTTAGAGAAAGAAATCTTCAATAAAGGGAAGAGCTGCTTTTGATTTATGTGTTTAATAAGTTATATATATTAAATTCTGAACCGCTGCACTTACGTTTACATCCTTCGCATTCCCTAATGGTTTCCTGTGTAAATCTCTAGCTCTTGTTAGTCCCAATGGGCAATCAAACCATTTACTCATTGTTATTTTCTCATGAAGTCTGAGCATGGTGTGAAATAAGGAACAGATGTCTATTCTAGCTAATGTTTTCATGGATTTGTAGATCTAGAAAGTTCTCCATGACCCCCTAATGCCAAGATGGTAAATGCCCGCCATGATCCCACATCCATCTGACAGATATTGCCTGGCACAATATCTAGAATTCTGCTCTTCAGAGCCTGTATTCTATTAACTCAAGACTTGAATCTGCCCCAAGCCTGGTATGCTGGTGTGTGTGTGTGTGTGTGTGTGTGTGTGTGTGTGTGTGTGTGTTACATGGGTATGTTTGTGTGGGCAGGTGCATGTGGGTTTGCATGCTCAGAAAGCCAGAAGTTGATATCAAGTGTCTTCCTCAGTCATGTTCCATCTCAGTTTTGAGATGTGTCTCTCACTGAACTTGGAGCGCATAATTGATTTGCCTAGATGGGTGCTGATCATCACTTCCCCATGTCCCAGGGCCGGGGTTATAGATATCAGCAGACATGCCCAGCTTTTTTTATGAGTTCTGGGTAGCCCTGTAATTACATACCAGGCCCTTTACCAACTGAGGTGTCTCCAGCCCCCAAGTGCTATTTTTGAAGAAATGCATGTGTATCTATAAAAGATGTGTTTTGTGGGTTATCTATAAGTATTACACAACTCCCATGGTTGGATCAGTCAATTCTTAGTCATGATCTTAAGTGACAAAGAAACTATAGTGATAACAATTTAGTAATAATAGTTGTTACCATTCCCTGGGAACACAGCCAGGAAAATGCAACCAGGACCAACAATAAGCCCTAGGCAGGAAGCAATACCCAGCCACACTGGTACACATTTACAGAAGAGACACTGTTTCTATTGCCATCACCTGTCTCTCAGCAACTATCATACTGATGTGTAGACACAGACATTCCACCTCAGTCACTCTAGAGAATCCCATGACACTGGCTTATCAAGACATGTACCTTCCCTTCATGTGCTGACTTCCTTTTGGGTCTTCCATACTGATATCATCATCTGCATACCATCTCCTGGGGAGTCTTGACAAATGGGAGTTGTTAGAATTATGTGCACTAGCATCTGACACCTACCCAGATTAGTTTGATTTAAGTAGGGTCATTATTGGGAGGATTTTTAGAGCTTCTTAGGTGTTGATATTATTCTGATTCCACAAGAAAAATTTTGAACAATTCTTTTCTAACCATGACATACCTCTATCCTTACCTGTTAGAGTTAGTGGGCTCTCTGGAGCCGTTTACAAAAAAAAAAAAAGAAAGAAAGAAAGAAAAGAAACCACATTAGACTGTTAATCTGCCAACCGTCAGCTACTAGTAGCAAGTCTCTGCCTGCAAAGCACAAGGTTGTGATAAACCCTAAAGACAGATGGCAGAGGTATGTGGTCTGGATCCTCAAGACTGCAGTCTTACATGCATAGCCCTGGTGGAGACTGAGCAAATCTGGTCCACATGGATGGTGTGACCTCACTGCATTCCTCTGTCTGCATCACTCCTAGGCAGCAGCTCCTGCATGCCACATGTCACTGCTTCTAGCAGATTAACACAGTGGGTTCACAAAATGTACTTCGTCCACAGCTTTTGAATTCAAACTCAGACTTTATCAGCATTCCCAGATGTGAAGGGTCCCTTTTTTCTACTGGTGACTCACTTGTTGAGCGCAAACATCTATTTGCAGATTACTGGAAAAAAAAATGTGTTTACTAGTAATTTGAAGCACATTATTGTGTGGGTATCAGATTCTAGCTAAGGAACCCCTCATAAAATAAGCTTTAATGTTTACTGAATCTCTGTAGAAATATGTGTGTTGTTTGCTTCTGTGAGATTTAGTCACAGACACACATGTGGGATGTGGGGGCTGGGAAGGAAAACTATCCTGGCGTTGTGTGGCTGCTGAAATAGGATCAGCCCAGAAAAAGTAGAGTCAGCAGTGCTCCTTACCCAGAAGGATTGCCTCATAGATCCAACCCAAGGCAGAGCAAGAGGAGGGGGTATGTGACTGATCTCATGAAGATGGAACCTGTAGTCATGCAGAAAGAATTCTGGAAGGGTGGAAGTCAGTAAGGATGCTGTCTTGCCTTCTTTATGCTCCCTGGTACCTTTTCTGGATGGAAAAACCTCAACTGAGGTTGGGAATTGTTAGCTAACTGACCTACTCTGCCCATGCAAATATTCAAAAGTGCCTTCCCCCCTCGGTTTCTTAGGGCATGGTGAGATGGAGACCCTGGAGCCCCCTTTCTTTTTTTTTCCTCTTCAATCCTTCTTGTCTCTTCCATTTACTACCTGTTTTAGCTTGCTTTTCATTGCTATGATAAAACACAACAAACAAGACAACTTAGGGGGGGGGGAAATTGTTTATTTGGCTTTTTACTTCCAAGTTGCAATCAGTCATTAAGGGAAGCCAGAGCAATAACCCAAAGCTTGACCCTGAAGGCAGTAACCCAGAAACAGGAACCATGGAGAAATTCTGATTGCTGGTCCACTCTCTGACTTACTCAGACTCATGATCAACTAGCTTCCTTATGCAGTACAGAACCATCTGCCCAGAGAATAGTATGGCTCACAGCCAGCTAATGTCTTCCTAAGTCAATTATCAACCAAGATGCTCACAGAAGATGCCCACAGAGCAGCCTAATGATGATAAACACTCATCTCTCTTTCTGGATGATTCTAGGCTGTGTCAAGTTGATGGTTAATACTAACTAGGACATCTCTTGAGATCCCCTCCAAAATTATCATATAGGCCCAAATAATGGCACTGAAAAAATTCTAACCTGTCTTTCCAGGATGACACACCTTCTTTTTATTATATGAATAAATGGCAAAGCCTGTCCTAGAGGGTTGCACACAGAAGCTGAACAGCTATTGTATTTGAAAGCCTAGGCTTCAGTTCCATTCCCTAGCAGTGGTCTTAGACAAGCAACAGAATCTATTCTTGGGCCTAAATGGAAATATCGCTCATCCCCCAAACCATCCCCCTCCAGATCCCATCAGCAAACATGTCCAGTCACTTACGAAGGGTGGAGGTCACTGTGACAGGCTTAGGCAGGTGGGGCTGCACTACACTCTATGGCAGAAGCCCAGCATCTCTTCACAGGTCCCGCTGCTCAGAGGAGGAAGAATATACAATTGTCTTTTGAACAAAAGAAAGAGGGAGGTATAGCTGATAAATGGGTGGCCGACACTACCTGCCACAAAGAAATAGGAAGAGGGTAAAAAGGAAAAATTCTGTCACCAAATTCAAGACAAGATGCATGAAACAGAAGTGTTGTGGGTGTCCCATACTCATCAGCTCCCTCACTAATCTCCTCCATAAGTGCTCCAAAGATGGTCCTTCCCATGCCAAGGGAGCCTAGGGATAGATGACCCTATCCAGGACTCAGCTGTGATTGCTCTTGCTAAAGTAAGGGTTCCAGATTTGCCATATTCTGTTTTGTTTGGCTTTGATCACTGTGTGTGTAAGTACATATTCGTAAATAAAGGCATGGCCCTTCCATCAAACATTTATGGAGATCAAAGGATAATCTCCAATATCGGTTCCTATATTCTACCTTTGCTGAAACTAAGACTTTTTTTGTTTATGTGTTTGCTAGGCTGGCTGGCTTGTTTCTCTCTACACATGCCAGCTCAGCTGGCCTAAGAGTATCAGGAATTTTCCTGGCTCTACCTCCTGTCTTACTGTAGGAAATTGGGCATTACATTATGTGAATTCTGGAGTTTTGAACTCAGGTCCCTGTGCTTGTGTGGCAAGAACTTTACTCACAAATCCAGCTCTACCATTCCTTGTTTCTAAGAGCATACCAGTCCCAGCTGTAGTGTTCTTGCAAAACTTCAGTCCAGACACCATTGTGTGTGAATTTCTGTGTCACCTGGACTCTAAGAATGTACAAATGTTTTCTGGGCTGGGAGATGCTGATCAAACACTCACTGGAGGTGCTATGAGAGTCTGTTTGCTTTGTTTGCTTTAGCTCCTGCTGCCAGACACATTTCCACTGCCATTGTACATTCATTTCAGGACATATTAAAGAGGATTTTCTAGCTGCTTGCTTCAGAATATTAGTCTCTGGTGACCAGGTGCTTTTTTACAGCTTCTTAGAGACCTGTAAAGATGAATGGAAAAATGTAGCTGGCACCTACATGAGTGAAATTCAAAGCTACAGGAGTTGCATGTGCTATCTGCTATGACTTTAATTAGCTGGTATTTCTGTGGTGCTTAGTGACTGCTTTACCTTTAGCTTGATGCTACCTTCAAGGAGAAGGAGTGAAGGGAATCTACAGGAAGTGAAGCAGTTCCATATTCTTAACAGACATATCCTATGGGAGTGTGGCCTACTAAGAATAGCAGTGTTCAAGTGCATTTCACTGTGTCTCAACAGAGGTTCTGCCTGGAGGCGAACACAGAGAGGATGAGCGGCCATTGCTTTGAATGTAGGGCCTTGTCCTTTATCCACATTTTTCTCACAGTAATCTTAGAAAAGCAAATGAACTCTCTGGGCATCTTGGACATCTTTCTCTGATTTACTGTAGGGTGAGCCACTTCCTTCCCTGCATCTGTGCTGTCAATGAAGGTATGTTCTGTATTTGAACATGTCCTAAGCCTCTAGGTCAACCTCCGTTCATTGATCTGTCAGTCACCAGCCTGAAACTCTGACGTAGACAAGAGAGTGAGCACCATAATGGAGGGCCCCTATTTGAGGCAGTTACAGGCAGAGAAGGAATGACTACCCAGTGGCACATGTTGAGCACTTTGGAAGTACCATACTCTAGGATGCTAACACATAACCTGGTTCTCTGCAGCCAGTTTGCCAAGGAGTGATCTATGGTATAACCTGGGCTAAGATTCTGCTTTCCAATCCCCTTGATAGATCTTCACTACTCACCCAGCCATGACAGTGCAGCACTGGGAAGAGATCCAAACTCACATAGGATGACACAGGTAACAACACTGGGAAGCAGGAATTAGACCAGACATTGACATTTCAATTCTTCAGCAATTTAGAGGAATTTCAGCTTAAACCAAAGGAGGTCAGAGCTAAAAATAACAGCATCTAGGAATAGAATGAGGGCTCAGGGGAATAAAGTGCTGTCTGCATAAACATAAGGCTTGGAGTTCAGGTTCCCAGAACCCACATAAAAGTTCAGTAGTCGTGGTGGCCTGTCTGTAGCCCACCTCTCAGCAAGCAGAAATGGGGAATCTTGCCAGCTCTCTATTCAACTAGACTAGCCAAATCAGTGAGCTCCAGTGAGGTGAGTGAGAGACCCTCACCTCATAAATAATCAAAGAAGATACCTAGTGTCCACCTGCCCCCCCACACGTTTGAACATGTACACCACAAACACATATGCTAAAAATAAATTATATGTTTAAAAAAATAGCTTTGCCTACTATATTTTTATCCTTTCCAAAATTGTATTTTACAGAAGGCCATAGCAAGGATGAGAACTCTCCCCTAGCCTTTTGCTGCATTAAAAATAAATACAGCCATTGTTCCTGTAGTCATCATTACCTACTGAAAACTGAAATCTGGAAAGCAGACCACAAGACACTCTTTCCAGCCCAAGATCCAGCCTTAGAAAGTGTTTGGTGGCCAACTGCCCTGTGATTTGAGGGGCTACAGTATAAAACAATGAACTAAGCAGCCCCGCCCATCCCTGTTCTTGTGGGGCAGGCCTGTGGTCAGCACTTCCACAGACTCACTTCCTTCCTCCCCAGCCTGCAGCCCCAGAACTTCCTGACTAGGAGCTGAAATTGCCACTCATGGAATGGAGACAGACACCTCAGAGTAAAGTAGTGAGAAGCCTCTTCATCAAAAGCAGAGCTTTGATCAACACCTCTTGTTGAAGGCAGCCACGAGTCCATCTAAAGCAGAGACAGTGGAAATAGCAAAACATCCGAGCAAATGAAATAAACAGAGAAGGGATCTGTCCTTGAGAATTACAACTGCTTGGATAGATACTATCACAAAGAGCTAGCACTACTAGCAAATAGGGTGGGGAGGCTGAGAGCAGACATTCTGAAGCATGGAGTGGGTTTGGCCAAAGAAAGCTATCATAGAGGACCAGTTTACCTGCCCAACTTTACAAACAAGATTGGCATGAGCCCAAGACTCTGGAAGAAACAACTTTTGGATTTAGTGTTAGCCCTCAGTTCCTCATCAAAGAGTTTGAGTGTTAGGCTTGTCTAATTACTTGTGGCAAATGTACTTAGTCCTCCATATGAACGGACAAACACAATACACACACAAAAAAGGACACAATCAATTATACGAAGGTATTTTTCTGGATGGTAGACACATGAATGAGAGATTATTTTCAAACTGGTATTATGCAACATTAATACTGTTTATGGTTCAGACTAATGTAGAAGTGTTACATTTCAATTGTTCAGTAAATAATTGTTTAAAATGTAACATTCACATAAAGGAGAATCCAGAAAAATCAAGAACACGGAGAAGTGTTTAATAAATACATGTTGAATAGCTTTTATCTAGAACCAGATTCCTTGCATTCCAATTCTCACTCTTAGGACATGGGGGTCCCATAACTTTGGATAGGTCCATTAATTTTCTATGCCTCAACTGGATCATTTGTAAAATGTAGATGATAATGTTTACAAGGAAATTTGAGGAAAATGTAAAATCAATTATTTTTAACTCATTAGGTAACAAAAGAGCTAGTCAAATGTTATCACCCAATCTTAGTTGGGGTTCTTGTTGTTGTGATAAAATACCATGGCCAAAGCAAGAGTTTATTTTCTCTTACACATCCAGGTAATAGTCCATCATCAAAGGAAGTCAGAGCAGAAATTCAAGGTAGAAGCCATGAAGGAAGACTGTTTTTTGGCTTGCTCCTCATGGCTTCCTTAACCCTTTCTCTTATATACCCCAGGACCACCTGTCCAGGAATAGCACCAACTTCAGTAAGTTGGGCCCTGCCATGTCAATCATCAATTAAGAAAATTCCCCTACTGACTTGCTTCTAGGCCAGTCTGATAGAGGTGTTTTCTCAGTGAAGAGTTGCTCTTCCTAGATGACTGTAGCTTATAAGTTGACACACAACCAACCTTCATAGACCCCTCAAAGAAGAGCTCGGAAGTCAGAGAACATGTAGACTTTTAAAAAACAAAATTATAGGAAGATTGTTCTGTGAGATATAACTTTTTCATAGTGTCCAACTGACTACAAACTTCTGGGCTTATCTATTTTAATGAAGAGAAGAGCTGTAAATTTTCTGAGCTAAAGTACTAAAACTAAGTCACAACTCCTCTAAGTCTGGAAATGCTAGTCAACATTAAGCAATGAGGTGATCCAAAGAAATTTCTTAATACTGATGGGGATGTCCTATATGCTGTGACTCTCTTATTGGTTGATGAATAAAACACTGTTGGCCAGCAGCCAGGCAGGAAGTATAGGTGAGAATTCTGGGAAAGGAGAGAGAGAGAGAGAGAGAGAGAGAGAGAGAGAGAGGAGAGAGAGAGAGAGAGAGCCACCAGAGATATGCCATTTAGCTGCCAAAGGAGTAACATGCCAGGCATTATGAATAAGCCACAGTCTCATGGCAATACACAGTCAAAAATAAATGGGTTAATAATTAAGAGAGAGCTAGCCATTAAGAAGCCTGAGCCATCAGCCAAACAGTTTATAATTAATATAAGCCTCAGTGTGTTTATTTGGGACTGAAGGGCTGTCCATGCTGAACAGAAACTCCATCTTCAGAAGTGTCCCCCAAAGGCATATGCATTAGAAACATGGTGCTAAGGAGAGGTACTAGTAACTCTGAGATAGAGCTTAACCCAAGAGCACATCCTTAAAGAAATTGTGGAACCCAGGTGTCTTCTAATCTCCTTTGCTCTGCCACAAAGTCCTGCTGTGATGTCCTGTCTTTCCATAGATCCAAGTGCAATGAGATCATTGGACCCCCAAAACCATGAGAGAAAACAAACCTTCGCTTTTTATTGTAGCGCCTACCCTTGCCAGCAAGGAAGATGTGACTCCAGTAAGATCTTCTTCATGCAGTTTTAATCAGGATCCTTGAACATGTTCTTCTGACCCACGAGAGCCCGGGGGACCCCTGCACAGGCTTAAATACCCTTGCTCTAACCAACCCCAGTGAGCTACGTGGACCCTGCAGATAGGCTACTCTAACACGGAAGCAGACAGGCTGAACAGACTTAACCAAATAAGGGCTTGTTTACACCAGAGAGCGCTCAACCTTGGGGAGGTGGAAGGCGGAAGCCAGCACCATCTTTAAGGCGCGGCACTTCGCGGCTCTTTACATTTTATAAGTTTATTTTCTCAGGCATTTGTTATGACAGAAAGCTGACAATTCCCTTACACTGTTAGAACCTCTGCCCCAAGGAAGCAACTACCTCTGTCTCCTCTCAACCCTTACAACTTCATTCATGGCAGCAACAAGAAATTTCATCACACCACAGACCATGCAGTTGGATGAGCTGCCAGCACTCTATGCTTAGGATCTGGAGCTTCCCAGAGAAGCTATGTCACTTTTGTCTCTTAACTCCCATCCTTCAGCCCAGTGCAGGCCCTGTGATGGCAGGGTACATTCTCATACTGAGTTTTCCAGCCTCCCTTCAATGCTTTTCCTAAAATAGTGTGGTGGTTTGAATAAGAACGGCCCCCACAGGCTCATATATATGAATGCTTAGTATCAGGGAGTGGCACTACTTGAGAGGGATTAGGAAGTGTGGCCGTGTTGAAAGAGTTGTGTCACTGGCGGTGGGCTTTGGGATTTCAAAAACTCGAGCCAAGTCTCTTTCTTCCTGCTGCCAGAGGATCCAGATCCAGATGTAGAAGTCTCAGTTACTTTCTCAGCACCATCTTTGCCTGCATGCTGCCATGTTCCCTGCCATAATGACAATGAGCCAAACTTCTGAAACTATAAACAAGCTCCAAATAAATGCTTTCCTTTATAAGAGTTGCCACAGTTGTGTGTCCCTTCACAGCAACAGGACACTGACTAAGACATAGATCCTGAGCAAGAGCCTAGCAAACCTTTGTCTCATCTCAGAGCATGAGGGTAGGGGCTAGGCCACAGTCCTCAACCTTCCTGAGAACATGGGCAGAAATGAATGTAGCGATTCAAAGACATGGCCCATGGCTGGGGGAAACCAGGATGAAGACATGAAAAGCAATTTCAGCATTGAATAGAAGGAATCTCAGTATTATGTGTATGCTCTAATAACCCCATCTTCCTACCTCCCTCACACAGGAGCTTTACACTGTGCAATCAGTGGACATGCTCTTCTGTTTCCTACGGTCAAAAGTAAAGTGAGACCCCCCCACACACACCACTTCCCAAGCACTAAGAGATGCAATTGTGATAGGGGAAGAAGAAAGAGCCTGGGAGTTTCAGATGTAGAAGTGATTATGATAAATGATGCTGGCTGAAGACTCTACTGAGGACTCCTGCAGATATTGTGACTTGTTCCCACTTGTTTATTGGAGGACTTGCTAACAGCATAGGGAAAAATCTCCGGGTTCTCCTGGGCACATTCTGTCTAGGATGTAGGGGCAGTCTCTCTATCAACTGGGTCTTCTTTTCAACATCAGCTAAGAACAGGGATCGGGGTGACACCTGGGCTACTTCATAAGAGAGCAGAGCTACTAGAAAAGCTGCAGTGAAGCAAATCTTGGCTTTCCTTTCTGTCTGTAAATAAATGGCTTCAATTGCAGTGAACATCTGTAGTGTTGTCCTGTAGTCGAAAACACAAAGTCTCATCACGATATGACAACATCATCCAATAGCCTGTTCATATGAATGTTCCTTGTGGGTGGCTGGTGTCCCCCAACATGACATCAGTGTGCCTGGGCATTTGGGTTTTCAGGTTGGAACTGGGAAGATACCAGGACAAGCATCTAGTAGTCTTTCTTAAAAGTGATTAATCATTTCCTCTATTGAGAATTCTCTCTACAGTTCTGTACCCCATTTTTTAAATAGGGTTATTTGGTGTTTTGGTGACTAGTTTCTTGAGGTCTATATATATTTTGGAGATCAGTCCTTTGCCAGATGTAGGTTGGTGGAGATCTTTTCCCAGTCTGTGGGCTGTCGTTTGGTCTTGTCCACTGTGTCCTTTGCCTTACAGAAGCTTCTCAGTTTGAGGAGGTCCCATTTATTAATTGTCAATCTCAGTGTCTGTGCTACTGGAGTTATGTTCAGGAAGAGGTCTCCTGTACCAAATGTTCAAGGGTACCTCCCACTTTCTGTTCTAAGAGATTCAGTGTGGCTGGATTTATGTTGAGGTCTTTGATCCATTTGGACTTGAGTTTTGTGCATGGCGATAGGCATGGGTCTATCTGCAGTCTTCTACACATTATCATCCAGTTGTACCAGCACCATTTGTTGAAGATGCTTTCCTGCTCCCATTCTATACTTTTAGCTGTTTTGTCAAAAATCAGGTGTTCGTAGGTGTGTGGGTTAATATCAGGATTTTCAATTTGATTCAATTGGTCTACCTGTCTATTTTGTGCCAATACCAGGATGTTTTCAGGCCTATACCTCTATAGTAGAGCTTGAAGTTGGGGTTTGTGATGCCTCCTGAAGTTCCCTTATTGTACAGGGTTGTTTTGGCTATACTGAGTCTTTTGTTTTTCCATATAAAGTTGATTATTATCCTTTCAAGGTCAGTGA
Source organism: Cricetiscus sungorus (assembly GCA_030556225.1). NCBI lineage: Eukaryota > Metazoa > Chordata > Mammalia > Rodentia > Cricetidae > Cricetiscus > Cricetiscus sungorus. The sequence continues at coordinate 8,660,346 of JANBXA010000741.1, forward strand.
AGAATTGTGCTGAGATTTTGATGGAGATTGCATTTAATCTGTAGATTGCTTTTGGTAAGATTGCCTGTTTTACTATGTTTATTCTACCTAGCCAAGAGTATGGGAGATCTTTCTGGTATCTTCTTTAATTTCTTTCTTTAAAGACACAAAGTTCTTGCTATATAGGTCTTTCACTTGTTTGGTAAGGGTTACCCCAAGTTACTTTACATTGTTCACGGCTTTTGTAAAGGGTGATGTTTCTCTGATTTCTCTCAGCCCCTTTGTTGTCTGTATATAGTTTTTTAAGTTTATCTTGTATCCTGCTAGTTTGCTGAAGGTGTTTATCAGCTGTAGGAGTTCCCTGGTAGAGTTTTTTGGGTCGCTTATGTAAACTATCATATCAACTACAAATAGTGAAAGTTTGACTTCTTCCTTTCCAATTTGTATTCCCTTGGTCTCCTTTTGTTGTCTTATTGCTTTAGCTAGAACTTCAAGTACAATATAGAAGACATATGGAGAGAGAGGGCAGCCTTGTCTTGTTCCTGATTTTAAAGGAATTGCCTTAAGCTTCTCTCCATTCAGTTTGATGTTGGTTGTTGGTTTACTGTATATTGCTTTTATTATGTTTATGTTTATTATGTTTATGATCTCTCCAAGACCTTTATCATGAAAGGGTGTTGAATATTGTCGAAGGCTTTTTCACCATCTAGTGGGATGATCGTGTGGTTTTTCTTTTACAGTTTGTTTATATGGTGGATCACATTGATAGATTTTTGTATGTTGAACCATCCTTGTAAACCAGGGATGAAGCCTACTTGGTCATAGTGGATGATTTCTCTGATGTGTTCTTGGATTCGATTTGCCAGTATTTTATTGAGTATTTTTGCATCAATGTTCATGAGAAATATTGGTCTGTAGTTCTCTTTCTTAGTTGTGTCTTTGTGTGGCTTGGGTACCAAGGTAATTGTGGCCTCATAAAAAGAATTTGGTAATGAACCTTCTGTTTCTATTGTGTGGAAAAATTTGAGGAGTGTTACTATTAACTCTTCTTTGAATTGCTGGTAGAATTCTGCACTGAAGCCATCTTGCCCTGTGCTTTTATTGGTTGGGAGGCTTTTGATGACTGCTTCTATTTCATTAGGGGTTATATGTCTATTTAAGTTGCTTATCTGTTCTTGATTTAATTTTGGTAAGTGATGGTTATCCAGAAATTTGTCCATTTCCTTTTAATTTTCAAATTTTGTGGAGTACAAGTTTTCAAAGTATGACCTAAAAATTGTCTGGATTTACTCAGTGTCCATTGTTATGTCCCCCTTTTCATTTCTGATTTTGTTAATTTGCATGTTCTCTCTCTCTCTCTCTCTCTCTCTCTCTCTCTCTCTCTCTCTCTCTCTCTCTGATTTTTGGTTGGTTTGGATGAAAGGCTGAAAGACACTTAAGAAAGTGCTCAACATACTTAGCTATCAAGTAAATGCAAATCAAAACAACTCTGAGATACCATCTTACTCCTGCCAGAATGGCTAAAATTAGGAACACCAATGACAACTTATGCTGGAGAGGATGTGGAGAAAGGGGAACACTCCTACACTGCTGGTGGAGTGCAAACTTGTACAGACATTTTGGAGATAAGTATGGTGGTTCCTCAGAAAAATGAGAATCAGTCTACCACAGGACCCAGCAATCCCATTCTTTGGCCAAATCATATACCCAAATGATCCACATCCATGCAACAAAGGCATCTGTTCAACTATGTTCATAGCAACATTATTTGTAATAGAAAGAACCTGGAAGCAACCTAGATGCCCCTCAACTGAAGAATGGATCAAGAAGATGTGGCACATTTACACAATGGAATACTACTCTGTGGGAAAAAAAAACATGGAATCTTGAAATTTGCAGGCAAATAGATGGAACTTGAAGAAACCATCCTGAGTGGTATAACCCAGTCACAAAAAAGAGGAACATGGTATGTACTCACTCATATATGGATTTTAGACATAGAGCAAAGGATCACCAGCCTATAATTCACACCACTAGAGAAACTAGGATACAAGGAGGATTCTAAGAGATTCATACAAGGCCCCTCACAGAAGGAGAAAGAAACAAGATCTCCTAAGCATATTGGGACAGGAGACAGTGAGTGGAGAGGGAGCTAGGAGAAAGAGAAGGGGAGGAGAGGAAAGCACATGGGACTAGGAAGATTGAGTCAGGGGAGATATAGATAGATAGATAGATAGATAGATAGATAGATAGATAGATAGATAGATAGCATAAAAGAGGGAGCCATTATAGGTTTCAAGAGAAAACTGACTCTAGAGAAATGTCCAGAGACCTACAAGACTGACCCCCACTAACAATTTGAGCAACAGTGGAAAGGCTACCATAAATGCCCTTTCCTTGATAATGAGATTGATGACAAACTTATCCACCATCATAGAGCCCTCATCTAGTAGCTGATGGAAACAGAAGCAGACACCCACAGCTAAACACTGAGCCAAACTGAAATCCAAATGCAAAGAGAGAGGACTAGACCAGGCTACAGAAACCCACAGAGACAGCTGACCTGAACAAGGAGGAGCTAATGGGCCCCCAGACTGATAGCTGGGAAATCAGCATTGGACCGACTCAGACCCCTTGAACATGAATCTCAGTTAGAAGACCTGGGCAGTCTAAGGAACCTCTGATAGTGGAACCAGGATGTATTCCTGGTGCACAAAAGGACTTTGGGAACATGTATTCCTCATGGACGATACTCCCTTATCCTAGAGGCAGGAGGGAGGGCCTAGTCCCTACTCCAAATGACTTGACAGATTTAGATGACTCCTCTAGGAAGGCAACACCTTACATGTGGAGTGGGGGGGGTGAGATAGCAGGGTAGTCAGGAGGCATGGGAGAGTGGAAGAGAGGGATGGAAGGAGGGACGGAGAGGGAACTGGGATCGATATGTAAAATAAGAAAAATACATAAACACACAAAAGAAAATGATTAATCTTTATACCTTTGGACTAGACTGAGTAACAGCAAAATAACAACAGAACAAGACAGATCACTAACATGGACTCCTAGAATGGGAGCGCCCAAAAAGGCTATCCTAATTCCACACTGCAGCTAACGAAACTAAGTACACTGCCCACTGTGAGTATTTTTAAATGGAGTTAAAGGGCTCATAAGGAAATGAAACTTCTCAGCCCAGACTAGCAAGTATTTCCGCAAGTCTTGGTGTCCCAAAGATGTCTACTCCACATCCCTGTTTATGTATCTGTCACCATTAATATTACTTCTGCTCAAAAATAAAAGGACAAGATCTGAAGGGGGAAGTTGGAGCTGCGTGGGAGCAGTTTGTTTTTCTCCTTCCAGCCTTCTTGGGTTCTGTCTGCAACACTGTGAACTTTGAGGTGTCCTCTTACACCCACAGGGATATCATGTGGATCTCAAGGACGTTCCCAGCTTCCCAGGCCCCCTGACACTTTGTCTTGTAATCTTTGAAGACTGGCCATGGAGTCTGACTATTGCCCATGTCCGGGGACAGCCCTGAGAGACCTTTAGCCTCTGTCTCACACAGGAGCAAAGAGGAAGCATGCTGGGGAAAATTCAAAACAACAGGGAGTGCGGACAGCCAAGCTGTGGTGGCAAGGGCAAGGTGGGGGGGCGGAGGCTTGCTGATTGTTAGAGGAAGAGAACTCTATCCACTACTCATTGCAAACACTTTTACACTACACTAACCAGCTTTGGAGATGGAGAATCCTAGTCAGAGCGTCTCCCAGGGACGACCAGACAAGGATGCTATTTATATTAGTTCTCTACATTCCTGAATAAACAGCCATAGAGCACCATTGTACTCATTTGAAAATTCATATCTCCTCTTTAAAGTAGAAAACAAAATGTTTAGAAGGTTGCTCATCAATCCCGAGAGCTATAACCCACGCCCCCCACCCCCCAGGAAAGCAGCCAGGTGGGGAAGGGGCAGGGCTGCCTTGTCCCCACCTGAATGAAGAGGCTCTGGACTGTGGACAATGGAATTGGGGCCTGATGAAGACAGGGAGGGAGAAGCAGGAAATTCTGGTGCAGGAATTTCAGTGCTCAAGTTTACAAGCCGTGGCCCCAACATGTGGTTCACACACGAAATTGGCATACAACTGCCATTAGGCTTCAGGGCTGCACAGATGAGTTTCCTGGCTTGGCTGGGCTCTGATCTGAGCAGTACACCATGCCAGGTGGGGTCCAGCACATCCCAGACTACTGACACTTTCAGCCACACACTTGGCCCCTTGAGATGCTATTTGCCTAGCACAACATGGGTCAAGAGATACGTGTTAGATGAATGTCACTTCAGCATTCACCTTGTGGTAAGTATGAACCTTTTAGGAAATTCTGTTGAGAGGCTCCAGTTTAGCTGTAAATGCTTGCCCGTGGCTACAGAGAAGTCTGCTTCACAAGTGTAGAAGCTGAAGGGGGTGGTTTGCCCAAAGCCATAGTCAAACTGGACCTAAACTGGGCTTGGAGCCCAGGCTTTGGGCATTGCTGTGCCCCATACTCTACATCAATGGCTTAGATGGCCCTTGACATCTGCAGACAGTGGTTTTCTCTTACAGTAGCTGATGGCCAACTTGCTTCATATCCTTAGTTGCAAAACATTAGATGTGGTGGATTTGTGTTCAAGGCAGAAAGGCAACCACTCCTCAAGCCCCCATACAGCTTCTCAACATCGGTGTGGGAAGAATTGAGCAGTTCCATTACAGTGAAGCACAAGAGAGTTTATGGACAATCAGAGGGACAATAGGCCGATACATGAACTTGTATCTGCCCTCAGTTGACTCTCTCAGACACAAGCATTGAGATTAAAGGTCTGCATCTGGAAACCAACTAACCAGATTGAATATTAAGCATGTTAGGTTATAAGACATGATAAAATCATAAATAAACACTATTCTATATAAAACCATACATGATAAAAATATTACTATCGATGATGGCTAGTGTGACATGTGACTCCATTTAATTATGAATTAAATATTCATCAAATGAAGGTTGGCTTCAAACACCACAGGAGAGGCTGGAGATGCAGCTCAGTGGGGGAGGTGCTTGCTTAGCATGTACATGTCCAACCATTAGCACAGAAATATGCATGTGCACGTACACACAAACACACACACACACACACACACACACACACACACACACACACTGTTATGAGAAATCCACATGTGTTTGTTTAAGGGGTATCAAGGATTTATCAAGATATAAAAGGGGAAAATACACTCATGAGTACCGGATGTGATAAATCCAGTTGCAGAGTCCTTGGAAAGCTGGGTACCAATCACATTCTACTTCAGGTCCTTTGACCCAGTCTTCACCACCCAAGAGAGTGCGATCCCCGCCCTCCTTCCTTATAAGAGGTCACACAGGCAGGCAAGAAGCACCACCTCTATTGGGTCAGATAGCCCAAGTTCATGGATGGAGTGAGTACCCACTGCACACATACCCGCCACAGCCCCCTCCCCTACGCTCACCACAGAATGGCCCCATGGTGTAAAGTCTTTGGCTTGTATGGAGAATTGCCACTATTAACAGAAAGCTGCCTATCTGCTGCCTCATACTGTAGAAAGCCTGTCAGCATTGTCCTGGAGAAGGCCCCATCTTGGGAAACTAATTTCTGTTCCAGGTTATGTGTTTCTTAGGTTCTCCTGGACTCTAATAACCCCCACTGCAGACACTTGACTGTGAGAGAAGAGACTCCATGACAGGGAGGAGAAAAATTGGCCTTGAACTCAGGTTCATGCCATCACATTTGCCACAATGGTCCAGTGTCTACTCAATTTGTTATCAGTCAATAATGCTGCTACCAAGGGAAAGGGAACAGTGAACATGGAGTTCGCCTGTGTTCTCCCTCCTGGCTAGCTGTGTTCCTTGGAAGACAGCAGTAGAGACAATGTGGCAGGGGTAGTCAAGATTACACTCATAAAGACTGTATATGCCCTTGTAGGAGTATGGCACTGGCCTGACTTTATTCCTTTATTCAATGTCAAACTGCCCTTGAGAGTGTATGTGTATGTATATATGTATATACATACATATCCTGCTTGACGTCTTCACCGGCAAAAAGTGTCACACATCATTGTGCTCCTTTTAAACTTACTGGGAAACAGTAAATGCTATTTTAGTATTTCACAAGTTGTCTGGTCTTAATTCAAATTGAGATTGTTCTTGAAGTCATCTGCAGAATTGAGATTCGGTGCAAAGACTGAAATGGAAGAGGGGTAGTGTAATTATCATCTCATGTACATGTTCTACTCACTCATTCAGCTATCGCTAAATAACAGCAGCTACTCACTCATTGAGCTATTCTTGCAGTGGAAATACATATGTGGATTGGCAAGATGGCTCAGTAGGTACATGCCTGCTACCAATCCTGAAGACAGGTTTCAGGTTTGAGGTGATGTAATATTCGAATGTGGGCATACCAGATAAGACTGGTTGTTCAGGAACAAACCACAAGAATGTGAGTTGCAGAAGCAGGGCTAGAACCTAGATTCAACCAGGGGAAGTGGCATGAGAAAGAGGGGCTCTAAGGGGCATGGCCCCTGAAAGGAGGCTTCTGCTCTAAGAGTGCCACTCTGAGCCCGGGCAGGTAGTGCAGCCACTAGGAGGACCGCCTCAGCCCAAGGCAATCTCCAATGGCATCCAGTCCTTGTGTGGAGCCTGCTAAAGAAGCAAGGAGCCCTGGCGAGATGCTGACCTCGTCTCACGTGTACTTTCAAAAGAATCAAAGGTGCTTTTGAACTTGGAAAGACAGATGGGAAAAGAAAAAGAGGCAAATTTTTGTCATGTTTAAAGATGGACTTTCTGTGTTTTATTAGGACTTGAGTTCAATAGTTATGGCTCTCTCCTGGGACTGGAAAAATAGAAAAAGACAAGAGGGTTATTATTATTTTAACTCAATAAAATAGACACAGGGTCACTTCCTTAGGGACATGGAATGTCTATTTGATGTTCCATGTTTTATCTCACTCTTTCAAAATTATTATTTGTTCATTCACTCCAGTACTGAGCTGGGTTCTGTGCCCCCACATCAGCTGAAGCCCAAAGGGAGAAAAAAGTATGTGACCTGAAAAAATCACAGCCTCACCCCTGAGAACTGGCCCCACCACAAAGGACTGTGCTCCATACCTTCATTAAATGTCTACTGAGCTCTTCCCTGGGTCGGAATTTGTCCTCGGGGGGACCATGCTAGAGGGAATTCATGGCTCTAGTCACTGTACAACAGGGCAAATTCAAAGTATCCTTATAAGAGGTGATCACACCAAATAGCCTTGTCACATGCCATTTGGAAGGTAACAGACATCAGTCAGCCCAGGTGTGGAACTTCTTACTGATATTAGCAAAAGCAGAAATAACCTAGAGAAAGAAATTATCTAATCCATGTGGAGTAACTCTGTTCTCATAGTTCATTCGAAATAACACTAGTGTGTGTGACACAATATCTTAGGTTGCACAGTATCACAAATGTCACTGAAAATTTCACCATTGAAAGCTAAACTTGAGGTACTGGGAGAGACTTTCTCCAAGTCATGCTATCCATTGGCTGATGGGGCCATACTCACCCGCCTGAGCATGGCCTCATGGCATCCTGGAGTAGGCTGTCTGTACCACCTCAACTTCTAGCCACGTTAGGATTTCTGGGTACATCAGTTCTTCTGGCCACACCCCCACCTACCAGCATCAGCCTTAACCAGGCAGCCTCGCTTCTCTAGGGCCCCTGCTCCAAGGTCCCACCTGTGCTGCCCTGCCCTCCTCACCCTCTGAAGAGAGGTACTCACTCTCAGTCCTCCCTTCTCTCTGGCTCTTTCCAGCTTAGCTGGCTGGACTCCTGGAGTTGTATTCCTCTCTCCTCCATTCCTACAACTCCTCTGATTTTCTACTTTGAAACTCAAAGGTAGGAGTAGCTCAGATTTACTCTCACTGGATTTTGTTATTTGCTGGCCCACTTGTCTAGTTTGGCTGATACCCCAGCCTCTTCCCCAGTAGATTGGCTGTACTGGTGGCTACCTTGCATGGAAGTCGCTTTATGAACTACAGGGATCTGTCCCTGCAGTCATATAGTTCCTACACAGACCTGTAGGTTTCATAAGCACTGGCTATTCCATTTCCTTAATTACTACCACACAGACCGAACTGAGTACAGAAATTTGAGGCACTTGAGAGCTTGTCTAAAACAGACTCTGTTAACCAGATGTGAGCTCACACATCTGCAGTCCTAGCACTTGGGGGAGGTATAAACAGAAGGATCACACCAAGTCCAAGGCCAACTTGGCCTACCTAATACATTCCAGGACAGCTAGGGCTATATAGCATGTCCCTACCTAAGAAAAACATTGATTGATTGACTGAAAATGAACTCTAAAATGACTTTCATATGGTCTTCTTCTGGTGCTACTGTAAAGAGAATCAACTTATTTATATAGATGCCCTGACTTGGGGACAGTAGTTGAACAATTTTGTTCTCTGAAGTTATGAAAAAAAACCCTTCTTTCTGCTGGGCTTGGAGTCTTTTACTCCATGATAGCTGCCTGTGTTGTGCTGTCTTCATTCTCCCAAAGGCAAAAATGGTATCACAGATGACCCACTCCTGTGTTACTGAAACATCGATCTTCTGCTCTTTGACTGTTCCCACACGTGAGTAAGACTTATCAAACTATGCAGAGCTCTGAGGGTGGAAAAGGAATGATTTGGTTTGTTTTCTGAGGGAAAGACTGGCAAAGGACCTTTCAGACTAGGTTTGAAGAATAAATCAAATGTCACCAAATGACAAAGTTGCCTATCCTGGGGAGGAGAGGCAGCCTGGGAGGAAAGCTTGCGGTATGAAAAGGACAAAAGTAGTGTAAGACCTGCGAGAGCGTGGTCCCTTGCACTCCCACTCAGGAAAGGCGCCCCGCCCCAAATCATTCACGAGAAGCAGTCTTGATGCAAATGCATGAGGTCCTTATATTCCAATGCACTGGGGCCATCAGCCATACGCCATGCAGGGCTAGAGGGCTGAGGACCCCCTGTACAGAATTGAGACAGCTTTTATAGGGTTACAACAAAGCCTGCGCATCGTGAACCAATCACTCACCTCATAGCATCCAGTGCGAACCAATTAAACTATCCAAGCCCGTGCTTAGCCCAGGAAGTCTGCTTTTACACAGGCTTCTGGGTGGGGCGACAAGGCTTATTTCCTGTGTTCATTCACTCACAGGCTGTTGTAAACATTAAAGTAGATGACTGTCAGCTTGGGATTTAAGACTCCCAGCTCCCTGGAGTCACTGAAAAATTAGGCTAAATTTTTCCATCCTAACAGTAGCATCTGGTAGCTGCAGCAGGTGACACTCATATTCAAGAGGAGTCCCATGGACAGTGTTTATCCTGGGTAACTGAGTGGGGGGAACAAGAAAATCTTGAAAGTGGGTATAGACATCAGGAAGGCACTCTGCCTTCTCCCTTTACCAGGGGTTTGAAAAGAGATCCTACATTCTGACGAATATAGTGCCCTTCTCATTAAGTGTAACTTTAAGGTATTAATTGCAACCCACTCCTCTTAAACTGCCCTTTGATGAAAAAAGAGCATTATGCCTGAAGGACATGTCTACCACCAGAAGGATGTGAAAACCATGGAGAGGGGGCCTTTCCTGCAGGGCCAATCAAAGCTTCCTCTCCTGCAGACAAAGCACTTTGGTAATGAACAATAGAGCTGAAGAGCTGGGTAAACAGCCAGGAGCTTTAAGTATTTGGTTTGGACAAACACTCCACTCTGCTTTTTTTACCCTCAAACCCTTGAATGGTGGAGAGCAGGCTCATAGCCCTTGAGGAGGTGAGGAGAGAGGAGTGCTATCAATGGTGTTGATACCTCTGTGTTTCCTGCCTCCTGAGATTCTCCTGATAATCTGGTGGATAATCGTGCAGCATGCAGCCTAGGGCCTGCAGATCAGCAAGTGCAAGACTGACAGAGGAAAGGCCCAGAGAATGACCAGAAAGCTGAACAGTTGGGTGACTCTCAATTTGAAATGAATATTTGGGGAGGCCATTTCAACTTAATAGAAATAAGGATTTTGATTTAGAACTGATAGAATAATGAATGAAGACAGACAGACAGGCGGCAGATAGATAGATAGATAGATAGATAGATAGATAGATAGATAGATAGATAGATAGATAGATAGATAGATAGAAATAGATATAGGATTTATTAGAGTGGCTTGTAGGCTGGATCTGACTGTTCAATGTTTATTTCCAAACAAAAAGCCCAAGAATCTAACAGTAGTTCAGTCCAAGAGACTGGATCTCTCAGCTGGTCTTCAGTGTATGCCAGAATCCTGAAGTAGTAGGCACTAAGTAATGAACTTGCCAGCAAGAGTGAAAGCAACCCAGCAATGAGCGAGAGCTTCTGTCTTCCATGACCTTTGTATAGGCTGCCACCAGTGGGGGTGGCCCAGATTTAGAGCGAGTCTTCCCACTTCAAATAATCCAACAAAGAAAATATTTCGCAGGTGTAACTAGCTGCTTGGGTTTTGGTTGATTCCAGATATATTCATAACCAAAAAATAGCCCTTACAAGTCTACCCCTTGTCAAGTTGACACATGATGATATCCCCTTATGTCACAGTTAATTTCAAAATGAAAACAATAGCCAGATCAGGATTACAACTAACATGATATAACTATCCCAAATGCAATCACAAATGCATCATATGTTTTACCAGGTCATAATTATGCCTAACATGTTATAACTATCCCATGTACAACATGTATTTTAGAAGAGGTGGCAATATCCTTTGAGGAACATTCTTTTAGCATTGTAAAACTTAATATGATAACCACCAATTGATGTTATATTACATGATAAAGAACTCAAGGAAAGAAAATGCAAATGTCTGCACAAACACATTCTTAACAAGATATGAAAGAAACATTCGGTCACATTAGCTGGTTTTTATGATTGCCTTCCTTTACTACCCATTCTGCATCTCCTCTACCCTCAGCAAGCAACGATAAGGTTTTGGTTCTTTTCATGGAGGGGTGACCTATACCTTCATTCCTGATGGGCCTGTGCCCTTTGTCATCCTGGCCTGGACTGGTTGTTGCAATTTCCCATTGACTTTAATCTCCCGCACTCCAGACATAACCTTTCTTGCCTCCATTATGGGGAAGCAATTCATTTTCCCTTGGGGATTTGGATCAATCACCCCTCTGGACTGTGGGAAAAATCACAGGAAGGCTTCAAGTTTCAGACCCAGAACCCCTTGAATGAAGGGATAGCCAGGTTCCACTGAGGAATGATCTTGATAAAATACCTAAGAATTTTACTGTCTACCTTTCTCCAGTGTTTCCCCAGAGGGACCTGCTGCCTTTTACAAGGATGAGTATACACTGGGAGAAAGAAAAAAAATCTGACTTCCCAGGCTCTATTGCCTACAGCTGTTTCAGCCCCAAATGAACATACAGAGACAATATACTAATTATAAAACTATTAGCTGATGACTAGGGCTTCTTATTGACTAGCTCTATCTTAATTACTAGTCCGTTTCTATTAATCTAAGTATTTCCACATGCTCTTATCTTACCGGAGAAGGGTCCTGACCTGTTACTCCTTTGGCAGCTTACATAGTGATTGTTCTGGCAAGATCTCTCTGCCTACCTTTTCCAGAATTCTCTTTGTCCTAATTCCACTTATCTTCCTGCCTCACTGGCCAAACAGTGTTTTATTCATTGCCCATTAAGAGAAACATATATACAGAAGGACTTCCCCCATCAGACCAGCCAAATGACTCTTCAGGTAAAGATGTTTCACAATAAGCCTTGATCTGCATTCAACCCCCTGTCAACTCCTTGAACCCACATGTTGGAAAGAAAGCTTACTCAGATAGTTGTCTTGTGACTCACACACACACACACTCACTCACACACACACACACACACACCTCTAGAGAAACAGTAAAATAAATGAAATGTAAAAACAAATTTAAAACCAACCCCCATAGCTAACGAAGAGACCAGCGTGTTCAGCAGAGAGGGGTCTGGGTAGAGCCCTTCCTGTGTCTGCATCTCCCCTCTATTGACCCACCTGCTCCCACTCCAAATGTTACAGAATACCAGCCTGTCACTCTTCAACATTTTGTCCATAAGCCTGTGTTTCTCACCTTTGTGTAGCCTTTTTCTATCTTGTTTTTATGGTGGAGGAGGTGGAAGGCTGCTTACTGCCCTGCTAACTTAAGTGATTACTTCAAATGAGATTAGCGACTCAACACTGCCCTCTTCTGGTTGGTACTAAAACATCTTACCCATTTTTCTCCCCTCATGGGCCATATTCTCAAGTGGGTGGAATCAGAACAAAACGAGGTGTTAGTGGGGGAGGGGGGTATCAGTGTACTGGAGGTTAAAATTTGAATAACTATTAAACCATCTAGCAGTGGATGCATGTGTAGTTTATGGAAAACTCTAACATCAAGTTCTGATAATTCCATGTAATGATTAAGACCCCAGCATCACATGGCTTCATTATCCTCAAAGCAATTTGGGGATCACAGGGTTGAATTCAGTGACCTTAGGCGTCTAGGTTCTTCTGTTCCTCCAGTGGTGCAATTAGTGGCTATTCAATTTCCCACTGACTTAGTTACTTTTTAAATCTTGAATCCCAACTGGCCATTGCAACTTCATTTTCAACTAGTCGGCTAGTAATCCCACCTACAGACTAAGCTTGTAACTGGTTGTTAGCCAGTTGGCAGACCAGTAAGGACCAACCTGACCAGTGAGCCTGGGTGTTGTGATAAATCACAAGGGGAACCTTGGCAGATTCCATGGCAGGCGAGGGTGACCGAGGAGGAGGGACAAACATGCCAGGCAGACAGGACTTAAGTGAGAAGTTTTATTAGAAAGGAGGTTGGGGGAAGGAAAGACAAAAGAGATAAAGAGGCACAGAGAAATAGAGAGACAGAAAGAGAAGTAGGAGACAGGAAAAGTCCTGTCTGCTCCAGAGGAACAGCGGGAAAGAGTGGGAAAGAGAGGAGCGGGAAAGAGCGCATAAGTGGGCAGAGATCTTTCTTTTAAAGGGGTACACTTTGCACCTGTATACAGACTACACAACCATAGAACCCTGGGCTGACCAGGGTACTGCCTGAGTGCATTCTGCCAGGTGACAGGGTCAGGCCAGCATAATGCCTGAATCCTTACACTGGGTGGGACCTGTGCGATTCTCCTCCCAGGGACAGTCGGGATCTGGAACCAGCCAGTATCTTAAAAGAGGTTCAAAGGAAGGTCAACAAAGAAGCTTATATGTACACACACACACACACACACACACACACACACACACACACACCCATACACACACACACACAGTAATCTCAGCACTCAAAAGGCTGAGACAGGAGGATGGCAAATTGGAGGACAGCCAGCTTCTCTACACAATAAAACACTGAACAGAAAACAAGCAAAACACAAAAGCAATTAGTAGAGATTATTGTTAAATAGTACTTGCAATTTTGGCGCCACTAGGCAGAGACTATCAGAGAGGGCTGCTCAGAACAACTAAACAGATGTTATACAGCTGTGGGAGCTTGGGTCCAAACCACCTCTTAGATGGCAAATCCTTGACTGAGTGTAGTTTTCGTGTTTGGGGAAAGAGATCATTTATGTCTATAGCTGAGCTCCGAGTACTTAACACAGAGGATAAAATAGGAATTCTTCATGACTTCTAAATATGTGTGGTTTTTTTCTCTCACCCTTTAAAACAGGTTTAAACATTTCAATTTTTGAATAAGTAATACATATTTGAGTACTAATTGTAAAAAGCACTGAAGGATTTACCTCACTTCAAGTCAGTAGCTACTTATTCATTACAAATGGTTCCTTCCAGGTGCATTGACATATCTGTATATGTAGACTATACATGTGTGCGTACAAATTCTGTATTTTCATTTACCTATTTCTTGCCCATTTCCCCCATTTAACAATATAATGTATGTCTTACTTGTGGTTTCTATTGTGAAGAGACACCATGACCACAGCAACTCTTATAAAGGAAACTATTTAATTGATCTGGTGGCTTGCAATTTCAAAGGTTTAGTCCATTATCATAATGGTGGGACATGGTGGTGTGCAGGCAGACATGGTGCTGGATAGGCCGGCAACAGGAGATAAACTGAGGCCGTGAACATGGCTTCAGCATATATGAGACCTCAAAGCCCACCTCCACAGTGACACACTTCCTCCAATAAGCCCATACTTACTCAAAGCCACACCTCCTTATAGTGCCACTCCCTTTGGGGTCCATTTTCTTTCAAACCACCACAACATATATAACCTTTCATCTTGTGACATCAAATATTTACCCACCCATTTTTTTTGTTTCATAGACAGTTCATTGTTGTGTTCTGTAATCTATTTGACCTGTGCTCTGTTGCTAACATTAAGTAGTGTTTATTCATATGAATAAATAATAACTCAATAATTCATTGATAATGTAAAACTATTTGTGCTAAGTAAGAGAGATGTCTACTGGTTTTCTGGATAGACATTGCCACACACTGAGATATTTTCTAGCCACCAGAAGATGAGCTGCTCTCCCTTGACGCCTGGGCTCAGCTTGTCAGTCTGAAATGAGAGTATTTTCTCTTAGATTTAACTTGAAACTCTGTCTTTTAGTGAATTAATACTGGGCTCCCCTTTTTTATTAGATTGTTAGACTTTTTTTTTTACAGATTTATGAGAACTTTCTATATTTGAATAGTTTATATGGCTGGCACAAATTATGGTTCGTAGTAAATATAAAACACATACTAGATTCCTTATGCAAACAATGAAAATATTTCAGTTGTGGCATTGTATATCACTTATTGAAAGGAAAATATGTTAGATTTGTCCAGCTGAACGCAACACATTACTAAAATGAATTCCACCTTTTTACCCTTAACCTTTTTACCCCTTTACAGTGCTAGAGAATTTGTCGGGTGCTAACTGTCTTAAATGTTTCATCTCTACTGGGTAGTAAGTATAGCTTCAATCAGTGGGAGTTTCAACTCCTTGTCAAGTTTACCAACATGTTTTATATTTACAATGTTGTATAATATTCCTGAGGTTTTATCCTGCTGTTTAGGTTTGCATCCCAGGGAACAGCAACTGTTGGCATCTACTTGGTTCCTTGTATATTATTCATCTACATATAATGTCGCATGCCTGATTTTCACTTCCTAAGTGTTCTTCCCACTCACTTACTCCCAATTCTGCTTCCCGTTCAGTCTTCCACACTCCTGGCAAAGCCAAGTCTCACGTGTTAAGTCTCCATTTTGGCTTTCTGGTCTCTGGCTATTTTCTCATGTCTCCCTGGGCTCTGCTGTCACAGGGTTGTTTCCTATGAAGCGGCATCTAGGTTGCTTCACGCATTTTTCTTAACCAGGGAATGCATTGGTCCAAGATTTCAATCCCCCTCGTGAGACATTTTTCTCGTAACCCTTTCTTGACTTCTTTCTTCCTGAAGTCATCCTCCTATTCCTTTTAGCTTAATCTCCATGGAGTAAAGTCTTGCTGAACAGCTAGGTGTTTTTAATGGTAGAATTACATCATTCCCACTTCCCTTTCCTCCCTCAAGACCCTCATGTGTACTCCAGCCTCTCTTTCTTTAGTGTGACATGAACCAGTTGTTTTTAAAAGACTTCTATAATGGAGAAACTCTAGTTGTGTTCCACCTAACAGACATTTTTTCTCATGAAGGGAGATAGTAGGAGTCCTGGCCTTTATTTTTCATAGCCAAGTGGCCTCAGAAACTCTGGGTCATTCACAGAGCAAAGGAGCTTCCTCCTCTCTGGACACTACAGCCAACTTCATCTTACCTTGTTTTTCTAGAAACCTTTCCAGTGAATGTTCACGAATGTTCCCTTCCAGCTGGCTTGCCATTCCTTCCAGAGAACAAGGGCTAGTGAAGGCCAGCCACCAACTCCCTGCCTATTCATAGAAATGGTTTTATGGGACTACGTCCTGTCTGGTGTGTGTCTGTTTTAGCATTACAGTGTCAATTAGATAGTCATGGGATAGACTATCTGTCCCAGAAAGCAAAATACTTACCATCAAGCTATTTAAGAAAAAAAAATCACTAGCCCCATTGTAAAATATTGTGTTTACATTTTAGTGCCTGGCTTGGAATGGTAGAGAAGAAGGAGGCATTTACTGTGACGTTTCTGCGGGAAGATTGAGGGACCCTCAAAAAAGCTTCAGGAAGCTGGTAAGACTCCTCAGTGGTTAAGAGCACTAAATGCTCTACCAGAGAACCTGGGTTTAAATCCCAGAATCCATGTGGCAGCTCACTATCATCTGTAAAACTTGGAGGAGCCAGAACCCTGTGCTGACGTCATTAAACAAGAAGATGTCCTGTAGACTCGCAGTCTGATAGAGGCATTTACTCAACTGAGGTTCCTCTTCCTAGACAACTTTATTTTTTATTCAAGTTAGAAAAAAAAAGGACACTAAGTATTATTTACTTATATAGTGAGCTTATTTTTAAAGTAATTTTTATTTTTTATGTAGTTGTATATTTATCAAAACTGTAGTACTCAAATATCCCAGTAAAGTGTAATTATATTTTTACTAAGAAATATAATTTTTTTAAGTGTCATCTCAACCTAGCTTTTGCCTTTTGCTCTTCTGCTTTGGGGAAAAGGTAGATTGGGAAAACCTGAAAGAGAAATAGAGAGGAGGCAGGGGAAACAGTAGGAATGGAGTGTTGAAAACTTTGAAAGGCTACCATAAGGGGAAGAAATGAGGCGAATGTGATTTGGCTGGGGTCTTCTGGCCTCATGCTCAAGGGCAGCCCAGGGCATCAAATGCCTTAGTCTTATTGTACATTTTATGTTCTCCATGGTGGTGAGCACTGAGCAAGCTCAGTCTGAGGTTGTTGAAGTCTTCTCAAGATAAGTATCTTGAGAAAGACATTTTTTCAAAAGGAAGGTGGGCAGTGCTAGAAGTAGCAAATGCTAGAGGGCTCAGAGAATGGATAGGTGTGATGACAAAAAGTTCACTGCTAGCCACCTATAGACGACCTCCACTGCTGGAGAAGATGAGAAGATGGGGATCTGTTCAACCATAGGTGACACAGCAAGTGTTTTAGCTCTTACCAAAGCCTACCTACTTGTTAGTCTTTCTGGCACTGTAACAAAATTCCTAGCATAAAAATGTAAAAGGGAGAGTTGAGGTCCCACCTCCTTCCAAACACAGCACTAGCTGGCAAGCAAGCCTGTAGCAAGTGAGTGCTTGGTGGCCATTCCACATCCAAACTACTCAAATGAGAATTGCTTATATTCTTGCTGTGTTTGTTTTTTTGTGTGTGTGTGTGTGTGTGTGTGTGTGTGTGCTTTAAGATTCTTACTTCATTTTAACAGGAAAAAACATAATGTAGAGCCAGACATAGCCTGCCAGCCTCTGATCTCAGCACTTGGGAGACAACTGAGGCAGGAGAATTGTAAATCTGAGATCAGCCGAGGCTATGCAGTAAGACCCTGTCTAATACCATGTACCATGCAAACAAAGATAGAGAAGTCACAAAGAAGCACTAATATGCTATACTTGGTTACATTTTAAATTAGACAGTATTTTAGAGGCACATGTCTTTAATCCCAGCAGTTAGAAGACTGGGGCAGTAGAATTGCTATGAGTTCAAGAATATTATGCCTTAACACACACACACACACACACACACACACACTACAAGGCACCTAAAATTGTTATGCTGAGCACATTTCTTAAAATGGGACCGATTCCCAGATTCTCTGTCAACTCTGCAAGTCTGGAAACTTGTCTACTTGACTAATCTGAGCATGAAAATAACGATAGTGGTTTGATAGGCAGTCAGATGATAAAGCTCATCCAGTCTTCCTCGACAGCTCCCTGGCCCTGGGAGGTATTAATCAGTGAAACTTCTGCCTTGTAACAGATACTTTAAAAGGAAAACCTACGAAATTCATTTCCCAGCTGGAGGAAGCAGGAGAGCTTCGCTCAATCTATTCCAAAAAATATGGGCACCTGGGAACTGAACATTTCTTTCCGTTGGAGCCCAAAGATAATCTCATTAGGAGCGCTTCATGCTCTGGGGGTGATAAACCGAGCTGTCATCTAACCTATTGCATAATTTTTGTTCTAAAATTACTTCACACTGGACATAATGACCCCATCATTCAATCTATCAACTGGCTGATTAAATGAAGTAAGAAAACAATCCTAGCTGGTCTCACAGGGTTGAGAGTTTAGCTGCCTGAGGGACTGAGATTTTCTGAGAGTTTGTTCTAGACTTCGGTTGGGCCAGCCTGCATTTGATCTTCAGTCTGCCCAGGAGAGGTCACTCAGGCCAAAGGGAGGAACAGTTCTCCATGAAGCCTGTAACCCAAGATAGAGACACTTAGCCCAAATCAAGTCTTTTTTAGTTTTTTTTTTTTTTTTGTGTGTGTGTGTGTGTGTGTGTGTGTGTGTGTGTGTGTGTGTGTGTGTGTGTGTGGTGGATCTAATACTCAGTGATCATTTCTGAGGCAGTCTGTCCTGAAAGGTTCCCAGAGGCCAGCAGAGAGCTCTCCTCGGTGTTTTCAAAGCCCATGTGTACTGAGACAGAAAGTCTACATTCAGTGTAGAAAATCCATCCAAATAAATAGAGTTTGTTCAAGAAGAAAAAAAGTGCAAAAGTGCAGTTTTTTTGTTTTGTTTTGGGGGAAAATGTGAACAAGCATGAAAACTGCTTGTGACAAGGTGTTCTATTAGATGATCCTCTAAGCCAGCATCTGCAGGACAGATTGGCGACCCCAGCAGCTGGTCCCCCTCCCCTTGCTGGTTTTGCATTATGAGTTCCAGGAGGGCCTATATGCAGCTTGCATGGACTCTGTGGATGCTGGGAAAGAAGAGGTGGTTAGAGATCCTTCACCAATGCATCCTCACACCTTCTAAAAGTTGCCCTTAGAAACAAAGACCTCATGACCTCACTCCCTGAGAATGTCCCTGGTCCTGGCTTTTCCACAGATGTGCGTCCCTCCCCCCAGACTCAGTGTCTTCCAACAATGTGCTTCTGTTCTAACATCATGTTCACACGAAGCTGACATTGGTTCTAACTCCAACCCAGGGTTCTGAGCTCTTACATAACAGCCAGTTCAATGAAGCACATTTCTTACAATCAAATATTGCCTTCACATTCTAAAAGAAGGAAACATTTTGACAAGAGAGAACAGTCAAACATGTGTGTGTTAGAAAGAAAGAAACCAGAGCCTTCTTCTCAATGCAGTTAGCTCTGCAAGACAATCCGTTCTGTTTCTCCAGGCCTCTTCCTCATCTCCAGAAGGCAGAAGACTATGTCAGGATGTGGCCCCACCCATTGGGGAAAACCCACCGGAAGCTGATGAATGGGAAGGCGGCTCATTGTTTGCTGTACATGTGATCCATTGTCACCCACAGCTGGGCAGTGTGTGTTTTTAAGGGACCTTAGGTGGCCTTCAACTTTTGTTAATTTTTTTTTATATCTACAAGTTTTGTAAAATTTATATTAAATACCACCCCCCCACACAAGAATCTTAAACCTTACAACCCCATGGAATGTCAAAGAGCTTAATGGTGTTTGTTTTTCAATGGTCCCAAAAGTTCATAAATAGTGTGACTGAAAAAGGATTCTCAACCTCCTGAAATAACTAGGGTCAGTGAAAGTCTCAAGATGATTGGGCTGTGTGCAGGAAGTTGTGTGTGTGCACATTAGTGCATGTGTATACCTACATGCATGTGTATATATGGTACATATGTGTATATGTGTATAACGTGTGTGTGTGTGTGTGTGTGTGTGTGTAGAGTGGGAGCTGGAGGCACTAGTGTGAGCCTCACTTTTGTTAGGTCTCCCAAACTTCCTTTGGTTTCTCTGATCCTTGTAGAGGAGCTCTGTATATCATGACCTTCATAAAGACAGCCAACAGGAAAGGTTAACAGACTGAGAAAGCTTAGACAAAAACCGGTTGTTAGGACTCAGCCTTCAAAGGACTAGAGATGAGATGAAGAGAGGCATGGACATAGAAGTTCCATCTATCTGGAACAAGCCCTGGGGCCCACAGACCACATACGGCCCTGAGCAGAACACCGTATGTGCTCTCTTGTAGGCAGAATTCCTGTTTGCTTAACAGAAATGCCTGGCATCTTCTGTTCCAAAGGGCTATGAGGACTGGCATTTCTGAGGGTGAGCTTGTCACCTACAACACATTCCTGGCATAGACACCTGTGTTTGGCTAGGGCATCACCAGCCTTGGAGCCAGGGGGATGCTGAGTCAAATAAGTGGAGAGTAAAAGGGATAGTTGGATAGGAGATTGTAGGAACTGAAGCCAGCCCTGGCTTTGTGTTTAGAATCTAAGAGAAGGGTGACTACTACAGCACTCACTTCTGACCTTTCCTCCTTTAACAGAATAACTTCTTGAAAATTGCTTAAACGATGAGGAAAAGGGCATGAGAGAATCATCACTGGAGTCCAGATTCAGGGGCTACCAGAGGCTTTGCCAGTTCTACCTGCTCTAAGAACGTCCTTGTGAGACCTTGAAACAAGATGGATTTGACAGATACCCTTCCAACTCCTACATCTTCTTAGTCTGGGCCAGTGTCATAGAGACCCAATTGGAACACATGTAGTGGGCATCCCAGTGAGCTTCATTTTGTCATTAGAGATGACAGCAGAAGCAAGAATGACCATGGCCAATCCACAGCTCACCATCCTGAGCACACAGAGACTGGCACAAATACACCTGACCTATCACAAACTGATGCTGTGGTTGCTTTTGCACAACAGAGTTAACTCTATGGAATAGAACTTCTTTCAGCCATCATAACAGAGCTTTAAGGTAGGATTTGTTGTTGTGGGTGAATAGTTAGATAAAGGCTGATA
Organism: Cricetiscus sungorus; assembly: GCA_030556225.1. Classification (NCBI taxonomy): domain Eukaryota; kingdom Metazoa; phylum Chordata; class Mammalia; order Rodentia; family Cricetidae; genus Cricetiscus; species Cricetiscus sungorus. The sequence goes on from JANBXA010000741.1 coordinate 8,681,237, forward strand.
CAGCTCCATCCAGCTCATAGAGCAAAAGACAAATATTTAAAGAAGAAATGTGAGGCTGAAAAGTTGGCACAGTTTCCTCAGCACTGACTGCTCTTGCAGAGGATCTGGGTTCAGTTTCCAGAACCCATATGCTGGCTCACAACTGTCTAGAACTCCAATTCCAGGACAGCCAACAACCTCTTCTAGTCTCCATAAGCAGCAGGCACCGACACAGTACACATATATACAGGTAGGCAAACATGTATGTATTTTCAAACACAAATTAAAAACAAACATTAAACATAAGATAATAGATAAAAGTTGTCACTTGAAAATGGGAACCATTGAATGACAAAAAAAAATGGGTGTCTTAAAATAAAACTTCTTAAAGTTATATTTGAGCTGTTCCTTGTGGAAAAAAAAACCCAACACAGATAGTGTCTTCCCCATTCCTCTGAGCCATCTGGAGCAGACACCAGAAGTCTTTGGTGTGCTAACCTAAGAGCTGCAGTGTGTGAAATACACTTATAAGAAGCAGCTGATGCTGGACACCCTGGGAAGAAACTTAACATGACGTTCAATATTCTCTCCACGATAACAAAAAGTCCTTGTGGGTTGGGGGAATGCCTCACTTGGCAAAGCTCTTGCCTCAATAATTGGAGGACCTGAGTTCAATCCCTGGAACCTACCTTTAAAACCTAGGTGTGATGGTGCACTTATAACTCCAGTGTGGAGGAGCAATGACAGGCAGATCCGTGATGCTCGCTGGCCTGCAGGCCCAGCCTAATGGGTGATTTCTCAGGCCAATGAGAGACAATGTCTCAGAATGAACAAGGTGGATGACTCCTGAGGAATAACGCTTGAGGTTGACCTATGGCCTGCACACTTATTCACACTCTTACATATGTACACACACACACACACACACACACACACACACACACACACACACACTCCTTTGCACTTTGGTGGCATTTTAATTTTTGAGAAATACATACATACATACATACATACATACATACATACATACATAAATATATATAATGAAATATGATCATAGTTACCTAATTTCTCCTCCAACTCTTCTCATACACAAACTTCATGTCTTCTTCCTGCTGCCTGTATGTGCGTGGGTTTGGGGCCATTCACTGGAGCAATGGAAACATACTAGTTGTCACATCCACAAGAAGGAACAATTCTCTCTTCCCCAGCACCACCAATAGCTCCTCAGTAAGGGGTAGAACCTGGAGATCATCCGTGCCATCAATGATGGGATTGGGGCTAGCTTGATCTTGGGTGAGTAACCACAGCTGCTGTTAGTTCATAATTGCCATAACCATGTCATGTCCAAGAGATAGCATTTCATAACCCTCCTCTCCATCCTTCAGCTCTTACATTCTTTTTCCCTCCTCTTCTGAGATGTTTCCTGAGCCTTGGTAGTGTAATGTGCTATTTAGGGCTGAGCACTCAAGTCTCCTATTCCCAGCACCTTCACAGTTAAGCGTCTCTCCATTGACCACTACCCGATGCAAAAAGAAGATGTTATGACAAAGCTTGAGATCAGCTCGTGTCTGACAGCATCAGGAGCCGGGTGCATGGTGGAAGTTTGAACCAAATGTTCAAAGACTGGGAACCTATGACCTATAGACTCCTGGAGCTAGGCAGCCTGGAAAAGGTTAGTATTTGAATTTTTTTTTTCAACACAGAAACCCTTTAAGGGAAATCATAGAGATCTTTAGATAAAATGTTAAAATGAGGACCCTAGATAACATAGTAAAAATAAATGAAGGTTATGTTCTGCAGCCCAGTTATCCTAAGAAATATAACTCATTTTCATAATGTATTTGTTTCTTATAAATTATGACTAATTTCTCTATAAGATTAGATTAAAACTCTCCAGGAGCTTTTTCCCCAATATTTTTTTTAATTCAATATGAACAGAAAATGATATATTTTTAACTTTTAAGTAAGTAATCACTTATACTTTAAAAAAAAGCCTAGGCCCCATATTTCATATACAGAATAATATAAAACATAAATGTGGAATTTTAGGTGATATACATTTAAATTGTGTTGAACTTCAACTTGGGAATTTTTTAGATTAGCAAAGAGGCACCAGTCACATCTGGCAGGAAATCAAAGAAACAATATTTTTTAGTCCAGTTTCAACTTCAAAAAGAGGCATAAAAAGAGGAAATGGCTCGCTCTGCGTCTATTTGAGCAAAGTCATTGTTACCACTGAGTTTTTGAAGGTCCCTGGTGAGATAAAAATGTGAAAATAACATAAAAGTACAGAGCCACACTTGAAAACGAGAAGTGAATGATGCCTGTGGCATGTGTTTGAAGAGGAATCCACACATGGACAATACAAGGGAATGCTTTCACTTTGGCTTTGTGGAAGATTGTGATGGTAGTAATTTTTGTTACTATCTTAGTTACTTTTATGTTGTCACAATAAAACACCAAAATCTTTAATAAAAGAAAGCATTTAATTGAGGGCTTGCTTGCAGTTTCAGAGGGCTAGAGTTCATGATCATCATGGCAGAGAGCATGACATCAGATATACATGGTACTAAAGCAACAGCTGAGAGCTTACACACTGCTCCACAGACACAAGACAATGAAAGAAAGCTAATTGGAAACGGAATAGACTTTGAAAGCTCAAAGGCCACCCCCAAGTGACACATGTCTTCCAACAAGGCCAGACCATCTAATCCTTCCTAAGCAGTTTCACCAAGTAGGGACCAAGTATTCAAACATATGAGCCTATGGGAGGCCATTCTCATTCAAACCACCACAGTCACCTAGAATTTAAAGAATGAAGAATTATCTGGATGTGAATATTATTAATAGATTTTACAAAAAGTCTTTTTAAAAAATTGACTTTGCAAAGAATGTATTATGCAAATGGAAGTTGACTCAGTGGAGCCTTAGTTTCCCTCTACAACCCAATCCAGTCTCAGTGCAGAAAAGCTGAGGACCAAGGTTGATGAAATGCTGATCCACAAAGACCATTCATCCATCCATCCATCTCTCCATCTGTCAGTCCTTCTGCCCATCTGCCTATCTATCCATCCATCTTCATAACTGTCCTTCCATCCATAGTTTATCCACTCATCATCCATCCACCCATCCATCACTTCTTTATCCATCTTTTGCTCCTCTCTTGATGCCTCTCTTATTTCTTCTGTGGAGTAGTTTATTTTGGAAATATATGGCCATACTGATTTGGAAGGTATTGCTATTTTCCCTAAAGAAACTCCTTAAATATGTGATAAATTGCTCAAATATTATAGCTCAAAGTTAACCCTCCCCCTTGGAAATATGATATAATGGTAATTAATTGCTACTATACTCATTTGAGGACGTGTAAGTGATCAAATAACTAATACTACTAGAGCTTCATGTCATTCTAAAGTTTCTCATTTCTATGGCTATAACTGTCAATGGAGAGCCTCTGCTCTCAAGAGATCTTTTAAACCTGTTTTTCAATCAACTAAATTAGGGGAAGAAAAATAGGAGAGAACAGCAGGAGATCATTTACTTGCTGATATAGGAAATTACACCCACACAAACACACATGCCTACCAAATGGCTATTGGTTCATCTTCAGTTATTCTATCTTGGTTAAGTCAACTGTTAAGACAACTAAAGTCACCAAGGCATAAGGAAATAACAGGCCTGCTGTCCTGTGTATGTAAAGGGCATGGTGGCTTGCAATAGTGCCATGATCATGTAAGGTGGGGATGTTGATCAGTGCTCCAGATGCCTACCTCAGGTACACGTGAATCTGAATGTTTGTGACTGATGGAAACAGCATTTCTTTCACAGCAAGTCTCAGAAGAAAATGCCAAAAAAAAAATGTTCAGGGCAATAATAATAAATTATAGCCCTGTTTCCTGGAGAATGATTGATCCTACTAAACCAAGAAGCCTCTCTCTTTTATGGAAAATTCCTAAATTGGTTTTGAAAACAATACTTTTTTTTTTCAAGGCAGGGTATAACCACCCTGGCTGTCCTGGAGCTATCTCTGTAGACCAGGCTATCCTTGAACTGACAGAGATCAACCTGCCTCTGCCTCCAGAGTGCTGGGATTAAAAGTGTATGCCAGAACCACCCAGCTATTATTTTTGAGATGCTACAAAAAATATAAAATTCAAAATATAGAACAATGCAGTATAGAACAATGCAGGTTTAACTTTAATTAAACAGAAGTGTGAGGACAGATATATAAACAAGGTCTATCTCATTTACTTCAGTCAAGTTTTTAAGAAAATGCACAGAAGGTGCTCAAATCCCCCCTGGATATGCTGTTCATCCAACCTAAGTAGAAACAGTATTCCTGCCCTGGATACAGAGTGTTCAATTCTGAAAGTCACAGCAAGTCATAGCAAGTACCATGAAACCGGAGACTGGGCAGTGGGGTAAGAGAATGGGTGGGAAAGTGAAGGAAAAGAACCAGAGACCAACATCTGTTAACTTTACTTATGCATAAAGAACATTTAGACATGAAAATCATAATGCGATTCAGTCTTATGAATGCCTTTGGCTACAATTCCACGCAAGGCGCTCCAAGAGACAGAGAGGGCCTGGGAGAAGACTGAGGATTAAGAGATGAGAGAAGACTGAAAACGAGCTTGGAGGCTTGCCTGTGATTGCTTTTCCAAGAGCCCTCGTGGCACCGGGGTTTCCAGGCCATTAGAAAGTGCGATCATGATGCTTTGCATTAGAACAAGTCTGAAACCAACCAAGCTCATGTAATGATCCCAGAAGCGGAGATGATGGCACTCCCAACATGCACATTTCCCAAATTACTTAACTGTGTTCTTCATGTTTGAGTTATGGTCCCAGGCTCCTCTGTGTACTTGCACCCCTTTTTGACCCTCTCTCCAAGCTCAGCACTCTTCTCCCACCCCCCCCCGTCAGTATTTTCCAAGCTTGTGCTGTACTCTACACTCTCAAGTTACATTCTGAGCTACATCCACACATGAGGAGGAAAAGAGCCTTTGCAGAATCTCCTCTCTGTACCAACTGCAGCCAAAACTGTTTTCTGCAACTTGTTTCTGGGCTCACTGGGAATTCGTTTTTCTGCCAGATACCCTTATGCTCCACAGACATTTCCTAATTCATCTTTGCAAAAATGCAGGTGAAACCATGATCATTATAATTTTCATCAAGGCCGGGGGAGGGGGAAGAATTAGTGACACTTCTGTGCCAGAAGAGGTTTCTTCTAGCTTTGGAAGTGTCTCCTGACTTAGGACAGTGAGCACAATATAGGCATAAGCATTTCCATAGTAAGTGACATGGGGTTAGCAATGCCAGGACTGTGGTGAGGCTTTAGCCATAACACGGAACACTGCACTCCCCAGTGAAGAGCCCCCAGGTGATACTCTACCCTCAGTCGAGTTCTGATGAATCACATGTTTTGAAACACATGGAGACTCAGGATTTATCATCATTTCAGATAGATTTACTGCATGCAGATCTGGCACTAGAGAGGGAAGAAACGTGGAAAAGGGGCCAACTGTTGAGAGGGATTTTAAGATGTGAAAGATTTGATGCTCGCAGTCCAATATTCTGTCTAACACAAGAATCTCAATGGTTGTCTCTCCACCAAAGGCCATCATTGGAGTTGAGGAAGCCAATCCACTTTGGAAAGAAACTGTGTATCTTAGAGTTTTTACTGCTGTTTTACCTTAGTTAGATTTTCTATTGCATGAGAAAACATTTTTGCCAAAGCTTAGAGAACACTTCCACCTAGACTAGTGGTCCTGGGAAAGCAGGTTGAACAAGCCATGAGAAGCAAGCCAGTAAGCAGCCCCCCTCCATGGCCCCTGCATCTGATACTGCTTCCAGGATCCCACCCTGCTTGAGTTCCTGATTGACTTCCCTGAATAAACAGTGATTTGGAAGTGTAAGCCAAATAAACCATTTCCTCGCCAAGATGCTTTGGCCATGGTATTTCATCATAGCAACAGTAACCCTAATTAGGATACCTACCCATCTTTAATTAAGGAAACGCACTATTGGATTGCCTACAGACCAATTTTATGGAGGCATTTCCTCAATTGAGGTTCCCTCCTCTCAAATGACTATAGCTTGTGTCAAGCTGGCATAAACCTAGCCAGCATGCACTCCTGTGCATATATCCAAAGAACATTACACCTTACTACAGAGATACTTTCTCATCTATGTTCATTGCTACTCTATTTTTAATAGTCTGAAATTGGAAACATCCTAGATGTCTATCAATGATAGACAATGAAAATGGGGTATGTTTACAAAATGAAATATTAGTCAGATGCTTAAAAAAATCAGAGAATTCATGGGCAGATTAACAGAGCTAGAAAAAAATCATCCTTAGTGAGGTAACCCAGATCCCAAAAGGAAAATATAGTATGTATTCTCTTACATGTGGATGTTAACTTTTAAGCCTTCAATTGGTATGCTACAAGCCTTGTAATCTCAGATGTTAATTACCTAGTAAGAGACTAGTCAGGAGGAGAGAATCTCCCAAGGGAGAGGAAATTGAATATATAGTTATGGAGTGTCTCAGTTATTGTTTTATTGCTGTGAAGAGACACTATGACCACATGATCATGGCAACTCTTACAAAAAAAAACATTTCATTGGAGTTGGCTTATAGTTCAGAGGTTTAATCCATTATCATGGCAGGAAGCATGGCAGCATGCAGGCAGACATGGTGCTGGAGAAGGAGCTGAGAGTTCTACATCCCGATCTGCAGGCAGCAGGTAGCAAACTGCCTTGAGCTTCTGACACCTCAAAGCTCACCCCTTGGTGTGCACTCCCTCCAACAAAGCCACAACTAATCAAACAAGGCCACACTACCTAGTAGTGCCACTCTCTATGAGCCAATCGGGGCCATTTTCTTTCAAACCAACACATGGGGAGTTGAGGGAGACTGGAATGAGAAAAAAACAGAACAGGGGAGGGGAAAAGGAAATAAAGATGGCAATACAGGGAAAGACAGCTAAAAAGAAGACCATTTGAGGTGGAAGCCTACTATAATAATGAAATAAATCTATGGAGTCACCAAATAACAGGTGCAGGGGAACCCTAACTTGACATTTCTTGCCACCAAGTGAAAGATGCCAAATATGGGTTACATCTAATTAAGTTGTTGGTCAAAGGGACTCCATGCAAACTTCCGAGCCACTCAAACTATTGCCAAGGTTATTGGCTGCTCTTCAAAAACTGATGGTGAGGCTCTATTGCTGAAGCAACACTGAGGTATCTCACTGAACATGGGGAAGTGGAGCTGGTGACTTACTGGAGCCTTCATCCCTACTGACTAGTGTTCATGATACTGGAAGGTACTGTCACACTACCAGAGGAGAAAGGTAAACAACAACCCAGCTGCAAATCCTGTAATCTCTAATGTAACCTAACTGTGTGATGTGTTGGTGTAATAGTGGCACAAAAGATGTGAGAGTAACCAGCCACTACCTGATTAGATTTAAGGCCTCTTCTATAAGATGGGGCCCATACTTGCTACTGTTTGGGTGGCTAAGAACCTGGGACTAGATAAGCCAAGAACCAGGGGACGCAAATACTACTGTTCTGCTGAAGGAACATAGCAATAAAATGACTTCTAACAACATTTTGCTATACCTATAGACCAGTGTCTAGTCCAGCCATCATCAGACAAGTTTCCTGCTATAGTAGATGGAAAGTAATACAAAGTCACACAACTAGACATTGTGCAGAGAGTACGAGACTTTGGAAAACTTGGTCCTAAATGGCATGCCTTTATCAAATCTCTCCCCTCGAAGCATAGGGAAATACCTGGAAGAGAGGGGGAAAGACTTTAAGAACTAAAGGGAATGGATGACTCTGAGGAAACAGTGTCTTTCAGACACATCAGGACTGGCCACATATGAACTTGCAGAGACTGTGGCAGCATACACAGTCTCTACACAGGCCCAAGTTAGATGGGGCCACAGCACTGAGAGAGGGGAGTGAACAGAAGATCACATCTCTAACCAAGAAGTTATCTTCACCTGAAAGTCTTTACAAAGGAAAAATTGGCTTTCTCCCATATAAACCACATTTAATGGCAGGCCCCAAGCTCAGCAGTAGATGGCCACCCCAAACAAACTCAATGGTATTGGAATGTTTAGAAACAGTAAGAAAAGCTAGATTGTTCCATATTGATACTTTAATAGTATGTAGTTGTATTTACATATCATATAAGCTTGGTACGTTAAAATGATAGTTTATCATTTTAAATATACAGATCAGTATATAGTGCTATGAGGTTTAGAAGCAGTTCTTCTGCCCAGTGGTAAGTGGCAAATGGCAGTGCTAGATCACAATGGCTGACACCTGCAGTTCTATGACTAAAGAGCACTATCACTGCCTATATTGAAATGCCCAGCAAACAGAATATGTCAGTCACTAAATGTCCTATTCACTAACAATAATGTGAAGAGTCATGGTCCTTCTAATATACATATCTCTATTAAGCCTTATAGCTCACAATAATACAAATATAGATTCAAATATCATTTAGTCAAAACCAATGCTATTAATAAGGTCAATAAATATATACATACATATATATATATATATGTACAATCCAACTCATTCCACAGAGAACTATATTTCAGTCAAAAAATCAGCAGAAAGTCAACATATTTAAAAAATATACACTACAACTTTAAAAATGTGTACTTGCATGCTGTCATGCTAAAGGCTACATACAGATGCTCTTAGTCCGACTTAGACTTGAACTATCAAGTCTTTTGGGAAATATAAACATCCATCACTGCTAATTTTTAGGAAGGTGAAGAATCCAGTTCTCCCAGCAGGGCCAGCTGTAGTCTAGCTGTTCCTCATGCTCATACATCTGGGAGATTCTGTAAGATCTGTCTCAAGGAAGCGCAGGCAACCATATGGGCATCCGAAGGAAGATTAGCAAGTGACTGGATCAACTTCTTCACTATCGTCTTCAGACACTGGTGTGCAGCATTCAGGTCTCTGTCGAACTGTTGTCCTTCAATTTGCAGAGCCAGATGACTGCAGATGTTTCTAAACTCAACACTATCCTGCAATGAGCAGCAAAAAGGCTGGAAATTAGATTGATGATGTGAACATTTGCTGTGTTTCCCTTGCCTGAATTCCAGATTTTTCTCAGAGAACTACCATCTCCATCATTAGCTATAGGAGGGTGGTTTGACCAAAGCTGACCCAATCCCACCTCCGGGTCCATGAGCATGCAACATTCCCAGTCGAATGAACTCATCGGAGATGGACAGAGTGACCATACCTAATCTAGTGACATGGTCGATACAGGTGACTAACAAATGCCACTGGTCCCACTGCTGCTGGACTGGAAGAGAGAAGCTCTCTTTGGCCAGTATTACTTAGGAACATTTTGTAACCTATAGGACAAAGTACTAATGAGGATGTCTCCAAAGCAAAAAGGCTAGTCAACATGTCCCATGTGGCCTGCCAGCATTTGGGCCCATTTCACCAGCCACTGCCCTGTTCTCTGAACCCTGCAGTTTGTGGAGAACTGCCCCAGGGCACTTCCAGTGTGCCACTAGCCCTGCTGGTTCAGTCGGTAGGTAGAGCATGAGACTCTTAATCTCAGGGCCATGGGTTCAGGCCCCATGTTGGGTGCCAGATGTAGTGAGAACCCACCAAAGTCTATTGAACAATGTATTAAGGGGTGAAATTAAAAAAAAAACTCATGAATACAGAACAAAGCAGATACTGCTGATGATCTAGTTGATTTCATCCAGTGGTTCTGCCCAAGGGGGAAGAGCACCAACCGCCTGGGCTACACAGTGAGATGCCAATCTCTAAAAAACTTAAAAAGCCCAAACAGGTAGATCATGCAACAAAATAAATTATGCAACACATACTATACAGATTGAAAGGACTAGTTTGAACCAATGAAAATAATCAAACAGACATGTGGAATATTTGTGGAATCTGATGCTAGCATGTCATCACAGAACATATCTTAACACATCTGGAAGTCTGTGTCATATAATAATCACAATACACGAAGGGAGAAATCAGTGAGACAGCTTATCTTCCCAAAACATATGATTTTAGAAAACACTTTTAAATAATTCATAGGTCTGCAAAAAAAAAATGAACTTTGAAAATACCCTATATAAAACATACACAGAAACATGGTATCAAAATTGTGGAAAGTAGTGCTGGACAGTGGTGGTACACAGCTTTAATCTCAGCACTCAGGAGGCAGAGGCAGATGGATCTCTGTGAGTTTGGAGCCAGCCTGGTCTACAAAGCTACACAGAGAAACCCTATCTCAAAACAAACAAAAAAATTGTAGAGAGTAGAAAGATATTCAGACTTAAGTACCTATATGCATAAGTAAAAATGACAGAAAGTTCCTAAGTTAAGTATTAAACCCAATAGCTTGGGCAGTGCATAAAATGCCACCACCACCCACCACTCCCTGTCAATGGAAAGAAGCCTGAGAAATAATGGAAATGTTGGGAAATGTATGATTGTAATAAGAATGGCCCCATAGTCTCATATAGTCTTTCCACAGCTGATAGGGCAACCTACACTGCAGCATCATATTGCCTGCAGTGAGAAAATCACTACAAACCCCAAGTCTACCTCAAGGGAAACTTTCCAGCTGCTCTACAGAAGGAATCCAATCTAAGTACAAGATGGAAGGCTCAAGGACATGTGATGGGAATAGCAGAGGCCCATACTGATGTGTGTCTGTTCATCCTTAACCAAGATTAAAATACCTTGAAAAACAAACTCAACTGGGTGACCGTGGTGCACACTTTTAATCCCAGCACTTGGGGGGTGGAGGCAGGCAGATTTCTGTGAGTTCAAAGCAAGTCTGGTCTGCAGAGGGAGTTCTAGGACAGCCAGAGCTGTTACACAGAGAAACCCTTTCTCAAAAAATAAAAATAAAGAAAAAGAACAAAATAAACTCATGAGCCTGAAACCTGAATTTGATTTCACATTTACTCATATAAAGACTCAAATAGTGCATCTTTGGGCTATTACGAAATTACAAAAGTTTACAGCTGCATCCTGAGGATCTGAGCAAATGGTAGGCTTCTGAAGAACTCTGCAGGGTCTCTTTATTTTATTATACCAGTATAGTCTTTCCTTTTTTGCCCTTTCTAAAATACAGTCAGTGAAAACAAATGATTAGGCTTTCCATGTGACTCTTACTCCAGGGGGCGGGAGAAATAAAACAGGTTATTTCTTTGTTTCAAGAATGGCTAAATGCCAACTTTGAATACACCAATCACTGTCTTCAATCAATGCTGCTCCTTCTGGGGAAGACTGGAATCCCAAGACACCAAGTCAAGGCTCATTTAATGCTTTGTGGCTTTCGGTAGAAACACAAAAGATCAGTACTGGCCATGATCTCATTCTTAGTGCCTTCCATTCGACGACAAACCATATTCTCCTGTGACTGTTACATAGGAAGTCCCAGACACTACAGAAATGATTCGATATCCTACAGCACTTTGAGCACTGTGCCAGAGTTAGAACCACATACCCAAACAACTGAAAACAGTCTGGGGAGCCTCTAAAGCACTTTGTAATTCAGAATCTGCCTATGAAAAGTGTCAATAGGCTACTGTGCCCAAACTAAAGGCACCACTGACGTTTTCAAGTACAGTGAGATTCCCCTCTACATTTTGACTAATCTAATGGGGTACCAGTTTAACTCTGGTTAACTCAGCTAATAAAGCAGCAAACTTATTTTAAATGTGCATCAAGCTGTTTGACTTGACTACACTGGATAAAGTCAAGGAGATGTCTCCCTGTCTCTAAATAGCTGTAATGCCATGAGTAGACGCATCTGTCCAAACATGCAATGAAAGTTGATAAACCCTGTAGTGAGAAGAGGAAGTCCTGAGTGGATGTGTATTTTGACATAGGCTTGGCCAGTTGAAGACTCCAAAGGCCTTGGATTCATGGGCAAAACCATTACCCACAAGGACCAAGCTCAAGATGGGTAGCAGAGCTCTCCTCTGGAGTCCGTATATATGAGTTTATGGTCAGTGTGTGCAAAGGCTATCAACTGCGACTTTTTCCTCAGATGTTTATAGCCTGAGACTGCTTTCACACAGAGATGGGACTCCTCCCCCTGCACTGTTCTCAATAAACACTCTGATGTTCCAGGTTGAGGCAGAAGAACACAACCAACAGCTTCCCTCTCCATGTACCTGTGTAACTTTTGTTTATTCATTCACTGCTCCTAAGCATGGTTCCTAGACCGGAGCCACATGGAACATGGCAAAGGTTCATGGGAAAATTGCAAAAATTGAATCCTCTTAAAGAACAGACTTTTATATACTTAGAATCAATGCCCAGTCCAGGGTTCCTGCAAAGCTAGGTGAGTCCTTTCTACTGTGTTCCCCATGTGTTACTGTCAAAAATTCATGCCTACACATTAAAGAAACCTGTGCTCATATAATGAAATGGCTTCAAGGAGATTGCAGTTTCAATCATTTATCATTATTGTAAGTGTATTATGATGTGTGTCTGTGCACACACACACACACACACACACACACACACACACACACACAACTCACATGTACACACACTGATGTGAACATACATGCCAGAGTGCATGAGGAGGTTTAGGGGATTAAAACCAGATAATAGGACTTGGATGTCAAAGGCTTTTACCCCACAAGCCAACTCTCCAGTCTAACATAATTTGTAAAAACAACTGTTATTATTATTGTTATTATTATTATTATTATTATTATTATTATTATTATTATTATTATAACTCTGTCCTGTAATAGGTAAGACAGTAGCCTTCACCAAAGATTCCAAAGATGGCATACTAATTCCAAGCACCTGTGAATATATCACTGAGTATGGCCATCAAGCCTTCCTGGGCATCAGGATGGTACTCCCTCTAGCAGACAGAGCCCATTCTCACAAGGACAAAGCAATAGCCATCAACACTCTGGTTCTGTCCTTTGATTGGTCACCCTCAGACAACTCATATTTATCTATGTAAAATGCATTTTCTCATCCATAAAATATAATTACTAATAGCTGCATAGAGGACTATCTGGGTCCAGCCACCCTGCTAATCAGTGTTCTGCCCAGAGGCATTCTCCCTTCCTCAACCCTGAGCTCTCATTCAGTATAAAGGAGGTCTTTTAGGAACAATGTTGCCCTGGGGCTTTCTTGCATTGGGTATTGTGTTTATTAATAATACAAATGTCTGAAATGTTTAAACAGTATGTTTTTAAAACCTGAAAAGAAGTATGGCTTCTAGTTCTTTGCACCTGCAATGCCCATAAAAAGGAGTAGTTAAGCCCTTTTTAGAATCTTACAGGAAATAAACACTCCCTTCATAACTGAAGTCTTGAAGATAGGAGGCATCTGTCAGCAGATGCCAGCTTCAGGGCTTGCTTTCTGAAAGTGGCATTGATGGGCAATAAATCCAGAAGTACAGTGTGATGTCACAGGCTCTTAAATCCAGATGATACTTGAACAACCTACAAGTGGATATAGGTACAAGTTCACGTGCATGTGCTAATGTGTGTGGAAGATAGAGATTGATATCAGGTATCTTCCTCAATCACTGTGTGTGTGTGTGTGTGTGTGTGTGTGTGTGTGTGTGTGTGTGTGTGTGTGTGTGTTGTTGTTGTTGTTGTTGTTGTTGTTGTGTGTATAATCTATAGGGTAAGCACTTTACCACTGACCCACCACCTCAAGCCCCACAGATGACGATTTTACATGCCATGTCATCCCCAAAGTCACTTAGAGATCTGTATAACTTTGGTTGGAAACCTATTGATGTCAGAGTTAAGTTCACTCTTTTCAAAATGGTCACATCCCAAGCTGTAGTTAAAATGGCCTCATGAGCATCATTCTTCCTGTTTTCCCCTACATCTCTTCTTAACATTATCTACAAAGAGCAGGAAGGACAGGAAGAGTGGTGGGCAGGAAGTCAAAGAATATGGTGAGGGACCTATGACTCAGAGACAGAGATATACACAGAGGAAGAGGCAGAAACAGAAAAAGAAAAAGAGAGAAAGAAAGAAAGAAAGAAAGAAAGAAAGAAAGAAAGAAAGAAAGGAAGGAAGGAAGGAAGAAAGGAAGGAAGGAAGAAAAGAAACCTTTCCTGTTTCTTGGGGAACACCTGCTCTTAAACATCTGCCTAGCCAGCACACCAGTTCCCTTCTGCAACCCAGGGCAGTGCTAACCACAAACATGACCCCAATTCCATTAGGATTCTTCATAGCACATATATCAGTGGAATGGTAAAACCTGACAAAAACTTTAAAAGGGATTCTAAAAACAAAAGAACAGAGACAAGCACGCTTCTTGGTAGCAACATTTTCTCGGGTGTGCTCTGTTTGATAGAGATAAGCAGAGGCTCAAGGATCCTTTAAGAGAGGCTTCCTGACTCAGTGGCAAAGACTGCATGGCTCATTTAAGAGACCCTGCTACAAACCTGTAAATGGTGTGTACAAGCAGCTGGCGGCAGCAGTGACCACATTTCCAAGCCACACAGCATGGCAGGTTTAGCTTTTACTCATACAGACAAAAAAGTTTTGGAGTTGAAGCAGTGAGCACAGCCCCCAGTGTTGGTAGTAAATGTACCCCAACTATGTTGGAAAGCCAGCAGCTAAAACGTCCACTTTAATTTTAGCCATTCTGTTCAGCAGATAAAAAACAAACCAAAAAACAAAAACAAAAAACAAAAAAAAAAACCTCATGACCAGAAAAAGATAGAAATAAACAGATGATTTACAATGTGTTAAAAATATATGTAGGCTTGGGAAAGAAAATAAAAGAATAAAATGGTTAAAAAAAAATAGAGTAGCTGGGTGTGGTGGTACATGCCTTTAATCCCAACACTCTCCAGGCAGAGGCAAGCAGATCTCTGTGATTTCAAGGCCAGCCTGGTGTACAGAGTGAATTCCAGGACTGGCAAAAGTACACAGAGAAACCCTGTCTCAAAAAACAAAAAAGTAAAAGGAATAGAGTAATTTAAAAAAAAAAGCCATGTAAAGATGGAAAGTACACAGAGAGTCTGGATACTGTGTGCTATTGTGTTGTCTTTGAATTGTTTGATTGCTAAGGAAGGAGTAACAACTGCTAAAAGACATTTGATTATAAATGCTGCTGGATTAATCCAACATACATATTTTGAAAATGTCTTGAATTCTAAATTTAAGTCCAAGGACATGTTACTTTGGAAAAGAGATTTTGTTTTTTGTTGTTGTTGTTGTTGTTGGGTTTTTTTCACAGAAAATAAAAAGCTGTGGATTCCTTCCAGACTAATATGGTTTGATCAAGCAAGATTCCCTAAAGCAGTGGCCCAAGTGATCCAACATTCAAAACAGCTGGGACAATGCAGCCTCACAGACTACTACAGCCAGGACTTGGCCAGGTTTCTGGGTTTTCTCAGGGTCTCATGGTACTGACAGTGCCCCCAAACAGCAGGATGTAGTTTGGAAAGAATGACACCCACATTCCCAAATACTGTTTCTAAATGTTTGTTTTTATTTTAATGAAGTTGGTTATAAATGGTTAATGATCACAACCAATCTCTCTTCAAAGGAAAAGAGGGGAATATGATATAGAAATGAATATTTTGCATTGGTATGGATTTTGATTTATTGATACAAATTCAAGAACAATTTGATATAGGTATTGTGTTTATATAGCTCTTTTAAAATGTAATGTATAATTAAATATAGATTGTAGTCACCTGTAATAGTCAAAATATATAGTCTTCAAACCTTTCAAACATCTTCAGAATATGACATTTAAAAAGGTTTAATAGGGTTTTTCATGACAATGAGACACAAATACTCCTGGAAATACCAATTACATCAGAAAGGAAGATGGGCATTGAAGAAATTCTGTATTGAGTTGCTTTCAATATGGCGAGTCTATCCACTTGGGCAAGAAACTGCTGTTGCCTGGACCGTTTGACTTTATGCTGAATAAACTGAACATGCAGGACCCACAGAAAAATGAGTGCTGAACTTGCAAAACAAGATGGGTCAGGGTTCCTGCTTCATGGAAGAGACTGTCAGACATTCTTTATGACACAGGACAAAATGACAAACTGCCAATACAGGTGAAGAGTTTAAAATTCCCTGCTTTGCTGAGAAGTCTGCCAGAAACTCTAGGCCTGTAGGCTGAAGAGGGGTGTCCCAACATTTCCGAATAACACTGGGTGACTGTCCAGGCAGTGAGATGCCTCTGTCAATTCTAGAGTGTATACATTATCCTTCTGTGGTCTTTGATAGAGTTGAAGACAAATAGTTATGGTTAGTTTTCCTTGGTTATGATAACAGATAAGTTACACATAAAATTGTAGACTCACAGAGATAGAATAGATGATAGGATATTTTCTTTAAATCTTACCAAATGTTAGTGGAGTAAATATTGTTAACTATAGTTCTTACTTGGTAACTGTTTTGTTATATATAGTTTTACTATGTTAAGGTTAAAACCCTTTTTATTTAG
The DNA here is from genome assembly GCA_030556225.1 of Cricetiscus sungorus. Classification (NCBI taxonomy): domain Eukaryota; kingdom Metazoa; phylum Chordata; class Mammalia; order Rodentia; family Cricetidae; genus Cricetiscus; species Cricetiscus sungorus. The sequence continues at coordinate 8,697,713 of JANBXA010000741.1, forward strand.
ATAGAAAAGAGGAGATAATGAGGGATGTCCTTCTGTATATATGTTTCACTTATTGGTTGATGAATAAAACACTGTTTGGCCAATAGCCATTAGAGGCAGGAAGATAGGCGGCGTTAAAAGATGAGGAGAATTCTGGAAAAGGTAGGCAGAGAGGGAGCTCAAGGAGACACCATGTAGCCAAGTAAGAAGTATCAGGTCAGAACCTTCTCTGGTAAGACAAGACCATGTGGAAATGCTTAGATTAATAGAAATGGGTTAATAACTAAGAAAGAGCTAGCAAGTAAGAAGCCCTAGCCATCAGCCAACAGTTTAATAATTAATGTAGTGTCTCTGTGTTTATTTGGGGCTGAAGTGGCGGGACCTAACAGGACAAGAAACCCCAATAACAGAGTGGGAACAGTGTTTTCTACCATAGAGGAGAACTGTGGAACTTCCTCAACTTCACCATCATCTGACTTGTAACTCCAAGTTCACAAGGCCCTGAGCCCAAGGCTACACTCAAATAGATATGTAACTATACCTTAATGAAATATGCACTGGAAACCCCGAGCATGTACCAATCACCACACAGAGTCTGCTGTCCACAGGAAATTCAGCATCTTTACTTGTGGAGGGTCATAACGAAGCTTCCTCAGGCTTTGACTTGGGTATGGCACCATTTATAGTGGGACAGACCAGTGAAAAGTGCTTTTGTCCAAACAAGACTCAGCTGGGCTCATGGGAATCAAACCCTGTGGAATTCCTGCCCAGGAGCCAAGCATAGCTCTGTCTTAGAGCCTTCTGACCTCTTTCCCCACACTTTTATTTCAGAAACCTTTCATGTTATTTCCATTATAAACTATTATAAAACTGTAAGTAAACTAGCCATTGGACCACAAAAACACAATTTTGTCTCCAGTAACAAGCAGTTCCCTAGCTATGGCTACTGACAACCGTGAAATTTATTTCTTCAGCAGTATCTAGTGTGGTGTATCCTTGCAATTGCCCTTTGCGCCTTTCCCAAGATATTAATCAGCCTTTTGCCCAAGTTCCAAGTTGTATACTAGTTCCCTTAGCCAAAACGGTTACTACATGACAGACCTGGTGTAAAGAGGACTTATGTAGATACCTAATGCTAAGTCATAGGCCTCTGTCATCCATATTACCGCACACAGGCACCACACTGTCCTGGGCAGTCACAGGGGTGGATGCAGTGCAATGAGATTAGGAAGGGGAGTGTTCACATAATTATTAAGTGCTCTAGTCTATTTTCATTTATTTCAGTTAATCTCTTACTTATCTAATTTATAGATTAAATTTAATTATAATGTGCCTATAGGAAACTACAGAGAGTATTCATGGGGCTGAGAACCCTTCTCTGTTGAAACTTTACATAGGGACAAATGAAGGATTCACTTCAGTAGGACAAGAAAGAACCCAAGAACCCATGGGAGGGAAACGCTGATTCATTTGAGATGATAAGAAAGGCGGGCAGAGGAACTGGGGGATGGCTCAGTTGAAACAGGGCTTTCGGGGTAAGCACAAGAACATGAGTTCAGATTCTCAGCATCCACATTAAAACAAACAAACAAAACACCAGGTGAGGAATAACACTCCTCTAAGGCCAGGGCTGTCAAGGAAGCAGGGACAAGATGGTCCCTGAGGCTTTCTATCTGGCCTAACTTGTGAGCTTCAGGTTTAGTGAGAGACCTTGCCTAAAACAAAAAACAAAAAAAAAAAAAAAAAAAAAAGGCACATAGTAACTGCGGAAGATGCCTGATATTGGTCTATGATCTCCACATGTACATAGCGTGATCACACACACCACACACACACATACATATATATATATATATATATATATATATATATATATATATATATATATATACACACACACACACACACACACAATAGGTTAGAGGGAAGGGAAGATAGCTGGGTCCATTGGTGTCAATTTTCCAAAATGGAAAAGGATAGAGTGTGCTAAAGACCTTGTGTCACCTTTAGAAATGTCTAAAGGGTTACCAAGTATGAGTGGCCACCATACTGAACAAAAACACTACAGTCTTGGTGCCAGTGGCAGTAGGGTTCTTGTCCCTGACTCACAGCCACAAAGACCTTTCCCCTGCCTGGCTCTAAGTGTCCAGAATCACTTTTGCCCTTCTTCTAAATTGAACTCTTTGTAGCTGACAGCCACATCAATGCTCATGATTTGAATCACACAGCCTCCCTGCCCCTCAATGTGGAAAGCAGTCATAAAAAAAAGGGGGGGGGGAAGAAGTTGCTTCCCCCAAGCAGCCTTCATATATTACCTTCAGCAAGAGAGACTATTCAGCATCTCCAGCTGCCAGCCTGTTTGTGTCCTGTGTACCTGACATCACACTGCTACAGCCTGAATATGAAAAACATCCTCGGGTTCTGTTTTTAGTGTTCACCAGTGAATGGCTACTGGGGTTAGGGCTGTGCAGCTTTTAGAGGGTGGGACCTATATGGTGGAAGTAGAATTTTGAAGACTAAAGATCAGCCCTAGCCCTCACCTACCTATCCCCTTCCCTGCTTCCAAGCCCCTATGATGTCTGACCACCAAGTAGATGTTCCACCATGCCTTCCCCCAACAGGATGGACCAAGAGCTCTTTGCAACCGTAAGCCAAAAATAAATCTGTCACTGGGGAAATAACTTGGTGAGTGAGTTATTGCCTGTCAGTGGGTGAGTTATTGCCTGGCATGCTTGGGGTCCTGGGTTCACTACCCAGTGTCATCAAAGAATAAAAGAGGTGAAGCCTTGACCAAAATAACCTCTCCTCCTTTAAGTTATTTCCACCAGGTTTTTGGTCATAGTAGCCCCAAAGCAACTAATACACACATGTATTTCTAACATGTTTCTAATATAACAAGGCACTTGAAATTTCATCAGTTCTGAGATACACAGTCTTTCATATCTTAAACTCAATGAAATTAGTATATAATTCACAACCAATGATATGTCATACATAGGCAGAATTTAAGTTTTTTCCTGGGGGGGGGGAGAGAAAGACACCCCTGCATCAGACATTGCTTGGTGATGTTTGATTTGAATTTTTTACAGCCTATGATGCAACTTAATATAGTACATGTTTTCCAAACTTTGGCTCATAGAGTAAGAACAGCATTGGCCCTTAAGGAACCCAAGCTCTCTTCAACACCCATCTCCTCTGGACTCCCAAGTGGATGGACAAGATGATGCTCCTGGCCACGACTTGAGAGCCAGCAGATCCCAAAACGTTGTGACCTATGTCCTGCTCTGCTTTATTCCTGTGATACACACAATGACAAAAGTAACCTGAGGAGGAAGGGGTTTGTTTCAGTAGTTTAGAGGCCTTCATGCAGGAGTCAGGGCAGGAACTTGAGGCAGGAATTGAACCCGAGAGCATGGTTCCTAGCTTGTTCCCTGTGGCTTGTTAGCTAGCTTTCTTGTACAGCCCAGGACCAGCGGCCCAAGGGTGGCACTGCCCAGTAAGGTGTTGGCTCCCCTCTCACATCAATCATTAGTTCAGAAGATGCCCCACAGACTTGCCTACAGTTAATCTGATTGAGGCATTTTCTCAATTGAGAGTCCCTCTTCTCTGATGATCCTAGCTCGTATCAAGTCAGTCAAATTAACAAAGCACAATTAGGTTAGTTGATGGCAGGGCTGGAACTGAACCCCCAAAACCCTAGACCCCAGCCTACCTCAGCTGTCTTCCCAGTTCTGCCCTTACTAGGCAGCTGACTAAGCAGGAGCCCATTACTGTTAGCAAGCCTGTGAGCATCTGGGACCAACCTGCCCTCAGCTCATTTTATGACAGTTTAGGCTCTCTGTCAGGTCTCTGCACTCTGTGAGGAACTGGATTTATGCAAAATAGTTGCGAATCACGAGTGTGAAGGAACTTTAAATAAATGTGGATGCTGCTATCATAATATACACAGCTGGGGACTTAAAGTATTCTTAAGTCTTTGAAAAGCTTGGAGGGGGCAGCTGACTTGCACAAGTTAAAAAAAAAATTACTTATGTGACAGGTAGGTCTTGACAAGTTGACAAGGCATCTTCCTCCTCACCCCACAAGCTACCCCTACACACACACTCACACTCACACACACACACACACACACACACACACACACACACACACACACACACACACACACAGTGTCCTGGTCCTGGTCTAGTTTAGTTCCTTAGTCAGGTGATCCCCAGGTGATTGGTTCTCAAGCTCTCTGTCCCACATGCCAGTCCTCTGTGTTTGTCTCCCTTTGCCCTCTTCCCCGCCCACAGACGGTTGACCAAACCCTGCTTGGTCCCTTGTCCCCATTCACTCCATCCTGACACTGCAGGCCAAGGGGATCTCAAGACAAACTCACCTTCAGGTGGATGGGGAAGGGCCGCTCTTGCTGGAGAGGCCCAAGCAGAGTCTGCTCTACGCTGACCAGCTCCGAGGTCGAGTCCACCACGCGGGCCAGTGCGCTGCGCATCGCCATCCGCGCCAGGGTGCAGGGCCCGCGGTCCCTGGGGAAGGGCAGCAGCTCGGCGCCCCCCTCTGCGCCCCGCAGCCCGCCTGCCTCGGGGGAGCTCCGCCCTCCTGCGACCCCGCGTCCCAGCCCCCGCCGGGTCCGCATCTGGCCTGAGCGACGAACCTGGGCGGCGGGCACGTGGTCTGGACCGCGCGGGCTTCCGGGGTCGCTAGGACCGTCGCCCCAGCCCCACTCCTGCTGTAGCAGCTGCAGGGTCTGAAGAGCCACCATTTGGTGACTGATGGAAGCCACTAAGGGCGCAGGGCTGGCCATGGCCGGCTGGCAGCTGGGCGCTGACGAGCAGGTGGAGCTCAGGAGAGGGAGCCTGGCGGCGTTCGGGGTCTCGGGGTCACATTTTTCTAACTCACCCGGCCTCCACGTCCCTCAGCGTGTGTGGCCTGCCCCGCCCCCAGCCCGCAGGTGGTGACCCTAGCTTGCCCCTGCATTCAATTCTAGGCAAAAATGGGCTCGAAATGACCCAAAGCTGCCTGAAGCCTGCTCTGTGAGCGCTTGAACATCAGCCAGATGCTGAGCACTGGCTCTTCCGCCTCTCGGGGCTTTGGTGGGGAAACATGCTGCTCTGTGCGGATGTATCTATCCCCTGATACCCCGCCCCCTTCTTCCATGAAGGACTCCAGCCAACCACTGCTTAAGACAGGGAAGGCCCCAGGTATGAGGTGTCACCAGGAACCGAAGTGCCCAGAGCTCCAGCCAAATTCAAAGGACATTGGCGGATTCTCTTCCCTTCACTATGGGCATTTTTAAAAACTCCTTGAAACAGCCTTCAGGCCTTGCAGACCCCCAAACAAAATATGTGGACAATGGTTCAGCCCTTATTGCTTGGTTCCCTGCAGACTGACATCCCAGATGTAGAAATAGCATCCACGAAGAGTTGGCATGGCTTGCTCCTGAAGCCCAAACCTGGCACTGCCCACACGAGGAGTTTGACTGTTTTGTGTAGAAGGCTCAGGCAGCAACGTCAAAGGTCAATCCTCTTACCGAGCACGAACCTCGGGACAGTTATATAAATACCCGTTTTCAACCACACCAAACTTGGCTGTCTCCTTTAAGCAATGTGAAAGGACTGGTAATTTTCATCTTTTTTGGTTTTTGTTTTGTTTTGTGTGTGTGTGTGTGTGTGTGTGTGTGTGTGTGTGTGTGTGTGTGTGTTTGGTGGTTGTTGTTTTTTTAAGGCATTTGGAGGAAATAGCGATGAGAATTATCCCAGAGAACATCATTTTCTCTGCTTTCTTCTTGTAAGGTGAATCCAATGACCCAGCATAGCAGAGACAGGGCACAGAGGTGCAGTGAAGAATCATGGCATATAGAGGACCAGGCAGAGTGGGGGTGTGTCCCATGGAGTCAGGTCTGGAAGCTCTCTGGATGGAAACACCCTTTCGAGGGAATAGTGGGCAGTAAGAGATATGGGGCCCTTTAAGGTTTCATCTACTCTGGAGTAGTTGACCCTGTGCAATCCTCCCCACCCCCCAGCAAAGGTTCTTGGAATTCTCGGTTTCCTTCCCTCTCAAAACCAATCCGAATAAATACATGGGTTTTTGTTTATTTGTTTTGTTTTTTGTTTTTTTGTTTTTGTTTTTGTTTTTAAGCAAAAACAAGGGTGTTCACATTAATTATCTCTGGGTAAAAATGCTAGTCTGTGCAGCCACAGAGGAAACGACTTTGGAGAGAGGCAGTTTAATATTGATTAGTTTTTCTTGCCATAACATTACTTAAGTTCTTACGCAGAAACACAGAAATTCTTCCAAAATGTGTATTTGCTTTTCACATCTTCAGATGTTGAAACACATTCTGCAAAGATGAAACAGAAATAACACAAACCACCCCGTTTTCCCAGAGCATGTCAGGTCTTGGGGATTTCATGAACTAAGCCCTCTCTCTGCTCTTGAATGGCTGACTGCGAAACTCTCCTGACTGCTGACATTCCAGTCAACAGGACAGGAATCACTAGACAGAGCAGGACCGGAGCCCTCCTCTTCTACCATGAGACAACTGAACTTCAAGGAAGCACATGAGATGGGGGGCAGAAAATCTCAGGGCTTGAGGGGTGATACCTACTGAAAGATGGCCTGGTGGCTCTTCCACCTATCCAACATTTGTGTTTGGTGTCACCTCAAAATGGCTTATGGCCCAAAGCTAGAGATCAAAGACCCTAATGAAAAGGCTTCATGAGATACTGACATGATTTAATAGTGTTAGCAGATCTGCCCTTGGCCTAACGCATCTGCAAGAGTTAAGTTTGCTGGGCCATCCGACCAAGTGCCCACCCACACCCATTGTATACAGTGTGAAATACTGGAAGAAGGACTCATTCAAAAGCACAAAATGTTACACATCCAGTAATGTTGCTTCATTATCTATTTGAGCATGTTGTGGAACATATGTTCTCATCGCTCAGTGGATATTCTTCATCTCCCATGTTCAGTACATGGGCTTGATGAGGTAAACTGGTCCAAGTAGTAGAAGAAAGAGATTTGGGTCATTCAAGCTGCAGCCAATCACACAGCACTTTCCCAGGGTGAGTGGTCAGGAACCATTTGGAATGCTTTCAGTTGAATGCAGAGTAAAAGATAAAACAATGGAGCTTCACAGTCTATACCAGAAGATCACACAGCAGCAAAGCACACTTCTTCTTTTAATAAGGAAGAATTTAATCAACAAGAATTTATTGTCACACACAAGAAGTCTGGAGGTGACTCTTACATTGCTCAACACTAGAGTTCTAAGGTCATCAAAGCTCTTTGTGTCTTCCATCTATCTGAGAGATGATCCTCAGCTCAACAGTTTTGTCTTTTGTGCTTGGTCCTTGGGTTACTTCCGCTCTAGCTGTTAAACAGTGACAATGACTGCTGGCCTTGCCTCTGGACAACAACCTCTGAGCCAAGAGGATATCTCTGCTTAGGTAACCCTAAAAGCTGCGGCTCTCTTTCCTCTACATCTTGGCCAAAAATGTAGACCATATTTGTGTCAAGGCAATCATAGTGGAGAGGAAGGGGGCCAAGATAAGAATGAACCAAAATTCAGTCCAGAAGCATACACTCGTAAGGGGGTTGGAAGGTACTGAATAGGAGTAAGGGTTTTGTTACCAAGAAACAGCAGTGGCAACTTTTTACGGTGGTCATGGGAAAGGACACATCTGATCTCCAGGGTCGCTCCTATTTTCAGATATACAGGAAGTAAAGTGTCATGAGGCTAACTAACCCTTCCACTACAAACGGATGACTATACCATCCCTTGTACGAGAGAACTGAGGAGATATGTGTTTGGAGCCTCTGCAGCCAGCCTGTGGAGTTGAGGGGACAGCTTGCCTATGAATAACTCAACACCAAAGAGAAAAGCCAAAACATCTGGAGAGATAATCAAGAGTCCTTGTAGTAGTACCATTTGCAACCTACACAGAGCTGCTCATGAAGACAGCCCCTACCTCTGAGCTGTTTGGTTACAGAAGACAATAGAGTATCTTTTTTGTTTGTTTGTTTGTTTGACCCATTTTGGGTTTAATTTATTAGAACAGGAGGAATCATAATGTAAACAAACAACATACTATATCAGGTCAATTTCACTGACCTTGTGACCCAGCACCACTTTATAACTAAACACTATTGAGTCTATGCAATCAACTACTTCCATAATACTTCTGCTATCCCCTCGCCTTTGTAGGTTAAAGCTCTCAGGGCAACTCCTGTCTTACCCATAACCCATGAGAACCTTGTAACTGTTCACCAAAATCATTGAGACTCTTGTGGCTGAGAGATGAGAATAAAAAATGCTAAAAACTCAGTGAGTGAGAATGCCCCACTTGTCAGTGGACAAGGAAGAGTATTACTACATTAACTTATTTTAGTTCTAAGGGTCCCACTCCTTTCCCACATGAGCCAAAGATGCCAATGCTCCTGCAGGGTGTTTGAGAAGCTGGAATCAGAAAGAATAGAAGGGAACAGGAGTGCAGAGTCACACACGCCCCCCCCAAGGACTCAGCAGAGCCTAGCTATGTCTGAGCCCTGCTTATACTCTTTGGCAGTTTTCTCCAAGAGGGATCCAAGAAAATTCCAAAAATGGAGCCAGCCATTAACCTTCAATGCACCCTGGGGAAGTTCACAGAGGGAGGCAAAATAAAACATGTCCAAAGAGGCCAAAGTGTTGTTTTTGTTGAATGAAAACCTCAGAGGAGGACCACATCGTAGAAGTAGATGCTGGAGAGACACACCAAGATCTAAAAGGTACAGTGGAAGAGGAACAATCAAAGAAAAGGTGCAGGGAAAAAAGACAAAGCAAGAAAGATCGAGTTCCCTTTCTAAATGTGTAACTGTAGTGTATGAAGACTTCAAATCATAAAAGTCCACAAGCAGTTCTAACTATATCCTAAACATTTGATTTTCAGTAAGCAAAAAGGGGGGGGGTGTGCAATCCTGCCATGAAACTGCTAATTGTCATGAACAAACTTTACACAGGGCAATGTGCTTTCAGAACATCATGTATACACACTGTCTTCTCAGATCCTATTAGGGTGATGGCTTGGTGAATCTGAGTAAAGAAAATGGCAAGAGTGCATGCAAAGAGCATCATAACTTGACAAAAAGTGTCCCCCAAAAGGCTCATGTGTCAAAGGCTTGGTCTCCAGCTGGTGGAGCCAATCACTAAGCAGGCTTTAGATTGAGGGTTCTCTGACCTAATGAGGGATTCATTGACCAGTTAGTTCATAATCAAGTACTGGAAGATGGGGGATACTGGTGAAGATGAAGATGGAGTCACTGTCTCAGCCTTAACCCCGGGCTGTCTGCTTCCTATCCACTCTGAAGTAAACAGATTCGCTATACCACTTGTACTGTGATGCTTGACTTCATCACAGGCCCAAAATGTGGCTGTGAACTTTGTCATAACTAAACAGAGAGGGAAAAAGAAAACTTGGAAATGATGAGTACAGCTTGGGCTTCCTGATAAAATCAGACATGATTTGCCCTGCTATGTTTTACCTTTTCAACACAAAATGCATTTTTTCCAGATGTAGAAATTATTTTAGTTGGTTCACTTTGTTTAATTAATCAAATTCTAGATTTCTAGAGGAAAGTTATTTTTTGTAGCCCAGGATGGCCTTGAACTCATTACCCTTTTACCTCAACTTCTGAGTGTTTGGATTGCAGCATGCACCACCACACTCACCATATTTTAACAGTTTATCCTAAGAGGCATTTTTTATGTTGGGATAAAAAGGAAACAAGTTTTAGAAATACATGTAAACTTTTTAAATTGTTGCAACTGCACAGGTGAGGGAGTTTTCTAAGAATAAAAAACCTCCAGGTTATGTCAGCAGAGCAGGCTGGTCAATGTCACCAAAAGAGAATATCTTTTGCCTTAGAGGGAAAAATAAAGGGCTACTGTATATCCTAAATAATTTTGACTATCTTTATAGATGCTGTTTATGTATTGAAATGGAGAGATGTAAAGACAAAATGGGCAAAGGGTCTGTTATAGTGGTACATGCTTCAACCCTAAAACCCTAAGGGTAGAAGCACAGAGTGTAGCCAGCCTAGGCTATACATCTATAACTTACCTCAAAAAGAAATGGGGAAGAGGAGTTGATGATGACTTTGTCAACTGGATTCTAGGATCTCTAAACTTAGTGAAAATAAAATGTCACTACCTTGTCAGTTTAGGACCACCGTGTACTTCATATTCTAGGAAGTTCCATTTGGGTGCAATAGAAAGAACTATTTTGGGGAAATAAAATAGTGGCTCATCCCTTTAATCCCAGCACTCAGGAACCAGAGGCAGGTGATCTCTGAGTTTGAGAATAACCTGGTTTACATAACAAGCTCCATACCGGTCAGGGCAACATAGGGAGACCCCATTTATTAAAAGAGGGAAGAGGAGAAATGATAGAAAAACACTTGACTTGTGTGGACATATGATACACACACACACACACACACACACACACACACACACACACGTACATCAAACATACTCTTGGTCACTGATTGCTTTTTTTCAAACTTCATGGTTGGATAGACACTGGGGCTGGTTTTATTAACTGTGTACTCCTCCTCTGTGTCTCCAAGGCTTTTCTATTCCTGTTATTATAATGAATAAGAAGGGATGGGTTGAGACAAATAGCTCTTTAGTTTGGCTTATGTTATGCTCTATAGACAGAAGTTCATGAAGTCAAAATTTCATACTGGAAGATTCCATAGACTCTCTCAACTCAATCCCTGAAGATGAAGTTTCTGTTCTACCTGGTCCCTCAGCCCTTTAGTCGCACATAAACACACAGAGGCTTCTATTAATAACAGTATGTTTAGTCAATGGCTTGGGCTTCTTACTGGCTGAATCTCGCTTCATTATTAACCCATTAACTATTAATCTATGCATTTCCACATGGCTTTTCTTACCAGAGAATGCCTGGCATCCTATCTTCCATGGTGTCTCTCTTTCAACTCCTTCCCTGCTTTTTCCTCTTCCCAAAATTCTCCTAGTCTGGTAGCCCCACCTATACTTCTGCCTGGCTACTGGCCAATCAGCATCTATTCATCAACCAATAGGAGAAACATATATTCACAGCATACAGTAGGACCTCCCACATCAAAGCCCTACTTGAAGGGGATGAGAGCAGGACTGGCATGGACAACTGGTAGAGTCTTCTCACCTCCCCTCTCTGCAGGGGTAAACAGGGAAGTCCTCAGACCTGTTTATGTTATTTGTTTAGTCATTTTAGTTACATTTGTTACAAGTATTGTTGGAAACGTCAGAGGAGTTGAAACAAGGTAAAAGACACTAAATATAGAAAGTAGATAACTTTTCTGAAATTACCCTTTTCTCCCTCTTAACAAAAAAAAATCAACCCACATTCTTAAACTTATGTTGCTGCACACCTTAGCATAAAGAACATGTCTTTTTTTTTCTTCTTTTAATCTGTTTCCATACTGCTCACCACTTAGAAATGGAGTCTTAGAAATGTTAATTTGGCCACAAAGTTTAAACCAAAGCATCCATGGAAATGATCAAATACAATTAGGATGAGCATTAGGAATGTGGATGTCCTGGAGACTAGAAAGATGGACACCTTGGTTGCATCTATGAGGATTTTTCTATGGATAACTAAGTAAGGGAGAAAGACCCCTCCCCCAACTGTGGGCTAGGGACCCAGGTAGAATAAAGGAGGAGAAAAAGTGCAGATGCTCATTGGATACCTCCACACTCTCAAACTCTGGTTGCCATGGTGATCTGCTCTGCCATGCTACTGTCTCCCACCATGAAGGGTGGAGATGCCTGAAATCACCTTCCCTCCTTTCAATGGTTTTGCTCGGGTATTTTGTCACAGCAAGGAAAAATTTACACATATTGTACACACTCAGATATTTAAGTGTATGGTTTACACTTGCAGTGATTTTTTACATGTATGAACTGGTTTACAATAAGCAATTCGTTTGATAATAGAGATGCAGATGTGAATGATGTTATTTCAACTAATGAAAGCTAATCACAATATAATTATTATTGCCTTAGTCCATTTTATTCCTCACAGTTCTGGAGAAAAGGGAGCCCAAGGCTAAGGTGGGAAATGGTGTCTGGTGAGGGCTCTTGTTTCTGTTTCCAAGATGGTACCTTGTCTCTCCATCTTTCAGGTTTCTCCATCTTTCAAGAGAGTGAATGCTGTCCCTTCGTGTGGTAGAAGGGAAGAGAGCAGAAAAGAATGGACTCTCCATTAAACTTCAAAAAAAATAGATTTATTTATTTTATTTTATATGCTGGTGTCCTGTGTGTGTGTGTGTGTGTGTGTGTGTGTGTGTGTGTGTGTGACATGTGTGACAGGTGCCTTCAGAGATCAGAAGAGAATATTGGAGACCATGGTGCTGGAGCTATAGATTGCTATGAGACAACAAGTAGATGATGGGAATCTTGATCCTGGATCCTCTGCAAGATTATCGAGTACTCTTAACCACGGAATCACCCCGCTGTTCCATTAATTTTTTTATAGGCACACCTCTCACTGGCCCTCTTGACTCACTGTCCCAAGGCCACACCTCCCAACACTCCATGGTTCTGTTTCAACATAAATTTTGGAGAGAGCAAAACCATTCAAAACTCAGCAGCTATCACTAGGATTAAATATAAAACTAGAAGTATCCTCTTTTCTCATGTGAGAATAAAAAACAGATGGATTAGGAACTAAATGTAGACTGTCAAGACTGTGTCAGAAGGAAAGAGTAGTGAGTATATTTGTAGGCATTCAGTAGGGAAGCTTTTCTGATGAAGATAGGACACTACAAGAAAACTGGACGGATTCCATTATGGACAATATTTAAATATGTGATGGTGAATGACAGCTTAAGTAACATTAAAAAGGCATGTGATGGCTCCTAGAGAAATGGGTCAGTAGTCAGGAGCACTTGATGCTGTAGTGGAGGGACCCCAGTTCAGCTCCCAGCACCCAGGTGCAGCAGCTCAGACCCCCTGAAACTCCAACTTAGGGATTTAATGTTTCCTTCTGGCCTCCATGAGCACTCTTACACATGCGACACACGATCCCTCTCCCTCAAACCTCTCTCTCTCTCTCTCTTCTCTCTCTCTCTCTCTCTCTCTCTCTCTCACACACACACACACACACACACACACAGAGAGAGAGAGAGAGAGAGAGAGAGAGAGAGAGAGAGAGAGAGAGAGAGAGAGCTAGGGTCTACCACACATTCCCCACTGTGATGCCCCTCACCACAGACCCACAAACAACAAGGTCAATCAAACATGAACTAAATTTTTTGAAGCCACAGTCAAAATACGTCCTGCTCTCTGTTTGTCTTGGGTACTTTGTCACAGCCACAATAGCCTCTTGCACTAACACACTGTGACATAACTACACTATGATAAAATACTGCCTGACAGATTCACTATTACCAGTTGTCCTAATAACATTCCTTCAGAGGTTCTCATCCTGTACCTACCTTTTGGAACCAGGAGCTGAGTCTCCATCATACACTGCACTTGACTGCCACAGGCTTCCAGGGAGCCTAAAGCTGAAACTGCTCCCTGGCCTTTCTTTGCTTTTCATGGTATTAATGGTATCTAGGACTGCAGGTAAGCTTTGGCTGTGAGGGTTCTGTCTTTTTGTATTGTATTGGTTGATTTTCCCATGATATGAGCTCAAAATTTCCCTCATGATTAAAATCCTGTCATTTGTGACACTGACCTCACATATGTGATGAGTTTTAGATATCATGAAGGGACACTTAAAGGCTAGGTTACTTTGATGGCAGTGAAACATTTGATCTCTCATTTAAGCTGGTTTCCTGGAAATACTAGCCTTTTATCCTTTATAAATAAAAAGTCCCTTGTAGGTGCTATTTTGAGACTGTATGGCTATTCATAACCATGACCCATTAATTCCCATCATGCTAGGTCTTCAATAGGAGGAAGCCCCCAGGAAGTAATAACATGATTATAGTATTTTGAAAAAAAAAAAAAACCACGCATCTTGCTCAGCATGAGACTAACAGGTCCTCTTCACACTGGGAACCAGCATGAATTTAGGAGGAAACACAAGAGACTACACCTAATGTGTGGAGCACACAGAGCAGTTGTTAAGCCTTCTTCCCTTGTCTCTTAATGTTTCCAACTGCACTCTTTATACAGGCTGCTTTCCATCAAATGTGCTTATGATTTTTCACAGCTTAAACATTCCACCCCCCCCCAAACCAGCTGACTTCTGTCTCTACAGCTGAAGCTGCCTGCTCCAAAGGTCTCCTTGACTTCTCATTCCACTCTAGTCCTACTTTCCAGTGGCAGTGGGGCCTGTCCAGAGGTCCATCCACACACTTCTGAAGTCAGTTGGTGTCTGTCTCTCCTACTCCAAACCTGAAGCACTTTCCTGCCCATGCTTCTGCCATGGTTGTCTGCAGATATCTCCTGTTTTTCTGTGTAATCCTTCTTTGTGGGTGCAGAAGGCATGCGTGCTCACAGATAAGCTCTGGAGAAACCTAGAGTGTTCACCACAGAGTTTTCTTCTGTTTTCCACCCAGAATGCCGGGACGTTGTTAATGACCTGGTGACTTTTGCTTTCTGTAATGCCAGGACTCACCCAAATTCCCCAGACTCTTCCTCCCTAGACCTTTATCTTCATCTTTGTTTCTCAATCAATAGAATCCATACCTAGGGTAAATATCACATGTACTTTATAGCCTGCTGACCTCTATGCTATCTCGGTCAGAGACCACACCAGATCCTTGACCTTTAAGCTATAGAATCCATCTTCATGGTAGAGGTCACAAATGATAGGTTCTTTTGTATCTCTGGCAGTAGGTTTCTCCACTGATGCAGTAAGCCAAAGGACCAGGTTTCATCTGAGCACAGCACTCTCTGGTGACCCTCTGGAAAGGGAGCAGGAGAGAAATTGCCTGGTTGTTCTAAAGTGGGTGGTTTAAATAGCATGCAGGGGCACAGAATGATGGCTTTGTGCTATGGTAAACTTTTGGGTGAGATCTTGGGCCGCGCCATGGCAGAATTGGGCTTTCAACAGTTTCTCTGAGAGGGTAGGGTTTGGAGGGGGAGGAGTAGGGCAAGGTGTAGGTGCAGGACAATGACAAGTCCTCCACAAACTGGGTGGAACTCAACTTTTGTCAGTTTCTCTGAGAGGGCAGTATTTGGGGAGGCATGAATGGGGCTTTGCTTTCTCAGCTGGGGTGAACTGTTACAGGCAAACAACAAGTACCTTATCTTGAGCTTAGTTATGCCTAAATTTTATTGTGCTCATGGGATTGGGATATTGTTTCCAGGACACTTTTCCCAAAATTATACTGTGCTTAAATATGTCTAAATAAACAGGCCTGATGTCAGACTCCAGAACTTTGTTCTATCCTGGCTGACTAAGTAGACCTGAAATGAGTTTTCCTTCTTGTTCCTCTGAGGATTGTTTTGTTCTGAACAATGACACTTGCAGGGAACTCCACATATGGGGGCCTTTCTCTCTCTAGCCCTTCAGTGTCAGTCTTCCTCAGGTTCCAATGGTAACATGAAACGGATTGCATTTTCAATGTCCATGGTATTCTAGAAAAGCTGTAGTTAAGAACAAAGAAGTAGCCCTTCCAGCCTTTCTTGTCAGCTCATCTCTTTTACTTGTGATACCTGGAAATCCACAGAATCACGCTGCACCAGGGACCCACAGTGGCCAGCACACACATAGGCAACCTTTATTATCATTCCTGTCCTCCATTCTGATCTCTCTATACTTCTACTCCTGTTGCAGTCTACCTGCCTGAAGCCCTCCTCTCAGCTAACCTCCACCCACTAGGGACTTGAGCCCAGAGTGCAGATCCAGGGTCCTCTGACATCTTTACTGCAACCCCATCATTATTTTCTTCTAGCCCATCTCCATTCCTCTGTGATAAACACAATCCCCAACTACTGAAAGAGGCCAACAACAACCAAAGAATACAATGCCTATTGAGCAAATGTGAGACCACATATCAACACAATGAAACAATGCAAACGTCATAACTACAGATGTTGAGATCCCAGTGGGGGCTAGAGGGATACACACACTCACTCAGACATGAACAACCAAGACAATATGTCTCTTCTAGAAGCCAGCAACCATACTGGCCCTGTGAAGCTATAATAGGACCTAAGAAAAACAACTGAACTGAAGCACAAGACAAGGTTTACAAGTTAACAATATGAATATGTAAAAGAACTTGTAAAAGGATATAACTGAATGTCTTAAAGAAGATTGTGAAAATACAAACAACATTCGAATGAAATACTGAAAACAATTTAGACATGGAAGTAGATAACAAAGAAATAAAATCAGTAAAGAAAATACAAACAAAAATAAAACTGGAGATGGAAAATTTAGGAAGTCAAATAAAAACCATAGATGTAACCCTCACCAATAGAGTACAAGACATGGAAGAGAGAATATTAGGATGGGAAAACAAGGTAGAAAAATTGGGTAGTTAAGTCAAAGAAGATGTTAAAAAACATTCCAGCCACAAAAAAAAAATCTGGAAATATGGGACACTATGAAAAGACCAACCCTACAAATAATAGGTATAGAAGAAGGAGAAGAAACCCAGGTCAAAGGCACAGAAAATATTTTTAATAAAATCATAGAAGAAAATTTCCCCACTCTAAAGAAAAGTACCTATCAAGGTACACAAAACAAATGGAACACCAAATTGAAAGGGCCAGAAAAGAAATTCTCTATAACATATAATAATTGAAACACAAAATGTACAGAACAAACAAGGACCATTAAAAGCTACAAAGGAAAAACATCAAGCCACGTATAGAGGCAGATCCACTAGATTAATCCCTCCCTGATCTTTCAATGGAGACTCTGGGAGGGCCTGAAAAGTTGTTCTACAAAACTTGAGAGACCATAGATGCCAGAGAGACCATTGTAACCAGTAAAACCATCAATAACGACTGATGGAGAAAGAAAAACAGTCCACAACAAAAACAACCTTAAGCAATGTCTATCCATCAGTTGAACTCTACAGAACATACTAGAAGAAAAATGTGAGTCTGAAAGTCCCAAGAGGACACAAGGATTCAATAATCCTAGAATAGTAAATAAAAGGAGGGGTGACTTTATAACAAAAAAAATAACAAAAATCAAATAAACACTGCTGACTGATGATTCTCAAGATTAATGGTTTTGATTCATCAGGGAAAAGGCTCAGACAAATAGATTGGATTAGAAGACAAGACCCATCTTTTGCTTTATCTAAGAAACATCCCTCACTATCACTGACAGATAGCACCTTAGGGTAGAGAGGTGAAAAAAAAATATTCCAAGCAAATGAATCCAAGAAGCAAACAAATGTAGTTATTTTACTATCTGCTAAAATAGATTTCAAAACAAAACTAATCAAAAGAGATACAGAAAGATACTACATACTAAAAAAACAAAACAAAACAAACACACACACACAAAACCCCAAAAGCAAAACACACCAAGATGATAACATACTTCCAAACATTTATACACCAAATACAAGAGTACCCAAGTTCAGAAAAGAAACACTACTATAGCTCAAATCACATAATGACCCTCAAATTGGTAGTGGGGGAAACTACTCATAACATAATGGCGCTAAACGTGGAACTGAGAACTTCCACTTAAAACTTAATAGAAGCTTTAAAAAGGGTTTTAGAAACAAAAGAACAAAGACAAGCAAGACTTCTTGGTAGCAGCATTTTTCTCGGTTGAACTGTTTTTGCTAGAGGCAAACAGAAACTTGCACAGCTTCTTTAAGGGAGGTTTCCTGACTCAGCAAAAGCAGCAAAACCCCACAAGGTTTTTAAAGAGCTCTGCTAACAACTGAATGGTGTGTATGAGAGCTGGCAATGGCAGTGACCACATCTCCAAGCCGGCAACATGCTGTTGGATGGCAGCATATACCAAGGCAGTGAGCACAGCTCTCAGTTCTGGTGATAAAAGTACCCGCCACCACCTTGGGTAGACAACGGCTGAAATAACTGTGGCTTTCATTTTAGCAATGTTGTTGTTTACCAGATAAAAGACTCATGGACACAAAAAGATAAAGATTTACAGTAAGGACAGATTCAGATTAATAAAAACTGCTAAAGATTACAGTGTGTTTTAAAATATACGTAGGCTTGGGAGAGAAAAAGAATAAAATGGTTTTAAAAAGACAGAGAGTAGCTGGGAGTGGTAGCACATGCCTTTAATTTCAGCACTTGGGAGACAGAGGCAAGCAGATCTCTGAGATTTCAAAGTAAACCTGGTATACAGAGTTAATTCCAGGACAGATAAAAGTTACACAGAGAAACCCTGTCTCAAAAAATGAAAAAATAGAAGTAGAAGAAATAGAGTAATAAAAAAGTCATGTAAAATTGGAAAGCACAGAGAAATTTTGGATACTATATGCTGTTCTGTTATCTTTAAATTGTTGGACTGCTGAGGAAATAACAACTGTTAAAAGAAATGTTGCTGGATCAATTCAATTTATATATTTTTAAAATGCTTTGACTTCAAAATTTAAGTCCAAGGACAGGTTACTGGGGAAAAGGATTTCTATTTTTCTTTCCACAGAAAATAAAAACCTGTGGATTCCTTCCAGACTAACATGGTTTGATCAAGCAAGACCCCCTGAAACAGTTTCCCAGGTGATTCAATATTCAAAACAGTTGGGACAAGCCATTCTTGCAAACTACAGCCAGGATTTCTTCATCTTCTTAGGATCACCCATGACAGCGCCCCCTACCAGCAGGAAGCAGTTTGGAAAGAACGAAGCCCAAATATCCAAATATTGTTTACAAATGTTTGTTTTCATTTATATGGGGTTGGTTATAAATTACTAATGACCACAACCAATCTCTTTAAAGGTAAAAGGGGGATTATGGTATAGATATAAATACTTTGTTTTGGAATGGATTTTCATTTATTGATACAATTTAAGGTCAATTTTGTGATGTGTATATTTCTCCTCTCGTTTAGGTATTGTGTTTATATAGCTCATTTAAAAATGTAATGTATAATGTAGTACAGATTATAGATAGCTACCTATATTAGTCAAAACTTTAGTTAGGTGAGTTAGATTTTCTAGATATACAGAGATGTATTTGAGATAGATAGGCATTCTTCAAACCTTTCAAAGACCTACAGACTATGGCATTTAAAATGGTTTAGGGTTTTTCTTGACAGTGAGACATAACTGCTCCTGGCAACACTACCTGCATCAGAAAAAAAAGGATGAACATTAAAGTTTACTTTCAATATGGCAAGACTAGCCATTTGGGCAAGATACTGTTCTTGTCTGGAATGTTCGACTTCATGCTGTATAAACTGGACAGGCAGGACCACAGAAAATTGACTGCTGATACAAGATGGACATTGCTACAGGATTCTTGCTTCATGGAAGAGTCTGCCAGACAGTCTGCAGGACACAGAGAAAAATGACTGACAAACTGCCAATACAGATGGACAGTTTAAAGTTTCCTGCTTTGTTGAGGAGTCTGCCAGACACACTATGGCCTATATGCTTAAGATGGAACATTACAGAAGAACTTCGGGTAACTGATCAGGCGAGTTGTCTCTGTCATTTCTAGAGTTTATATATTATCTTTCTGTGGTCTTTGATGGAGTTGAAGACAGTTATGATTATAGTTAGGATTAAAGATAAGTTACATATAGGACTTTGAACTCACAAAGATAGGATAGATTATGGAATATTTTCTTTAAATCTTGCTAAATTTTAATGGACTAAATATTGTCAACTGTGATTCTTATTTGACAACTGTTGTGTTATATATCTTGCTATGTTAAGGTTAAAACTCTTCTTTTTATTTTAGACAGAAAAGAGATGATGGGAGATGTCATTCTCTAAATATGTTTCTCATGTTGGTTAATGAATAAAGCATTGTTGGCCGATAGGAAAGGAAAATAGGCCGGACTAGGAGACAAGGAGGAGTCCAGAAGTAGTAGGGATCCAAGATGGAGGATGGAGAGAGCAGAATGCCCTCTCTCCGGTAAGATGAGAAGAGGAAGTACTTAGATTAATAGAAATGGGTTAATATTTAAGACAGAGCTAGCCGATAAGAAATAAGTAACTGACCTACAGCTTTATATCAAATACAGTGTCTCTGTGTATTATTTGGGGCTGGTGCAGCGGTGGGACCAGACTGGCAGGAAAAACATACTCTTAACTTCCATTTATAATATATCAAAAAGTAAGAAATAATTAGAGTTAGCAAAAGGTGTACAAAAGCTACACACTAAAAACTATAAAATCTTGCTGAAAGTAAAGAGCAACCAAGTAAGTGGAGAAATGACTGGTTTGTTGTTGTTGTTGTTGTTGTTGTTGTTGTTGTTGTTCAAAAGAAACAAGTTTGTTAGGGTTCAACACAGTTACATTTTAAGGAGCAGTGTACTTTTTCTATAAACTTGCAAACTGACAATAGACTTTACATGGAAAAAACTTTGTATATTAACAATGCTATGGAAGAATGTTGCTGCTCTCCACCCCAGTAAGAGACACAGCTGAGCACTGGATAAGCTTGACAGACAGAGGACAGACAGACCAAGGAAATACAAAATCCAGAAGCCATCCCATGCATAATGCCCAAGCCTAAATGGGAAAAAGAAATCCTTGGAAAACCAGTGTGGTGAACACTGCAAAATATTTAACAATAGCTAGAAAAATCTGAGGCATAAAAATAAATATATGCATGTATATAATTTCTGGAAAATCAATCAAATCAATTTAAAGTAGAAAAAATTTTAATAAATAATGTTGGAGGTGATGCTTTGTTCAGAAAATATAATAAGTGGTGCTAGAAAAAAATAGATCTCCCTATTGAAGATGAACTTCAACCCCCATAGAAACCAACAGAGAAATTCATTTGAGATGCATCATATCTTCAAGTATAATTGGGTAATTGATATAGAGCCTACACAAATAGAAAAAAATTATTTTATGACTCTAGAAACACTAAGTATATTAGGCAAGAAAAAAAGTATACTTCAAGAAAAGGTAATGTTCCATTCAAGAGAAACTGAGAAGTCACAAGCTGAAGAAAATATTCATTTGAAATATGTATGTATGTATATATGACAAAGAACTTGTATCCATACATACACACGCACGTGTATACACACACACACACACACACACACACACACACACACACACACACAAATTCTGGGCTTTATTGCTGGAGAGATGGCTCAGGCTCAGCTGTTAAAGGCTAGGCTCACAACCAAAAATTCTGGGCTTTAAAATGAACAAAAAAGTCATTGGGGAATTCATACAAGGAAATGTGAATTAAAATCACAGTGTGACATAAGTCCCATTATCTGCAATAATGAGGAAGAAGAAGGTGAAGAGGAATAGGGGAGGGGAGAGGAAGTACCAGCACAACTGACCACAAATGTGGAGAAACATCTCCTATACATTGCTAGACGAGCAAGAGTCAGAAGTGAGGGAGCCATTTGCAGCAATGTTTGTAAGTTTCTTGTACAATTAAACAAGTACATCCCCTCTGACTGAGCAGTTACATTCCTAGGTAGTTACCAAGAGAAATGGAAACACGTGGGATCAAAAGATCTGCAAAAACAAAAAGTATATTCCCCAGATTCTTGCTTACACTGGCCAAAAACTAGGAAAAAACATGCCAGTCCAGTAGAAAAGTAGATAAACAAACTATGATATGTTCATGGAGTGGGACACTTCTCCAAAAATAAAAAAAAGTTTAAAACTACAAATAATTGCAATCATAATCTTGAACCTTGTAGACATCAGTCTGATTGCAGCAAGTTAATAAGAAACATCTCTCATTTTGGGTATCTAAACTGGCTCTGTGACAGCTGCTGTGTAGTAACACCTGCAAGCATGCTAGAGGGCCTTCATAATCGTCATTAAGGCTAGTCATAAGTTAGTAATTCTGGATAAATTATAGACCTCATTAATCATAGGCACTCTTAAGTCAGAGTCTACAGGGAAGTCTCAGAGGTTCAGGGCTTTGGAAGAACACAGTCTAGCCTGAGGCAGGAGGGGATCAAGGAAAATGTGGGCATTCTGTCAACAGCCAGACTTGGAAGAAAACCCTGGCTCCACTGAGGCCTTCTGCTAGCCTAGCACCTTGATTTTAGCCTTGTAAGATTCTGAGCAGAAGTACAGCTATGCTCTCCCTGACTTCCAACTTACAGAAACAGTAACCAATGGCTGTTTCTCTGAACCACTAAGTTTGTGTCAATTTGTTTTGAAGAAATAAGTAACACTCTTTGATTCCATTCATTGATATACTTGAGAATAAGAAAAATCTCATGAGCAACTAAGTCAGAAAGTAGTTACAGCTCCAAGGAGATAACTAACTCAATGAGGCATAAGGGGCATTTCTGAGCTAATAGAAGTTGGTTCTACAAGTGATGATTGGTATATAAGACTGCCAAAACTCCTTAAAAAGTGTGTTTCCATTAAAGAGCACACTCACTCCCAAACAAGGAAACACCAGCTTGTGTCCATGGATAAAGCAAAATGCTTACAACATAAATTCTGAGTTGCTAGAGAGAATACAAAATGATATAACCAACTTGTCACAGAATAATTTTTTCTACAACAGATAGTTTTTTTCCCCATAGTGCCACAGTTCCACTCATAGAGGTTTATGTAAGAGAAGCAAACACTTATGTCCCCAGAAAGACAGCAGCTCTGTTCATAGCCACCTCACTCATAAAATAATAACCTCAAGCCAAAAATACCCATCAATCCATCTACAGGAAGTGCATAAACAAATCGCAGAACATCCACACAGTGAAATTTCGTTCAGCAGTGAAGGGAATGATACCACCTAATAACATAAACAAATTTAAAATGTTTTATGTTTAGTAAAATAGTCTCTGCTCCAAAAATGAACACTATTGTTTCTATTTAGATGAAGTCATCAAATAGTAAAAGCTACCTGTGATGACAAAAGTCAGAGCTTGGGGCCTCTGGATTTCAAGGAAGGATAGTTAACTGGAGAAGGACACAAAGGAACTTTGCATACTGGTGAAAATATTCCCAATGATTCATGAATATGAATGAATAATTTGCAAAACTTCAAACTGAAATTCTAGGTTCTATATATTATATTAACTGGCAATCATGTTTACATCTAAAGAATGAAAACATGCTGTGGCATATTAGTTGAAGATGTGTTACATTAATTTATGCTGTAAAACATTTGTTTAATAATTCAAAGCTGTGTTGCATTCTTTTATATTGCATTTGTTTGACTCTGTGACACTGTGTCACTTTGCCTGTCTAAAACACCTGATTGGTCTAATGAAGAGCTGTGTGACCAATAGCTAGGCAGGAGAGAGGGATAGGCGGGGCCTCTAGGCAGAGAGACTAAATAGTAGAAGAAGGAGAAGAGGGATGAGCAAGAAAGGGAGAAGGAGATGAAAACAACAGGGTCCAGCTGCTATACAGCCAGGCAGAGTAAGAAAAAAATTATATATATTAAAAAGCCCAGAGGCAAAACATAGTTAAAGAGAAATAGAATAATTTAAGTTAGAAGAGCTGTCTAGAAACAAGCCAAACAAAAACACAGCATTCATAAGAATAAGTTTCCATCTATGTATTTGGGAGCTGGGTGGCAGGCCCCCAAAAGAGTAAAAATAAAACAAAACAACAAAAAATCAACTAGAAAAATAGATCCTCTGAGAAATCAGGAGGGTTGGTGTGTAATCACCAGTTTAGTAGTGGACATAGTTAATTACTGTTCATCCAACTCTGGCTTTGGCCTTATACTATAAGACCCTGTGATCTGAGATTCTCTGTGTGGTGATCTTAACAAATGTGCTTCAAAGGAGAAGAAGAAGAAGAAGAAGAAGAAGAAGAAGAAGAAGAAGAAGAAGAAGAAGAAGAAGAAGGAGAAGGAGAAGGAGAAGGAGAAGGAGAAGGAGAAGGAGAAGGAGAAGGAGAAGGAGAAGGAGAAGGAGAAGGAGAAGGAGAAGGAGAAGGAGAAGGAGAAGGAGAAGGAGAAGGAGAAGGAGAAGGAGAAGGAGAAGGAGAAGGAGAAGGAGAAGGAGAAGGAGAAGGAGAAGAAGAAGAAGAAGAAGAAGAAGAAGAAGAAGAAGAAGAAGAAGAAGAAGAAGAAGAAGAAGAAGAAGAAGAAGAAGAAGAAGAAGAAGAAGAAGAAGAAGAAGAAGAAGAAGAAGAAGAAGAAGAAGAAGAAGAAGAAGAAGAAGAATCAAATACTGGCTTTGCCTCTAAAACCTTTTAAACTGACATTATTCTGTTTGGCTAGTGACCAGAAAAAACTGGTTGTTTTTATTTTGTCTTCTGTGACAGGATCCTAAGGGGAGATAGTGACCATGGAATGAGAAGATAGAAGGGAAGGAAGTTTAGGATCAGTAAGTTGCACATAATTGATGGCTCATGCAAGTAAGTTTATTAAAAAAGTATAGCATCACCGGGCAGTGGTGATACATGCCTTTTAATCCCAGCACTCAGGAGGCAGAGACAGGCGTATTTCTGTGAATATGAGACCAGCCTGGTCTACAGAGCAAGTTCTAGGATAGGGTGCAAAGCTACAGAGAAGCCCTGTCCCAAAACAGAAACCCAAGATGAAAAAGCACATCATCTTATCTACAGTTCTTGGGGAGAAATGGAGTCAGCAGAGAGCTAACCAAGCAATGTTGCACAAGGGGAACACAGAGTATCTCAAGCATGTCAAAAACCAAGCACACAGTGGCCTTGGGGCTGATAATTTCAGTCTCTTCGGAGGGAAGAGCCAAGTTCCCAGGAACCAAAAACTTAACTTCTTCAAGGTTCTGGCCCATACCCCAGACTAGATAGCCCTTGCCAAGTCTGCTGCTGGGCAAAGACACAGAACTAGATTCCCCTTATCTTTTCATCAGGTTCTGAGAAAGCCTTGGATTTGTCTGGCTCTCAACAGGCTGGGATATAGTTGCTAAGGGAAATGAAAATAAGCAGTTTTTAAAAAACTATTTGCCCTCATACATTAGCAGCCTTTCAATACAGGCCTACAGCCCTTCCTTCATACCATACTGTGTTTAGCAGAAATGCAGTCATATTCGAACTGTGGGGAGGGAGGCATTCATAACACCTTAAAGCCAGCAATTCCACATGTAATAATTAATGTTTCAATATAAGTAAAGATGCAAAGATGTAAACATATTTATTGGTGAATTCTTTTTTTTTAATTTAAAAATGGTAAGTAAATCCTATATCTAACCATAAGAAATTGGTTGTAGATTATGATGTTTCAATGTTCTAAAACGTTGTGATCCCATAAAAGTCATGTTTCCAAAAAACTAAACTGAGAAATTTGGGGATGCTGGTGCTGTGATAGTTAATGAAAAGCAGGATACGAACCTTGCAACAGAATGAGCTCAGCTGTGTGTGCATGTGAACCATCACACTGCCAAATACATACACATGTGGTCCTGGCTTAGGTTTAGTCAGAATGTTGAGAAGGCTTTTGTTAAGGTATAAGACCATGGAAACATTTGTCATTTTGCTGAAAGCTTTCCTTATTTCATTCAAGAAAATTGACTCAGTGAAATTTGTTATATTCAAGGCAATCATGGTACGGGACCAGCAACAATGAGTTCATCCCAATCCTAACCCCCTCACACACGCTCACCCCACCACCCTCATTCCATTCCTTCTCAGGTCAAATGCTTCTACAAGATCAAGTTTCTAGAGAAACTGGGCTGTGCCTTGAATACAACATATGGAAAATAACAGAATGTAGACAAGAGGCAGAGCAGTGCTCACATAGAAAGTCACAGCACAGAGAAGAGAGATAATGGCTAAGCAAACATAACAGGAATCTTTTTTGTTTTGTTTTGTTTTTAATTACATTTGAAACAAGCTTATTTTACATGTCAATTCCAGTTCCCTCACTCTCCCCTCCTCCCTTGCATCCCCTACAACCCCCATTCCATCCCCTTTATGCTCCCCAGGGAGGGTGAGGTCTTGCATGGGGGATCATCAAAGTCTGTCATATCATTTGGAGCAGGGCCTAGGCTCTTCCCCATGCATCTAGGCTGAGAAAGTATCCATCTATGTGGAATGGTCTCCCGAAGTCCATTTGTATGCTAGGGATAAATACTGATCCACTACCAGAAGCCCCATAGACTGCCAAATACTCCTAACTAACACCACATTCAGGGGGTCTGGGTCAGTCCTATACTGATTTGCCAGCTATCAGTCTAGAATCCATGAGCTCCTCCTTGTTCAGGTCAGCTGTTTCTGTGGGTTTCTCCAGCCTGGTCTTGACCCCTTTGCTCGTCACTCCTCCCTCTTTGCGACTGGATTCTAGGAGTTTGGCTAGTGTTTAACAGTTGTCTGCTTCTGCTTCCATCAGCTACTGGTTGAAGGCTCTAGGATGGCATATAAAAGAAGAGAATTTAAGGTAGCCTCTCCATTATTGCTTAGATTGTTAGTTGGTGTCATCCTTGTACATCTCTGAACATTTCCCTAGTGCCAGATTTCTCTTTAAACCTGTAATGGCTCCCTCTATTACGGTATCTCTTTTTCTTGCTCTCCTCTGTTCTTCACCTGACTCAATCTTCTTGCTCCCTCATGTCCTCCCCTCCCTCCTCCACTTTTCTTTCTCCTAACCCTCTCTGCCCTCCCCACCCTCATGCTCCCAATTTGCTCAGGAGATCTTGTCCCTTTCCCCTTCTCAGGGGGACCATGTATGTCTCTCTTAGGGTCCTCCTTGTTTCCTAACTTTTCTGGCAGTGTGGATTGTAGGATGGTGATCCTTTGCTTTATGTCTAAAATCCATATATGAGTGAGTACATACCACGTTTGGCTTTTTGTGACTTCACTCAGGATGGTTTCTTCTAATCCTATCCATTTGCCTGTGCATTTCAAGATTCCATTGTTTTTTTGCTTTTTTTTTTTTTTTGGTTTTTATTGTTGCTGTTGTTGTTTTGTTTTGTTTTTCCTGCTGAGTAGTACTTCATTGTGTAAATGTACCACATTTTCTTCATCCATTCTTCAGTTGATGGGCATCTAGGTTGCTTCCAGGTTCTGACTATTACAAATAATGCTGCTATGAACATAGTTGAACAGATGCCCTTGTTGTATGAATGTACATCTTTTGGATATATGCCTAAGAGTGGAATTGCTGGATCTTGTGGTAGACTGATTTCCATTTTTCTGAAGAACCGCCATACTGATTTCCAAAGTGGCTGTACAAGTTTGCACTCCCACCAGCAGTGGAGGAGTGTTCCCCTATTTCCACATCCTCTCCAGCACAAACTGTCTTTGGTGTTTTGTTTTGTTTTTTATTTTAGCCATTCTGACAGGAGTAAGATGGTATCTCAGAGTTGTTTTGACTTGCATTTCCCTGATGGCTAAGGATATTGAGGACTGGCAAACGTGCACAGTAGTGAGTCATTGATCTGGTTCAAGGCCTCTGATTTTTGGTACACCATCCTCACTGGATCTCAGCTGGAGCTCTTCTGGGGTACCCTGTGCCTTGGAAATTCCACGGGTATCCTTCCACAGGACCAGTCCCTTCACAAGTTCCAGCAAGACCTAGATGGGGTAGATGCTAGGATGGGTCAACCCAAGGCCCAGTTGTGAGTCTGTGTATTAGCCAGTTAGGCAGCCACCCACCTTGGTGAGGAGTTGGAGTTAGCTCCCCTACAGAAATACCCTCAGGGTAGGCTTATCCTCACCTGAGGTGAGGGGTGGAAGCCCTCTCTCCCTAGTGCAGGGGCCAGCTCTCTTGTAGTTGGCAGCAACATGTAAGGCCAGCTTTCCCAGGGCAGGGAAGGGCAGGGCTGGCTTAGTACAGCCTTCTGATTTCATCTTGCATGATTCCTAAGGCCTCCTGAGGTAACACTGGCCACAGACATCAACACAGATCCCAGCTGCAGATAGACCATGGACCCATGGCAGCAGCTTAGTTCTGAAACTATATGCAATAAAATAGTAAAATCCCAAGTCCACTTCCCTATACTGAACCAGCTGTGTGTTTTCTCTCGTTGCATATGCATTACACATTTGCATATGTATGAAGACATATCTATTTTCTCCTTGAAGCTTAACTGACTAAGACTATCACATTCTGTAACTATTTAAAGTGTGCACCATAGCTTGATAGATTGCAACCCCATTAAACCTCCAGGGTGATCCAAGCACTGAGCCTTATCTCCCAGGGAAGGCTGTGCATACCCAGTGTTCCCATGGCTAGCCAGCATTATGCTACTGCAGATTACTTTGTTTTTGCTCTAATGCCACACAAATGGAGATGTACAACAAACGGGGCTTTGTATGCAGCTTCTTTCATTCCATGAATATTTTGAAAAATCATACCTTTGGTTGTGTACATAAATAATTCCTTTTGTTCTTGCTCGATGGTATTTGATTATATGGATATGCCACATCATGCCTGTCCTGTCAACACCCTTGAGTCATTTCTAGTTCTTTACTGTTACTATAATCATCTGTGCAAAGCAGATATGTGTTTTCATCTTCTTGGGTAAACACATAAGAGAATGTAGTAGTCCATGTTCTCAGAAGAACATATGTGTGTATTATATATATATGTATTTATATATATATACATATATGTATATGTCTCCTTCCAATTCCAGTAATTTTACTAAAAGTAATTGCCTCGTGTAGTGATAGAGCATGAAAAGTTCAAGACCTGCAGCTGACAAATAGGAGACCCAGGAGAAACAATAATGTGAACTACAATCAAGTTAGAAGCTGAAAACAAGAAAAAGCTGGTATCAGCTTTTTTGTTTGTTTGCTTGTTTGTTGTTATTGTCAGACTTCTAATGGATGGACTGTCCATGTGGGCAAGGGTCATGTGCTTTACCAACTCAAGTTAACTTCCCCAAACCCACCCAAAACAATAGGCAGCTTATGGTCTAGTGTCTATGGCACCTGCCCAGGGTGAAGTGATTATTGTGTATGTTCACCTCCTAAAGAAATTATTTAAAATTAGCTCAAGTGACTAGGTCATTTTGTGATTTCTGTTCCCAACAGCAGTGTGTGTAAGAGGTGTGCATCTCCTGCTTTTCCCCAACACCTGGAGATTTTTTAATTTTGTCCATTTTGATGGATGTGGGACATCATCTCCCAAGGGCAGTGATTTGCATTCTTCTAATTATTGATGACATTGACTGCCTATTTTGTCTAGTTTGCTGTCTGTATATTTTCTTTGGTAAAGTGTTAAATTTTTCCCCTAATTTTTTAAATTTTTCATGCTAGTAAGTTTTATAAGTTATTTATACATGTTATAGATACTTGTATATATTCTTTATCAAATACACAAGTTAGAGATACTTTCTCATGGCCAATGGCTTTTATTCTCTTAATAGTGTCTCTTCAGGAGCAGTAGTTTTAAATTTTGACACAATTCAGTTTACCTTAGTTTCCTTTGAAGGTTTATCCTTCCATTATCACATTTCAAAACTTCTAGCCTAACTCATGTTTCATCTGAAACATCATTCTCCTGTGTTTCATCTGGAAGTTTAACAGTTCTTACATATGAAATTCACTTTTAGGTAGCTTATATAAAGCAACTCTGAACCAAAACTGAACATATTGACAGTCAAAGAGCTGTTCTTTCTCTGCCACTTGTTTTGTTGAAAACCAGTTGTCCACATGTGTGAGAGTCTATTCCTGGACCTTTGTTGCCTGAATTCAGTGTCCATATTAACATCACTCTGTCTATTCTTACATCAATAGCAAATGGCCTTGACTACTGAGACCTTATTTAATTCAGCCTTGAAGTCACATAGTCTTAGTGCTGGTAGCCACGTCAGAGAAGCTGCAGATGGAGCTTATGGAACACAGCCCAATGATCACAAAGCTACTCTGCGTACATCCTGGAGAGACAAAGCCTCAGAGAATCAAGTCCAGTATTCCCCTTGCTCTTGCTGCGCTTCCTTCTGATGTTGCTGCCCTGTTCCTGCTGTAGCTGGCATGGTGTGGTTACTATATAAAAGGATGCTACTGTATCTAGTAGAGTGATTGTTTGGGGACAGAAAATCCCACTCCTCTATGGGAAATTTATTTGCAAATCAAATGAAGATGATTTTTGTAAGAGCAATGATGATTAGTAAGATCTGAGCCTAAAAGATACAAGTAGTTAGAACGGTTAGTAAGATGATTAGAGAAATGGTTTCGGTTATCTTGCCATTTTCTCTAATAAGAGGTACAAAAAAAAAAAAAAAGTCATCTTCCCCTATATTACATATGAGATCTGCAGAGGATGAAAAATCGTAGTCCTTCAACTTTGTTCTTTAAAAACAAACATCAGTCAGGCATGGTGGTGCACACATTTAATTTCAGTGTTGGAGAAGTGGAAGCAGGAAGATCAGCAACTGAAGGGCAGTTTTATCTACATAGCAAGTTCAAGTCCAGCCCAAGTTATATGAGTCTGTCTCAAAAAAGCAAAAAATAAATAGTTTTTCTAATAAATGTACTTAAAACAGAAACCAAAAATCTATGAAAATTATTGGTCATCTATTATAAAGAACCTCAAAAGCATCAACTACTTAAAATCAACAATAGGTAGACATATAGCCACTCATTCTTTCTCCACCTCTCTACTACCTCTCTCTCTCTCTCTCTCTCTCTCTCTCTCTCTCTCACACACACACACACACACACACACACACACACACACACACACACACACACAATTTTTAAACTTCTAATTTGCAGAGCTGTGTCTAATTACATATCTGGCTTTTTTCACTCTATTCCATAAATACACGGTTCTAGTGCATTCTGTTCCATTCTGAATGAAATACACATTTGTCTTGGAATGCTTCCATGGTTTTGCCTTACCTTTGGCTTGTAGCAGTTGGACGTTGATGTGCCTACTGTGTCTTCTTTCCACCAATCCTGTTATTAGTTACTGAATGTAGTAACTGTGAGCTTTACTGTCTTCCAATATTTTGAAAATTTCTTGGCTATTTTTTATCTCAAATATTTCTGCTACTTCATTTTCTCTTACCTCCCTTCTAGAGATGATTTGACATTGTCATACAGATGTTTTAAAACAACATTTTCAAAGTATCATTTTAGATTGCAGAGCTGTAGTTCATTCATTATTCTCATGGCAGGAAGCATGGTGGCAGGCATGGCAAACATGGTGCTGGAGAGGTAGCTGAGACTTCTACATCTGGACCCATAGGCATCAGGAAGAGACAGATCCACTGGGCCTGGCTCAGGCTTCTGAAAACCCAAATCCTACCCCCAGTGACACACTTCCTCCAAGACCACATACACTCCAACAACGTCATACCTCCTGATGCCTATCAAATAGCACCACTTCTTAATGAGCCTATGGAGGCCATTCCTATTCAAACCACCACACTTACCCAGCAAACAGTCCAAGCTTACTGCATCCTGGAGACTGTTTTGATACCCAGAGATACAAGCCAAAACCTGAACTCTGGTGGTCTTCTTAGAGCACCAAGTTGCAGGTCACACATGTAACTTCATCACAGTCTAACATTTGAAAAAGCCATTTTAGGAGGCAAAGTCTTAAGAATCATTTATTTCAGATCTCTTTTTGAAACAAACATCACTTCTGGGTTCTGCACAGTTACAAGGCTGTTATGAATAGTTTTCCTGCTGGCTTGGTCCCACAGACGCATCAACCACAAATAACACAGAGAGACACTGTATTAGATATAAAGCTGTTGACCTGTTACTAGCATTTCTTATTGGCTAGCTCTATCTTAAATATTAACCCATTTCTATTAATCTAAGTATTTCCACGTGGACTTGGCTTACCGGAGAGAGAGTCTGCACATCTGCTCTTTGGTCCTACATTTTGAATCTCCTCCTACCTCTCCCTGAATCCTCCTTGTCTCCTATTGCTTTCCTATTGGCCAACAGTGCTTTATTCATTAACCAATATGAGAAACATATTTACAGAATGGCATCTCCCATCACACAGCTGTCAGGGAGATGCTTCACTCCATCAGCTTCTAGACCTTGCTCAGAAAAGTCAGAGATACTCAAAGAGAGCCATGGACTGAACTCCCCCATGCATGTGTGGACCCTGGAACCTCAATCTTGTAAGGGGATTATACTCTGTGTATAATTTTCCCCACTGGCCACAGATTTGAAGTAAACATTAACTCATAAGCAACCTAATAAAATTTAATAGAAATGAGTCTTCATCTATAATTTTAAGAGGGCCATGTTATGACAGGGGCAAACTGATCCAGGAGCTAACCTGATAGCCGTGCTTACTGAACAATTGTAGTATTTACTTCTTTTATTTAACCAACTGAAGAAATGCAAGCTGAAAAAAATGCATTTTGTGTTAATAAGAATTTGATAATATCAATACTTTAAACCAAAAGACTATGTTATTCATCTGACATAAGACATGAAATCATTTTCACTGGTATAATTTTAGCTTATCAACTGCAGCAAAAACTAGCAAACTTTCTCAGAGGATCTAAATTACAGTGTGGGCTTTGCTCACTGTACAATCTTTTGTGTGGCAATTGCTTGACTTTTCTACAGTAAAATGAAAGCAGCCATATAAGTAGGGAAAAAAGACTGGCCACCTGTGTTCCAAATAATGTAGTTACAAAACAGGCAGGTGGCTACATTTAACCTGAGGGCAGCTTGAAGATGGAATTAGATGTTCCAGAAGACATTACAGGTGTAATGACTTGACCACAATAATTTGACTTACAGCTGGCTGCACGCAGAACTCTTTGCTACCTGCTTGGTATGTGCAAAATATGACCCTACAAGCAAGCATTTCCAGACATAGATTATGGAATTTATCAGTGGGTGTCATATCAACTAATTAATCAAAACCTTGTGCCTGACTGTGGTTAGGGGGGAAAATTCCTAATAGACTGCTGTAGTAGTCAAAGATAGACAAAGATAACTTTAAATGTAGAAATGCCTTGAATCATATTCATTTAGTCAGCACTAATGTTGCTCACATGTCATGCTTGGACCTAGGTATACACAGATGAAGATAAAAGTGTGTCTATTCATGGGCTTACATTTTAGTGACTGACATGATGGCAAACAAATAATTAGAGGAATTTAATGGAACATAAATAATTAGTTTTGCCCTGAGCAAGGCACTCTGTAATGGGGGAAGGGAGTTCCCAACATTGCTGAAATCATCAAGGAAAACTTGATGAAGTTCTCATTGAGTTGATCTTTACCGATTGCCTACTAGTCCCTTCCCCTACCACATGCACAGGAAAAGGGAGGCTGGGATGGAGTTGATTCTAGGAAAAGAGACAATTGCACTGTATTTCCTTATTTTCTACTCATGCTTTATCTTTCTCTTTATGACTTTAGTCTTCTCCTTGAAACAACTTATCAGTAACTAATCATTTTTTTTTCAGACCAGCAACACAGGATGTAGCTGACAGTGTGGGTAGAGAACTTTTAAAACTTGCTGGTTGTGGTGCAGTAAACATTGCACGGTTATAAGGCCTTGCTGATCTTAAAGAAGATTGCAGTTTGGTGCCCAGCACTCCCGTCAGGCCGCTTCCCAACCCAGGGACCTGTTGTCTTCTCTGGTATTCATTTCACACAGGAGCAAAATTAATAACAAAATATATATTTTTAAAAAATCACTGGTTGGAAACCAACTTCTATAACCACATTGGAAAACAATTTAGTGTAGAATCCAGGTGACCACATGACCTGCATCTGAGTGTGCTCCACTTCTAGGTACTGAACCAAGGGGAAGCTTCCCATTGTGTGTGAAAGGAAACAGGTACTGAGACTCAGAGCAGCACATTAGTAACTCATATGTACCTGGAAAACGCTCTGGCCATCTCACGTTATCTTTGAAGAGACACATCACACGTAATTCTCCAACAGTCTGGAAGACTTTACAGCTGTAAGAATGAGAGCACCTTCTGGGCATGGTGGTACAAGCTTGTCATTCCAGCATCTGGAGGCTTGAGGAAGAAGTATTACAGATTCAAAGCCAGCCTGGGCTATTGTGAAAACCCCATCTCACAAATTAACTTTAACAAATAAATAAAAATGCTCTGGATGTATGTTATCAAGGTAAACAGCTTTTTATGTGGCATATGTCAAAAGTGCATTGTAAAATGCCGTCACCCAGATAATGCAGAGAAAGTTCACTGGGGAAAGGGCCTGAGTATTGATGCCTTTGAAAGCAAGGATGGCAGCATGAAGAGCATGACGGACAGAAGGAGGCACGGAACCACAACACAGTTTACAAGGTGCCTCATACCAGAGTCCTGGCCAGCTCTGGGGCTGTGAACTCCCCCTAGAGTCACCCTATTGAGTAAAGGCCAGGCCTTCCTCTGGTTGCTCTTCCCCAGCCAGCCGTTGGTGAGTGTCTCTAGTGAAAACAGCAATGAACTATTGGACTAATGGAGCTGATGAACATACAATCAACAAGGGATAAGAAAGAGATAGAAATAGGAACTTTCATAATCAAACACAACACACTGATCCTGTCCTGTGGATTCAGCAGAATTATTAAAATACCTATATGTGAGAAAATCAGAGTAATTGAACATGGACTGAGTAATAAATAAAATTATAGAATTCATATTAATTGTGTTAAATGTGACAACAGAATTGTTTACTTGGGGCTGTTTTTCAGTTTTTATATTGGGCTGTGTGGAATTGGTTCCGTGGGTAATGCTACAGCTGTGCTATCCTGACATCTGAGTTTGGATCCCTAAAATCCACATTGAAGCTGGATACAGTAGTGCACATCTGTAATCCCAGCGCTTCTTCAGGGAGACAATAGGAGATGAAAGAACCTAGAGAAAACTATGGCTCACTGGCCTGAAAGATGCAATGGAGAAACACCAAGAGACCCTGAATCAAACAAGATGGATGAAGAGATGAACCTCAAAGCTGCACCTGACCACCACATTCTCTGGTACACACACTTGTACCCACACATGTGTACATACATGTACACACAAAATATGTATAAGAAAACACATCTGTTGAGGAACAATCTTTTTGTGCACTGTGAAGATGTGTCACTTTGACTGGTTTAATAAAAAGTTGAACAGCCAATAGCTAGGAAGGATTTTCAGGACAGAGAGGATGCTGGGAAGAAGAAAGGCAGAGACACCATGAGATGCAAAGCAAGCAGGATGGACACTACAGAGACGAGGTAATAAAGCCACGAGGCAGAAAATAAATTAATAGGAATGTGTTAATTTAAGTTATAAAGGCTAGTTAGAATCAAGCCTAAGCTACTGGCTGAATTTTTGTAATTCATAGTAAGTCTCCATGTCATTGTGAGCTGGTGGTCCAAAGAAAAGTTCAACTACAGACACCAAATTCATATTTATCTTTCAGATTTCTATATTGTTGAAGGGAGTATGGCTGAAACTACTGTGATGCAAAAGGGACTACACGAGACAGAAAGGTATGGCTAAGGCTTAAGTGCTGGGTCCAAGTGCCCCATTAACGGCCTGAAAATCCCTCTGCAAATGTACAATTAGTCATAATTAATTGTTTCTGCAAAAGGAGCCTGACAATCTAGCATCACACCTAAATAAAATTTCGTTGAGTCAGTTACATGAAATACTTATTAAAAACCAGGATGTGTGTCATGGCTTGGAACTAAAGTATTCCTATGAACATTTTTTGAAAGCTTGGTCCTGGTCAAAGCAGTGTTCTGAGGTGCTTTGTTTTATTGTTGTCTACTTTGAGACAGGATCTCATTATGTAGCCCTGGGTGGCCTGAAACCTGTGTGTAGACCAGAGTAGGTATGAACTCTCAAAGATTTACCTGCCTGTGCTCCCAACTGTTGGGGCTTAACGGTGTGCCCCACTAAGTCCAGCGTGAGTTGTTTCTTGGGGGAAGTGATTGAATCATGAATGAAAGCCCAGATTTTACCAATGGCTCAATTCATTGATGGATTCAAAATGCAAATAGGCTATTTGGAGGTTGCATAGTTAAGGTAAGCCACGAAAAGTGAGTCATTGGGGCATCTCTTTGATGGGTGTTACTAATTTGGGTCCCTGCCTGAGGTGATAGCTTTCCTCAGAACACACCCTTCCTCCCTGAGGTTCCTGCTTTTGCCACAGATATAAAGGCAGTGATGGCTGTCGGTCAAGGGCTGAAAGCCTCTGAGAACAAGATTGAAATGAACCTTTCCTCCTAAATCTGTTCCCCCTACATGTTAGCACAATAAAAAAACAAAACAACAAGTACAAAAAGAAACTTAACTTAAACATTATATAGGTGAGGTTCATACTCTTTTCTTGGATTTGGGGGTATTTGAGAATTTTCAAAATAGGATGATTTTGGAAGTTTGCAAACTACCCCTGCACAACCCAGAAAGCCCCATTCCTGTCTCTTTCTCCAAACCTGGCTCACTTAGGAGTCTCTAGACAAAGAAAAGGTGACAAAAAGCCCAGTTCTCAATTCTTTCTTCGTAATTATTACAGCTTACTCCCCTGAGGCTGCCAGCCATCCAAGTCCCAACTAAGTGCTCAGCTTTTGACTATACTTGGGCACAAAACCAGCCTGTGGCAGACATGTCATCACCCCTCACCTACAACCTATAAAATTTCTCTGCTTTACTTGAAGGATGCAACTTCTCTGGCCTCAATCTCTGGGAGTTCCTTTGCTTAATATACCTATTATGCTTTCTCAATTCAGCTTGATCTGGTTTACTCCTTTGGTGGAGGAACTTATGGGGCAGGGGAAGAAACCCTATTAATAACTGTCTTGTAGCATGCCAGGTTGGTGATTCTTAGTCTTGTGGGATTTGGCAGTACTTTGGAATATTAGAACTTAGAGTTCCATGTTCAAGGAATTAAAATGTTAAGAGAGCACTGCATCTGTGAACCATAATTTCAGCAGAATGGAATCACAAGAGCCAGAGAATCCACAGAAGGCCTTGCACTTGGCTTTCTCAGTACAGATTTGCAGAACCATAGTTACGTCCAAGAAATTAGATTCGAGTGTTGACGACCCTTAGCCAGCAAGTTTCCAGTGTTCTTCATTAAATATTCCGAGGAGCCAGAGCCATTGTGCTGTATTGTTAAGTTTCCACGTACTGTAAAAGTTGAGTTTCTGTGTTTAAGTCTGTTCCCTGGAGCCTGATCTGCCCCAACACATGACCTTGACTTGTTTTTGATAATACCCTGACCCTCCCTACCCCACATACCCCCACACATACACACATACTCTCTAATCACATAGCAACCACATGCTCATTTTGTTTTTTCTATTTCTGTATTTCCTTTTTGCCCCATTTTCTCTCTTCTGCAAACCTACTTTGCAACTACTTGTGATTTTACTCCTTAAAGGGGGCCTGAGAAATGGATTTAGGGCTGCTCTCTGTAACCCACCTCAGGAGACTGGTCAGCTCTTGGTTGCACTCCAATAAAATCAAGCTTGCTCCAAATTGTGTTGCAAATCTTATTCATGCCTGCTGGGATTTCCAGTTCCTTTCCACCCTCTGGCTTCAAACTACTTTGTTTCAACAAGTCTTCTCTTCATGGTGTCATATTCAAAGTAAGAGACAAAATAACCCTTATACATTGATAAATTGGTGCTGCCATCAATGTGAAAGCATTAACGGTTCACTTAATGGGGGGAGGGGGGCTGGAGAGATGGCTTAGCTATTAAGAGCACTGGCTGCTCTTCCAGAGGACTGTGGTTTGATTTCCAGCAACCGCATGATGGTTTGCGGCCATCTATAACTCTAGTTCCAGGGAATCCAGTGTTTTCTTATGGTCTCAAAGGATACCAGGAGCACATTGAGTACACAGACATACATGCAAACAAGACACCCATACACATAAAATAAAAATCAATTTATGTATGTATGTATGTATACACATATATGTATCTATAATGTATATATACATGTATACACATCACATATATGCATATACATATATACATATATTAAAAACAGTCCACTAAACTGTATATTTCATTAATAAATTTTATCTCTTGAAATCTATATAACTGGACTTATTATCCCAGTTATACCTTATTTATCATCCTTGGTGTACTTGAAGACATTTTAAAAAAGCATAAGTTTATATTATGTTCTTGTGAAATTTTTTAATAAAAAGTAATAATACAAATATCCTGCATGTTTAAAGATTTTAGATTGGACACAGTGATGTATTCCTTTCATGGAAGTACTTGGGAGTATGAAGCAGGCAGATTGCAGTGGACATCCATTTTTCCTAGTACCTTTCATTGAAGATGCTTTCTTTTCTCCAGCTTATGCTTTTAGCGTCTTTGTCAAATATTAAATGACTGAAGTTGCACATACTCGTGTTTGGGTCTTTGATTTTGTCCCTTTGGTCTACATGTCTGATTTTGTGCAAGTATCATATTGTTTTTTATTACTATGGCTCTGTGGTATATCTTAAGATCCAGAACTGAAACCCCTCCAGTATTGCTCTTTTTGCTCACGATTGTTTTGGCTATTTGGGGTCTTTTGTGGTTCCATATGAATTTTAGACCAGTTTTTATTTTTTTGTTTCTGTGAAGGGTGAGAATGGAATGTTGATTGGGATTGCCTTTTATCTGTAAATAGATTTGGTTTAACGGTCCTCTTTACAATGTTAATTCTACTAATCCACGAGCATGGAGTGTCTTTTCATTTTTTAGTTCTTTCTCTGTCTCTTTTCATCAGAGTTAAATCTTTCATTGTAGTAGTCCTTTGCTTCCTTGGTTATGTTTATTCTTAGATATTTTATTTCTTTGAGATGATTGTAAATGGGAGTGTGTCCATGATCTCCCACTCTCTATGTTCGTTGTCAGTGTATAAAAAGCTATTGATTTGTGCAGGTTGATTCTGTATCCTGCCATGTCACTGAATTTGTTTACCATTTCTAAAAGTTTTCTGATAGAAATTTTGGTATCTCTAATGTATACTATATATCATTTACAAATACGGATAGTTTGACTTCTCTAATTTCCAACTCTCGCCTTATTGCTCCAGCTAGTACTTTGAACACAGTGCTAAAAGGAGTAGAGAGTAGACATCCATGTTTTATTCTTGACTTCAGTGGTAATGCTTCAAGCTTTACTCCAGTTGAGATGATGTTGGCTGTAGGTTTCTTATATACAGAATTTATTGTATTGAGGTATGTTCCCTCTATCTCTGCATTCTCTAGGACTGTTATCAGGAAGGCATGTTGCATTTTATCAAAGGCCTTTTCTGTATCTATTGAGATGATTATTTGATTTTTATCTTTCAGTTCACTTATGTGGCTTATACATCTATTGATTGTGTATGTTGAATTATTCCTTATTTCTGTGATAAGGTCAACTTGATCATGGTGGATCATCTTTTTGCTGTGTGTCTGTGTTCTGTTTGCAAGTATTTTATTGAATAATATTGAGACTATGTTCATCAAGGATATTGGGCCATAGCTTTTGTTGTTATGTCTCTACTTGGTTTGGGTATTAGAATAATTCTGGCTTCATAGGAAGAGTTGGTAGTGCTCCTGTTTCTATTTCTCTTTGAATAATATAAGGGCTGGCTGGAGATCTCCTTTGAATGTCTGATAGAATTCTGCTGTGAATTCATCTGGCCCTGAGCTTTTTTTTTCTTAAAGACTTTTTGTTGCTATTTCAGTACTCATATATTATAGTACTTGACACCAAAGATTGCCAGGAGATGATAGACAAGGATTCTGAAAATTATAAAAGTGTTCATGCTCACATGAGTGGGGCACAAGATTTAAATTAATCTTTAATTTAGAAAGATATATTTTATAGTGTTTTATGAATCAACACATAAACACAGCTCTCACCTCCACAGGGCATGTGAAACAGTATAACATGAGGTTAAATTTGAGTGTTCATGCCCAAGAACACAAATGCAGGTTACACCAGCACTATGTCCCAACATAGTAACAGCACCCAGGGTCAGTGGACAGTAGACACTGCTCTCTGAGGCACTGCCTTGTGTTCTAGGTCTCATCTTTAGGAGTTGGATCCCTATATCTTATATCAATCATGTCCCTCACCTCACGGCCTGGAGAATCCCTCAGAAGAGCAGGCAGAAAGATTGTTGGAGTCACAGAGGATGGACAAAACCAGGAGTACACAGTCCACTGAATCAACTAAGCAAGGCAATATGGGCTCACATCATAAAATAAATGAAATAAACATGGGGGTCTGCACCATGTCCCCTGTGTATATGTTATGGCTGTTAGCTTGGTGTTAGTTGACTTCTAACTGGGGGAGCAGGTGTATCTTGACAATTTTGCCTGACCTTCCTGTTGGGTTGCCTTGTCCAGCCTAGGTGTGAGGACTTTTGCCTTGTCTTATTGTGTTTCATTTTGTCATGTTTGGTTGTCATTTCTTGGAGGACTCTGATGGGAGATGTTATTCTGTATATATGTTTCTCATACTAGTTAATAAAGCTCTGTGGCCAATGACATAGCAAGATAGGCGGGGCTAGGAGACAAGGAGGAAAGAGGAAGTGGTAGGGAGGAGTCGAGATGTAGCCCAGGGAAGAAGCAGGACGCCAGCCGCGGCTCCCCGATAAGACGACCACATGGAAATACTTAGATAAGTAGAAATGGGTTAATAATTAAGACAGAGCTAGCCCATAAACAATAATGGTAACTGGCCAACAGGATTGTATCAAATATGGAGTCTCAGAGTGTTATTTGGGGCTGGTGCGGCTGTGAGCCCAGACTGGCGGGCTGGCGGCCTGGCGGAAACATACATGCTACAGGACTTCTCTTTTCTAAAGAAAGCCAGAAAGGGAATGAACTGGGGAAGCTGGAAGGAGTTGGAAGGAGGGGAAACTGTGGTTCAGATGTTTTGTAGGAGAGAATACTCTATTTTCAATTTAAAAAAAAAGGAAAAGAAGAAAGGAAGGAGGAAGGAAGGAAGGAGGAAAGAAAAGGAAATAAGGAAGAAAGGAAAAGAAGATAGCTAGAATACTTCTTAGTTGGGCTTATCTAGAACTGATTCCAAAACCTCTTACATGCTAGGAAAGGCCTCTATCCCTGGGCCTTATGTGAGGGTACAGCATGCTTTCATAATTCTACAGTATCACATCATCTTGTCCAAGCCATTAAGTTTCATTAAGGTTAAAACCATGGTACTGAATAAAATGTAAAGTCTGAAAAACACGGTTTTTGTTTGTTTACGTTTAGACTTTTGTAAGGGCTGAGTGTGCTGGTTCATGCTCACAATCTCCTCACTTGGGAAGCAGGGCAGGATTTAAGAGAATTCAATGACATTTTTTATCAGTGGGTTTGTAAGCTCAGTGGAAATACCTGAGCCATTGGGAGCAATGTAGCTATGGCCATAGGAGTGCAGATGTCCTTGTAGAATGGCCTATTCACTTCCTTCTGACATATGCCTAGAAAAGAAGCTGCTGTGGTTTTTTTTAATGAAGATTTGATTTATACTTTCCTTAAGAACTTCCATACTGCTTTCCATAGTGTCTGCACAATCTACAATTTCAGGGACAAGTGAACATACAAGGTTTGTCTTTTTCTACATCCTTGTCAATATAATTCTTTTTATTAAAAATAAATAAAATATCAGAAGGAGAAGTTGAGTCTCTAATTGGTATCCTTGGGACACTTGACAGCATCAAAGAAAATGTTCATATTACAAAATAAATGAATAAAATAAAAGCAAAATCATATACAGGAAATGACAGAAGGCAGGAGGAAGAAAAGGGGAGTAAGAGGAACGAGGATCCACAAGAGCCGTGAATTATAACCGGGAAAGCAGAGAACAGAAACCAAGTAACCATAGAGTAGGCGCATGAATGCTGCGAAGTGAGCTGTGTGAGGTCACAACACCAAGACAGGGTTGAAATGGACAATCTTGTCTACTTAGTGAGACAGTGTCGCTAGGAGTGTGTGTGTGTGTGTGTGTGTGTGTGTGTGTGTGTGTGTGTGTGTGTGTATGTGTGTGAGAGAGAGAGACAGAGACAGAGACAGAGAGACTAAAAGAAATGAAGTAGTATATCTGAGAAAGGTATGATTTATAGCAACCGAAGAGTGGGTGAACAGCCTATGAAAATCTTAATTATGCTAAGGAGACAACCTTAGTAATAGGTTTTCTGCCTCCCCACCCTTAAATTTCTCCATCGATGCAGTAATCCAGATCAAGCCAAATTGAAAAAGTATAACAAAGTATAGCAAAGTAACTCTGGGGCAGGTTCTCTAGTTCCAGAGATCGAACCCAGAGAAGTCTCACAGCAGGTTGGGGCAGGAAAGTTGTACAGATTGTAGGCGAGGGGTGATTACATGTCTGCCACCAGCTAGGTTTGTGTGATTAAAAGCTGAGCACTTAGGCGGGGGGCTTGGGTGGCTGGTGACAACAGCAGAGGAAGTTGCAATAGTTGCCAAGAATTCTGAACTGGGCTTCTGCTGCCTTTTCTTTGTTTGGAGACTCTCTGAATGGGTGGGGTTTGGAAAGACAGACAAACAGTAATTGGGGCTTCCCAGACTGTTCATGGGGAAGCTTGAGGCTCCAACTGATCACTGAAGGCCCTGGGGTCACTGATCTCTCTGTAAAAGGGTGGCAGCAAGGCAGTGTCCAAACAGAGAATGGAACTTTGAGGCATGGAAGGAATTTGATCCAACACCTGCTGGTGGAATCTCTACACATTGCAGACCGCTTTCAGAACCCCAACTCTCCCCAGGTCTCTGGCTTGCTAGTGCTGGCTCTGAAGCTTTAGTGTGAT
This sequence comes from Cricetiscus sungorus, assembly GCA_030556225.1. Classification (NCBI taxonomy): domain Eukaryota; kingdom Metazoa; phylum Chordata; class Mammalia; order Rodentia; family Cricetidae; genus Cricetiscus; species Cricetiscus sungorus. The sequence continues at coordinate 8,740,393 of JANBXA010000741.1, forward strand.
TGGAACCAAGAAATCTCCCATGTTAGGAAAGGATTAAAAGAAAACTCCCAGAGTGCACCAAAACAAAATTCTCTTCCGGAAGGGAGAGAAACAAACAAACAAACAAAAAACAAAAGCCAACCAAATTAAACAAACAAAAAGGATGCTCACAGGCTCCAGAGACTGAAATGGGACAGGTGTCTTTAAAGCGCAACACTGCCAGGTGGGCATCTTCTGATTTTCACTGTGTTCCAGACCCTTTGTAGACTGGTGTTCACTCATCACATCTGTGGTGTTCTATAAACTGAATTTGACAGGGCAAGTGAGCAGCCTGTTTGGAGGGCTTCCATTAAGCCCAAGCAATAGACTGTTGATTTTAAAATGCCTTACAGACATGTAATTTACAGGTAACACTCTAAGCCCCTTTGGAGTAGAAACAGGGTGTTCGGTTTGAGTCAGATTCACAGTTAAAAGACAAAAGGTCAGAATGCAGGAGTTGCCTAATGGCCCTGAAGACGAGTTTTCATGCCATGTTCTTTATCGTGAAACCACTATTACGTGCATATAAATGGGGGTGCAGCCAAGCTCCCCGTTTACATGCAAAGTGGATGCTTTGAGAGAGGAAGGCTTTTCACAGAAGGCACAAGTATCACTAAAGAAAAGAGCCAGCAATAAGCTGGCATTAACATGAAAAGTGTGACCTGGCAGGGAAAAATGAGTGAGAGTTTTTATAGTTCAAACTCACTGCTTTTAGAAATTGGTTCCATTTGCATTTAAATAGCCATATTAGAATACCAAAAACCAAGGGAAAATACTTTGTAAAATGTTGACCATACTTTAGTCTGTAACTAACTACATAAAAAAAAAAAAAAAAAAAAAAAAAAATAGCCAGGAGGGGATGGTGTGTGCCTGTAATTCCAGCACTTGGGAGGCAGAGACAGGTGGATCTCTGTTTGAGGCCAACTTGGTCTATAGACAGAATAGGCTCCAAAGCTACATAAAGAAACCCTGTCTCAAAAAAACAAAACAAAAAACCCCAATTGTATTTATTCTATTTTGTGTGTGTTTCTGTGTATATAAATGAATGCATGTATGTGTACTGCAAACATGCCAGACAGGTGCCCCTTGGAAACCAGGAGAGAGTGTTGGGTCCCCTGGAACTGGAGTTATGGATGTTATGAGCTGCCATGTGGGTTCTGGGAACTGAACTCAATCTATTTCTCAAACTTTCATTCATCTCTAATCCTGGCCAGATAGTTCAAGACTTGTCCCTTTGCTATCGTCATCCATGCCCACATTTCTTGAGGAAGCAGGCTTGATTCACCACCTTCTCTCCCCAGCCCAGATGTGAGATCAGGACCATAAGCAATGCGTGCCACCTGAAAATCATTCATCAGTACCTCCGAAGAAGGAGACGTGTCAGGAGCTTCTATTTCCCACAGTTTGGGAACAGTTGGTTCCATGGCTTCTGGGGAACAAAATCTGCTTTGCTCAGCCGCATCGCATCCACTGAGATTAGGCCAAGGGTGGGCTTGTAGTTTGAGACAACTTTGACAGAACATAAAGGAAGACTTGAATTTCATGCTTCTATGTCCACTAAGAGGCACAGCAGCGTCCTGCCACTGCAGCCATGTACGCGCCTGCCCTCGCCAGCAAGGAAGACGCGATTCCGGGTAGATCTTCTTCATGCAATTTTAATCAGGATCCTTTAAACATGTTGCTTCTGGCCCGCAGGGAGAGAGAGAGAGAGAGAGGGGGGACCCCTGCATAGGCTTAAATACCCTTGAGCTAACCAACCCTAGTGAGCCACGTGGACCCTGCAGATAGGCTACTCTAATGCGGAAGCAAACAGGTTGAACAGACTCAACCAACCAAGGGCTTGTTTACCCAGAGAGTCTACACCAGCGGGAAGGTGTAAGGTAGAAGCCAGCACCACTTTAAGGCGTGGCACTACACGGCTCTCTACACAGCCACACTGTGAGCATGAGAACTCCTTCTAGGATGGGACTAGAAGGATGCTCCACCTTTGCATCTGCTTGTGGGAGTCTGTGTCCTCACGACTTACTTTGGAGTTGAAACTAGCGAGATAAGCGGTCTGGTGAGCAATTTGTACTCCAGGGACTAAATTCTTCAGACCCACCAGTGCTCCACAGGCATCGGGCACAGCAAGTCTCAGGACTGCATGGGGCACTGTGTGTGCAGCCCCATTTCTCCAGAGCTGGAGTGAGATTGTTTGCAAGCAGGCTCAACTGGTAGGACTGGTTTACTCACTTCAGGCAACTAAATTTTCCTACTCAGCTGCCACAGGGGGTCTAAATTACTCAAGGATGCCATTTTATCCAGTTTAACCCCCCTCTTTTAAAATGAACCCTAAGGACACAGCAGTCTAGAAACAAATAGTTCTGAGTTCTGCTGGGCCTGCTGCCCTGGTGCAGGGAAGCAGCTCCCTGTGCCTCACCAGTTCCTCCCCAATGGCTCATGGGCCTGTTACAAGAATTATGTTAGGTGCTTGAAACAAAGCACCTAAGCTTTGTGTGTGAGCGATTCCACAGCTAAGAAGTCTGGCATTTCTCATTGCAGCTGCCACTCTTGCGGTAAAAACACCAAAGATCAGAGCCTAGTAAAGGGTTTAAGTGCGAAGATCAAGGTCAGCGCGGCTGTCTGATGAGGAGGACACCCTGTTAACATTATACCTAGCCATCTTTTCTTAAGTGTTCTCTAAAATACCTGGGTAGCGATTTAAGAACACTAGATTAACCATCGTGTTTTGATAAATAAAAGCTGGAAAGACAGGCTGATCTTTTATTATATGCCAAGTCATTATGAAATACCTGAACTTCCTTAATGGGGACTGCTGCCAAATGAATCTATAAGAGGACTTTCAGTATACCCCAAAGCACACATGGTTCCTTTTCCCTTCATCCTCAAATCCAGACATCACTGGCTGAGTTTCAAAGAATTCTGAGACCACACACAACCAGTCATTCCTTTATCACCTCCCTGCTGGCTCACATGTCTGCACTGAAGTCAGCGTCTCCATGTGATATTGTGAGACCTTTGAGAGCGTGGTCCCTCACGCTCCCACTCAGGAAAGCCCCCCCCCAAATCACTCACGAGAAGTGGTCTTGATGCAAATGCATAAGGTCCTTTATATTCCAGTATACTGGGGTCATCAGCCATACGCCATGCAGGGTAGAGGGCTGAGCGACCTCTGGTACAGAATTGAGACTGCTTTTATAGGGTTACAACAAAGCCCACGCATCATGAACCAATCACCTCATAGCATCCAGTGTGGACCAATTAATTTAAAGTATCCAAGCCCACTCTTAGCCCAGGAAATCTGCTTTCACACAGACTTCTGGGTGTTCATTCACTCACAGGCTGCTGTAAACATTAAAGTAGGTGACCCTCAGTTTGGGATTTAAGACTCCCAGCTTCCTGGGGTCACTGGGGAATTAGGCTAAATTTTTCTATCCTAACAATATATTCTCTGCTATTCATAAACCTCCCTGCTTGGGTTTCCCTTCAGAGATCCAACATCATCGAGACCCCCTCAAACCTCTGCTAACTGTTCAAATCCCCCCACCCTATAGTCTCCTATAATTTCTCTTGAGACACACCCAGCCCCGTTCCTGTACTTCAGCAGGGGGTTCATGGCCGTGCTTTGTTGTAATTTATTTGTATATATCTTCTCACATAGAAGATTAAAAAATGATCTCTTCTTAAATATTGTCTACAGAGTACCTTACACACTATGGGTCTTGAAAGCTTGCCTACAGATGCTTACCAACTGATGGAGAGAAGGCACTGGGATATAGGTGATTCCTACATCCTGAGCCTTTCTGCTGGTCCTGCTAGGGTACCAGCTACTCTTTACAGTAAGATAGGTTCTTGACAAGGAAGCACTAAGCTCCCTTGTTCTCATCTACACTGTCCTCTCTGCCTTGCTGTAGATTCTGAGAACAGCTAACCTCTTCATACCTAGAGAGTACACAGGCAGAATCTCAAATTTCAAAGGATATAGGACATGGACAATCCTTCCCACTTCCAAGATAGATAGGACCAAAGCTACTTCCATTCACTCTTGTACTCTAAATCCCCAGGCAGTCTGGTGTCTTGCAGATACACGAAGTCATTCCTGATGTCTAATCTAAATGTCCCTGCTGCAGCTCAAGTATGTTCCATTTATCTTGTTTTTCCATGAAAACCAAAACCAGGGCACTCTCTGCCACTAAAAGCTGTTTCCACACCTTAAAACTGTTGTTAAAAATGTATTTACCATCCTGTCGGTTTTTACATGTTAAGGATATGGCTTTCTAGGTTTTAAAACTGGCCTTGATTTTAAAATGCATGATCATCTGTGCTATGAGGAAGTCAGCACCCTAAATCTCCAAACAGACAGAAACTACTAAGAAAGTCTATGGTATTTGTTTTCATTTTTATATACTATAAACATAGATGGCATTGCTTTTGTAATATAGCCTGTCCCATTCTTGAAGAAAAATGACTACTATTTGGTAGCTAGGTTGTAGAGAGCTGTAAAGTGCCACACCTTAAAGATGGTGCTGGCTTCTGCTTTCCACCTCCCCAAGGGTGAGCCCTCGCTGGTGTAAACAAGCCCTTATTTGGTTAAGTCTGTTCAGCCTGTCTGTTTCTGCCTTAGAGTAGCCTATCTGCAGGGTCCATGTAGCTCACTGGGATTGGTTAGTGCAAGGGGATTTTAAGCCTGTGCAGGCATTTCGCGGGTCAGAAGAATATGTTTCAAGGATCCTGATTAAAATTGCATGAAGAAGATCTTCCTGGAGTCACGTCTTCCTTGCTGGCAGGGGTAGGCACGGTACACTGGGTCAATTAGGAAATGTGTGTGTGTGTGTGTGTGTGTGTGTGTGTGTGTGTGTGTGTGTTGTGTGTGTGTTATATAACATATTTATTTATAAATATATGTTACCAAATATATGTCCCATGTCTTAGTTTTCTTTCTACTGATGTGATAACATGCTGACCAAAATCAGCTAAGGAACAAAAATGTTTATTTAGCTTATACCTCTAAGGTCACACTCCATCACTGACAAAAGTCAGGGCAGGAAATCAAGACAGGATCCTGCATGCAGGAACTGAAGCTGAGGCCAAAGGAGGAACACTGCTCACTGGCATTCTCCTCATTTCTGGGTAGAACCCAAGACGACCTGTCCAGGGATGGCACTACACACAATGCCCTTCCACATCAATCATTAATCAAGAAAACTACCCACAGACGGATCCTCAGGCTAATCTAATGGAAATGATTCTTTCATTGGATCCCTCTTCCTAGGTAACTCCAGCATGTGTCCAGTTGACAAAAAACTAAGTAGCATGCCCTATATATTACAATACATACCATTTTTTCATGTTCATATCCTTTGCCTAAATATCAGATCAAGTGTGTACCTGTGGGAGAACTCACCCTATAGGACAGGCAGGGCCTGAAGTCATGAACCTCCTGCTTCCTTCTCCCACAGAGTTGTGGTTATGGGCCCATACCACTAGGCTGCACTTGACCAAATTCTTTATAGTTTAACATTATTAGTACATCAAAGGTAGGATTTTAAAGGCTCAGCATAATTGACCTTTTTAGGCCAGCATACATAATTTATAATCAGTAATAGTTTTTTCTTTGTATTTTACAGCAATCATTGTTATAGATATTTTAAAATAATTTAGGCATACATCCATTTAAAACAAACAAAAACCTTTACTCACCTTTGATTATGTGTCAAGCACTGCAATACAGACTAAAAAGACTAGACCCTGCCTTTCATGTTCCCAAGTATCCTCTTCTGTTCCTCCAAGCTACCACATCAAAAACATCTTCCTCTAGTCTGTGGTTACCTTTTAAATGTCCCATTTCAGCATTTTCCAAAGATGTGAAAGGCATCAAATTCACCAATCTTGTCTTCTACAGTTTGCCTTTTCAGCATTGTTTCATGTTTAGAAGTTCTCTGTGTAGTTTCCCCCCTTCTTGTAGGTCCTGCGGGACATATCAGACCCCCTGAGAATCTCCTCCCCACCTGTCACCATTCTCTGGTCTAACACAGCACTTCATTTCAAGATGCTCACTTCAACCTTTAACTTTTAGGGTTATTTTTATTTAGCCTACAAAATAACAGGATTTGTTTTGATATTTTCATACTTATCTATCAGTAGAGAGGGCTTAACATAATTTAAAAATTTACTCCAAAATCTCTCAAGTAGCCTATCAGCTCCACAGAGGCAAGGCATTTGTGTCCTTGGTCCTATTCATCTCCACACCATCATTTCCCAGCACCTGGACATGTGCCTGACTCATAACTAGAACTAAACAATGAATGAAAGTGCAAATGGACCAAGGGAAGATCTAAAAGGGAATAGGCCCTGGTCAAGAGAGAGGGGAACATAAGAGAAGTGCGGAATGGGGACAGAAAAGGTTCCCAGTGAAGGAACAGCTTGTGTCAAGGCCTAGAGGATGGAACAAAGGCCTGTTGGTGGGATGGAAAGAAGATCCAGTCTGGAATACAGACGCTAAGCAGCTGCAGGCTGGAGCCAACTGATGATGGCTACAATGCCATACTGAGGTTTATACTGTGCTTGATAGACTGCGGTAGGTCACAGAAGTGGTAAAAGCAAAGGGTGGCTTGCTCCATTTCACTCAGCTGTGCTGTAGGACAGTTTCTAGACCCACTTGGGTATTTAATTTGGAGTGAATTAAAAATAACCTGAAATCACTATTTGATGTCCCATTCACATCATGAATATTTCAAGTGACCAGAAGCCACACATGTCTAGGGGCTAACCTCAAGGGACAAAGCATTTCAGCCACAATAGTGGGGTCAGTGGGTAGCCTGGAAAAACGATGGTTACTATCGTGTTAAAAGTAAGAAGTTCCCGTGTGTTCTGACATGTAAATTCACCTAAAGACTTTTTTTTAGTAGAAAAAAGAAAACATACTCAAAGCTATAATCTATTAGAAAATGTGGAGTTTTTAAAGGGCAGTTTAACAGTCCAAAAGACCAGTGTTCAGATGTATGAGCACTCATGCAAATCATTTGTGAAATCTCTCAAAACATTAGAAATTCGGTTCCAAATTTCAATTCTTTTTTAAAATAAATATAAAGATTATATAAGGGTAATAAAAAACCTATTAGCAAATTTACCACTTGGGAACATATTTATGGAAACATCAAACCTATTAAGTTAAGAGTGAAATCTCTGCTGCCTGTCAGAATTAATGAATCTGAATTTCATGTGTCCCACATTCTCACTGGCCACCCATCCCGACAATAGTTTCACACCATGACAGCTGTCATGAAAGTGGATTGTCTTGTATACACATTGGACTTTGGTTAGCATCCTAGTGCAGTTTCCTGTTTAAAGTCATCATCAAAAAATGATTCTCAGTCTAAGTATGCAGTAGGGTGACAGTGATGCTTCTATGCTATCCGGGGCATAATATAAAATGATCCTGCAGCCTATGTCACTGCTTGAAAACCGAAAGTCTCAACTCATTATTAAGTTGTGCATGGAATCAGTCTGTTTTCTCGGTGTAGAATAAAAAAGAGAAACCTGAAGGATTGAAATAATGTAAATTTATTAAAAGAGTAAACTGAACACAAGGCATTTCGCTCTCTCTCTCTCTCTCTCTCTCTCTCTCTCTCTCTCTCTCTCTCTCTCTCTCTCTCGTGTGTGTGTGTGTGTGTGTGTGTGTGTGTGTGTGCCTGCAGAGGCTAGAAGTGGGTATTGGATCCCCAGGGCTATCATTACAAGCAGTGTAATCTGCCTAATGTGGATTCTGAGACCCAAACTCCAGTATTCTGCAAGAACAGCAAGTGCTCTTAACTGCTAAAACATCTCTCCAGCCCCACTGTCATATTCTTTAAGAAAAACAGATTTACATTTAACATGTTAAATTCTGTACATAATGTGAAATTTAAAATGTCTTCAGTAGAGTAGCCAGTCCACACTGCACATGCCTTCTCTAGGGACTGTTCTTTATCTGGCTCTACAAAGCTGGGTGAGAGTCCCAGTTAACAGCAGTCTGTAGTCAAACTTATCTTTGGGACTGCCAGCTCACAAAAAAATGACACAGAGACTTAGTATTAATTATGAAAATTCAGCCTTAGCTTTGGCTTGTTCCTAGTTTTTAAGCTTAAATTAACTCATCTTTTTTAATCTATATTCTTTTATGTGGCTTGGTTACCTTCACTCTGTACAGACCATCTGCTTCCTCTCTGTCTGGCAACTGCTCCCCTTCCCCCTTCCCAGAGCTCTCTCTGTCCAAAAGTTCTGTCTATATCTCCTGCCTGGCTATTGGCCATTTAGCTTTTTATTAAACCAACCACAGTGACACATCTTCACACAGTGTAAAGGAATATTCCACAATACATCTCCCTTTTGTCTAAACAAAAAAAAAAAGCTTTAACTGCAACATAGTAAAATTATATACTATAAGAACAATTATCAGGTAAAAATTACATTTACAATGTCCATTGTAATTATCCATTATCATTTGGCAAATTTAGAGAAAATACTCCATTATCTATCCTATCATAATCCAAAATTTTATACCTAAACTTTGTGATAAATTGTACTACCATCCTAAAAATACTTTTAGACCTTAAAACATCTTAGATAAACCGCTTAAGCTTTTCTCAACCTTATAAACTTTAAATCTCTATGTAAGTCTCTTTTTTAATTTGGTAACAAGGAAAACTGTAGAACTATAACTATGTAGCCTTCAATCCCCATCAGAGACCCAAGAAGACAAACTATTACTTGAGTAAACAGGAAGTGCAGAGAAAGCAACTTTGGAAACTATAGAAATGGCAGAGGTATCAGGCTGCCTGGACAGTCCCCCCAGGTTTCCTCTGCAATGTTGGGGCATCCATCTTAGGTCTACAGGCCTAGAATACTGCAGACTGATTTCTTCCTAGGAAGGCATATTAATTCTAGAACACCTTTGCCTGTTCAGCCACCTTATGGTCCAATTGTGTCAACGTTCTTTATTCTCAGACAGCATAAGAAGTAAAGCAGGTCCCAGGGGGATCCCCTTCTCCTCCAGTGTCCTCATCTTTTTATCCTGCTCTATCTCTGTGACTCTCACCCACAGCTAGGAGAGACTAGCCTAAGTAGAGCTGTATTAGGTAAAGCAGCAGCAATTCTCATGTGGCCAACTGCTGGAGTTTAGGCAATGCACAAATGGCACTCTGACTTTGTTTTTGTCTGACAAAAATTATGAAATGTCCCTGCTTGGTCTTATTTTTTTCATGGTCTTAGAGTAGTCTGGTTAGAGGTGGCTATTTTTAAGAGATTGTCTGATGGGAGACCCTCAGCATTTGTCTTAAGATCCAGATCAACTTCTTGTGTCATCTATTGGCCGTTCCATGTCCTTTCTCAAAAGCTTCAGCCATATTTATACCATAACCCAGACCTCCACGTTTATGTGGCCCTGTGTCACAATGCTCCCTCTACAAAAAATAAAGATATAAAACCTAATAGATTGGATATGAAAGAACATAAAGGGCACATTCTGCCCAGAAAAATTGTTCAGGGCAACCTACTGTCCCTGATGGGTAGCTGGTCCCTTGAGAAATGGATCCTCTTTCTATCTCCCGAGTTAAGGCTGAATCACCTTTTCTATTGTCACTAGGTGCGCACTGGTCAATGAAACAAAAACAAGTACTTTTCCTCCTGATGATAAACTATAGTTTGGAAGTAAACCACAGACCCTTCTCATTCCAGCACATGAGAGATTTCCTTGATCCAGACAGTTCAATGGTAACCAAGGCTACACAGTTTCAAGGCAAGGCTCGGCCATATGCTGAGACCAAGCGTCAATCCAAACTAAACCAAAACTAAGTCTTGTTTCTAATACAAAAATTACCTGAACAAATTATGTTGAACTCCACGTTATATACATATTTTAGATTTTTATCTTTAAAAAAAAAATCTTAGTTCATCAGATCCGCCCAAATCCAATATAAAGACTGCTCGCTTGCATTAGGAACCTCAATGTGTGAAATACACATACAAGCAACCCCCACCGGCTGAGGGTGAGAGTCTCGAGGCCTCCAAGTCTCCAGGCACAAGTGCCCGCGCAGAATTCAAAGAGAAAGAGGAAGCCGAGCGGGCGGGCCCGGAAACGGAGGCACGCTGATGGCCCGGGCTGGCGGGCCCCTCGGTGCCACTTCCGGCGGCGTGAGACATGGCCGCGAGCCGAGACCGCGGGGACTTGGCCGGCCGGCAGCTCGTGTTCCTACTTCCAGGTAAACGCGGGCGATGCGTGGGCCGGGAGCGCTCAGGGTGGCGGCGGCGGCGTGAGGCTTTTGCCCGGGTCAGCACCGATTCGTGAGGTAATGGCGAGCGCCGGCCGGGATTCGGTGTCCCACACTTTGCTGCACATCCTGGTCACGTGTCACGCCAGGCGGGAATTCCAAACACGGAAGCGTAGTGAGCAGCGCGCGGGTTCCCGGGTGTGTTGTTGCGAGTACCCGGGCTGCGGAGGGTGGCGGCGGTTCCGCGGCTCCGCTGTCCCTGGGAGTTACTGGGTGTCTACAGCTCAGTGTCCAGAATCTTACTGCATCCAAACCAGAGATCTAGAAGTCCTTTGTTAGCGGATTTGCTGCTCTGGACAGGCCTGGGTGGCCTGGCTTTAGGAAGCTGTGTGGGGTTAAGCCGACGTGGTTTAAAGCAATTTCAGCGCACAGTGACAGCCGAAACCCCAGAACCAGGCCCTTCGGTATTCCTGTCAGGTCATCAGCTGTCAGGACATGTGGGGGCCTGGGACAGTGAACAGTCGGTGCCACATGAAAAGGGACCTATTAAATGGCAAATGAAGTAAATTTGGGCTAGGCAATGCAAGCTAGAAACAGTCTTCCATTTTGTAGGTTACAGCGTGGCAGAAGAGGAAAACTCCGCAGCAAACACCATTTTTACAGCAAATATACTTCCCCAGGGTACAGGTACATGGAGGTATAGATTTTTACAGTCGTGGCATAGCAACCAGACGCGTACATCTTTTGCATACACAGCTCCTCTCCTTTGTAAAGGGTTAAACACAGTCAAGTGTATGGGTTTTTAGTATGCAGCTCACCCAGCTGAATGCAGTGTGCTACAGATCAGCTATCAGCTCATACATAACCTGTCTTGAACCCCAGGTGTTTTGTCATCAAATTAGTTGTGCCTGTTTGGACCCCTATGCCTTTCTGTCTTCTTTCCCTCAATATCATTTTTGCCAGATGCATCCTTGTTGTATGTACCATGGTTGGTTTTATTTTGTTTTGTAATTGCTGCTTCTAGTTCATTTCGGAATGCTCAGAATGGATGACATTAGGTGTTTTCTGGTTTGCAACTATGAGGAGTTAGACTTCTGAGAATAGTCTTCTGAGGTTCTTGATGGACACTGGCATTCGTATCTTTATAGAGTGTCTCTACCCTGGAGTGGTAGCTGTTCTCAGGTGCTTGTGAGTTCAGCTTTAGAACTGGAAAATGGTTTTCTGAAGTGGTTGTTACTGATTCACACTGACTGCAGCCCCCCATATCCTCATTCCAAGTGTTTGGATGGTAAAGCAGCTAGTGAGAACTCATGGTTTTGATGGTCCATCAGAGGGCTAGCTAGATACCTTATTTTAATTGGGGGAGGGGGACCCTCTCACTTCTCTTACATCAGTGTAATTCCATTTTCAGAGTTGGGGCCTTATTCTTTTGCAATCAAGTATGTTGATACTATGTAGATACACATAGTAGGTGGTCATAATTTGAGGGGTTTTTTGTTTGTTTTGTTTTGTTGGCTGTTTAATTGGCAGTGACTTCATTCTTAAGTGTGTCATAAGCACAACAATGCAAAGAGTCAAGTATTGAGTGTACCCCTCAGCATGATCAGGGTGGTGGTGGTGGTGGTGAGGAGCATTACAGCCTGGCTTCAGTTGAAAGCTGAGGCACCTCTCACCTTTTCACTCAGTAGGCTGATAGTACTGTGTGGTCAGTGGCAGAGGTTGAGGGTTCTGAAACTTAAAACTTGAACTTCCTGTCTTGTTCTTCCAAATGGCCTTTAGTGCCAACTGCAGGCTCTATGTATGTAAACACATTTGGTAGTTGCTGTGGTGACTGCCCTCAAATGTAAGGGCATTTGCTCTTGGGAGTGAGATGCCATCCGTGAATGTTCTGATTCAGTAGGTCCTGGGCTGAGACCCAAGAATGTGCTTGTGTAGTAAATTCCTGAGCAGTACTGCTGCTAGTCTGGCTGATCTGGAAACACTCCCTGGAACTACAGCAATGAGGACTGGAGCCAGAGAGCTAGAGTGTGGGTACCCAGGCCTGAGGTTTCACTGGTGATGAAATGGAGTGCATGGCAGAATCCAGGATGAAGGCTATCTTCATACTTTGTTGTTTCTTGCAGTAAGTGAAGAGACACCCCAGGTAGCTATGGATTCAAGAGCAAGAGATTATATATCCTAGACCAAGGGTTACGCTGAAGTTGGACCCTTCATAAGGAAAATAAATACCATATAAAAGTTGACAGGGTATTTTGCATAAGTGGTCTGTATTGTTGGAGAACTCACTATTCTGAAAGTGAGCAGAGGGTTGTATACATTCAGGGCAACAGCCACCTAATCTTGTGATGATACTCCCCCAGCATTCAGTTTATATTCCACTTGCCTGGAATAGGCATGAAGATTATATTTTAAAGTTGGTTGCAGGTCATTTTTCCTCTAGCTCACAATTCTTTTTTGCTAAGTTGAGAACCCTAGCTAAATGATAGCTGGACCGTGCAAGGTGGGTTTATTTCCACAGGCAGATGGGATGCTGCTGCAAGGTGAAACCTCCCTGTGTCTGGGATGAGTGTAATGCCCCTCTCCTGGAGCCTGGGGATGCTACACAGATACCCGAGCCATTAACATAGTTGCTTTAGGAGTATGTTACAAGGTTCCAGCCCTTTTTCCTGACCCCTCCCAAGAAGGTAAATGGTGAGGCATATATATATTTTTTTAATACTTGATCTCTTACTTAAGCTTTTGTGCACTTGTCAGTACTGTTGAGCTAGGTTAGGTGTGAGAGTCACTCAGACTGTGGAGTGATCAGGAGACTGCCTGTGGCTATTAGGGAAGACCTCCCAGGAAGTGTCCACATCCTGGGAAACTCTAGTGTTCTATGACAATAAAAAGAGAGTGGAAATAATGTAGGGCTCATATATGTGGGGTTCACACAGAGTAAAAATGTCCTCAATTGGCTCCCTAAGTGAGGAAGTTCCCAGATCAAACTGGGCTCCAGCACAAATCTTTAATTCTGGACCCATTTATCGGCAATGCTATGCCTTTTTATTTTACTAAAGCTCATACTGAGAGGTACTACATAGCTTCCAAAGGAAACATCTTTGTGCATCATTTCCTCAGGTAACATAGGTGATGGCCCATTCTTCTGGAGGCTAAAGGATAGGTGGTCTCTAGGGAAACCCAAGCCTGCCATCATGAACATTCATATACAGTAGCTTTTTAGCTGGGGTGTGACCACAAGTGATCTCAAAATACAAAACAAGAATTGAAACTATTGTAGGAAATCATGTTTTAGAACTATGTTCTCATTAAAAGATTGAGACGTCAGATATAGAAGGGAGTACTAATTTTCCTGTTTGATGATGGAAGGACTTTATATTAACATCTTTTCTGATTAGTGGCCTTGTAAAACCAAAGAAACCCGTCTTTATTGGGGTTGGAGGGCAAGAAAGAAAAGAATGAAATGTAAAGTAAAAGAAGAGCTGCTTTAGACTTTACCAGTGATCCTAGGAAACACGACTTTTTTCTCTTACTTAAGGGTTGGCACATGGTTAACCTCAGGACAAAAGTTGAAGGGTGCTTTGCCCCCTTTGTGTGCATACATGTTTGTGTTTAGAAACAAGCCTTATGGGTTGAAGGCTGCCCTTCCCTTGGCAGGTGGTAGAGAGCCTAGCCAACCCAAGTGTGGCCTTGAGACAGCCTCTGAATAATTCAGTGTGGCTTCTTAAACGGTGGTTCACCATTCCTTGTAGGCAGTTTCTGGGTTGTCCAACCTGGAGTGTGTTTAACATTTTCCACACAAATCTGGCTTTGTCTTTATGCAGCATTTCTTGGTGGGGCCCAGCTGACCTTTCTCAGATGGCGGCTGGATCTGCTCCAGGCTGTTGAGCACGTTCTGAAGTGATGGATGGAATCGATCAGTTGCCAGTTGGTAATCTGTTGGTGTAATCTTGTCCTCTCAGTGATCGTTCCAAAAGATGTGGAACAAGCAACAACTTACGGCTCCTACAGCTGTATTCTCAAGGGCAGAATAACAAATCATAAAAGAAAGTAAAATTTAAAATTTGAATAGCATCGTAGGAACGGCAAAGATTTGCCACAACATAGAGCTTTACCTGGGATGTTAGGAAACAGCTTTGTTGGTGCTGAATCCTGACTGTAATGAAAAACACCTGGAGGCTGGTTTGTGTTCTTTATCAATTCTGTGTCTTTGGACAAATCTGCTCTTGCCAGTCTCTGTTCCTCATTTCTACAGTGGGAGAGCAGAGCCCGTCTTGTGGGCTCGTTAGTGGTGGGCTAGTGTTAATGTCCACTCTTGTCCTCCAAACATCGCAGTTTCGTTTCTTCCTGCTGTGTCTTCCCTAACACCGTCTTTGCTCTTGTGCCAGATTCTGCTCTGGCTTCAAGGCTCAACTTTATTTCCCACAAAGCCAAGTTGTTTGCTCCAGCCCAACTCTTCTTTCTTTGAGTGTTGGTGACTTTTTATCAGCCTGCAAACCTGTCTCCACTCTCTCTGCTTGGAAAATTCTTGAAACCCAGCTTCAAGGCCACCTCTGCATGGAAGCCTTCTCACTGGGCCCTTCCTGTTAGTGGGACCTCTTCTGCCAGTGACATATGTGATTATTGCTTTTGCATAAATAAGTATGTGTTAAATTCCTACACAAGTTAGGAGCTGAGGGGAATCATGTCACTTTAAACTTTCTTCATGACTCCATTGGTTACCTTGTGCTGAAGTGGTAAGGGAAAGGGCCTGTGAAGTCACAGCTGCATGGTGCCCAGCCCAGTTCCTTTCCAGAAGAAGTTGGCTGGTTCTCGAGACCTCTCCTGCTAGAGCAGGCTCTCATGAAGGCCTGGATTTGCTAAGATTCTGTGGGATTGCCCTCTTAATTGTTTATTTTAGGTTTTGGTGGGGAAGTTGTGGACACAAGATCTCACACTGTAGCCCAGGCTGGCCTGGAGCTCATGGCAATTCTGTCTTTCCCTAGTGTTCCACCATACCTGGCTACTTACTTCATTGTTTTCAAACAGGAGTTTGTTGATTTTTATTCCTTAATCTCAGCTTTTTATCCATTACCTTTCAGTTATACTTTGTTCACTGTTTTAAAAGAAAAAAACAACAACAAAAAATAAGAATAATAATACATGTCCAGTATGGACATTTTAGCATTATAAAGTAAAGGAAGATGAAAATCCATTGTCCATGATTTTGTCATCCAGAAATGACTTTATGTGTATCGCAAAATGAATTCCACTGTTTTCTCCTTTTTCCATTTGCCTTTATTTTGTTTTTTTACATTTTCTCTTTATTCATAGTAGCAGTAAAACTCAGAGTTGCTAGGATTGTGGGAGAGGCCCTATGGTGCTTGCTGTGCACAGAACGGAGAATGGCAGCCCTGTTGCTTTACCAAGGAGCTGGGAGGTGGCTGGGGCATTTTCTCATCGTGTTGATAGTACAATGAGATGAAGGAAGCTGACAAGGATAATTACGGCATGCCCTTTGCTGATAAGGAGGCATTTGTGTTATAACAAACAAGGGGTGTTTCACACAAAAGACAGTACATATTTGGGGTTATGTTTAAACTGGATAGATTGGAAAACAAATCTCTGGGTTGTTTTGAGAGCCATTGCCACATGTTGAATTTTTTAGGTCAATCCCCCGCACACTTCCCTCTGTGCCCTTGGCATGAACAGGGTCTAGTCTGAATAGTCCAAGCCTACCTTGTATGGAAACTTCTGCCTCCCACTGTGGCTGCAGAGCCTCTGGGGTTGTGAGTTGCAGACCTTGATGTGAACTTCTCTGGGGACTCCTGGGCAGCTTCATGTTTTCCCAGGTGAGGCCAGCTGGGTGTTGTGGCAGGGCAGCTGAGGGGAGCGCATGAGGACAAGCAGCCCTAGGGTGTTATAGCAACGGTAGCCTTGAGTTTCCACCTCCCTGAACATCAATAATGTCCTCTTAAACCAACTCCACCCCAGTCAGAAACAGACCCCTTCCTAGAGTAGAGTGGCAAGGAAATGCCATCTTGTCACTTTGTAAGATAGTCCTCTCATCACCCCCAAAGGGTTCCTGTAACCCAGCCTCCCACCACCCATAGCAGCAGCTAGGAGATGGCTCCACTGGGATACACGGTAGGAGAGGTAGACTTAAGGGTTCAGGGGCTCTCCTAGCAGATAGCTCCAGAAGCAGCCACTGTCACAAGTGACACCAGAAGCGTTGCCACCCTAACACACTTGGGCCAGGCCTGCCCAAGTCCAGCTTTGTAGTGACCTTTAGGGGTAGTCTCATTGATATGTGCAGGCTTGCCATAGGTTATTTGTATGGAGACTAGGATTGTGGCAGTGAGTTGTCTCAGGATGGGTGGGAGAGTGTTGGTTCCAGAAGGCCCATTGATGCCACACTCCATGGATACTCAAGTCCTTTATGCATTTGCATAACCTACACAATCCACCCGTATACCTTAAATCTTCTCTTGATTATTTGTAATACACAATGAAGTATAAAGGATATGTAACTTCATTTTATATTGTACTATCTAGGTAATAGTGATAAAGAAACAAACCCACACACTCAAAACAGCTGCAGGTTTTTCTTCCTGAATATTTTTTAATCTGTGAAGAATGTGTGTACCTGGAGAGCTTATTTTATTCACCTTCATTTTCTCAAGGATTACATCATTTTTAGAAAACCTTCTGTCTTTGGATCTTCTAGCCCTCATACCTTTGAGCACACCTTTACATATGTTTCTGTATTTGATCTTTATGTTGAGCATGAACAGCAGTTAAATAAGGCCTTTTCATGGCCACCATACATATTGGGAAACCAAGACTCAAAAGTCAGATCATCTAGTGGATCAGTATTTATCCCTAGTGTACAAATGGACTTTGGGAGCCCATTCCACATAGAGGGATACTCCTTCATCCTAGACACATGGGGGAGGGCCTGGGCCCTGCCTGCTCCAGATGATATGACAGATTTTGATAATCCCCAATGGAAGGCCTCACCATCTCTGGGGAGCAGAAAGGAGAGGAGATGGGGATGGGGAAGATAGGGGAGGAGGGGAGGGGGAGGGAACTGGGATTGCCATGAAAAATAAGCTTGTTTCAAATTTAAATTTAAAAAAAAAAAAAAAAAAAAAGCCAGACTATCTCTCTAGCAAATAGCAGGGTTTGGTGACACAGAGGGTCACCTCCTTCAAGCTCTTCTCCAGGACCTGTGCTTTTCCCCAAGACCATCTTGATGCCATCCTGGTGGCAATGCAGCATCACAAGAGACCAGGTGTGGCTAGGGTCCCCTCTGCTCTGTTTGATGACGGGAGCACGTCTCTTCTGTAACCAGCGCCACTTGGTATCAGGTATTTTAGTCAGATCTACCCCATGTCCCCCTCCAGAATTGTCCTGTTTCCCAGGTAGCTCAAGTGCCTACTGTGTATGTTGCTGATCCCAAGCCAACTGTGGACTTGATTTTTTTTTTATCCCCACAGTTTCCTGTTCCTTGACCAGCCCATTCCTAGAAGCATGACTGTTGGTGAGGAGGGATAGTCTTGAAAAGCTTAGCCGTTTGTCATGATCTTGGAGGAGGGTAGTTTTATTTTTGTCTCCAAAGCTTCACAGCAAAGTTATATTCAGAGAAAGCCATCATGGGAAGCATTTTCCTGGTGTGTATCCCCCTCTTTGATTAGCCTGTGAAGAAACTGCTTCAAAGCTAGGAACATAAACTAGACCTTGATGGTGGTGGTGCTGACATCTTGGGAATGGAAGGCATATGGTTATTTTTGAAGTAAGCATCTTGAAAACTGAAGAACTTGACAGCATGCTGTTTTGTCTTGCATGACCTATATTAGAGTTCTGACATCTGCATTGATACCTGCCATGTGGCTGCCCTTCAAGCATCTCAGATAATTTAGAGTTTCTATAGATGAGAATATAATTCCTAATTCCCAATAGATCAGTTTTCATATCATCAATGAAAGTTGACTTTGTATGTTTTTAGATGTTTTTTACATTACATAATAAATTTCTGTCATCTTTCTAGTTTTATTTGATCCTGTGTCATTTCTTCTGGCTTTCCTGGATCCTTCTTCCTCCTCCTCTGCGGTTTCCTGGTATTAGTCTACTGCCTGGCTTGGCAAGCTTATTAGATGTCCCTTTGACAAGTGTGTGGGAGTGACCAGACAAAAAGGGAACAGACAACTTGAGACTTACATCATAGGAGGATCAAGCTACAGTTTGTGGATTTTTAATTTTTTGTTTATGGGGGGGGACTTAAATTGTGGTTTAAAAATATTACCCT
This sequence comes from Cricetiscus sungorus, assembly GCA_030556225.1. Lineage (NCBI taxonomy): Eukaryota > Metazoa > Chordata > Mammalia > Rodentia > Cricetidae > Cricetiscus > Cricetiscus sungorus. Next base: position 8,758,942 of record JANBXA010000741.1, read on the forward strand.
GCAGCAGTACTTTCCTGAATTACGTGACCCACGTTTGACTTAGCACTGTGACTCTCATGCCAGAAGTAGAATACCTCCTTTATAGAAATGCCGTGGGGGTGATGTTATGTAACTTATGTAGAGGACCACGTGGTGCCTGGTAGGACCAGAAATGACCAACAATACTGCCACTATTTACTTGTTTGTTTGTTACATTCATTGGATGCAGTTGTTTTCTTGTCAGTGGTGTATGTTCTTTAAAGTTCAAGCACCAGAGCAAAGAGCTGGGGACTCAGACATAAAGAGCAAAGTGGCAGACTGTGACTGGAGTGTCACTGACCTCTTCCTGCATCTGGAGTGACCTGCAAAGTCAGCACTTCCCTCTGCTCTGCTTGCTCGTGTTGGGAGGTGTTTCATAGGAAGAGATTTTCTGAAAAAGTGAAGTTAGACTTCTGAAGTATCAAAACTGGCTTTTGCCTTTTCCTAATGAGGGCTTTCTAAAGCTGCTTTCTCAAAGACATTTCTAAAGAATGCTTTGTGTGCAAGAACTTCTCCCAAGTGCTTATACCATTTTACACGGATCAACAAGACAACTGGTTCTAACTTAACTTTTTCTAGAAAGGCTGCCTCATAGGCTTTTCACTCTCTGGAAGCTGTGAGTCTTTATTGTAGTTTGACTTTTTTTTTTTTTTTTTTTTTTTTAATTCCCTGTGTACCCATGACTGAGGTGATGGAAGCAAACTAACTCTAAACTGAGTAATTGCTTTGTGTTCTGGGTGCTTTCACTTGCATGTCAGCCTGCAAAACACCTCTAAACGAATTGTCTTGCCCATTTTAGAGTGAACAACTGAGCCACAGGCAGGTTCACTGTCTTCCCATGGTCACACTGCTTGGTAATGAGAGGCCTGAGACTGGCAATGGACCTTGATGAGTCCAGGTCTCTCTCCTGGACCTAGCTGACATCATTGGAGATGATGAGAGTTCCTTCTCTCATCGTTTCCTACTGCACTAAGAGTGGGTCCTTTAGAGTAATAGTGAGCTTTTATGCTTTCTTAACTACTTTATATGTTTTTCACCTCTTCTGGATACAAGTAAAAGACAAGTATAAGGGAAAACAGGAGTTTCCAAGTCTGATAGGCAGAGAACCAGCTGGATGATCCAGGCTTTTCCAGATTTAAACAAACTCTTTAAGTGTGGTAGAGCCTTTAATCTATAGGCAGAGTAATTGTCTCCGTGGGATACCAAGTGAGACTAAGGGACATAAAGTCAGGACAGCAGTACAGTTCTTTCTCATGCCTGGTCTCCACATGCAGCGAGAGCCAGCCTTCTGGAAGCCACGAAGAAACCAGAGAAGGCAGCAGAAGCCTTTTCAGGTGCTTCCAGCTGAGTCTTCTTAGAAAGCTGGAACTCTTCCCATCCCTCTAGTCAGCAGCCTTGATGAAGGGACAGCCCAGACTTCAGACTTCATTTGAAGCCAAAAAAGAAAAAAGCAATCCCACTCTGAGAGCTCTGTCCCTAGTTGACCTATCTTGTGGCTTCCTGGAAAAATTCCCCTTTGAAGGCACTGTTATCTGACATGACTTTGTGTCCAGAGCTTGTCCTCTTTTTCTTTAGGGTATTTGTCTGAGAGGCTGTACCAGTCTGGTGAACAGTAACCTGACCCAAACCTTAAATGGACGTGCAGAGACCCAGGTGTCCATTTGGGGCTTTGGGGATTCTGATTTGTTCGTAGGGAATGAGAAGGCTACACACATATTGAAGACTATATGCAGACCCAGGAAAAGCCTGGGAGTGCCCCGGTGTCTCATCCAATGCCCTGGAAAAACAGTAAATAAAAGTGAAGGCAGTAGTTGGAATGTCTGAGTGTTGAAGGCTTGCCCCAACACATGCAGAGCTCCTTAGCAAGGACTTCCTAGACCCGAGTGCAAATCACTAAGGTAACTGAACAGAGGCATTGCAGCTGGCTGTAGAGGCCATTGACTCAGGGTTAGCCCAGGAAAGTCACTGAAGTGACTGAAAACCAGCAGCAATTTCTACGAGTTAGGGGGGCAAGCAATTTCCGGAATTGCCACATTTATTACATTTTATTTAATTTATAATGTCCAGTTATTTAAAAATACAAGATGTGCACTATTAGGAAAGTGTGGCCGGAATGTGAGAAAAGTATTTAGTGAGACTGTCCCAGAGGAGGTTGAGGTGTTAAATTTATTCTACAAAGGCTTTAGTCAGAGCTTAGGAATTTATTCTAAGAACTAAAGCAAACTGTCTGTATAATGACAGCGTAAGTGTGAAACCTCACCGAGTAGAATAGAATTTTAAAGAACACAGACATCACTTTTATAAGTAACCAAACAATGAAGAGGATCGATCTCTCAGCTTCCCCCAAACAATACCTAACAGGCACTGTAAATCAACCGACCTAACACAGGTTACAAACAAACATTCAAAGTGATCGGAAATATGCCGAGTAATTTGTACAAAAGCAGGGAAGTGAATATGGAAGTGACAATCACAGAAGGAAATCTGAATGACTCACAGATATGTGGAAATTAAATAACAATCCTGATAACCAGTGGATCACAGGGAGAAAAATGAGGGGAACTAGAAAATACTTCTGAGAGGCAAGAAAATAAATCATGGAGACATATGGACTGCCTGGGACAGTGCTAGGACAGTAAGATTTGGAGCTATGGAGCTGCACAGTAACAGGTTCATAAACTAGAAAGGCCTTGCCGCCTGTAACCTCACCATCCACTTTCACTAGTGCACTCACCCCAGGGCAGAGCAGAGCGGAGCGGAGCAGGGACAAACATGAGCACAGAAAAGAGGGCAACACCAAGCCAGACACCAGAGGGTCAGCAAAGCCAGAGAGGGCTCCTTTTGAAAACCAGCACATCTTTAGCCAAACTGACCCAGGGGAAAAGGAAAGGGAGACTAAATTCTTAAAGTCAGGAGTGAAAGAGGCACATTGCTCCGACCTTATAGACCTGGGAAGGAAATGGAGTAAGTAGGTCCTGTGGATGAAGACGAATTGTCAGATGAAAAATTACAAAATCAGCTCCAAAAAGATCTTAGTGTACACAGGGAAGTTTTCATAATCTTGCAACTGCTTGATTGGAGAATTCTGGCAGACATTGAAAATTAAGATTATTCCTGCAAAGACTTTTTTTAAAAGACGGGAGAAGAAGGTGTAGTGTGTAGCTCAGCCTGTGGGGTTAATGTTACCCTGAAAAACAAGTCAGCTTTTAGTTTATGCCATAAATGCAAAAATCCTAAACAACTAGCAAGTAAGTCCGGGAGAATTAAACACACAAACCAACAAAGAGGATTTTGTACGAGCAAGTGGGATCTATTCTGAAACAAGTCAGGAGTTGTACTGGGATATGCCTTGCTGATAGATTGAGCCATAGGAAGAGCGTCTGAGAAAGTCCAACACACTTTCACATCAGCGAGTTCAGCAGTTTAAAAACAGGGAACTGTTTCCATCTGTTAAAAAGCCCACAGACAACATTGTAGCAACATATTTCATGTGACATTTTTGTCTGTGGTGGTATGAAAGTATTAAGTCAATTGGGGTAGATAATGTATGTCATTAAAATTCACATTACCTATGCTTAAGGTGGCTTCTAGGAAAATTTAGCATACAGGACTCAAATTTATGTAATGTCCCTCATTGCCTTTGGATACTGAAGTTCTGTGCTAGGGCTGCCAGGTGACAGCAGGTGGGCCCTTCACTTTGCCCTGTGGGGACCAGATGATAAAGAGATGAGGGACCAGAGGGATTAATGGACAGGGTAGAGAAATAGACAAGGGAAGGGGATATATTGGAACAAAGCTTCTGAGGGGTTAGGAGTTTTATTTTCATGATTTTCTAGCCTGAAACAGCATATGAAACAGCAGGGGCGGGGAAACACACAGAGCAGCTGAGGGTGAAGGCAGCTCAGGACTGGATGGTGGCTGCTTTTCCTCCTGCTGTGCCTGCATGGAATTTATCAGTGAGAAGGCATTTAGGGAAGGCCAGCTTGGTGCTTGATTCTGTCCCATTGTAGTATTTCAGGATACTAAAGAGAGTCAAGGTGGCTAGATCCTGGTGGCATTTGTCATTATGAATTTTTGATTGTCAGGGTTTCTGGATAGGCCAAAAAAAAAAAAAAAAAAAAAGTTGCCTATTTTTCATATTTAGAGGAAATATATTTATCTTTGAAACCTGCTGTATACGGAAGCCCTTCATTTTCTATAAGCATCTATCTGAGTTCTCCTGGGGAACACAGCAGTTGACATCTCTGCAGCTCACGTGTCCCTTGCTTTCTGATTGCTGTGGAGAAGCTCCTTGGTGATGCCATCCCAGCTGCTCTCTTGGCCTTATTGTCTATACTTTTGGAATTAGATCCCAGAACAGTCTTTGATCAGACCAAAACACAGGTGTTTCCTATGTGAGTTGGTTTCTCGTTGATACAGTTCAACAGTAAGTAGTTTTGTGAGGAAATATGGTTTTCCGCACTAACGGGACATCTTCATTCTGTCTGCCTTTGTGTGCTTTGTAGAATATTGGCATTTTCTGCATGGCACACTGATTATTTACTTGGTTGTGCTGTGTAGCTGCAGACAGCCTTATAGCATAGCATTCTAGACTGTTGACAACTTTCTCACTGACCTTTGTAGAAAAGATAAAAACACTGCCTCTTTTGGAGAGTTTCTAGAAATGTCTTTTTGACTTGCCATTTCAGTTTCTTAATTATTTGGGGCACTGGAGGAATGGGGAAGCTGGAAGACAAACATTCATACAGTTTTTCATGATAAAAGGAAGTGGTCAAAATAATTCCTCAAGTCCATGAAAGGCCTGCCATTGTGAGGCATGAGGAAGCTGTGTGGGGAAGGCTGTCAGCTGTCCTGAGCCTTGAGGCACAGGGATATGAGTAGTGCTTGCTAGGGGTGGGTGACACTCGGGGGTGGGGGGACAATTTACTTTTGTATTCTAGAATGTTCTAACAGATCGAACTTTATAATGTACACTTCAGTGTAATGTGTCACTCCAGAGAGAGTCTTAATGGGGTTCTGAGGGTTGAACCTACACCATTCTGTTTATGTAACCTTAAAACAGACTCATGGATCTGGGGAACAGGTTAGTAGCTGTCAGGATGAGGTGTTCAGAAGGTCCTGTCTATGTGTGTTTTTCGTGTTCTGCATCTTTTGTGTTTGGTGGGGAAGCATTTAGTGGTGTTATGCCTTCTTATGGTCCTTTCCAAGTGCCTTGATAAAATCTGTTAGCATTTGCTTCTCTTTTTTCCATTCTGTTGTGTCTTTATGCTTATGTGTCTTCTGGGAAGCATGTATTTCTGCCTTGTTTTTTAATTCTAAATTGCTGCTTGTCGTTGGAACATTCAGACCCTTGACATGTGGATGTGATCTTCGGTGTAGCTGGGATTGAATCTGTTGTCCTGCTTTCCCTATTTATCACATCTTTGTGTCTTTTTTGCCCTCTTCTTTTGGGTTAAGTGAGTATCTTTCATAATTCAGTTTCATCTACTTTATTGTCTTATGACAGATTTTTTTTTGTTTCATAATTTTGGTGACTGCTGCTGAGTTTCTTGTACACGTATTTAATTGGTCAAGTCTACTGCCAAGTGCGGTTCATCACTTCACATTTGACACAAGAAACTCACTAGATAGTATCCTCAAGTTTCTTTTCTCCTGGACTTATGCTGCTATCATACATTTTTCTGTGTATATATGATGTGAACACTACTCTAAATTATTTTAACAAGCAGCCAATAATCAATCCTTAAAGAGATTAAAATATACAAACAACTCCCCCTTTTTTAGCTGTACGTTCCCCTGTTCAGATTCCTGCATCTAGCCTTATGATCCTTTTGCCCGAATGAGCCCTTAGCTTTCCTTCCTTGTGATACATGTGTGTTACTGATTATTTCTTTCGGCTCTTGTGTGCCTGAAGTTTTCCACCCTCCTCCTTTCCAAGGGTAGTTTTTCTGTGGTTGTGCTGTTTTACTTTATGGATGTTTCTGGATTGTCTTTTGGCTTGCGTTGTTTTCACATTTTAGCTGTCTTCCTTTGCCTTGCTTCTCTGTACATACTGTGGTTGCGCTTAAGATTTTTCTCTTTATGATTGGTTTTGAACTATTGATTATGTTGGGGTTCTTCTTCCTCCTCTTCCTCCTCCTCCTCCTCCTCTACTTTGGGATCACTGAGCTTCCTAAATGTGTGAGTTTATAGCTTTCCTCAGATTGGAAGTATTTCATATGTACTTTTTCAGATATGTTTATCTTCTCATTTCTCCTCTTTTGAAAGCTTCCAACACACACACACACACACACACACACACACACACACACACACACACACACACACAGGTTTGAAGTTGTCCTATAGATCCAGATTTCTTTTTAAAATTTTCTGTGTTTTTAGAGTGTTTTGTTACCAAATGTATTTTCAGTCCCTGATTCCTTTGGTGTCTGTGTGAGTTTTGACTGTGCTGTTCCGTCTATTGAAGGTGTCATCTTGGTCTGCATGTTTTAATCCATGTAATTAAAACTTTGACAGTCAGATACTGTAGAGAAACAATACAGACACTTGCTTTCTACAGATTAAAGTAAATCCGTTATAATTAAGTCTTGAAGTGCTGACACTAAGACAGACACAGATTAGCAGATCAAAGTAGAATGTCTACAGACAGACCACAAATGAATTTGAATGTTTAGTATAAAGATTTTCATGGCGGGCTCATTCCGTGGGCTTTGATACAGATGGCCAACCCATTAAAAAAATTAAAGTTGGATTTCTTTCCCATATTTTATACTCAGAGTATATTCTTCATTGGTTAAATGTACTGTATCCACAGAAAATATAGGAAATTACATATTTTTGAGGAAGGTTTTCTAAAGTATGACACAAAAGATACAAGCATAATGCAAAATAAGGTTATACAGATTTATGTCTTTATGGCAAAATGATAATTAGAAACAGAGCTAAAATACAGTTACTTTTCTTATTGTATAAATGCTACTCATAAGATAATTTTTTTTTTATAAAGATGAAAAACCCCACTGAGAAGGTGAGCAAGGAATATGATTAATGGTGTCAGAAATGAAAAATAGGGGTCCAGTTAATATTTATTAAAAATGTCTTTCATAATAATAGTTATGATTTATTTTACATATCTGTTCGATTATGCTAAGTGCCTTTGGCTACTTAGTTTAAGCTTTAAAAAATATATACTGTCATCACCATCTTCTAAAAGGAGATTGAAACTGGAGAGAAGACCGTTGGCCAAGGTGAAGAAGCTTACATCTGACTCCAGAGCATGCCCTCATCCCTTCTGCTAGAGCTAAACTAAATCTACCTCAAATTCCTTTGTAGTTCCCCTGGAAAACAGCTGCTTACCGAGGATCACAGAGCTCATAAATGATGAGTTAAATGTTTTAGAAAGAAAGATTGCATAAGTAGAAAAAGGAAGACGAGGAAGTGAAGGCACAGTCTTGTCCTTCTTCAAAGGAAACTGAACCTAGACTTCTCAGATTCTCTATTTCTTTCCAGAATATTTAAAAGATGCCTCAAAGAAGAGGAAGAGTGGTCTCCTGTTTGTGAAACTGGCCAACCCGCGATCAGGTGGGTCTCTCGGGTCCTCTCGCCCTTGAATATTGCCAGCACTGTGCTGTGTGGAGTGCTTGCTTGCCGTGTGTCGTTTTGAATTAACTTAAAAGCTCACAGCACTCTGTGGTGGAAAATCAAGCTGATTAATTTTCCAAGGTAAATCACACTGAACACTGCAAAGATCTTTTTTATAGTTCTCCACAGAATGTCGAATCGTTAGACATTGGCTACATAGAAAAGCAGCGTGTTTGCGTTCTCTCTGGAAATGGGTTGATTTCCTTGGTTTTCTTATGCCAGCTTTTCTTAGTGTGCTTACCCAACACCAGCCTGCATTTATGTTCATTTTGTGTCGTACAGTAAAACAAACAGCCCGAGTGCAAGTCTTGGGCATGTCATGATTTTGGTTGGTTTCATTTTTCAGCTGTTTATTCTTTCACTCTAACCCTTTACATGATGGTTTTTCTTTTATTAAAATTATTGTATATTGGAGAGCTTATGTTTTATTGAGCAGTAAGTTTATTTTAATTTTATATTTAGCACATTTTGTTTTGTTTTCTAATTTTGGGTAAAAGTATTAAAATACACTCAGCTATGAGGTGAAGCTGGATTTCCCTTCTGTTGTCTGTAAGGCCCTGAGTAAGCACCTGGTGCCTGTATATTGGGGCACACCTGGTGGCTGTGTCACTGCATACTGTGTGAGGGAATGTGCACCCATCGGTAGTGGGTTTTTTTTTTTTTTTTTTTTGAAAGGTGTATAACTCAGACAATGAGAGTAAAACAGAACAAAAGCAAACACCCCACTCCATTTAGTGTCTTTCCTCCAAGTGAAATTCAATATGCCTGTTGAGCCACACTAGAACAGGCAGGGTTGAGATGAGGAATTCAGAGGATGTAGGTGGCAGTCCCATTCCAACACACTCAACAAGAGGAAGTGGCTTCCTCACAACTCCAGTTTAGTCTAGATGTGTACAGATGAGGCATGGGTGTTGTTGTGTCCTCACTATTGGCAGAGGGAAAAGGACTAAGCCAAGCACTTCCTGTGTCCTGGTACTCTAGGAAATGTACAGGTGTTTTCTTTCGTTCAGTCCTCATAAAAACCCTGTCTGTCAGGTAGATCAGTATTGCCCTGTATCAAATGAGCCAGCTGAGTCGTAATGAGGGTTAGGTAACGCCTCCAGTGTCACACTAGGCATCTGAGTACAGAGATGTCAGAGGTTGCTCTGCTGTTAGAAGAAGGTTTGATGAGTTGAGGATAAAGTATTGGATATGTATCCCTTCTCTCCCCGTTTCTCTCACCACATAGAGCCAGTTACTGAGGACTGACCCTGGACCCAAGTTAGGGCTAAAACCTCAGATATGCACAGTCTGCACCCCTCCTGGCCCACACATCTGATTTGCTGAGGATTGAACCCTAGCCCTGGCATATGCTGGGCAAGTGCTTTACCCCAAACTGAGCTGAGCCCTAGCCCTCCTCTTCCCCCCTTTAAAAGAATAAAATGGAAAATTCCATCCTTTTGACAAGGCTTGAAGAGTGTCCTTCCCGTTCTCAGCAGAGTGGCCAGTGGTGACTGAGGACGGTGTTCTTGTCTTTGTTCCTATGTATAGGGAGCTACACGCTGGCACAGGGACAGACCCAGGCCCTAGCTCACACATCTGTTGGAACCATTAGAATCTAGTAGTTAGGAGGCTGTGTAACAATCAAGGTAAATGACTTGTGCCTTTCACTTTTGTGGTTTAAGTTTAGTGAGGATTATGGAGCTGGAAACTGAATGTCTGGTCCTAATACCTCTAAGTGTTCCTTGGAGTCTGCGAGTGTAGAGCAAGACTTCATATGTTGAGGTTCCTACTGGGAGCATTCCTCGGAACTCTAGACAGACTTTTGATGTACATATGTGTGTGAGAAAAGTGATGAGTACTGAGCACATCTGTGTTGCAGGGGAAGGAGCCTTTTACTTACTTGATATGTATCTGCAGCAGCTGTTTGAAATAAAAGTTTTCAAGGAAAAACACCGTTCATGGTTTATAAATCAATCAGTTCAATCAGGTAAGTGACAGAGATATATATATATATGTAATTTTTTCCCCTACCATTATTAACTAAACGTACTCCACTTCTCATGCAGGTGTGGTTCATCCTCCTGGTTTGGAGTGTATAAGTGAGGAGCTTGTCTGTGTATCAGAAAGGGTTTGGAGCAAGTGAAGCTAAGTCATGTTGTCACATGTTAAACTGACAATTCTGATTTATCTCCTAAAACACCAACACATCCTCTGGCAGGGCTAGATAACCGTGTGCTGTGGAATGCAGGTTGAGTTGATTGGAAATATTTCCTTTAGAGGGATTTTAAACATTATTTCCTTGAGCAAAGTGATACAGTTTCTAAAACATACTGGAATGTAACAATGTTTCTAAGAAGTGGTTTCTCATGTAACTTACTGTGCCTCTTTCAGCCAGGTTTCCTGTCACTGTCACATAATAAACACATACCCTAGGCTGTTAGCCCATTAGAAGAGAGGATATTCTGTGGTTCAGTCCGGAGGTTTCACTCCACAGTCCCGTGGCCTGTTTGGTTTTGAGGTAACACATCATGGTGGCACCATGTGGCCAAATCACTCACTTCCTGGCCAAGAACCAAAAAGAGAGAGAGAGCAAGAAAGACCCACGGTCCCACCCCCTCCAGGGGATCTGCTGTCTCTAAGGGCAGCTGCATCCAAGTACACATGTACGTGTGTGCACACACATACAAAAATAAAGATTTTTTTTTTTAAATAAAGTATAGTTTGTGTAGCTTGGGGGGAGGGGTGTGGAAAGTTCATTGTTGTCCTGTGTCTAATTCTTAGGCAGTGCACGAGTGTTCCAGCTTCTAGTGTTGCACACTCACAGCTGATATGGCTGGTAGCTGCAGAACATCAGTCAGATGGAGATGGGGAAATGTAGGGAAACAGTGAATGAGTCTGGCTCATAAGCCACTCTTTCTCATAACTTGTTTGTTTTTTGAGACAGGGTTTCTCTGTTGTTTTGGAACCTGTCCTGGAACTAGCTCTGTAAACCAGGCTGGCCTGGAACTCACAGACATCCACCTGTCCTCTGACTCCTGAGTGCTGGGAAGACGAAGGACTATCGTCAGGAACAGGATTTGAACCTATGTGGGGAAACCCCATTGGATTTCAAGTCCAATGCCTAACCACTTAGCTATCGTGACTCCCCTTATAGACTTTTAAAGAACAGTTTTGTTCTAAATGTGTTCCTTAAAAGCAAGAGTAGTCATGACTACCAGGAGGTTGTTATTCAGCCCAGGAACTTGGTCCTCATTCCTGCAGATAATGGGTGCATCATGTAAAATGAGCTCAGAACTTCTGATAGGTTGTTAACATGTTCTTTTCAGAGTAGTCTAACAGTTTCATAAAGCTGCCTCCTTCATTATTTGCTTACTGCAAACACAGACACAGTTTAGGCTAAGGTTTCTTAACATCTATAGATAGGTTGCTCTGTTAGATATTAAAAGCAACCACATGTCTTTCCTGAAACCAAATGTAAAAGGTTGGATAGAGGCAAGAGAACTGCTTATAGTTTCCTTAATGATTGCACCTTTCCTGGTGCAAGAGTGTGGAAAGGAGGGCCTTGGGACTGAGAGAGGAAAGGGGCAGAACTCTGTTTGGAGGGCAGTTTTCGCTTGGCTGGTGTAGGACTGCCACTCACTCTCTCTGCTCAGGCAGGACATCATCTGGGGTGGTGGACTGCACAGGGAGCCTTACTCATCATTTGCAGTTAGTAACCTCATGCCCCAATAGAAGCTCTGCTCCAGTGCATGCTGGGCTTTCCCAGGGTTCCACCCTCATGCACAGGAGGTAGTGGGGTCCGTAGTTTTACAGACCAGCTGACACAGCTTCCTGAGCTCTCCAGCTCACAGTTCTTCATGTTTCCCCACACCGCTATGCTCTCCAATGAGGCGTTTAGAAAATGATTCCATAGTTGAAATGAAAAGTCAGAGGTGATTTCCAACATGTAGCTGTCTTTATTGGGGATTTGGAGCTGTTTGGAGTAAAAGCTCATGGTATGTGTGCCTCTTGAGAGCCTAGACTGCAAAAGGCAATCTAAGGGTGGTCAGACATAAGGAGTCTAACTCCAGGGAGTGGGAGCATTTAAACCCAGGTATTTCTCAACTCCTGAGTTTGCCTGATGGAAAGCACAAGCTGCTGCACATGCTGCCAGATGGGCAGATGTCACGGGCATGTGCAAGAATGACTGTGGGGTTTCACATGCAGCTCACCCTGAGAGATGGAAAAGCCAGCTGGTCCTTGGAAGGCATACACCTCTCTGTCCTTTTTCGTCTGCAGGGGGGCTTCTCCACTTTGCAACACCCATGGATCCTCTGTTTCTACTCCTTCACTACCTCATAAAGGCTGGCAAAGAGGTGAGTGTCCCGCTGGGGTGATTGCAGGGAGGGGCAGAAGACACCGCTTGCTTCTCCTTTTCACAGTGTGCTTCAGCTATTAGAATATGTGCCCGTTCACAGTGTGCTTCAGCTATTAGAATATGTGCCCCGTTCACAGTGTGCTTCAGCTATTAGAATATGTGCCCCGTTCACAGTGTGCTTCAGCTATTAGAATATGTGTTCCGTTCACAGTGTGCTTCAGCTATTAGAATATGTGCCCCGTGTGTGCCAGTGTGGGTCAGAGCACCCTGCCCGCCCCCAAGAAGCAGGTGAAGTGGTGATTAGGTTTGCTACTAGGTCACTGTGACCTCAGTGGCCTAGCATGCCACTACGCACCTCAGTGGTAGCCACAGCTAGCAATGAAAACCTTTAACCAGTAAATGCTTAGAAGTGAATGCTAAGAATTTGGCGAGGAGATTTACCTTCGTATGTGAATGTGTGAGAAATAGGTAAGCTGTACTGTGACTAGGAAAAAGATAATGGGGAAGCTAAGTATGGTTGGGACTTGAGCATCCAGAGCAAAAGCACTAATTTCTCTCAGGACTCCACCTCTTGGGGCTTTCCTGGTGATGTTTGTGCCTTGAGGTACAACCGCAGTAACTGGATAAGCACCCGTCCTCACACACAGCAGTGATAACTGCATGCAGGATGCAGATTTAAGTAAAATTCATTGCTTTCACTTCTTGAGCAAGATTATTGTCTTTCGTTTGTTTCGTTGTTTTTTTTTTTTTTTTTTTTGGTTTTTTTTTTTTTTTTTTTGCTTTTGTTATTGTTGTTGTTCGTTTTAAATAGATTTATTTTATGTGTATGTGTGAGTGACTGCATGTGTGTATAGTATGTGTGCCTGGTACTCATAGAGGTCAGAAGAGAGCCTCACAGCTCTGAGAACTAGAGCTACAGGCAACTGTTAGCTACCATGTAGGTGCTAGGAACTGAACCTGGGTCCTCTACAAGATTAGCAAATGTTCTTGAGCTCTAGGCCTTCTCTCTAGCCCCACTGAAACTAGCGATTTAAAAGCTGCAAGAATACAGTGTATCGTGGGGGCTTTGGTGTCACTGCATTATATCTGGGCAAGGAGCCCAGGTTTGCCCAATGTTTCAGTTACTAGCATCATGTGTCAACCTGATGCAAGTGCAGGCAGCCTCTTAGAATATTATGAATACAGATTTGGGCTTGGGGACCTCTTAAAGGGAAATTAGGGACCCTTAAGGGTCTCTCAATCAACTTGAAAATTTTTTAGCTCACTACTTTAATGAGGGTTGCCTTAGGGCAACCTATATTTTTTGGATTCTTCATATTTGCATATAAAGTACAAGATTATGGTTCATTTTATTTGGTCTTTAAATCAAGTTCTTAAAACTTTATGTAGGTTGATCGATTTTAAGTTGTTATAAATACTGAAAAATTATAAAACTCACCCAAAGCTTTTATTCCTGCATTCCCTTGGTACATTTCCTTCTCTCTTTTTATAGTACATTAGTGGAGTCCTGCCCCACAGCTGACTCACTCTGCTCTTATCTGAAAGCTGCCATGATAGCCAATATATTGGGGTATACAACAGTGAAGCTATTGAGCCTCATGTCTCTAAGCCACAAAAGTGGTTCTGGTTTTGCCAGGAAGCTATAGGAGGATCCAGGGGTGGCTTTGAAAATTTCAGGTGGGTCACAAGTGTGGTGTTTTCTAGGGTAAATTAACGGGGAGAAAGACACTGGGCACTTGCAGCCTCAGTACACAGCACTGCCTCCCTATCTCCTGTTAAAAGCAAGACTCAGCTTATTGCTCCTCAGCCTGCCTTCCCGGGCCCTCTGAGATGCTGTGTGGTAAATTCAAAGTGACAGATGCAGAGTGATGCTCACCAGAGCAACTATGCTTTTCTTCTAAGTCCTGGAATTGTTAACACATAGGTGTCTAGTATTTCTTCCCTACATTTTAGATGGGGTCATATCTAAGTTAGTTACTAAAATATTGTCCCCATTTTTAAATTCAAGCTGTTCTCTTTAAATCCCAACCTTTAACACCAACTCTTATTGACTATATTTAAAACAGATTTTTATTTTGCTTTTTTATGTACATGTAGCAAAGAAAGTAAGAATGCAATAGCAAAAATAAAACTTCTGTCATGACTGTGGTACCATACATGTCAGTATTGTTTAAAGCAACCAAGTATAAAAATACTGGTTGATCATGGAAGACAAACTTTTAAAGTCGAAACCTAAAGACTGTAACACTGGGTTAGGCCGAAGACTGTTTCAGCCAGGCATTTCTTGCCTCTTTTAGCCTAATGGAAAAATATAACAAGCTATCATGTGTACTGTGAAAGAAAGAAGAGGATTCACCTTGAAAACCAGAGAAAATTGATCAGTCACACATCTGCCTTTAGAAGTGTGGTCACAGAAACAGAGAAGCAGAGGTGGGACCTGGACATACAGTGCATCCGTTCCTAAGCCTGGCTCCCATATCAGGAGAATGTCTTCATCAGATACGCTTTCCCTCTGCCATTAGTAAAGTTAAGAGAAACTACATCTGGGACCATCTGCATGGCTCACCCGACAACTGTGTCAGTTTGTTTGAGTGAGCATGTCTTAGCCTGTCTATGTCTCTGTATACGTTATGGTTGCCTTTTTTCTTTATTCCCATCTAATTTGGAAGCCTCAGCTGATGGCTCCAGGAGGAATGGGTTCACTTTGGAAAATTTTCTTTTTGGAGTAGGGGCCTTTTGTTTTGGTTTGGTTTGGTTTCTTCAGCTCTGGAGTGAAGATAGGGGAGCAGATGATATATTCTGGGTCTGGGCTTGTTCTAGGCCTTTGTGACAGTGGGGACATGTGCTCTGTGACCTCAGCGGGCTCTTTTTTTTATATGGAATAGCAGGACCATCTGTTCAGATCTGTCTGTGTTTTCCTGTGATCTTCTGTTTCACACAGCGATCTGAAAGCTGCCATGATAGCCAATATATTGGGGTATACAACAGTGAGGCTATTGAGCCTCATGTCTCTAAGCCACAAAAGTGGTTCTGGTTATTGCCCTTGAGGGAGCTAGCTTGATGTTTGGAAGGCCTTCCTCACGGGCGGAGCTTGGGGTTGTTCCTTACTATCCCAGTTTAAAAGCCCCTCAGTGGAAGGGGGAGCCCAGATGCTAATGTGAAGACTTTTTGTGGAATGGTCACTAACTGGACTGTTTGCCACCTACCTGACTGACTCAGATATCCCTTTCAGGGCAAGTACCAGCCCTTGGACCAGGTGGTTGTGGATGACATGTTTCCAGATTGCATCTTGTTGCTGAGGTTTCCTGAGCTTGAGAAATCACTTCGGCATGTGACGGAGGAAAAAGGTAAGGTGCACAAGCCTTCAGAATCAGTCTGTGGTCCCATGGAGACCTGAGAGGTGGAGAATGTTCTTGAGAGGCTGAGATGTCACAGTCATCAAAATGGAAGTGCAAGGGAGCCTGAGCTTGGGTGATGGAGCTAGAGGGAGGGAAGCAGCTGTTTTGATGTGGAGCCATCCAAATCTGGTGATGTGGTGCTCACGTGTGAGAGGGAGTTGAGCGTCTCTGGACTTGAGCCTCCAATTAGCCCCGAGAACATACACTCTGGCATCCAGGAGATGGAATGTGGACCAGAGGAGCAGGCTGGGGAGTGAAGAGCATGCTCATAGATAGTAGTCGCGGGTTTTTTGAAAGGAGGAAATGAGCGACATGCATGTCGGTGCATATAGTGCTGTGCTTCCTAAAGACAGTTTCATCCAAGTATATTGTGGACTTTGAGGCTCATGCAATATGCTGAATAAGAATGGAAAGCACCCACCCTTACCTCATTCCCAGTTTTAGAGGGGATACTTTCAGGTTTTCTCATTTAGTATAATGTTAGCCGTGTCAGTCATGCATGGCTTTTGCTGTGCTGAAGTATATCCCTTCTCTAGAGTCTTATTTTTTCAGAAGAAGATGTTGGACTTGTCAAAGGCCCTTTCTTCATCTGTTGAGAGGATCATGTGATTTCTGTACTTGAGTCTATTTAAATGTTGTTATTAAAGTGACTGATTTGCATATGTTTAACAAAGGTTGCATCTGGAATGAGGCTCGCTTAGTCATGAATGATCTCTTTAATGTGCTGTTGAAATGAGTTTGCAAGTGTTTTGTTGAGAATTGTTAGATCCATGTTCATTACTAGTTGGTAATTCCTTTTGTTGTTTTATCCCTATTCAGTTTGGGTATTGGGGAACTGACTTAATGAAATAGGTTTGGTTGTGCTCCTTTCTCCTTTCTTAATGGTTTGGTTGTGCAGTACTTTGAAGGGCACTGGTAATACTTCTTTAGCGCTGCATGAGAATCCAGCAGCTAGTCCTCTTGCATCCAGAATTCTGCCATTAGTGCTGTATTAAAATAGTCACCTTGAATCAAAACCCCGAAACCCACCTCTTGAAATGGGACTAGGAATCCCTTGCTCTCTTCAAGTCTGTCTGCGAGCAGCACACCCCATCCATGCTGTCCCATTTGACCCAGCTGTTGTGTCTTCAGCTGTCTCTGTTGCTGTTCCCTTAACTTTTCAACATTGCCTAACACATTGACTTTTACACATAAACTCAGGTTTCTAGAACCTTCCATCTCAAATGGTGTGTGTGTGTGTGTGTGTGTGTGTGTGTGTGTGTGTGTGTGTGTGTTTAAATTATAGCAAAGCAAAGTGATTCTGTTTACACACCATCCAGAAAGAGAATATCTGGTGCCCTAGGGGTTTGGGGTTTCCCTTCTAACCAACCTTCCCATAATGAACAGTAGTCTATAAATTTGATGTAATAGAAAATTGAAAGCCAAAACCCTTGAAATAGGAGAAAGAAAAGATGCCTGAAGGCTTCCCATACCTTGTCTTCTGAAAGAAAACGCTCCGACAAAATACACCAGAGTAGGTCCACGATGCTGGCCTGGCTCCTGCAAGAGTGCACACAGACACTGCACTATCCATCACAGCATGGTTCCTATACGACTGTAGGGAGTGTCCAGTTCTGCATCTACACCTGCCTATGAAAGTCGTATCAAATGTAACCACATGACATTCACTGTGTAGAATATAGATCTTCACAGTCATTCTTGTCACTGTTATAATCTGAGGCACAAAGCTCAAAGTAATGTGACCACCGTTACCAAGAGTGTAGGGACAGGATTTGAACACATCTAGTAATGGTTCTTGCCTTCCTTCTTACAGCCATGTAATACTGCAAGATACTCTACTGGAATCTTTAGGTGTTAACAGTGTCACATTTCATCTCAACAGTTGCCTTTTATGTAGCAAAAACAAAAAAAAAAAAAAAAAAAAAAAAAACAAAGACTTACAGGCGGGAGCCATAGAGTGTGAAGACACTTGACACTTGTCTGCCCTGGAGAACACTCCAAGGCCAAGGCATATAGCTTCCCGGTCATCTTCAGTGATTGTGTTAAGTAGTGGCTGCTTATTAAGTTTGATTCCTCTATTATAAATTAGTGTTTGGTTCTAGTCTCCGATATTTACTTACTCAGAGTCCCCATCTCTATGGTGAATGTCAGCACTGGATGCAGGTTGCAGTCTCTTGGTGTTAAAGATAGGTTGAATCCAGTGGGGACAGAAGAGCTTTCTGTGCTGCTTTCTCCCTGATGGAAAGCCACAGCCACAGTCCCTTTACAAGAGGCCTGTGCCCTGATGGCGGCGTTGTCAAGGGGGGCAGTGCTCTCATCTAGTCACTGACTCAGGGTCTCAGCATGTTTCTCAGCAAAGAGGCTCACAATTACTGCAGAAGACAGGGAAGGACTAATAGCAGGTCACTAACTTGGCCTTGACTGAGACACTTTTTCATAGGACAAGCCAGAGCTGGGCATGTAGTTCACAGGCACGTAAGGGAAACTGACTAGTGCAATTGCCAAAATTCTAACCCAGGCGGCAGGGAAGTGGTCCTGCAAGGTTGTGGAAAACCTTGAGAAAGGAGAAATGAAAATGTGCTCTAGGCAGTTTGTTCAACAAGTCATTGGGGGAAATTCAGGTTTGCACACGTATACCCAATTACTAAACATGTTATTTAATCATAAAATTAATTTTTTAACCTTTATTTTGTAAACTCAGTCTTTCCAGATGCCTGAAGCTGATTTTAGGAGCACCAGATGCATAAAGGAAATAAAACATTCTATCATATGCACATATTGTCTAACTCCCATTTACATTATTTATACATATATATACAGACAGACAGACAGACAGACAGACATGTATGCATAATTGAATATGACCTGTTAAGACATTTGGTGGTGCTCTTATGTGTCTGTATTGAGGGAGTGGATAGCCTCTCAGGGAACTTGTACCTGGAGTAGGACAGACAGACTGACTCTCCTTTGAGCGGTTAATTGCCTGCAGCTCTATCTTTATGGGGCCTTGTGGAATGTCAGCTGCTGGTGACATTTTCAGGTCATGTTTAGACAAATATACTAAGATTTCATGGGTGCAATTCCCTGTCATAGATAGGAGCTATTTTGCACAGATGTCCTGGTCCCCTGACTGTTACAGTCCTCCCTCCCCTCTTCCAGGATGTCCTCTGAGCCTTAGGTATAGGGGTTATGTTGTAGACATGTCAGTTGAGGACCCCATAGCTCTTCTCTGCATTTTCATCAGTTGTGACTGACTGTGATAGTGTCAGGCCTGCTGTGAAACAAGTTTCTTTGATGAGGTGAGAACTACACTTGCCACATTGAGCTAGACAGGACCCATGCAGTTATAGGTAGTCTGTGGCCTATGTGAACATTTTCATCCAACTTGTTCTTCAAATTTACAAATTTTAAAATTAGCTCTGGTTTATCCATTGGGTCTTATAGAACATTCTAGAATATAGTGAGTATCTTGTCCTGGGAATATTTAACTTCAAAATTTATAATGTGAAAACTTTATAGATAAAAAGTTGGTTTCATGGGAAATTATATTTTACTTTAAGGAAGAAATAATACTTGGAACAAGACTATTTGCTCAGACATTTTCAGCAAATAGATGAGGAAGGAAATTTGTGAAACCAAAAGTTTTATGAGATCAGAAATGGTCCCAATACCAAATTAAAGTTGTTATAAAAAAGAAAATTAGACTAACATCTTTGGCCATCACAGACACAAGAAGTAACAGAATATTTAAAAAAAAAAAAAATCAAGAATACAAAGTCTGCTGAGCATTAGAAAGTTAGAATAATTCTCAATTTCTGTGTTATAAAAGAAAATTGTGATCATGTCAGTAAATACAGATAAAATAAAAAAATTCACCCATGAAATACATTTGAAGTGAGCTTTCTCATTGTGATAAAGACATCTGTGACAGACTCTTATATCACCTTTGTGGGAGATTGAATACATTTTCTTCTTTAGACCACCTCAGACAAGGATCTCTGTTTTCATCTCGGCAGAAGTCTTAGAAGGCTCAGTAATAGGAGAGAGAGAGAAAAGGCAGGCACTTGAGGCTGACCATAAAACTGCCTTTCTTCATAGACCCACGAGAAAGTAGGACATTCAAGAAGCAGGCTGTTGAGATGCAGTCACTTACGAGAGCAGCTTTGTGTATGTAGTTATGTGAGTCATGTGTTGTGAACGTTCAGTGTGAGAAGGGACTTTCGAATCCAATATTCATATAAAAGTAATGGGCATTGTCAGCAAAAGTAACTCAAAAGAGCTTGTTAAAGTAAAATGCAAAAGTAAAAATGACAAACTTCTAGAAGAGAAAGGACAAAATCTGTATGATCCTGAGAAACTGCAGTATTTCTTAAGCACTGTATGCTGTATTTCATCTAGTAAATAGTAGTGTCTTTTTTTTTTTTTTTTTTAAGACACAACTATGACCACTTGGCAGTTTTATGTGACTCGGGAGTTCTACTCCTAATTTTTTATATCTAGGCATATTAAAATGTGTATCAGTCATCAGTGTAAAAGCTTGAGTGCGGATGCTACCTCTCTTTTGTTTTAAATAGCAACTACCCCCAAAATAATTCCAAAGTAGTATGAATCCATGGCTGTCTTTGATGGGTCAGAATTGTAGTCTGTAAGCAGGACTGTACCTCAGTCCTAAGGAGGGAGCTTCTGCAGACAGCAGCAGGAATACATCTCTCAGAAACTGTTGCACACACTCCAATCTGCATGACCCATTTCTATGACGCTCTAGAACAGCAGTTCTCAAACTGTGGGTCAAGACTCCCTGGACGGTCACATCAGATATCCTACACATCAGATATTTATAGTATGATTCATAACAGTAGCAAAATTACAGTTTTGAAATAGCAATGAAATAATTTTATGGTTGTGGTCCCCACTACATGAGGAACTGTATTAAAGGGTCACAGTGTCAGGAATGTTGAGAACCACTGCCCTAGAATAAAGCTGAAAGGAACCTACCTGGTGCTGAGTGAGCATCTGGGATGGGAGAACTGTAGGTGTTCAGGGACTGTAGTGGTGGGGAGCATGTCTTAGTTCTGTCTGATGTGGTTGTGATAAATGCCCTGAAAGAGGTTCTGGGTTACAGGCCATCAGAGCAGAGCACCCAGAGTGGCAGGAGCCTGAGAGACTGGCTATGAGGTCACATTATAGCCACAGTCAAGAGCACAGCAGCAAATCCATGCCTGTGTAGGTGCTGGTCCTACGCTGGCTTTGTCTACTCTTGCACAACTCAGGAATGGTGCGCAGAGACTGAGGGTCGAGATCATTTAATAGACTTCTAATAAACTACCCTAGAAAAGCAGTTTCCATTTCCCGAAGCCCAGAGGGAGGGGAGAAAGACTCATTCTGTGTGGGTCTATACTGGCCATAGGCTTTCTAGTGCTCATAAACATGACTCCTGCAGGGCTGTAGAGAGGGCTGTGGGGAGAAGGAAGAGAGCCTGGTAATGAAAGTGTTAACAGGGGAGGTCCTGATTTAATAACCTGGTGTGTAAAGCCAGGTGCATCATGGAAAGAGGAGGTATCATTTACAAGAGTGGGACTCTCATCCCTGCCAGGGACCAGGCTGAGGTCACAGTGAATCTAAATTCTCCTGAACTAGCTATGAGTATATTGGTACTACATCAAGAAACAGATATATCTGTGCCTCTGAGCTTCACTAATCCCACCAGGGAAGCATTGAGTAGACATTAAGATGTTTTCCCCTGAATATGTACAGTGAGTTTCCCGGCTGCCTGCTTTACTTTGATGTCCACCCAAATCTTGGGATTTCTGTTTTTATTGAAAAAGGACATGGTTTATTGAAAACATTGGAGTGGGCGAGATAAGACAAAATAAGATTGCTTAGCATGTTAGTTTACTGTGGTTTAGAAAGTGTTTTCTTCTGAGTTGTTTGTATGAGTTGAGGATTTCTTAAATGTCTGCTCATTTAGTGGTAGTTGACATCTGAGGCACCCAAACTCTGCTTGGGATGTTATTTTATTTATTTATTTACCATCCCATGTATGTTCTCAGGTTTCTGTCTTTAGGTTTTGAATAACACAAGCTACTATGAAATGGCTTGAAGTTACTGATTTGTGTATGTAATTTGCATTATATATTTATAACTGATGTTAGTTTAATTTGTTATACTGAGGTTCTTATTTTTCTCTTAATTCAATGCAGAAGTAAACAGCAAGAAGTACTACAAGTATAGCACAGAGAAGACCCTGAAGTGGCTGGTGAAAAAGGTATGTGGCCTTGCAGACTAGACAGTAAGGCCAGATCCACGACCATTCTGAACATCCAGTAAAATACCTGTAGAGATCCCAGGTTAAACAGAACCTGGTTTTCCTTTGATTTCGTGGTCCTACCCGGAATGCCAGGAGCTCTTGTCATTGGATATTGCCCACATAACAGGTTTCTCTCCATTCTCACAGCTCCTCCCACCATATTGTGCTGGTCTTAGAAAGCCCATGTGTTGAGATCATTCAGTATGACCCCACTTCTCTTTAACTGTGCAGCCATCTCATTTTCTGGCTGTTGGTGTTGTAGTCTCTGTTCTGTGGCTGTGAAGAGACATGGCCAAGGCAGCTCTTATAAAAGAATTTGTTTAATGGTGTCTTGCTTACAGTTTCAGAGGTTTAGTCCAGTATATAGGAGGTATGTGGCACTGAAGCAGTAGCTAAGAGGTACACCCTGATCTTAGGCAGAGAGAAGCAGAGACCGGTCCCCGCCGAGACTTTTGAACCCTTACTTCCTCCAGCAAGGCCATGCCTAATCCAACAAGGCCATTCCTCCTAATCCTTTCAAAGAGTTCTGCTCCTTGGTGACTAAGCATTCAAATATGTGAGTCTATGAGGGTCATTCTTATTCAAACCACCACAGCTGGCAAAGATGCTTAAATTTAAGCATCCTAGGTGCTTAAATATTTCCTGGATTTCATGCGGACCAGAAGCCATCTGGAAAGCTGCGGCAGTACAAAGTTGAAAGTACATCCCTGTGTTTACCTTCTAGGTCAACCAAACTGTGGCAGCATTGAAAGCCAATAATATCAATGTGGGAGCCCGGGTACAGTCATCTGAATATTTTTCTGGTGATCAGGTTTCCAGGGACAAGGAAGGTAAGCAAAGGGTTGACCCACAATTAACTTGTGTCTGCACTCTGAGGGTTTCAAACTGTAGAAGCTTCCTGTTCTCCAATGCAGGCAGGTGTCCCTTCTGATCTCAGACACTGACAGTTTCCAGCCTCAGGTGGTGCCCATCACTAACTGTGGATTGAGTCATTTGTTTGGTGAATAGTATTTTATACTAACGGTGATACTGACTCTGAACACCTTGCTACCCTTTACGAAGTGTTTGTAATGTGACAGGTATACCAGACATGTCGTAAGAGACAAGGCTGTGCCAAATTCCTAGCTAGCAAATAGTGAAGCCAGAGGGATGCAATGGAGGCTCTCACTGAGACTATGTGTCCTTCGGCCTGACCATCATCCTGCTTCAGGGCCCCAGGGGAGCTCGCTCCTTAAGTCCCAGTATCTCACCTCTCCTGAGAAAGCTCTCCATATTCTAGTGAAAATTAATTCACTTTGAAAAAAAAATTTTTTTTTGTTTGTATTTCCCTCTTTTCTTCCCTTCCTTTCTTTTATCCATTCTAAGAACTGAACCTGCAGTCTTAACCACGTTAGGCAGACTCTACAACTAAAGGACATCCTCAACCCATTGTGGTGTGGTTGGTGTTGAATACCAGAAGTTTAAAATTAATAGTTCTACATTCTGCTGAGTCATTTGCTCTTCCTGGTGTGTGTGTGTGTGTGTGTGTGTGTGTGTATAAAATGCATTCTTACAAAGCAAATACCTAGAAGAGACAAATTATGTAAATGGTTTTACTTTTGTTTTATTTCCTTGAAGAGAGCATACTCATTCCTGATCAGTAATTAGCTTTCATCTTTATTGAAGTAGGATTACAAAATTGTAGCCATGAAAAAGAGATGCAAATAGTTCTTGCTGTTGTTACAGCTGGTTTGTAATTTTATTTGCATCTGGGACTTCAACTAAGAAAGCTGGCCTGAGTCTTTTGTTTGTAAAGGGGCATTTAGGGCCGTGCACTGTGCAGTCACACCTATGGCAGCATCCCATGTTATATCTCATCCATTGTATTTCTCCTTTACTGACTGGTAGGGCTTAATATCCCCATTTTAGCAATGCAGAAACTGAAACTAGAGTTGCATAGCCACATAGAACAAGAATTTGAACTTGAATCAGTTTGACTCAAACCACCATTGTAGTTTGTTTGCTTACACTTTGGGGGCCTGCCATCCAGATCCCAAATAAATACATGGAGATTTATTCTTACTTATGAATGCAGAGCCTTAACTTGGCTTGTTTCTAGCCAGCTTTTCTAATTGAAATTATCCCGTTCTCTTTAACTATGTTTTGCCTCTGGACTTTTTACCTTTATTCGTCTATATAACTTTCTTTCCTTTTTACTCTGTGGCTGGCTGTGTGGCTGGGGGTGGCTGCCCCATCATTCTCCTCTCTTTTCTCACTCCCCACTTTCTCCTCCAGATTTTTCCTATTTATTCTCTCTGTCTGCCAGCCCCATCTATCCTTTCTCCTGCCTTGCTGTTGGTCATTCAGCTCTTTGTTAGACCAATCAAGTGTTTCAGGAGTAACACAGCTTTACAGAGTTAAACACTGCAACAAAAAAGAGTGCATCACATCTTTGTAACATGAAACAAATGGTCCACAGCATAAACGAATGTAGCTCATTTTAAACTAGAATTCCACAACACACCACTACAATTATTACTAATTGTCTTCGCTCTGTCTGTTTCTTTCAGAGGATTACGTTCGCTATGCCCATGGTCTGATCTCTGATTACATCCCTAAAGAATTAAGTGATGACTTATCTAAGTCCTTGAAGTAAGTGTCATTCAACTGCAGTCTGATTCACAAGCTCCTTTGAGCTCGTTTCTGATAGTGGGTCCCTCGATGGCATGGCATGTCGTGTCAGGTGTGACGAGACATTATCCCTAGGCTGTGTCACACTGTGTGAACAGGAATTGATTTTTAATGGACATAAAGCAGTTAATTTGCATGTTAAAGTTCTATAGTTACCGGGCCTTCACCAAGTACCTTCGTGGTGCCAAGTGCTCAGGTCACTGCAGAGCGAGCGGTGTCCTGAAGGGACTGGTCACTGTTCAGGGTGACACTATTTTTAGCCTTCCTTTATGAAGATCTTTAACGTATTTTAAAGACTTTCTTTTCCTTGTCAATTTTCAAGATATTCGTTGGTATTAATGTTGTATGAGTGTGTGATCATTTAATAGCTTTTCCTGATCCTGATTAAATGCTTTTTCTTCTTTATCGTGTAATAGGTGATAATATAGTTGCTACTTACAGCAAATTCCATAGGTCCTGCTGTCCTAGTTTGCTTTCTGGTTGTGATAAAACACTAACCAAAACAACCTGGTGAAGGAAGGGATTCTTTTGACCTACAAGTGTAGTCCATCTTCAAGGGAAACCTGGAGCCGAAACCATGATAATAAAAGACACGGCTTATTAGCTTGCTTATGTAGCTTTCCTGTACAGACCAGGCCCCACCCCCACTGGGGATGGTGCTGCCAAAAGTGGGCAGGGCCCTCCCTCGTGTATCAAGACAGCACCTCACCGACAGACGCACAGGCCACTCAGTCTGTCCAAGGCAATTCTTCAGTCGAGGTTCCCTCTTCCCGGGCGACAGTAAAAACTACCCACCACACCTACTTGAAAAAACTGTAGTGGAAGCTGGTTTTTACAAGTTACTAGCCATCCCTTGCTTGATGTTTTTCTGGATTCCCAAGCCGCTTGTGATAGAGGGCCTTTGTTTCCATTGCTTTTGCTGATTTTTGTTTTTCATTACACTGAATTTTGGGTTAAATATTGTGGATGAAAGGTAATACAAGCTAAACTACTCTTTGATTGAGAGACGGTGATGTTCATGTGACTTTTCCCAACGGTTACAGTTACTTTTCACTTTTAAAGAAAATGCTAGCAGTGTCATTTATGAAGAAGAAAAAAAAATGTTGTTCTGTCAAAATGCAATCGTGGAGGTGAAAGGAGAGGAACTCACTGCAGCAAAGTGTCAACTGTGTCTTAGCTTAGACTTCGCCAGTGTAATGACTTGAGAGGCAAGATTTCACTCATTCAGTAAAACCGCCTACTTCACTGAGGAGAGCAGGACAGTATGTGAAGGTCGGGGTCCCTCCACCCCATAAGACTCACTACAGCTTCTCTGTTGTCTATAAGACATGACAATGATGCTTATTTTTAACTTCCTTAGGCTTCCAGAACCTCCATCTTCAATTCCAAACCCTCCATCAAAGGTAAGAAACCATGACCAAGATATCTTTAGGGACTTAGAAAACTATTGTGCTTTTAACCATCACTTCAGCCTTTTCCATTCTATTTTAAAGGGAAAAAAATCTCTCCTGCATGACATGGTATAACTTGAACTCTGAATTGTATGACTACATTTTTCCTGGATGTTGGAAACCAAGTTGGTTTTAGCAAAGCCATTTCTGTTAACATATAGAGATCGGGGACTGAGAGCTGACTCATCCGTCATGAGTGCTTGCTCTTTCTGCAGAGAACCAGAGTTGGTTCCCAGCACCCATGATAGGTGGCTTACAAACACCTAACCGGCTCCAGGCCCTGGGGGATTTGATATCCTCTTTGGCCTCAATGAGCAATGCACACACTTTTGCACACACACATGTACACATAAATAAAAATAAAACTTTACAGACATAAAATTAAATTATTTGTTTATTTATTGCCCCTTGAGATGGGGGTCTCAATATGTGGCTCAGGCTGGCCTTGAACTTAGTCCTTCTGCCACAAGTCTGGGATACAGGTGTCTACAGCCATGCTGACTGAAAACTTCTTGCATTGACTATGTAGAACTGGAAGTCATTTTGCCAAATTTAATTGTCATTGGCACAAAGGGTCACAGAGCATGATTTTTGTAACACAAAGAATCCTTTAAAAAAAAGGATGACCTGGGTTCTTTTCTGAGTTTGAAAGGAGTATTTATGTGTGATTTTTCTCGGTTAATAGGAATCCTTCGTGTTTGCATTCATGAGTATTTTAAGGGTGTGTGTGTGTGTGTGTGCTTGCGTGCGTGCGTGCGTGCGTGTGTGTGCATGTTCATGTATGTGGTTGTGGGTGTACATCCTCACATGCACAAATGCTTGTGAAGGCCAGGGGACAGCCTCAGATACTGTTCTTCAGGAAACACCCTCCACTTTGTTTCCCTATTGTCTCTTAGTGGCCTAGAGCTCAAGTAGGGTCAGGATGGCCATCACACCCAGGGGCCCTGCCTGTCTCTATCTCCACAGTGCTGGGATTATACGCATGGTCACTACATCACTTTGTGAGTTCTGGAGAACTCCAGTTCTCTTATTAGTGTGACAAGCATTCATCTCTCCAGCCTTTTTGGAGTGCCTTTCCCTCTTTAGGATAATCTCAGAATTGCCACCCTCACTCCTCCACAGCCTGTGTTCATTTCCCAGATCCAGATGGAGAAGCCAGGTGTTGGCTACACCTAGTCACAACTGTAGCCTCCCAGTTCTGGCCAAATCTTAGATCCCTATGTGCTCCTCCAAGACGAGAACAAGCACACCCCGCCATTGTCTAAAGTAGTGGTTCTCTCCCTTCCTGATGCTGCAGCTCTTTATTTCAGTTCCTCGTGTGGTGCTGACCCCAACCATAAGATTATTTTCCTTGCTACCTCCTAACTAATTTTGATACTGTTATGAATCATAATGAAAATGCCTGATATGCAGGATCTGATACTCAACCCCTGTGAAAAGGTTATTCAAGACTCCCCCCCCAAGGGTTCACTACCTCAGGTTGAGAGCTGCTGGTCTAGGGTATCATCCAGAGACATTTTTCACTCCCATAAAAATTAGTACTAGACAGATCTACAAAAGCTCTCATATGTTTAAGACAAGATTTATTTATTTTTTATTTTATTTGTGAGTATTTAGCCTTCAAGTGTGTAAATGTTACACATGTGCAGTGCTTGCAGAGTCCAGAGTTACAGATGGGTGTGAGCTGCCACTTGGGCGCTGGGTATTGAACGAAGTCCTCTCCAAGAGCAGCGAGTGCTCTTGATTACCGATTCATCGTTCCAGCCCAGTTTTCACCTTTCATACCTTCTGGGATAAAGTATTTCTTCCTTTTCTTTATAGCCTTGGCTCTGCCTACCACCACACCTGATATTTCCTCCTTTTTTTTTTTTTAAGTATTTTAATTTTGTTTTTCCACTTATTTATTTTTGAGGCAACATCTCTATATACAGCTCATGCTGGCCAGGAACCTCACAGTCTTACACCTGCAAAACACTGCAATTACAGCCAAGTCATGCCACACCTGTCTATCAACTACTTTACCCCACTGTGCCCTAACTGTTGAATCAGAAGCCTTTCTTTTTGTGTATGTATGTATAATTTAATATGTATATATAAATTTTTAATCTTCAGGAATTTCATATATATACATAGTGTGTTTTGATCATACCAAGTAATATATTTCTTTAGTTTGTCCTTCTCCGTTCCAGTTTTGTAAGGTTTTTTTTATATCCAAAATTTAACTAATTTGTGGTTTTGTCATTTTTTTATTTAGATCTAAGGTCAGCAATTCTGTAAATGGCAGACTGTGACCTTAGGGTCACAGTGATAAGACTCAAACCGTGACTTTAGACCTTCCTAATGCTGTGACCCTTCAATACAGTTCCTCATATTGTGGTGACCCCAACCATGAAATTGCTTCATTGCTACTTCATGACTATAATTATGCTGCTGATATATATTGTAATGGAAATATATGTTTTCTGATGGTTTCAGGAAACCCCTGTGCAAAGGTCCTTTGACTCCCAAAGGGGCTGTGACCCACAGGTTGAGGACCACTGCTTTAGACAGTGAAGTAGACAGTGACAAGACTGAAGCTGCCACTGCAGACTGAAGCAGACAGTACTCTAGGTGTCCTGAGCAGACAGCTCTGGTGCTTAATGAGAACACAGCCACCATGGCACACATTAAGTCTGTGCTTCAAGAGAACGTCCTTAATAAAACCCAGCACTGGCTGGATTGGGCCAAGAGCCTTAGTTTGCCAAAATGTTTAGCATCTCATGCTCCTGAGCCTCGGCCCTAGACTATTGCCTCCTACAACTTCTCCATGAGACCTAGGGTTTCTGGGGTTCAGAGGACACTGTAGATGATATAGTGTAAACTGTAGATGATATAGTATAGTACAGGCTGAAGCTGGATGTTGATCCCACCTTTTAGTAACATCTTTAATCCCAAAACTCAGAAGCAAAGGCAGGCAGATCTTTGAGTTTGAGGTCAGCCTGGTCTACAGATTGAGTTCCAGGACAGCCAGGGCTACACAGACATCCTGTCTTGATAAAATTAAAAAAAGAAAAGAAAAAAAAAACTAAAAATGATTTAAAGAGCACAGGTTGTCTCTGACCTTCCTATCTGTACCCAGGAGTTGACTGGCTTTTATAAAGACAAGAGTGTTTGCTTTCAGGAGTCTATGCGTGTAGTTATAAAGGGTTGTGTAGAACATCACATCTTTACTTGTTTGGTGTCTCCCCCACCCCACCCCACTCCTTGGTCATGTGCTTGCCTTTGCTGAGGCCCAGCTTCCCATCCTGTTGGGTTTTTGATTTGTTACTGCTAACTTGCAGAGCTGAATGCAGTTACTGGGCTTGGAGGTGAGTGCTGAAGGCCAGGGATTGTTGGTCTAGGTAGGGTACACTCCTTCCTCTCTTCCTAGAACACACCTGCTTGGTCACGTTCTTTGTGTTTCTTTCTGACCCACTTGTTATTTCTCCTGAAGCAACTGTCCAGTCCATAATAATTCAGACTTTTAAATATCAAAATCACAGGAAATACCACATCCTCTTATTTCCCAGTGTATATAACAGAATTAGCATTAAAGACTAGTCACATGCAGATGACACTGCTTTCCTTCCTTCACTGCCCCCTCCACTTTTCATTCCCTTCCCTTCCCCTGCCCTCCTCCCTTCATTTTTCCTTCCTACCATCCCTTCCTCTTCCTGTTCTTTTCCCGTTCTCCTTTAGTAAACACTTTTTTTTTCTTTTTTTTTTTTTTTTTTTTTTTTGCCAATGTGGGTGTGAGCTTTTAAAGCACCTTCCCTCTTCCTACATACTGAACTTTTGTACTGTGATGTCTTTGTCCTATGTACCAGCAATGAACAGATTTCTTTGTTTGACTTTTCAGTGAAGTAAGGTAGTGCTTTATCATGCTATCTCTCTGTGATACATTTAAAATTGATGCATTCTTTGACAATTTCATATATATATATATATATATATATATATATATATATATATATTCATATTCTGCTGGCACACCCTCCACCCTTTCAACCTCCCCATACTGCTATGAATCCCCCTTCCTTCCACCAATTCCTACCCCACTCTCATGTTTTGTATTTTAGTCTTGGTTTTGCTTTGTGGCTCACTGGGTTTAACCAGGGCCCCCAATGTTGGCATGGGTATAGAGCTCTCCTTTGGAACCTGAGTAACTTAACAGTTGCTACATCACCAGAAGTCAGTAACTCCCTTTCTCCACAAAGCCCACAATTGCCTTTAGTTTGTGTAGGTGGTCTGGGACCCACGAGTCCCTCTCCATCTGTGACTGAATGTTTCCTGGCTGTGTCTTGCTCATCCCCTTTGCAGACAAGTGCAGCTCTTATGAGTTCACAAGGGCTACAGTCGTGCCCTGCTTGTAAGACCGTGGTCCTTGGCCTTCCTCTCAGTGCTCTAGGGCTTACGTGCTTGTCTTCTCTTTGGTGGTGCTCTCTGAGCCTTATAGGAATGTGGGTGGCCCACATAAGGCTGAGCACTCAATGAGCCATTTGTTCTCATCACCCCAACTCAGACCACTCCAATGAGAAGCTTTGGACAAGGCTAAGGACAGTACTAATCTTGAATCATCTCTGACCTATTGCCAGCTTCTGCCCAGTGTCTGAGCACCTGCGTACCCAACCCTAAATCAGTGGAGAAATACTTGCCTTAGAGAAGGGACACAAACATCTTTATGACTTCAGGCTCGGGCTGTCAGCTCTGCTCTCCTGGCTGAAGGACCTGTCTAGTTCAGGTGCCCCTCCACACTCTCCTGGATGGGAAGGTGTATTCTTTTTTTCATTTTATCTTTTGAGACAGTCTCATTTAATCTTTCAAGCTGGACTGCAACTCACTCTGTAGCCCAGGTCGACCTTGAACTCATGGCAGTCCACTTGTCTCAGCCTCCTAAGTGCCAGGATTGCAGGCATGCGCCACCACACCTGGCATGCATCCATTTACTTTGTGCTGGTAGGTCATTATTGTACAGTAAGCCAACCTTTGCTGTTGATGATTCCTTTGCTAGAGATTACTCTGTGGCCAAGAAAAACTTCCTCTTTCTGTTGGTGATGGCAAGGAATTTCAGAAGTTCCCTGTGTCTTCTCTCGTGTCCTGGGGGCTGTGAGCAACAGCTCTCTCGGTTCTTCAGCCAGCAAATGCAGAATATGTAGGAAGCAGGGATGAGGCTGCATTTCACAAGGGCACTGGTGCTGGCATGTATGTACTTTCATGTATTTCCATGAAGAGCTTCAAAAGTCTGTGCAAATCCAGGTGTGATCACACCATAATCTGCGCTCTGCACAGCACAAGGCCATCCATTCTGCTTTCTCTGAGAAGATTGGTGTGACTTCCTTTCCACTGTGGCATAGCCCAGGCCACAGAATTCTCACATGCATAGTATGCATAGTATGCATAGGTGCAAAGGGGTCTTGTGAATGGTGAAAATATGTGAAGGTTTAATGTAGCTACACTGTGCCTAATGAACACAGAATGTGTATGAAGACTGAGATTAACACTCAGGTGCACCCACGCACATACACATACAGGCCTAATGGACAGATGTGTATGCAGACTGAGATTAATACACACACGCGCGCACACACAGACACACGCACACACACACACACATACACACACACACATACACACACACACACACACATACACATACACACACACACACACACACACACACACACACACACACACACACAGAGGCCTAATGGACAGATGTGTATGAAGACTGAGATTAATATAGACATACATAGGTCATTTAAAACATGGATATGAGGCAGAAACTACAGGATGGCTCAGAGGATAAAGATGCTTGCTGCAATCTTGAGCTCCTGGGTATGGTCTCTGGAGAGCCAAATTCCTCAAGTGTCCTTTCTCTCTCACACATGTTCTGGTATGCACACGCTCAAGCAAGCACACAAATAAATAAGCGTATTTTAATTAGTTTTTATCATTCATTCATTTTGAGATCTAGCTCCTAATCCTCTGATACTGCCTGGAGTGTTTGTTTAGGTTCCCTGTCCTCTGGCTGCTTGCTGTGCAAGGTTTTTGTATGGATGAATGGGGAAACCGAATGGAACAGAAAAGGCAAGGCTCCACGTGTGCAAAGTAGCTGGTGACAGTCATGCTGCCTACATTTGGTAGTGGACATTAGAGCCGGATGGGGCTGAATGGAGTGAACCACCTGGCAGCAGGGTCCTAAAGGGGGACGTTTGTCTCCAACTTCTGTGCCTTTTATTTGTCCCCTCAACTGCCCTTGCAGTCTGTAACCACCTAGAAGCCCACAATGCCTGCTGCATACCAAGCGGGTTTACATCACTGAAAGACTGAGGGAGACAGGTCGTGTTCCTACTCAGGTGTGGCCCATCCCCACCCAGGCTGCTTCTCGGAAGAGACAAGTGGCTTCGTCCCTGAAGTGTTGTCAAAGTGTGAAGGAGTCTGTGAAGTGTGACCGTGCTGGAGTCCTCTGGGTCCCCAGGGATGGCGAGAGGGAGGCTGGTGTCTGACACTGCTTTGCTGCTCTAACATTGCAGAAACTAAAGGTATCAGATGAGCCTGTAGAAGCGAAAGAAGATTACACTAAGTTTAACACTAAAGACTTGAAGACTGGCAAGGTATGTGTGTCCAGGAGTACTGGCGCGCTATGCAGGCCCAGCGGCCTCACTTCTCCAAGGATGGTTCATTTCTAACATCACAATTCATTCACAGTTATTCAGATTGTGACTGTTAGATTAGTACGTTTTGCAAATCCAAGAAAAGCTCTGGGCATTCAAAAAGGGCTTTAATTTTGCCCTTTCATAGAGAAATGGGTGAAAGGGGAACAACTTTTCCAGGAATTGTTTTTCACTCCTATTGCCAAGAAGGTTTCCAGAAATTATACTAAATAACAAAGGTACAGGTTCCACCATTCAACATTCACCCTGCAGATGTCTGCCCAGTGATGTTTCTTGCTGAGTTTTATCTTATGCATGCACAAGTAACATGCTGCACTGATTACCTAAGTTTTGGTTCTGCCCTTTCATTTAATGTTATAGGAGTGTGTGCCATTAAACCTCCCTTGCTACACTGGGCCTGGCACAGTCACATGATTTTTACCAGTTCCTGTGTTGGCACATTCAGATTATCGGCAGGCTGGTTTGCTATGGTGAAAGGGAGGCGTTCTTATTTAGTTTTCTGCTCTGACCACTTCATTGCCCAGTTTAGAAGACCCAGTTCAGAGAACACCAGCCTTTTCAGGTGATTCAAATTGATAGCTAAAATGCTTTCCAGAAATGCTATAACCCGCAGACACTGCCTTTGCGTGTCCTGTGTCCGTGCCTGCACCAAATGTTTCTTTTGAGATTTTTGCTTGTCAGACAAGACATTTTCTTAACTAGAAAGGTCTGTTTTCCGAGTTGCTCGTTGGTTCTTTATATTTGTGTGACTGTCAGTTGGGACCCTTGCCTGTTTCTGTGTTGTGATAGTGATGCTTTTTAGTTGGTCTATGAGAATTTACTCTGAATTCAGGTTGGTAACTTTTTATGACACATGCAAGGCACAAGAAATCCCCAGTGTGTTTGTAGCCCTTTTGCTTGATTTAAACAGTTATATATTTTTTTTTCTGAGGCTAGGTATATATATAATCTACATATCTTTATGATTTTTCTCTCTCTTTTCTTTGTGCTCACCTATCCCAAGACAAGTTATCTCCCACTTAGAGTTTAGCAACGTATAGTCCTTATATTGTTTAATTTTTTTCAATTTTATTTCTTGGGCTTTGGTAGCAGAAGTAGTTCCAATTTTAAGTTTTGTTCAGATAGCTCATTCTCTCAACGTTCCATGTACATAGGGACACTAAATCTCTGGCGGGAATCTTTTTGCCCAGTCTTCCATGGAAAGGCCATCCACTTCCCAGGGGCCACGCATTACCATGGCACTGGAGAGAATTAGTGACTAGGACCAGATAGAAGTTTCCAGGGCAGTGTGATGTGGAATCAGCTGCTCGGAAAGCATTTATTTCCTTTTTGCCACCATAGTGGGACAGCTAGGCTCCTTGCCGGCCATCTTTTGACTATGACAGCCCTGCCCTTGGCTTTCTGTGGAGCATAAACAAAATCATCACTGGGTGAAGAGCACAGGCTGTAGTTCCCCAATAGTTGCCACCATTGTCTATATGATTACATTTAATGCACCCTCAAAGTGATCCCCAGAGGGACCCATCCTTGGAGCGTTCTGGCTCCTCAGGGTGGGGCAGGTTTTCTTTAGAAGTCTGGATCCTGAGTAGGTAGCAGGCTTATTTTCACTCCACCACTCATGTCCCCACTGAACCCAGACTTGTGCGATTACATGTATGGTGATTTACAAGTATTGCAAATCTCTCTTGTTTTTATTAACAGAAAAATAGCAAAATGACTGCAGCTCAGAAGGCTTTGGCTAAAGTTGACAAAAGTGGAATGAAAAGTATTGATGCTTTCTTTGGTGCAAAAAATAAAAAAGCTGGAAAGATCTGAAACGGTGAGAATAAAATCTGATGAAGCAGAAAGAGAAGTTTGCCTCTTGCTTGTTTTGTCTTTCCTCTCCTTGCCACTGCCATCCCGACCCTTAGTCACTCACTCCGCTGACAAACGGGAGAAGTGGTTTCAGACCCTGCCAGTAACTTGCTGGGGTTTGACTTTGTGTCTAACAAACTGTGGACAGGTGATTGTGTGAGCTACCGACTGGGGTCCCTGGAATGTCTGCCATAGTGAGAAGTCATCCAGTGAGCAGAGTGTCAGAATCTCCGCTTCCTCAGGAAGGTTCGAGTGATGGCGCCTAGTCTCTGTTCCCTCGTGTGTGGCTTCTACTGAAATGAGCTGGACAGCAAAACTGTATATTTTGGTAAATCTTATAATTAGCTGTATCTTTGTTTGTATGAATTCATGTTCTTTATTTTTAAAAAAGGTATAAAAATAAAAAAGTGCACTTTCATCTTTCTGTTATGCACACACAGCAGATACTTATATAAAATATTTTCAAGAACTAACAGTACTTTTGTTGCTTGTTATATATACACTGTTATCTTGTGAGCATTTCCCCAGCCTCCTGGGTATATATAAATAGGCTGTTAAAGCCTGAGGTAGAATTGAGTGGTGGTAGGGGATGGGAGGCACTCACCTTTCATGCTTGAGGTCCTAGGTTCAGTCTCTGTTACTGCCAGAAATAAACACAAGGGTGCTTATTTTAAATTATGGTATAATTTTCAATTGTGTGGATATTTAATCATTTAATAACCATTTTCCTACAAGACTCCTGCACCTAAGGCTCAGGGGTCATCAAGAAAAGGACAGAACGGGATTCTGCTGTGAGAGTATCTCCTAGAAATGATGGGAGAGCTTTACCCGTGAAGTCTTACCAACATGGCTGCCCAAACCAGCTCCACATGGGGCCACACCAATAGACATATTGCGGAAAGAGTAAAGGGACACTCAGCCTTAGACAACGCACTACAGGCAACTGAGGAATGCTGAGGGCTGAAGAAGTAGTCCTTTCCAAGCAAGAGCACACACATTATTAAATAGTAAGTGGTCAGCCCTGAAAACAGACATGCAAGTAACACAAGTATTGAGCATGTTGTATTTATGTATTTAGGAATGTGTTTGTGTGTGCATATTAAAGAAAATTAAAGAAAAAGTGACTGAATTTGAGAGAGAACAAGGAGGGATATATGGGAGGGGTTGGAGAGAGGAAAGGGGGAAATTATGCAATCTTAATTTAATTTTAAAAGGTACTTTAAAACCCTTTTTATTTTCTAACACTTTGGTATTTACAGTGTCATAGTAGATGTAAATATTTGTCCAATCTTTTATTACTTCTTGAAAACAGTTTTTAAAATGTAGGCTTACTGGTTAAAAAATAAGGTTCTGTATGTATGTGTGTGTGTGTGTGTGTGTGTATACATATATATATATATATATATATATATATTTATTTATATTTATATTTGGAAATATATATGTGTTTGTGGAAACACATTTCACAAAAAGGTTAACAAGCAGTGTGCATGGTTTCTTAGGTTAAGTAAAAGGCATCTTACTATGGGTTTTAAATTGTGTATGTGTTTCTTTTATCATTCAAGGCCCCTGGCACTGAAGAACCATTTGAGAATAGTGGTTGGTTATTTTGCAGAATGACCCTCGCTTTTTGAGATGTCCTAAGACTGTGCTACTATACTGTCTCTTGTGTGGTCGTCCCTAGAACTACTGACATCAGTCCTAGCAGACACTGGATAGATTTGCATTTGGCACTGGTCTAAGTGTGGGCGTGAAATAACTCCTTTAATCCCCATAGCAACTAGAATTGCCGAACAAGGTGCCATAGGAGCTGGTAGCAGAAGGAATAGCTCAGTCTCGAAGCCCAGGGAGTTGTTTCCAGAAGCCTTTGCTCAGATGTAGCCAGGATAAAAATGTGGACTTGCAGAACAAGTGTGAAGCAAACATTAGTTTTGTTAAGGAAAATACAGGTGTGCTTAAATTCAAGCGTAGGTGGACAGCAAGAAAGACTTAAGGACCTCAGCTGTCTGTTTGTGTGTGTGTGTGTGTGTGTGTGTGTGTGTGTGTGTGTGTGTGTGTGGTCTTGAGTTGCACTGATCAAATGAGATATGTATGTTTCAAAAGACTAAATAAAATGTTATGTTCATTTTTAATTTAGAAATGATTTGCCTTTGGGGAAGGAGACTTTAAGATTGATTGGCTACCACACCCAGGTTTCTGTGTGGGTGCTGGGAATCAAACTCATAAATGTACATTTATGGGGTACATTGTGCAGGTTTACAGAGAAGTTAGTGCTGTGAAAATAAAAACATCCAAGAAAACTCAAAGGAACTCTTACTATGTATGGTTCACAGAGAAGCGCTGGTACCTCTTTTGTTTGTAAATATGGTTTGTGATTTTATTCAAGAATGTTTTCAAAACTTGACACCTGTGAGAACTTAACACTTTACAAATACCATCAGAGTGCAAAGGCCTTAACATTCTTGTTTGAGAAATCCCTCAGAAAGGGGACTGTTGCCTCTATGTAGGTAGTTTTCATGTGGTTTTTGTTGTTTTGGCTAGCCGTGGTAAAATTCTTGACTTGCATCCCACGAGAGGCTCAAACAGGATCCAGAGAGCGCTGGCTCTTTTCCTTACTCATTGGTGTTGTTGTAAGTTTCCTGTCTTTCTGTCTTGCCTTAATGAAGCTCACTTCTCTTGCCCTGCGGAGGCCATCTCTCAGCAGCAGGAGCTGTGTGATGCTCGGTTCCTTGTCTTCAGTCAGTCCTAGGCAGAGTACATGCAGTAGTGAGATGTTCAGCACATCAAAGAGAGATTGTTAAAGGAGTGCAGCTTGGGAGCTTACCAAGGCTCTTTCCATCTGTGTCCAGTCTTAGCCGAAATCAAATTTTCCCCAGTTCTTTCATCTTCTTGTTTGTCTTTGTTGTTTGAGACAGGGTCTTATGTAGCCCAGGCTGTCCTCAAATTGACCATGTAGCCAAGGATAGCCTTGAACTCCTCATTCTCCTGCCTCCACTTTCTGGGTGCTGGGATTATAGGTGTGTGCCATGACATTCATTCATCTTTTGAGGTTTATACCCTGGGCCCTAAACTCACAAGACGAATCTCCATAAGATGAGGCTGATGTCCGGGGAGCTGCTCTTTTCACAAGGTGATTATCCATAAGATGAGGCTGATGTCCGGGAAACTGCTCTTTTCCATCAACTTCTGTTGTGCAGTT
Source organism: Cricetiscus sungorus (assembly GCA_030556225.1). Taxonomy (NCBI): domain Eukaryota; kingdom Metazoa; phylum Chordata; class Mammalia; order Rodentia; family Cricetidae; genus Cricetiscus; species Cricetiscus sungorus. Next base: position 8,796,514 of record JANBXA010000741.1, read on the forward strand.
TGCTGCAGTGCACTCTGAGAATCACCATTATTTCTCCCACTTTACAGTCGGAAGGGGGCAGAACCACTTTGTTTGCCCAAGATCACACAGCTAATAAATAATAGCAGTAGATGACCTGAGGTCCTCTGACTCCAGACTTTCCCACCCAATATCCCTTCCCTAGCCTATGGCTGTATCTCATCTGCTCATCCATCTGCTCACCCAGCACAAAAGATAGCCCCTTATTATAGCTTAGGGATTGACTGTCTTCCTCTATTTGTAAAGGTGGCTCAGCTTGATTAAACTTCTTATATGTTTTCTCCCAAACATTCCTTCCCCCAGCACTAACCTAAAATCGCATTGTGAGCATACCCTGCTACAATGCCTTTTCTGAAAGCAGAGTGCAGCCCTGGGGATACAGCAGAAGAGCATTCCCTAGCACTTGGAAGACCTGATTTGCCTGAATAATTGGAAGGATTCCATCTTTATACCTTCTTATGCACTGAGATGTACACACTCCTCAGGTTTATGTACTCTCTGGGGCTATCAGACTGGACCAGAGTTCTAGCTATGTTTAGTAGAACTCTACAGTTTCCATAGCAACTACATACCTTTTTTTTTTAAATTAATCTTTACAATTATTCAAAGAAAGATACTGTCCCTGTTTTACAGGTGCCCACAGTGAGGCAATACAGACTGTCTGTAGCAGGACTAAAATAGCATCCTTCGTTTTTAAAATGCAAGCTTTTTCTTCTGGCTTCCTCAAGGTTCATACACCATTCTCTGTAGAGCTTATAGCCATCATGCCACTTGTTTACTATTGCTGTGATGAACTGCAAGACAGAGAGCAACTTGAGGAAAGTTTACTTCATCCTACAGCTGACGTCCACCGTAAAAAGAAGTCAGGGCAGGAACTCAAGGCTGGCACTGAAAAAGAGACTACAAGTGCTCACCAGCTCAGCCTGCTTCCTTCACACCCAGGACCACTTTCCCAGGGGTAGCACAAGCTTCAAGGGGCTGAGTTTTCCCACATCAATCATCAGTCGACAAAATTTCCTACAGGCTTGCCTACTGACCAATCTGATGAAGGCATTCTCTCAATTGAGGTCTCTTCTTTCCAGATAGCCCTAGCTTGTGGCAAACAGACAGAAAAAAATAAATAAAACAACCCAACACAGCCATTGTTGTGTGGCTTTCCCTGAGGAGATGTGCACAAACATCTAGTCACCCTAGACAGGACTCCACCAACAAGCTGAAGATGTCTCCACTCATGCATAGCCTTGTGAAGCAGTGAGTTTTAGGGGATACTTACAGAACTGTGAGTGGGGGAGACCTTATGGCCCATGGATGACTCAAAGGCAGCTGCATCATGAAACAGCCCACTCAACGTGAGTGACCACTCAGAACACTGCATTCTGGAGCTCCCTGAAAAAATGCAGGCCCTTCACCCCAGCAGTTGCTACAGTTTCTATAACTTTGCCCATCGCCTTGTAAACCTTCTAAATTTTAGGAACTTCCTGAGATTTGTGAGTTACTTACTTCCTGAGTCTGTCCTCCAGAAGGACATGTGAAGGGAGATCCTAATTGGTCTTAATAATAAAAACCTGGAGTCAGATATCGAGGGTGAAAACTGAAAGCACAGCAACCACTAGAGAGTTCTTACCTTTACGAATCCTCAAACTTGAGTGGCAGATCCTGTTTCCAGCCAACTTACATTCTTGTCTGCACCTCCCATGTACTGGGATCAGAGGAGTGAGATCCCAAGTGCTGGGATCAAAGGTGTGTGCCACTATGGCCTGACCTCTGTGGTTAACTAGAGGCTAGCTCTGCCCTCTGATCTCCAGGCAAGCTTTACTTGTCAGAATATATACAAAATATCGAACAACAGATATGTTTCAGTTCAGAGGAATAGCTACACAACAGCCATTTATGCTAAAGTAGTTTTTTGGGGTTTTTTTTTTTTTTTGTTTTGTTTTGTTTTGTTTTGTTTTTTTGTAATGAAGTTACAAGTTTGTAATAGTAAAAAAAATAAAGGGAAAATTAAACATTCTGCTTTGTCCTTAGCAAGTTCTGTTCCACAGGTCAGTTTGTCCTCAGCAGCCCCAAGCTGCACTCTAAAGCTTCTGTGTAGCAGATCTACTCAACTGTTGGCTCTCTAGGATTTACTGTACTTTGTTAAGAAGTGTTATTGTGTTAATCAAGAGGAAAGGGCAGAAGGCATTAAGTGAGATTACAGAGGAACCAGAGCTCTTCATAGACATTAAAGTAGTCTTCCTATTGTGCATAGAAAATCACAAAATAAACAAAGGAACAAGCTTAGATTCTCTTACTCCTTGAGGACATGTCTGAGTACCTACTGTGTGTCAAATATGTTCTAGTTACCAGATACAAAGCAGACAATGTGGCAGACAAAAAAAAAAAAAAAAAAAAAAAAAAAATGCCCCAATGCCCCGGGAAAGTTTCCATTTCAGGGTGGGGGACTTCTGGAGAAGGGAGACATGAAGGGAGGCCTTGCTACCTTTATGTCATGTCCACTTTGGGGAATGGAAATCAGATTTTGTGAACGAGGTCACTTGTAACATAGCTTCGTGTACGTGCCTGCCCTCGCCAGCAAGGAAGACACGACTCTGGGTAGATCTTCTTCATGCCGTTTTAATCAGGATCCTTTAAACATGTTGCTTCTGGCCCGCAGGAAGAGGGAGGGAGGGAGGGAGGGAGGGAGGGAGGGAGGGAGGGAGGGAGGGAGGGGAGGGAGGGAGAGAGGGGAGGGAGGGGAGGGGAGGGGAGGGGAGGGAGAGGAGAGGAGAGGAGAGGAGAGGAGAGGAGAGGAGAGGAGAGGAGAGGAGAGGAGAGGAGAGAGAGGACCCCTGCACAGGCTTAAATACCCTTGAGCTAACCAACCCCAGTGAGCCACGTGGACCCTGCAGATAGGCTACTCTAATGCGGAAGCAGACAGGCTGAACAGACTTAACCAATTAAGGGCTTGTTTACCCAGAGAGTCTTTACCAGCGGGAAGGTGTAAGGTAGAAGCCAGCACAACTTTAAGGCGTGGCACTACGCGGCTCTCTATAGCTTTGAGATAAATTCTTGGTACTCTGAGATGCCAGTCTACAGCTGTCACACATGCAGTTACATTCTCTAGGGACATCAGTGACAGCTACTTCTCCCTGCAGGTCTAAGCCTGTCTGTTTTGCTACACAGCCAGGTGTATGTAAGGCTTGAAAAACATTTGTTTTAAGTGAGAAGTGGGGGGGGGGGGAAGAAAAGCAAAAGTGAATTACTTAGGAATCACTCAGAATCTTGTTTGCATGCATTTCCTGTGTTTCCACTTCTTTTCCCGAAGTGATGGTGTCCATCCCACTGGTGATGGGAATATTGTGTCCTGTTGAAACAGTCTTGTAGTGAACATTGGGCAAAGAATATCTTCATAGTCAACCGGTTTTATCTCAAGATGAGATGGCCAAGCTGGGGGGATCTCCAAGGGAACACGCCCCTCTTACTTCTTGAGATCCAAGCTCCCAGCCAAGCTTTTCTGTTCTGTAAATGATGCTTGCATTCCCAGGTGAGTGACCCTTCTCCTCTCCTCTCTAGATACCAACACAAAGACGAAAAAGGGGCAAGTGACAAGTGACACAGCCCCACGCAAGGCTTAGCTGCTTCCTGCGCACCTTCAGATGCCGCAAAGAACTAAGACTTTTTCTGCGCCTTCAGGAGCACTCTGCAACTTCGGGAAGACCACCAGGCACCCGAAGTGTCTGCAGGGACCAGTGGTGAAAGCAGTGTGCCTTAGATCAGCCATACCCATTCCTCCTGGGAGCTCTAGGCAAGGTGTTCTATGCTGTAGTTCACCTACCCAAGAGTGTGGATCTGAGGACTGCCACTATCTCACCCTCTGTCCCAGCCCAGTCAGCAGAAGAGTGCGAATCTTCCCAGGCTACTACCTCAGACTTAAAAATGTCCAGGAGAGGCTTCCTGTGAACGCAAGGTCATTCCTCCTGCATGGCTTGGCTGGCTTCCCACTTTTGGGAGCGCCTGTGAACCAAGTTTCAACCCTTTAAATACTTCTTTACTTCTTATGGGCTTGGCAGCTTCTAATGCGATAAGGATGCCCAAATATGTAATTTCATAATTTCTTAGAGTTATAAACATGACTTCTCTTTCAAAGATTTGCCCAGTGTGTGTATGTCTAATTGTTATTTATTAGACCCGAGAGAGAGAGAGAGAGACAGAGACAGAGACAGAGACAGAGACAGAGACAGAGACAGAGAGAATGAGAACTCTGGTTTGGGGTAAAAATATCTGAAGTTCAGATGACTCTTCCATGGGGCGGACAGCAGGGATGACTGGCTGCTGCTCAGCTGGCCTCCCTTGTTCACACAGACTCCCTCAGCCAAGCTGAGTCTCGTTCTCCAACAGCCTCATTTTTGCTTGTCTTCTTCCCAACATAGAAATGACCCTGAACCCTGAGAGACTTGTCAATGCCTTGGTGGCTGAGAAGTCAGTCTTCCTCTCCAAATCCAACTTTACAAAGTCAACGTGAAAGGCTGGGGAGTGGTCCAGTCTGAAGAGTGCCTGTCTAGCGTGCAGTGGGGAGCTGGATTTGATACCCTAGAGCGCCACATAAACCTGCAATCCCAGCTCTGGGGAGATGGAAGAGAATAGGAAAGCTCAAGGTCCTTCTCAGCTATACACAGTTAAAGGCCATATGATCCTGGTCCAGAAATACAAAAAGCAATGTGTAAGCTTAGAAGTGGGGGATGCTTCCAGGAGGGGCTGCTCGAACATGATTTTTTGAGCTAGGCTGTTGTGCTGACACATTGTTCCACACACATGGATGGGTTTGAAATCTTAACTTTTCTACCTTGTACAGTCCTAAGCACTGTGGTTGGAGGTCAGGGTATATAGTTTGGCTCAGGGCACCTACCACCAATACCATGCTGCTGTAGTCAGCTCTGTGTCCTTAAGCAAATCATTCCCATCAAGACCTCTGCTCAGGCAGACCCTACTGTTCCCTCTTTCCTCCCAAGACTTATCCTGACTGACTTCCAGGTTGTCCCCATGGTCCCAGAAGTGTGATGCTGGACCATTGGTGTGATTGTTTCTACCACAAGCTCTACCTGCCAGCCATACCTTACCCTCTGCCTCTGTAGCCTCCTCCCCTCTCGTTTTATTCTTTCACATATCACTGGATACTGGTGATGCAAAAAGACATCCCTAGAAATCCATTTATGGCTATGCCTGAAATTCACATCCCACTGGTCTCTGAACTTTAAAGACCTAACTAACACTCCACAGTTCCCCCATTTAATGTTATTATACAAGAAATTCATATACATTCCCACAAATGGTCAGCTAGAGCAAGAGTAGTCCCCACCCCCTACCATTGCCACCCAAGGCTCTGGATGACTATAGTCTTCTTCCCATACAGGCTATGTCTTAGTCATCAGCATCTAGTTGCTGTCATCTTTCAGCCAACAGCTCTAGAGTTGCTGTTTACACAGTTAATTTCTAGGCAGTTCACATCAGCACTTTATCTACGAACCAAATCCTGCCTTGTTATCCTTCAGAAAAAACTCACAGATAGGCTCGAGGAGGCCAGCAGATCTGTGGCTTGACACTCTAAGCGGACTCTTGCCTTCCACACCCACTGCCACCAGGAGAAAGGTGGCTCCTTGATTGCATGGCAGGCTTGCCCAAGGGTGATGGAGACGTCCCATGGTGCTGGCTTGCACCTCTTGCACGTCAGAGGATGAGTGAGAGAGGATAAAGGACCCCCCACCCACCCTATTGCTGAAGACTTAAGAGAACAGTCATGCTCAGAGCTGCAATGTGTGAGGCCAAGGACCCTGTGGCTGATACTGTGAATGGGTCCAGCTTCTAGATGTCCATGTAGAAATGGCTTCAGAAGTATGAATACCACATTCCCTTTGCTTCTCCAGCAACGCCCACTATAGGCAACATCAATTTAGGGAGAACAGTCTACATGAGCAAATCGAGCTTCACTCTAGAACTTGTAGTGGTGATGGTGTGTGTGTGTGTGTGTGTGTGTGTGTGTGTGTGTGTGTGTGTGTGTATGTGTGTGTGTGTGTGTGTGTGTGTGTATGGGGGCTTAGTCTGTGGTGTGTGTGTGTGTGTGTGTGTCTGTGCATGGGTGTGTGTGTGTATGGGGGCTTAGTCTGTGTGTGTGTGTGTGTGTGTGTGTGTGTGTCTGTGCATGGTGTGTGTGTGTGTGTGTGTATGGGGGCTTAATCGTGTGTGTGTGTGTGTGTGTGTGTGTCTGTGTGTCTGTGTGGATGGCGGCTGAGTCCGTGTGTGTGTGTGTGTGTGTGTGTGTGTGTGTGTGTGTGTGTGTGTATGTGTGTGTGTTGTGTGTGTGTGTGTCTGTGGTGCACTCTTTTGCAGGTGTAAATGCTGGTGCATGTGTTCGAGCCAGAGGACACCTTTCAGTGTTTGGTCTCACCTTTTTACCAAGTCTGAGACATGTTAATTGCTCTGTAGGCCCAACTGACTGACTTCAACCTTCTGTCTCCTGTTTCCCATTTATTTGCCTGCTGTGTTCAGCTCTTACAAGGATTCTGGGAATCCAGACTCAGGTCATGAGGCTTGAGTGCCTAGCACTTCCCTCACTGAGCCAACTCCCCAGCCCCTGTAACGCTTTAAATAGAAGTAATTCAGGAGGGGGTTATAATTTGGAAGAAAGATTATTAGAGAGGAATTATTTTAATTTCTAAGTGATATTTCTTCCTCTCTTACTTTCCCCCTCTCTTGGAAATGTTCTACATAAACACATGTAACTCATATTAAAACAGCTGAAAATTTCTGTTGGTTTGCTCATGGCTTTGGTTCCTGGAAATGTCTCTCTCAGAGTTTTGACTCGTGTCTCATATAGTTAGTTTCTTGGAGAACCATATGACATACTTAATGTTTTGTGCTTCCCACTCAAGTGTGTACCTAACAAGTGCTATTAAAAGCCAAATAGCTAGTCTTCTAGCACTGCAATTTTAACTGTTTCAAGAGACCCTCAGTCAAGAATGTAGCATTGGCTTAAATTGTGTCAACATGCAGGTGGAGGATGGGATTAATTTTGTGCTGAGGTTTTCTCAGAGCTTTAGAAGGATCTTAGCTGTCTCTGCACATATCACAGTTAGGCTGAGAGCCACTGCCCTTGTCTACAAAGCAGAGTAGAGAAACACAACCAGCCCAGGAGAATCCAAGAAGTAGCTCACCCTTGCTGTCAGCAGTTACTATCCTAGCAGATAGCAATGAAATTGCTTTAGAATCTCAGCTCCCAGGACCACTGCTGGTTCTCTCCAAGGAGATCCATGGGGGTGAGGCAGGAGGCGTGGGTTCTACACTGTGAGTGGTTTTGAACTAATCTGGACCACTTCTGGAAGCGAATAAAATTGCATAATCCTATTGCACTTGATCTCATAGTGTGTAGGAGTTGTTATACTACAGAAAATGTGTGAAGCTTCAGTATCACTGCTGTTATGGGAAATCAGGCTCTCAAGAGACCAAGCTGCATTGGGAGAGGTAAAGAGTTTGGTTCATTAGGCTATGTAGTAGTTTGAAAGAAAATGGCTCCCAAAGGGAGTGGCACTATTTAGAAGTGTGGCCTTGTTGGAGTAGGTGTGATCTTGGAGGAAGTGTGTCCCTGTGGAGGCAGGCTTTGGGGGTCTCATATGTTGAAGCCACACCGTGTCACAGTTCACTTCCTGTTGCCTGTTGATCAAGTTGCAGGATTCTTAGCTGCAGCCCCAGGTCTGCTTCCACTTCATCATGTGCTGCCCATTAAATGTTTTCCTTTGTAAGAGTTGCTGTGGTCATGGTGCCTCTTCACAGCAATAGAAACCTTAACTAAAAAGGACTCAGTGACTCAGCTGAGCTAGTGCTCTGGAGAGAGACTGACCCAGAACTACAGATTGGCACAGCAGTTATAGTCTCTACAGTGCTCACTAATTGTTGTAGCACTGTTGAGTTACAGACATGGGAATGCAAGTGTGGTGGTTTAAATGTCAATGGCCTGCAAAGACTCATGTATGTGAATGCTTGGTCGCCAGGCAGTAGAACTCTTTGATAGGATTAGAATGCCTGGTTGGAGGAATTGTGTCACAGGTTGGGCTTTGAGGTTTCAAAAGTCCATGTCTGGTCCATTCTCCCTGTCTCAATGTCTCTGTGTCTCTATGTTGCCTGCAGATCAGTATGTAGCCCTCAGCTACTTCTCTAACTTGTCTGTCTCCATGCTTCTCACCATGATGATAATGGGCTAAACCTCTGAAACTGCCCCAAACTCTGCCTCTATCCCTCTGTCCCATGGTAGCGACTTGCATCCAGCATACCATGGAATAAAGCTATCCCCCAATTCCTTTGATTTGTTACAGCAGACACTCAGCCACCAGAATGTCTTAGTGACTCTCCACACCCATGTAGCCTTAAAACCTTGCCTATGTGTGACATCCAGTGTGAAAGTAAACTAGAAAGGACTGAGAGAGCCAGGACCATGTCTACCCAGTGGGACACTCAGAAGACCTAGAGTCATTACAGCTTACAACTGTGTTCTGTTGACTTAGATGAGAACATATGCCTCTGAGAAAATCAGACTAAAAGTGGGTTCTGGGGACCCCACACGGCCAAGCCCATCAGAAGCTTTTTCTCATGAAGATGGAGCCCCTGTACCAGGAGTGACAGTAGGGAGGCATGAGCCAGCAACTTGGGTGTAAAGACTATGGTGGCTTGCTGTCACCTCCTTCCCCACCTTCTGTTCTTGTGGTTGTCCACTGTGGTCACAGAGAGTGACAGCTGAGTAAGGAGCATAATCTGTGCTTCAATAGTGGTCATACGGTGGTCTATGACAGGGGCAGACAGGATCCCCTATGGAGAAGGTAGACCTATCGGGAATGAATGGGACTCACTGGGAAGGGCAGTGACACCTATGCCAGGAACACACTGACCTGTAGTACAGGCTACTTACTGTTCCCCCAACTTTGGAAACAACAGGAATTCAGGAGGCAGACAGCCTGCATTTTCAGATACTTTGAATATTTTCTCTGCCTGGTGCTAGAGCCTAAGCACACAATTAAAAGTCCAGTTCCAGTTGTGATTGGAACAATAGTTAGCTGACTTGCCAACAGGGACACAGCCTGGCAGGCTGGCAACTGTCTGGGGACCTTGACATTAAACAGGTCTGGGCAAGGCAGGTTCCAAGGCAGGAGACTTCCTTTACCCAAGTGCAAAGAAAGATGTGTCACCATTAAAGCTGTATATTGCTCTCTACTTTTAACACGGGGACATAGGTGACTAATGACCTAATGGAACCCAGTCCCTTTGCTGCCCAACTCTCAGTGCTGTCAATACAAATGCTGCTATTGTGGAGGCTCAGGAAGGCACCTATGGTGCCCACTTCTCTTTGCTTAGAGTTAGAAGACCAAGAAAATCTGAAGACAAAAGAACTTCCCAGCAATGATTCTTAGAAAGAGCATTTTGCTATTTCTAAACACAAGGTTCCTGCTCCAGTTTCACCAGTGAGACATCAACAAATGGCCAAAACCCAACATCTTTTCAAGATTAAATAAGAAACAATGACTTTTTGTGTTCTGTTTTGTGGTTGTTGTGGTTGTGGTTGTTGTTGTTGTTGCTTTTGTTTGGTCAAAGTCTTGCCAAGTAGTAGCCCAAGCTAGGGTTATACTAAGGGAAGTGCTTGCCTCAGCCTTGAAAGAGCTGAGAGAGAAGATATCTGCCACCATGCCTGATGTGGATCTTTGTTTTGAGGAGATATCTGGGTATGGATTCCTTGGAACTTTAAAGACTACTTTCCTGGAACTATTGTCTTCATGTTTCAATAAATGAATACTTCCCACTTGGAGTGTGGTTTTCAGGTCTCATAACCTGGATTCAGTCACCATGAATGAGTAGTGGAATGGATCCATTTATGTGAGTAAGAGTCATGGCTGGGGACTAGGTCAGTACTATGGGTATTAAAAAGTCTCGGTTTAAAATAATTACCCTAAGGATGGCCTAGTGGTGTCTGGAATTTCAGATGAGATAGGCCTGCATACTTCTGTATATTGTCAATGAAAGAACCCAATACTCACTCCCAGAGAGGCCAGGATTTTAATTCTGACTCCCATCTTGAGTAAGTTTTATATATTACAGCCTCATTTTCTGTGAGGAACTGATAAGGTATTTATCTTCCAGGCATATTGGCATATATAAAGTTCTTAGAACATAGCCAGCCATGCTATAATTTCTTAAGGCAAATTATTTTTTCTCTATTTTTTTCAAGACCCCAGTTTTTCTCCAAACTAAGCACCCCTGAGCTTTAACTCCACCGTTAATGATCCATCTCTATGAGCTCAGCGCCAAATTGTCTACTGCATATACATTGTTTAGGATCATGTGTCTACTGTGTATATATTGTTTAGGAAAAATGATGTCCAGAAAAACTTAAAAGTTGACAGAAGTGATAAGCAAGACAATGCCTTCAATACCTCAAACCCTCTCTAACACTTCACAGTTATCTTTGTGACCACACACTTTAAAAATCATCTCCCTTTAGCTCTTTAGCAACTCATGTGAAAAGTTTTGATGTGAGATGTCATTCTGTAAATATATTTCTCTTATTGGTTAATGAATAAAGCACTGTTGGCCAATAGGAAAGCAAGATAGGTGGGACTAGGAGAGGTGGAGGATTCTGGGAGACATAGGATGATATGATATTGGAAAGAGAGGATCCTCATAGAAACATATATTAGTAATTATGGGTTAATAATTTAGACAGAGCTAGCCAATAAGAAACGCTAGTAACCGGCCAACAGCTTCATAATGAATACAGTGTCTCTGTGTGCTGTTTGGGGCTAACCCAGCTGTGGGATCAGGCTGGTGGGAAGGTGCTCATAACAAAGTTTCAAGTCTTTATGTCCATGATTCTTACTTACACCGAACTAGAAAGTGTCCAGCAGACTGTGTGACCTCACTTACTGTTAGGAAATGCTTTCTCTTGCCTTGAAAAGTCTTTACTTTTTTCCTTCCTTGAAAGCACTCAAAAATTTTTTAAAATTTCATTTCAGCAAGACTAGAAAATAAAAACACTAACCACAAACAGAAACTGCTTTGTGGTTACACAAAGTAGGATAGCATTGGTTGAAAGAGGAAAAGACATCTGGGTGCAGAAGTCAGACCAAGTCAATAGGAAGAACCTGCAAACACACATGAGGTAAGGGCAGCGTCTCCATGTTGGCATCAGTGGAAACAACATAGGGACCAGAAGCAAGAGCTCTCCCACACCAACTTGCTTGTGGAAAGCAAAGGTGGCAAGGTTGTAAAACTTGCTGGTGATGAGGCAAAACCTTTCTTGTCAGACTCAGACAAAACTGGAGGCAAGAATTCATGAAGGAGAGCTCCTGCCTGTCTGAGATAGCCACTGTCAAAAGGACTTTGAAAGCCACAAGAAGTTCCTTCGTGGCCTACTTGCATGCCTTCCAGATGTCTGTAACAAACTTTGTCTTTAATGTTCTTTGAGACAGAAGCAAGCCAGGTAAGACGTTCTGACAAAGCACATGTTCAGAGTCTGGAGCTAACTCTGGCCTCCAGTCTCTAAAATCACAGGTGTGTATCCAGAAGCCTATATGAACACCTCACTTATTCCCACTAAAACCTTCCTCTTGCCACAACCTCCTTGATGCACAAAATTTTCTTTGACATGTGTAATCTCATTACAATGTCACACCCAATTAAATTAATTAACCTCTGGGAAATCTCTCATTTGATGTTAGGTTTTCTTTCTTTCCTTCCATCCTCCCTCCCTCCCTACTTTCCTTGCTTCCTTCCTTTTTCTTTATCTTTATCTTTCTTTCTTTTTTTTTTTTTTTTTTGAAATAGGCTAGTAGGTAGCTTAGTGAAATCACCAAGTCTGACTACCTAAGTTGGATCCCTTAAGACCCCAAGATACCTTCTGATCTCCAGATCCTTGCTATGTAACAAGCACACATGAACACACACACACACATACTCTCTCTCTCTCTCTCTCTCTCTCTCTCTCTCTCTCTCTCTCTCTCTCTCTCTCTCTCTCAAAAAGTACACAGACACAGTATAAAGAAAAGCACACAGACACACACTTTAGAGAAAAGCACACACACTTATCAGATCTGCAGTGATAAAAGTCATGTCTCCATGGAAACAGAAAGACACTGTTTTTGACAAACCCTTGAGTCTGTGTGCAGTTAAATATTCTTTACTTTTTGCACCTGTTCTTCGATGTTTTGTCTACCATTTCCCTTTCCTGAATTTTTTTTTTCTTTTTTTAAATTTCAGATCCTTTATCTTTAAACTAGCTTGGGTTGGCTCTCGGTGGTTTCTCACCATGAAGGCAGATTGAGTTTATGTTAAATTGAGTGTTTGTAGTCACATCTCAGCATAGCAGGCATTGGTCTTTAGGAACCAGGGTTTTGAATGGGAATTTTAGATGTATTTCTCCAAGACCAATGAAAAGACACTACCAGGATATTTGAAATGCAAGAAGTTGATACTAAAAGTTCATAGGAGAAAACAAATTAGGACAAATACTCCGGGGAAGAGTTTAAAACAAGAACTACTAGAAATATCTTTGCAATCTCAGTGAAATTTACTGTTTCGGTTACAAAGATTAGGAGTATGGTGCTGATATCCGCTGACAAAGAAAAAAAATCAGTTTTTTCCAATGGAGTTTCACTGGGCATCAGCCACACTCCAGACCAGGTCTCATGACCACACCAAATGGACTCCATATGGTGTGTGTGTGTGTGTGTGTGTGTGTGTGTGTGTGTGTGTGTAGTGGGTTGCTTTTTTCTTCCTGGTTTTTGTTTGATTTTAATTTTTTTATGAGTGTGTGTGTGTGTGAGAGAGAGAGTGACAGAGACAGAGAGTGACAGAGACAGAGAGAGAGACAGAGAGACAGAGAGACAGAGAGAGTCACATCAAATGGAACCCCTGAGGGAAAATACAATGATTCAAAATCCCTCCTAAATTTGTTGGACTGCACCGTGGGGACGCTAAGAGCAGCGCCTCCTCAGTTTCAATACACATGGAGACGGATTTTTCTCATGCCACCTTTAAAGCATGACTCAGGCAGTTAGTTGACATATCATTATCGGGTTTGGAAATTAAACAGCCACCGAATCTATGAATGCTCATCACACAGTTAATTATTCTTGAACTTTTCTGTGCTCTCAAAACAGATTCTATTTATTTAACGGTCCCTTGGGGAGCACCAGGTGCTTTTGTCCCACGGACAGGGCCAGTTGTGTAAAACCTCTGCATCTGTCAGGTCCTCTGTGTGGCACATAATTGCCTGATTTCCATTTGAAAGTGCAGCCCTGACATTGAAGCCACAGAGACCCACCATTGCTGACAATGGCTTCCTGACACCTACAAGAGGGATGGGTGTGGAGAGAATAAGCATGTTCCCCAAATGAACACTCGCCTTCATAGGGGCCAGGTCTGAATTTACAGCTGCAAACGAAGTGTTCCTGGGGAACAGACCAAAAGGAATAAAGAAAAAGAAAGCTACAGACTAAGCACGAGTCTGCTGTAGCCAGATGGTCCTCTGTGGAGAACAAGTCCCTCTGCTTGCTTTCTTAGTCTCCAGGCTAGTGCATAGCACCCGCTCCCCGGGACGACAATGATCTCACCCTCAGCCAGGCAACCAGCCGGTCGGGTCGGCTCTTTTTCGTTCTCGCACAACTTGGGCTGAAGGGAAGTTGGAAGTGAAAGAAAGAGACTAAGAAGGGACAGGGGAAGCCAGGCGTCTGTGAAGAATGAGTAAGTCTTAGCCCAGGAGAGGGATAAGACACCAAGCCTGAATGGAGCATCAGGAATTGGCATCAAGTGGGCACAAAGAGAGCTGTGGAAGAGGAAGCAATAGACAGGGGCCCCAGCAGACTGCCCTCTCCTCATCAGTGCCCGGGAGCTTTGCCTCCACCATACAGGATTTCCATAGTATGTAGAATAGCAGGAGCAGGGGTGGTGAGGCTCTTAGAAGCCTGGATTTGACCCCTGAGATGGGGCAGTAGAGAGTGTACTCAACTACTTCTTTAGGAAACCGTCCCCTCCCTCTGTGGCTAGAGGCCAATAAGTCGTCAGTCATCAGTCTGAGGACCAGCCATTTGCCACCATCTGGATAGGCCAGGCCTGGGGCAGGTGCTCTGAAGTGGGAGAAGCTAAGAGGAACTGGAACAAGGCAGGGATATGGGGTAAAATGAGCCTACCAAGCTGTAGCTGTAGAGGGCTGTTCCCTGGGATGCTATGCTCTGGGAAGGGTTCTGCCTAGAGTCATGCTGTCCCCCCAAGCAAACATTCACTGTTTATGAGCAAGCCTCTCATTGGAGTGACAGCCCAGGTCTGTTGGCAGCCATGAGGTGACCACCAGATACTTCCATGGGAACACAGCATGTACAGGTGCATGCCAGGGCATAGACATTCCATGAGCTAATTGGTTCAGTAAGAGTTCATACACCCCTGGGCTCTGGGGCCTCAACTCACAAACAATTCCAGACTGAATAAAGGTGCATGTGAGGTATAACAGGCCCTGTGAGCTTTTTATTAGCCAGGCGAAGCTTCCCAAGTATGATCGTTTGGATGAGAACGGTGTTCCATCCTCATGTGACAGTGATGGTCTCTTAACTCCCTGATACCCTAAACCCCAAACAAACCCTTTCTTTTATAAGTTGCCTTAGCCATGGCCTTTTAACAAAGCAATAGGAAAGTAGCAAATACACCCAAGCACTGGGAAGATTGTCTCTAAGTGTTTAGTAGAACAAATGCGAGCTCCAGGATGATACATGGAAAGGAAAATGGCTTCCTTTCATCCCTGGCTCAGTGCCTTCCACAGTCCAGCTGCCTGAGGGGGTAACGTATAAACCGCATGGTCTGAGTCTCTTCGATTTCTCTTCCTTTCTCCTCCCACTACCAGTTAAGTGGCATTCTGGAGCCAAGGTCAGGGTGTCCTGTGAAAGTGGACTCTAGGGTACTTGTCCAGAGGCAAGGAGCTGAGAGCAAGCAAACAGAAAGAGACCCACGGGCAAAGTCAACATCTAGAGTAAACACAGCCCCAGTCAGTTGAGGGCTGACCATGAACCATGACTACAAAGCATTTTCCAAACCTTGCAGGCTTGTGTTTTACTTCTATCCTTTTATTCTCAAAGGGGTGTTGAAAAAGATACGCTATTGAAAATGTTTTGAACTTCCAAATTATTCTAAGTTAACTTTCCTTGCTGCCATTGATTAAAAGAAATGAATGCCATAGGTTCACTTTTTCTCTTGATTACAATACAACACAGAAGATAGACGGCACAGGGTCACTATCAAGGAAGCTTGTCTGATCTGGTGATGGCTGGCCATTGACGGCATCCGTGGAGTCTTGTTCTGCCACAGGGCTCCCAGAAGGCGTGGCTTCATCAGAAGCTAAAACGAGACAAAAGTGTCAGTGGATAAAGCTTTGGGCTGGTTACTCTGCAAGGGGGCCCCTGGAAACACAACATGGCCACTCCTTACAATAAGGTCTTCCCAGAAGGAAAGACAGGCCCACACACATACCCCCACTCCTCTCTGTAATTTTGTTTTCCTATG
The DNA here is from genome assembly GCA_030556225.1 of Cricetiscus sungorus. Taxonomy (NCBI): domain Eukaryota; kingdom Metazoa; phylum Chordata; class Mammalia; order Rodentia; family Cricetidae; genus Cricetiscus; species Cricetiscus sungorus. The sequence goes on from JANBXA010000741.1 coordinate 8,812,093, forward strand.
TTGTGCTACAATGTCACCACGAACCTTTACTTCTGCACAACTCACATGCCCTTGCTAGCATGTAACTGTCTATGTGCCCTGAACAGCAAGGCCACAGGAGATGAGGTTCAGACACGGTGCCATGTTGGGTGTGTAGCACTGCTCGCCTGTGACTGCCATGTTACTCTCTGGGTCTCATGTTTCCTCATCTGTAAAATGGAAGAAACTAGTAATTAAATTAAATTGATGATTTATATCAAGTGATTAACTCAATGCCCCACATGGAAGAAAAAAAAATCCTAACAGCCAATTTGTCTACCTGTGGGAGGGAGGCCAGAGAGCAGGCTCAGGAACACAGTTGCTTCTGGGATGTGAGCCAGCAGAGGAGGAGGGAGTGGGGTTAGAGAACTCCGGCTATGGGAGGCTGGCTGGCAGAGGCTATCCCTACCCCTACTGCCTGCACCCTGCAACATCTGAGATTTTGGTCACATGTCATGTCCATTTCCTTGTCTATGGTAACCATTTTTCCAGACACACTTAAATTGAGAAAGCTCCTGTGTTGGAAACAGGCTCACACAAATCTAGCATCCTAGAAAGCAGTCAATCAAATCTGTTCTCCCTCCCCAAATTTGTGAGTTGGCTTCTGTGGCACAGGTTGGAGCCTCAGGCTCCTCCTCAAATTTGCCTCATGAACAGTTTCTCTTTAAGATCTGAAGAGCATTAGGCAGTTTCCAGACTGTCACAGCCTTGCTTGATAAAGTATTTAGTGACTGTGAAGTGAGTCAGGAATCTGGAGCTTCTGGACCTGTCTCCATCTTGTGTCCTCAGATCTAGAAGCAAAGAAGAAGATCTGGACAGACAGAGCCTGCCTAGGGGCAACTCAAGTAGACAAGTTATGTGCAGAATTTAAAATGGGTCTAAAAGTGACAAGGAATCAAGGTCCATGGAACTATCAAATGTATACATTTTTTTCTCACATATATTCTAATAGAACATGGCCCAAGTGGAGAGGCTGAGTGTAGATTCCATTAGTTAAAAGTTCATCTGATAAGTCTGTTGTTTTCCCTCTCCAACATCACTCGGCACACATGAAGGCAAATACTGAATCAGCCAGTAACTGTTATCTATTCAAGTATTGGGTTATTTCTCTTTTTTGTTTTGCTAATTTTATTATTTTTAATACCCTTTATTTCTTTTGTTTTTAAATATGGAGTATATTGCACTACTGGGTTTCTTAGAAATCTGATAATTATTATAATTTTAGAAGTGATTTCATTTCTCAGAGATGGACTGTGCACATTGAATTAAGGAGTGTGTCTCAAAGGGTTTGGGTTCACTTTTATGCTAATATCACAGAGCAGAAATGCAGAACACAAACTCGATGTTTTGTCTGTTTGTTTTCTACTGAAATCACTTGGGGTTTAGAAGGTGGCTCAGTGGGGGAAAGTTGCTTACATGTGAGGACTAGAATTCAAATCCCCACAAGCCACACAGAAGTCTTATAGGTTTATAGTAGTTTAGTAGTTTGCCTGCAATCCCAGCACAAAGGCTCAGGAGGTGAGGACAGAGGAGCTCTCAGCAAAGTGGCATCCAGACTTTGAAACACCTAGCTTCACATTTGGTGAGAGATTCTACCTCAATATATTAAGGTAAAGACATCTGATGCCAGCCTCAGGCCTACGCGTGCACACAAACACACATGCACGCACTCGCACACGTGTGCATGCGTGCACATACAAGCTAGCATAAACACATGCACATGCATATGTGTTCAAACACACAATATTACATTTTCATTAATTACCTTTCCTGATTCATTATAAGGTGGTTTGTCTTCTATGGATTACTTTATCCACACACCTGAGATAAACTAAAGAAAAACCTAAATTGAATGGACTTAATCTTTCCTGAAGATATTAGAGGAAACCTCATATTTTCAAAATGTCAAGGTCACTGAATTTGTACTGTAGATGTGCAGAGATATGTGACCCCTGGAATTTCCATTTGATAGTATATAAGTGTGAGCTTGGGTTTGTAAGGACACAAGTCATATGGGAACTAAGGTGCCATGTCAAGCACACTGTCCTTTTGTTTAATTCCCATACTCTATTTTAAAATCTATTTCAGGGACTGGAGAGACGGCTCAGCAGAGTAGAGCCATGGCTGTCATTCCAGAGGAGCAGGCTTCAATTCCCAGAACCCATATGGCAGCTCCCATCACTCTGTAACTCCAGTCCCAGGGGACCTGACAGCCTATTACGGCCCTCATAGGCACTGTACATATGTGGCACACCGACATACATGCAGGCAAAATACCTATATGCATAAGATATAAAATGAAAATGGAGCAAAAAATAAAATTTATTTTAAGCTCTAAACGAAAGTTCAAAACAGTAACAGATACATATATGTGTGTATGTAATATTCCCATTTTCCAAGAGAAAGCATACACACATATACCTTTATGGACACAACTCTGAGAAGATATAAACCCCAATTTTTAAAACAATAGTCTCTCTAGGTGATGAATCACAGGGGATGATTTTTTTTTTTGGTTTATTGAATTTTCTGGTTTAAAAAATAAGCATTTTTTCTCAAATATAAATTAATAAAGAAATAATTTTTGGTTAGACAAACCACATAACCCAACACTAGAAGCAGCACAAAAAGGGTTCGAGCCAGGCCACCCAGCAGGCTTCTGCCTTGCCCTTGTGTCTCCCACCCCAACACAGCATCACACCCCCATTTCATTCACTTCACCCTATTCAAACACAACAACAAAGGGGACAGGTAGAAACATTCTCTGTGCTATGAGAATGGCATGAGGAAAGGGACAGGCGATGTTGGTGGGAAGGCACCAGAGCCTATAAATGGGGCCACAAACAACTATGAGCATCGGTCCTGTTGATTCAAGCCAGGATTTGATGTAGTTTTTGTTTTTGTTTTGTTTTGTTAGACCCTTCCATCTCAGAATTGCTCCTGGAAAACAGTCTGAACCAAGCTTATCTCCCAGGGATGCTCAACTGAATTGCAGCCACTGTGGGAAGCACTCAGAGTAATATCCTAGCACAGGCGCACCTGTGGGAAAACTCATCTCTTGGATAGACAATCGCCATGGAAGCTGATGCAGGTGAGGCCTTGCCCCAGGATGTGAGTGTTCAGAGAAAGATGGCTGAGCTGGTCCTTGTGGGTTTTCACTGCCTGGATGGTAGCAACGTCATGGAGGGTGAGATGCTCCCTGACTGACCCAAGGACCACGATAGACACCTCTCAAGAGCTCAGTGAGGAACACTGGGCACTGAGGACAAGCCTTGTGATTTGCTTACCCTTCTGATGGGTGAGAGCTGTAGGTCGGCCCATGATTTCATCCTTGGTGGCATTCAGGTTCTGGATCAAAAAGTATGTGGTCATTTTTCCTTTCCCTTTCACTTCAATCTCACCTCTCTTGACAATTTCAAACCCTTTGTTTTCCAGGGCTCTATAGAGAGAAAAACAAAATGTACCAGATATCAAAGATCAAGACAAATCCTGGACCCACAACAGAGGAGGGAGGACCTGAGGTGCCATCTAGAGTCTGGTAGGAGGCTTTCAGAGTGAGGGACTCAATGGGGGAGGAGGGAGGCATGAAGGACCAGTGTTCTGAGTGGGTGCCAAAGCCTGGGAGTGGCCACAGGGGACCCGCACACCTTGTTTTTACCCCTGCTGCTTGGTCTGTATTCCCCAGTACCCTGGTTTTGTTTAAATCCTGTTCAAGATGCAGCTCGGGCATCTCCATAAAGCCTTCTTTTCTGAATATGGACCGCTCCTAACCTTCTGTACACCACACTCTAATTCTACTGGTGGGAGAGTAGAATGGTTAGTGTGGGAGTCTGAACCTCACACTAACTTCCTGGCCTTCGCAGAGCTGAGGCAAGATGTTAACTATTATTTCCTTTGCTTTGTTTTTAAGACTCAATGTCAGATTTTTTTTTTCCTTTGCTCTTCTTTTATTGAAAATATTTTTTTCTACAATATATTCTGGTCAAGGTTTCCCCTCCTTCATCTCCTACAAAACCCTCCCCACCCACTCAACTCCATGCCTTCTTTCTCTTTCCCTTAAAAAAAAAAAAAAAAAAAAAAAAACAGGAAAATTAGAAACAACAACAAAAACTCACCAGGATATTTGTGTTTCATGTAAATAAGAGTGGCGGTGGCTTTTATTCATGGAGCAGTTTAAGAATAGCAAAGGAGCTAACCGATCGGAAGGAATTCCATCTAACTGTGTCCTGTCCTAACCATCGAGAAATAGTTCAATTTGGTGCACATCTTTCTGTTTGTTCTACGTCAAACACAGCCATGAATTCTCTTTCCTCCTTTACTAGAGCAAGTCTTTCTGTGAAAGCCCAGGGAGTGGCTGTTTCGGGCATTATGAGCCACTGTTTGTCATGATTGCCTGACTCTGCCACTCACAGAGACATCAGCTATAGATAATGTGTAAATAAAAGTGTGTGTCTTGTGTCATAGAGACCTCACCTCTGAATTCTACCTTCTCTTTTGGATAGCACAAACAAAACAGTACAGCTCAGCACTGGGTTTTTTTCTGCAAAGTCCCACTGTCTTTTCTCAATGAAACTATTTGGAAAAACAAGCACCAGATTGGATTTGGCCTGGGGGTTACAGGAAAACACACATTATGGTAGAAGCCCCACACCATTTCCTGTTTGCAAGTTAGTAACACACTGTGGAAGAAACAGCAGCTCCCTTTCCGGTCCTTCCCTGAACTGCTGGCAGTAAGATGGTTTGGGGAAGCTGGAAGGACAATGAAGGGAGGGGTAAACAAATGGCCCACCTGTAGGCTGTGGGGCTCAGATGCACTTTGTCAGGAAGCCCATGACTTTCCATCCTTGAGGCTGTGTTTACAGTGTCACCAAACAGGCAGTACCGGGGCATCTTGTCTCCCACAACACCTGCTAAGACTGGTCCAGTGTGGATTCCCACTCTTATCTGTACAGAGAGAATGTCATTGAAAAGAGAACACTGACTCTTCTTGCCTTTGCTTTGAAGGCCTGGTTTAGCTAAAATGAAAATACCCCTATTAGTTAGCTCCACGAGGTTTGACAAGTGCACGTGTCACTGTGACTACCATCACAAATGAAATGTAGAACAGCCCATTACTCTGCAAACTTCTCTTGTGCCCTTTTCTAGTTTCCCCAACCTGCTGCATGGAGCATTGCTTTCTGGGGGAGAAGGGAAGATCCTAAGTCTGAGAAAGCTAAAGCAGCATAAAAGGATTGTGAACCTCAAGAAGTTCCAAGGTTCAAAAGGCCCCTCTCCCCAAAGGTAGTAAACCCTGCAGGGAAGGGAAACTGTCTTTGCAGGGGCCGCCTGAAAAACTGTGTTCTGGGGCCAGGTTCCGGGATGTGGCCTCCACGAGCTGTCACTAATGCAGGGCGGGCTTCTTAGTGTTCCAGCTGCATTTGGGGCTCCTGTAAGTAATCCCAATAATCTCACTGGTTCACTAAGCTAGCCAGGCTATTGCTCGTTTGCTTTGTTGCTCATGCCCCACATGAGATGACTCTTTATTCATGTTTCTGAGGAAAAGTCCCACAACCCCACCCTCCCTCCAGAAGAGATTATTGATTCCTTCCTTATATCAAAGATTAATTTGCACTTCTAGGAAATCACATGAATGAAATCAGAATGCTGGTTTCATTCGTAAAACATATTGTTTTCAGATTCCTTCGCAGTCTCCTGTATATCCATAGTCGTAATTTTTATTGCCCACTAGGAAGAATGCACCATGATTCATTCATCCATTCTCCTCTTGTGGGTATTTCTAGTTTGGAGCTATGGTAAGTATGGCAACTATAAACAGTCTAAAGAGACACATTTGTGAACACGTTTTCATTCCTTCCAGGTAAAACACATAAAGGTTAAGTGTCACTTGTGTCATAAATTAAATATATTTTTAATTTTTTCCAAACCCAAACTGCCCCAAATTGTCCAAGGCTGATTCCCCAGTTCTCCATTCATATTAGTAATGGTACCTGCCTCAGCAGAACTCTGAGCTATGGGGGGGGGGAACTGCTGGGCATGCATTTCCCCAAGCAGGACTCTCTGGCTGCTCAGTAAAGCCAAGACACCTGCAGTGATGCCTGAACAAAAAACAGAAATCACAAATGAGGTGTGCTTAGCACTGTCCTATTACAAAGAAGAATATCCAGGAGTTCCAGGGAAATCTCAAGAGCAAACAGCCTGCTCTGGAACCCGGGAAAGCTGAGCCTTCTTCAGAGCATTCCTGCTTAGGAGCTTAAACAGGAGAAGACAAACTTTTGATAGATGATGCATTGTACATGGTACAGCATAGCCCAAACCAAACCAGACCCAAGCAGACTAGAGCTTTACTCTTGCAGGTTACATTTCGTCTCAAGGGAAGTGCTGCTTTGCTCCCTACCTGGATGGGCTCTCCAGTAACAGGATTCATCACTTCTTCTGCAGAAATTCTCATCCCCAAAGCAAAATTAGCGACTCTCTGAGCATGGCTCTCAACAGGCACTGGAACTCCACCTACCACCATGTAAGCATCACCTATTGTTTCCACCTGCCAGGGCAAAAAAAAAAAAAAAAAAAAAAAAGTGTTCAATGAGTTTCCTTCATGTCTCACCAAACACCTAAATATGCCTGCCATTTTCCATACTTTGACAACAAGAGCTTTTAAAGCTATCAGTTCTCTACTGGGAAGATTAGGAGCAGGAAGAAACACAGGAAAATGAACCCAAAACAGCCAAATGGTCTTTCTGATTTTTGATTTGTTTTCCTTTTGGTGTCAAAGATGGAACTCAAGGTCTCATATAGACAGCTAGGGAAACACCCTATCTCTGAGCCAGCCTCCTTTCTGCTTTTAGTGAAGTTCCTGGGTAGGCATATGATGTCCTACATTAGATAATGAAATATGTGGCTGAAACTCTGCTGAGCAGGAGACTGACGCCTGGGAAAGTGGTGATTGCTGCTTCTGGGTACAAAAGCACCGTCCGAGCATGATTCCTAAGCACTTCTCATTCCCTGTGAGCCTCTCCTTTTCAGACTGGTGCAGATGCAGAAGGGAAGACAGGGTCAAGTGCTTTCTTCCTGGCCTGATTCCAGAAACAGGCCACACCACACATAAAAACTTACTTTGTAGACATCATGAACACTGGTTAGCCTGTCAAACTTGGAGTACATGGCATTCAGCATGTTCACTATTTGGATAGGTTCACAGGCCGCACAGATGTTGGTAAATGTCACCACATCACTGAAAAGGATTGTACACGTTTCAAATTCTCCTGCAACAGAAATGATGTCAGTGGTCACCAAGGATACGAAATAATAATTCTATGAACGTTTAGTTCAGTGCCTTTTGAAGACCAAGCCTGCCTGCACCTTGGGGGAAAGGGGCTGATGCCATCCACTGCTCCCCTTCTAGTCAACACATATGAGCACATACATCCAGTCCCTGCTGTGGGATAGTCATCTTTCCACAAGAATCATATTGTACGAAATAAACAGAAGGAGCTTCTCCTCTGCTGTCATGAAATACCAATTAAAACCAACGTGGGAAGAAAGGGGTTGTTTCCTCTTACAATTCCCAGGTAGCCATCTGTCACTGAGGAAAGCTGAGCAGGAACTGAAGCAGAGACCACGGGCAAACTTGCTTCCAAACTTCCAGGCAACCTTTCTGACACAACCTAGGGCCACATGCTCAGAGATGGCACCACCCACAGTGAGCTAGGCCTTCTATCAACCAAGAAAACACCCCACAGGCATGCCACAAGCCAATCTGATGGAGACAATTCCATCAAGAAGGGTACCTTACCTGCAGCCACCTTTCTGCCCTCCTTGAGCTGGTTGGCCACATGTTCAGGCAGCATGGCATACAGTAAGGTCTCTGTCTTCTTCTTTTCTATGGCCAGGTGCTTGGAGAGGACACGTAACTCCTCCTTCTTTATCTCCAGCTGGCGGGACAGCTCCATCTCTGCCAGCCTCTGCTGATTGAGGAGGATGAGATCCCTGGTGGTATCATGGGGAGCGATGTCAGAAAGATGCATCTTGCTCTCTTCTAGCTCTTTCAGGCTGCGGAGCTTTGGAGAACACATGAAGATCATGCACTGCAGAGAATCCATCCAGATCATCTGGCCTGCCCATCACAGAGAGGAATGTGATGATACAGAATGTCCAACATGGAACAAGAGGCAAGCATCACCCGTACCACATGCCCTTTGGCCTCTGCACAGCCTGCCCCTGCTTCTCAACCATGTATCACAAGAATCATCCTTATTCCTGTCTCCACTCACTCATCTGCCACTCTCTGCACAGTGGCTCTTCTGTGACTGGGGCTCTGTCTGAGCTTGAGGTGCCAACACCAGCTGTTAGGTCTTCTCTTTGCTTTTCTACTGTCTTAGGTGTCAACCTAACCTTCCCTCTGGAAATGTTGCTTCCTGAGGCTTTCTACCACTGATTTCTCTCTGGACTTTCCCTACTTATTTAATGTTTTTCTTTAGTCTGTGTCCACCCTTTCCCCCTTTCTTACTTTCTTAAATGTTACATGTCAGGTTCTCTCTCTCTCTTTTCTCTCTCTCTCTCTCTCTCTCTCTCTCTCTCTCTCTCTCTCTCTCTCTCTCTCTCTCTCTTTGATTATTTCTTAAATTCTTTTTATTTGCATGTAGGTATGTGTGTTTGTGTTCCTAGTTTTGGGTGTTGGTGTGTCAGATTGTCAGCTGCCTTGGAACTACAGTTACAGCCAGTTGTGGACCATCTGATGTGGCTATTGGGAACTGAACTTGGGTCCTCTGCAAGATCAAGTGCCCTTAACCTCAGGGTGATCCCTCTGTAGCCTAGGCTGGTCTTTCACTCATGGCAATTCCCTTGTCTCAACTTCCCAAGTGCTGGTATTAGATGCATTAGCCACCACACCTGTCTGGGTTTTTTTCTTTTAACATTATCCAGCTGTGTCCTATATCACAATGACAATAAATCTGAATCTCCTAAGAGATCTTGTTTCCCAGGCTCAAATTGTGCATTTCTTTAAGAACATATATGATTATTAATGTATCATAAAAGCAGTGCCCCTTTGTTACATAAAAGGAAAATGCATAAGAGAAGAGTGAATGTCATCTATATTAATTATATTGCAGATACAAATTGACTCTTAATATTCTGTATTACCCAAAGAGGGATTACAAGCACAATAATGAAAATCATCAAAAATAATAATACTTCAGATATATAATGACTCTTAATATTCTGTATGACCCAAAGTGGGACTATCTGGTATCTATATGCAATCTGAATTTTTCACATTAGAACATATTTTCCCACGGTATTTAGTACAGATATACAGCACAAGTTTTGCTGTCTATATTATTGGTGGTGTTTTATTTAAATAAGCCAGCATTAATTGCATTATGTCTGGTGTATCTTTCTATAAACAATACCGCTACAAACAAGTTTGACACCTCTTTATGTATACCTATGGCTGTTTTGTTAAAGGATACACTCATGCATATGGTATTGCTTAGATAAAAATATGCTACCTCTTAAAGCTCTTGATACTCGTTTCCCAGTCGCTCTCCAGGATGATGTAGCAGCTATGTTGGTTGCTTCCTCTGCTCCCTGTTAGATGCTTGTTTGCGATGTCAGCATCACACTTTCTACCATCTCTACAAATGCTCTCTATGATGGATTCTTTTGTCACTTATGTATTAAGTACCAACCGTCAACCTGGCACACGGTAGGCGTCAGAGTACATGGTGATGTGAACTGACAACATTCTTGCCCTTGAGGATTTTAGTCATGTCATTGCTCAGTTCCTCACACCTTCCTTACCAAATTCCCAAGCAAGAATGGTAATAATTGACCTTAATATTGTCTCATAATATCTAATAACCATGTCTGTCCCACCTTATTATGTTATGAGTTTGTCCTAATTGTCACCCCAGACTCCTGCCTAAGCTAATCTCACACCTAAGCCCTCTCACCTGCACCCCAGCAATGGCCATCACCTGCCTGCCAGACTCCATTTCCCAAAACTACGATCCACTCTGACACACTTCTAGGCGTGCCATTCAAACCTCAAATAGCATCGATAAGAGACCTTCTAAAGTGTTTCCAAATGCATGACAGAGTTCAGGTCTTCATCTGGCTATGAGGGGGTTAAACTCTCCAAGTCTCCCAACTGAGTTTAGGTTGCAGTTCTCTGGGGGAGGGGGGACAAGTGGCTTTCCCACAAAGGGCCATTTGTCCACAATAGCCTTGCATTGAGGACAAGGGAGAAAACAAACACAGGCCTAAGTCAGGTCAGCTTCACAGTCTCAAGGACAAATCCAGCCTTCCCCTTCTGAGTCACATCCAGACTTACCCAAGTCCAAAACGATAAGACTGAATCTCAGCCAATTAAAAGGATACTAATGTAACTGCTGCTTGCTTTATCCATCATATTTGAGATGGCCTAGCTGTCCCTGAAACCCACTCCCCTGAGCTGTGCTTAAAATGAGCTTGCACACTCCTCTCAGCGTTGTCGTCATTTTGTACAGATGAGTGACTCCACATATCCTGGTATAATAAACACTCTTTGCTTTTACATACTGTTTGAGTCTGGGGTCTTCCTCCAGTGTTTACTCGGACTGTTTCAGCTATGTCTCTTGTCACTACACTTTATAACTAACTTGAGCTTTCAGAATATCTTTTCCTGTGGCTTTTTTTCTCAGCTCAAAATATATATATATATATATATATATATATATATATATATGTTTGACATATATACAGATTGATTATCAGTCTCATGGGAAGCTCAAGGCGCCCCTCAGAGCAGGTACAAAATGTAGTCACTCTGGACTGAAGGCCTAAGCATAAGAGTAAAAATATGGCTCTTTCCCATCTTGCAAGATGGCGGGTGAAAAAGCCTAGAAGCCTGACAAAAAAGAGAAAAAAACCTACAGCCAAGATGGCTGGTGGTGATGCTGCAGATGTTTCTGCTGCAGATGCAGCCATAAAGGGTGACCCTAAGGTTGAAAAGCCCAAGACGTGGAAGCCGCATTGCAGCCGAACCCTGTCCTGGTTAGGGGAATTAGCAGGTACTCCAGATCTGCATGTATTCCAGAAAGGCCCTGTACAAAAGAAAATACTCAGCTGCGAAAACTAAGGTTGAAAAGAAGAAGAAAAAGGAGAAGGTCCTTGCTACTGTCACCAAACCAGTTGGTGGTGACAAGAATGGTGGTACCCGGGTGGTTAAACTTTGAAAAATGCCCTGGTATTACGCTACTGAAGATGTTCCTCGGAAGCTGCTGAGCCATGGCAAAGAGGCCTCCAGTCAGCATGTGAGAAAGCTGCGTGCCAGCATCACTCCTGGGACTGTCCTGATCATCCTCACCGGGCGCCACAGAGGCAAGAGGGTGGTTTTCCTGAACCAGCTGGGCAGTGGCTTGCTACTTGTGACAGGACCTCTTGCCCTCAACAGAGTTCCTCTAAGAAGACCACACCAGAAATTTGTCATCACCACCTCTACAAAAGTTGCTATCAGCCAAGTTAAGATCCCCAAACACCTGACTGATGCTTACTTCAAGAAGAAGCAGTCATGCAAACCCAGGCACCAGGAGGGCAAGATCGTCAACAGAGAAGGAGAAATACGAGATTACAGAGCAGCGCAAGGCTGATCAGAAAACCCTGGACTCGCAGCTTTTGCCAAAGGTCAAAGCTGTTCCTCAGCTTCAGGGCTGCCTGTGGTCTCATTTCTCTCTGACAAATGCATGTATCCTCATAAACTGGTTTTCTAAATTGCTATCAACCTAATTAAACAGCTTCATATGTTTCAAAACAAACAAAACAAAAAGAGTAAAAATATAAAATACTTAGAATAAAAATGGCTTTGGTTGTGTCAGTGATTTTGTGGCTAAGACACCAAGAACATGGCTAGAAAGAGAAATATGGAGGATTTAGACTACGTTAAAATTTAAAATGTCTATGCATCAAAGAACACAAACAATAAACCAGGGACAACCCATAGGTTGAGAGAACATATGTGTGAATCATCTGTCTCTTAAGGAGTTAGTTAATAACCAGGTACAAAAAGAACCACTTCTCTCTTACATACAGTAAAATACAGACAAATAAATTAATAAATGGACTAGAAATGATGGTATTGGCATATGCCTATAATCCCAGAACTTGAAAGGAAGAGGCAGGAGGATCATCATGAGTTCAGAGATATTATCTCACAAAGAAGAGAGAAAGGGAGGAAGGAAGCTGAGGAAATAAAGTCACCAGTCACTAGAGAACTACAAAGAAATCAAAACCACAAGAAACTTCTCAGTCATTAGGTTGGCTGTTTTGTTTTGTTGTTGTTTATTTTTTCTTTTGTTTTGTTTTGATTTTAGAAACAGGGTTTTTTGGGTTTTTTTTTTTTTTTTTTTTTTTTGTGTGTAGCCTTGGCTGTCCTGGAACTCCCTCCGTAGACCAGGCTGGCCTCACACTCATAAAGATCTGCCTGTCTCTGACTCCCAAGTATTGAGATTAAGGGTATGTGCCACCACTGACCATGGCTGTTATTTTTAAACATATAGAATGTAATAGTATTTGTATATGGAAAAACAGAAATATTTGTGCCTTACTACTGGGAAGGTAAAACATTATAACAACTTTTTTAAAAAATGTTAAAGTTCTTCAAAAAAAAAAACCCCACATCAATTTTAGAGTTACTCTTTCTTCTACTGAAGCCTGCTTGCAAGGTCCCCTCCTCCCACATCACCTCCATTGCCTGAGGACTTTATCTCTTGTTTGTCCCCTTCATTTCAGCCTTTCTTCTTAGCCTATTCATTACCACCAACAACCACTACACTTGCCTGAGATACAGACAGAGCAACAGCAACCAAAGAATGGAACACCCCTACAACAAAGACAAGAACAGATGTCAACAC